>CM075475.1:6535610-7751860 GCA_037950665.1 Hypophthalmichthys nobilis
CTACATTGCACAACCAAATTAGTTAGATCTCCTTATGCATTGTAATGCAAAACGCTCATATGTTCTTGCAAGCAGTGCAATGAAAAAGTGTATTTGTCATTCTTAAATGAAAAATTGAATGTTTTGTATGTTATTCTATGTTGCACAACGTTAGGTCCTGTGTTAGATCAATGCACTACAACATCACACGTTATGATTGTGCAATGAAGAGATCATTGCACAATCATATGTGTTAGTTAGTTCTTGTATGCATTGCATTATAAAGAATCGTCTATGCATTTTCATGCAAAGGCTCATGATATGTTATCTCTTCAATAAACACATGTATAAGTGAGTTGTATGCAAAGCAATGCATTAGCACATACGTTATGTATTGTCTTTTCAGTACGCAGAGTTCGATCTTCTATGCAATTCTATGCGATATCTCTTCAACAGCACATATGTTAGCTCTTCAATGCACAACGGAATGAATTAGTTCTTGTACGCACTGCAACGCAACAAGTGAACTGTGCGCAACAGCACTTATGTTAGCTTTTATTGCACAACAAAATGAATTAGATCTTCTGTGCAGTGCAATGCAAAATGCTCATGTTGCATCTTTGATAGACAATGGCTATCAAAGTTAGTTGTTTTTATGCAATGCAATAAAACAACCCATTTTGCGTGTTATTCTTCAATTCACATATGAATGAGTTTGTTCTTGTATACAACGCAAGGCAACAAGAGCATAGCTCATGTTATTCTTCAATTGCTCAACGTTGGATCGTATGTCAAATGCAATGCAACAGTACACATTTTACCTTAACGGAATGAATTAGTCATTGAATGCATTGCATTATAATGCATACTCTATGCATTGTAATGCAAAGGGTCATATTATGTTCTTCAAATGCACAACGTTGGAACGTATGTGCAAATGCAATGCAACAGCACATATGGCATTTTAACGGAATGAGTTATTTCTTGTATGCATTGCATTATAAATGCATATTCTATGATAACACAACTAATACTAACTTAATAGGTTGTATGTTGAAAAGATAACATGTAAAATATGAGCTTTATAGCTTTATGCATTACAATGCATAAAATAACTAACTCGTTTGGTTGAGCAATGAAGAAACTACTTCTTCATGCAGTGCATTGCTCACAGGATCTATCGTTGTGCAGTGAAGAATAACAACTATGTACAACAGTACATAGTTAATGGAATGAGTCAGTTCTTGTATGCATTTCATTCTAATGCATATTCCGTGCATTGTAATGCAAAGGATCATATTAAGTTATCTCTGCAATACACAAATGTATAGATTAGTTAGTTTCATGCAAAGCAATATGCGAGAGGACATATGTTACAGGTTGTCTTTTAGTGCACAGAACACAGCTTATATGTTATTCTACGTTGCACAACGTTAAGTCCTGTGTTAGGTCGATGCACTACAACGGTACATGTTATCTCTTCATTGCACAATCAAATGAGTTAGATCTTCTGTGCAACTCTATGTGTTATCTCTTCAGCAGCACATATGTTAACTCTTCAGTGCACAGCGGAATGAGTTAGTATTTGTATACAATGCAACGAAACAAGTGCATAGCTTATGTTATTCTTCAATTGCACAACGTTGGAACCTATGTGTAAATGCAATGCAACAGCACATATGTTATCTTAACGGAATGAGTTAGTTCTTGTATGCATTGCATTATAATGCATCTTCTATGAATTGTAATGCAAAGCTCATTTTATCTCTTCAATAAACAAATGAATTAGTTGTTGTGTGCAAATCAAATGCTAATATCATGTTATCTCTTCAATAAACAAATGTACAAGTTAGTTGTATGCAAAGCAACGCGACAGCATATATGTTATTGTGTTGTCTTTTCAGTGTACAGAGGAAATAAGTCAGATCTTTATGCAATTCTGTGTGTGAACCCTTCAACGGCACATACGATAACTCCAATGCACAATAGAATGAGTTGGTTCTTGCATGCACTGCAACGCAACAAGTGTATAGCTTATATGTTATTCTTCATTGCACAACGATATGTCCTGTGTGCAACTGCACAGCAACAGCACCATATGTTATCTCTTCATTCCACAACGTTGCATCGTATTTGCAATGTAATGCAACAGCACATATGTCATCTTAACGGAATAAGTTAGTTCTTGTATGCATTGCATTATAAAGAATCTTCTATGTATTTAAATGCAAATGCTCATGATATGTTATCTATTCAATAAACACATGTATAAGTGAGTTGTATGCAAAGCAATGCGTCAGCACATACGTTATGTATTGTCTTTTCAGTGCACAGAGGATTAGGTTCGATCTTCTATGCAATTCTATGTGTTATCTCTTCAACAGCACATATGTTAACTCTTGAATGCACAACGGATTCGGATTCGTTCTTATATGCACCGCAACGCAACATGTGCATAGCTTATATGTTATTCTTCATTGTTATTCATTGTTCTTCATTATTCTTATATCAACACGATCACATGAGAATGCGTATCAATAGTACGCGTGTGTAATCTCGTAGAATATATACGCCAAAATGAGTTTTGGCGTGCATATGATACGCAGTTTTTCGCGTGCATATGATACGCACTTTATGGCGTCAATATAATACGCTCGGTAGTCTTGGGTAGGATTAGTGGTGTGGGGTTCGTGCGTATAATACGCCATAAAGTGCGTATCGTATGCACGCGAAAAACTACGTATCATATGTACGCTAAAACTCATTTTGGCGTATACATTCCACGAGACATGCACACTCGTATTACTGATACGCATTTTGGGTTATTCTTCATTGCACAGCGATAGGTTCTGTGTGCAATGCACTGCAACAGCACATATTTTATCTCTTCATTGCACAACCAAATTAGTTAGATATCCTATGCATTGTAATGCAAAACGCTCATATGTTCTTGCATACAGTGCAATGAAAAAGTCTATTTGTTATTCTTAAATGAAAAATGGAATGTTTTGTGCGCAATGCAATGTGAAATCAAATATGTTACGTGTTATCTCTTCAACAGCACGTTAATTCTTCAATGCACAGCGGAATCAAGTAGTTCAAGTGCATATATTGTTATTCTTCAGTTCCACATATGCGCTTTTGCATGGCATTGTCTACATGTACCAAGTTACTTCGGTTGGGTATTTAAGAACAACACATGAAATATGTGGTGTTTCAATGGATTCTATAACACAACTAACTTAATAGGTTGTATGTTGATTATGCATTGTAATTATGCATTACAATGCATAGAAGAACTAACTCATTTGGTTGAGCAATGAAGAAACAACTTATCCTATTGCAGTGTATTGCTCTCATGATCTATCGTTGTGCAGTGAAGAATAACAAATATGCACTTAGTTTATAATGTTACCTGTCCATATTTAAACTGCTGTACATATTTCTGGCCCAAGATTCCTAGATCATCAAGTTTCTATACAAACTCATTGCATTTTTTCTGATGTTACATCAGACATACAGAAGTCCGTTTGTGACCTACTGAACATATTTCTGGTCACAGTGTAGTCAATTTTAGTCTTTCTTGTAAACAATCTGATGTTACATCAGAAAGACAGTAGTCCAGATTTATCCACCTGAACATTTTTCTGACTTAAAGAGTAGTCAATCATGAACTTATTGTCATTGACTCCTTCTGACGATATCAGCCAAACAGTAGTCCATACTTGACCTAATGGACAAAAATGCTCAACCGTTCTATACATATTCATTGACTACATCTGATGTTACATCAGCCATTCAAAAGTCTTACCTGCTATATGGACATATATTTCTCAAGAGTCGTCAATCTTGAACTTTCTATTTCTACTCATTGACTCCTTCTTGTGATATGTCAACCATTCAGAAGTCCATGTTCGACGTTCTGAACATATTTCTGGCTCAAGAGTACTCATTCATGAACTTCCAAAACAAACTTATTGACTCTTTCTAATGTTACATCAGCCATAGAGAAGTCCACATTTGACCTACTGATCATATTTCTGACAAAAGAGCCCTCAATCATGAACTTTCTGTACATTCTCTCTGATTCCTTCTGATGTTACATCAGACAGACAGTAGTCCGTATTTGACATCAGCCATTCAGAAGTGCATATTTGACCTAATGGACATAAATCTGGCCCAAGACTTGTCGATTTTGACCTTTGTTATACATAATTGACTCCTTCTGATGTTACTTCAGCCATACAAAAGTCCAAATTAGACCAAATGAACATCTTTTTGATAAATTAGTCCTCGATCATGAACTTTCTATAACATACTCATTGACTCCATCTGATGTTACATCAGAGACATTAGTCCATATTTCACCTAAGGGATATCCCAGACAGCAACATAGTTTGGCCCAGATCCGGCCCTCATCTGGTACATGTCGTTTATACGCCGACCAGATGTGGGCCGGATCTGTAACGTCACTATTATGTTGCTGTCAGGATATTCAGCCCAAAAGTCTTTCATCATGAACTTTCTATTTCTACTCATTGACTCCTTCTGATGATACGTCAGCCATAAAATAGTGCATATTTGACCTAATGGAGATATTTCTGGCCAAAGAGTGCTTGATCATTAACTTTATACATACTTAATGACTCCTTCTGATGTTACATCAGCCATACAGAAGTCCAGATTTTACCTAATGGATATACATCTGGGCGAGAGTCATCATTCTTGAACTTCCTATTTCTTCTCATTGATTCCTTCTGATGATACATCAGCCATACAGAAGTCCATATTTGACCTTATAGACATATTTCTTGCCAAAGAATACTCAATCTTGAACGTTTTTTTCTTCTTTTTTTCTTATTGACTCTGCTTGTCATCTGATACGTGAGCCATACAGTAATCAATGCTTGACCCATTAAACATATTTTTGGCCCAAGAGTCCTCGATCATGAACGCTTTATGCATACTCATTGACTCCATCTGATGTTACATCAGCCATACAAAAGTCCATATCTGACAAACTTAAAGGTTTTTCTGGCCCAAGAGTCCTCAATTTTGAACTTTCTATAGATACTCATTGACACCTTCTGAAGAGACATTTTGAAGAGATCTTTTCTACACTTACTTTTGAATCAGCTTGATGATATGTCAGCCACACAGAATTCAAAATTTGACCTACTGAACATATTTCTGTCAAAGGGTCGTCGATCATAGACTCATTGACTCCATCTGAGGTTGCATCAGCCATACAGTAGTCCACATTTGACCTAATGGGCATATTTCTGGCCCAAGAGTCGTTGATCATGAACTTTCTATTTTTACTCAACGACTTCTTCTGATGATTCATCAGCCATAATGTAGTCCATATTTACAGTCCTAATTGACATATATCTGGCCAAAGAGTACTCGATCTTGAACTTTATTATGCACACTTAATGACTACTTCTGATGTTATTTCAGCCATAAAGTAGTCCATGTTTGACTGAACTTAAAGTTTTTTCGCCCAAGAGTTCTCAGTCATGAACTTTCTATATATACTTTTTGACTCCTTCTGATATTACATCAGCCATAGAGAAGTCCATATTTGACAGAATTGACATATTTCTGGCCAAAGAGTGCTCAATCTAGAAATTTTTTATACATACTTAATGACTCCTTCCGATGTTACTTCAGCCATACAGAAGTCCAAATTAGACCTAATGAACATATCTTTTACAAATTAGTCCTTGATCATGAACTTTCGATAACATGGTCACTGACACATCTGATGTAACATATGCCATAAAGAAGTCCATATTTGACCTAATGGACATAGAGTCGTTGATCTTGAACGTTCTATTTCTCCTCATCGACTCATTCTGATGATATGTCAGCCGTAAAGTAGTCCATTTTTGACCTACAGAACAAATTTATGGCCCAAGACTCCTCGATCATGAACTCTTTATAAACATACTCATTGACTCCTTCTGATGTTACATCAGCCATACAGAAGTCCATATTTGACCGAATGGACATATATCTGGCTCAAGAGTCCATGATCCCAAACTTTCTATTTCTACTCATTGACTCCTTCTCATGATACGTCAGCCATACAGTATTCCATATTTGACCTGTTGAACATATTGTTAGTCGATACGTTTTCGAACATGAATGTACTATTAGTAATCATTGTCTCCATCTGATGATACGTCAGCCATAAAGTAATCAAAATTTTACCTATTGAACATATTTCTGGCCCAAGAGGCCACGATCATGAACTATTTATACATACCCATTGACTCTTTCTGATGTTACATCAGCCATACAGTAGTCCATATTTGACCTTCTGAACATATTTCTGGCCCAAGCGTAACTCATTCATGAACTTTCAAAACAAACTCTTTGACTCACTTTGATGTTACATCAGCCATAGAGATGACCTACATTTGATCATATATTTTTTGGATCGTGAACTTTTCGTACATTCTCACAGATTCCTTCTGATGTTACATCAGCCATAAAGAAGTGCATATTTGACCTAATGGACATATTTCTGGCCAAAGAGTGCTCAATCTAGAAATTTTTTATACATATAATGACTCCTTCTGATGTTACATCAGCCATACAGAAATCCATATTTGACCTAATGGACATATATCTGGCTCAAGAATCGTCGATCTTGAACTTTCCATTTCTACTCATTGACTACTTCTCATGATACGTCAGTCATACAGTATTCCATATTTGACCTATTAGTCAATAAGTCTTCAAATATGAATGTACTGTATGTAATCATCGACTCTTTCTGATGTTAAATCAGCCACACAGAAGTCTGTATTTGACCTAATGGGCATATTTCTGGCAAAATGGTCCTTGAACTTTCTATACATATTCATTAACTACTTCTCATGTTACATCAGTCAGACAGTTGTGCATATTTGACCTAATGGACATATTTTTGGCCAAAGAGCGCTCGATCTTGAACTTTTTATACATACTTATTGATGCCATCTGATGATACGTCAGCCATACAGTAGTCAATATTTGACCTAGTGAACATATTTCTATCCCTAGAGTCCTTGATCATGAACTTTCTATAACATAAGGTATGTTGTTCCTTCTGATGTTACATCAGCCATACAGAAGTCCATATTTGACCTAATAGACGTATATCTGGCCCAAGAGTCGCCGATCATGAACTTTCTATTTCTAATCAACTCCTTCTGCTGATACGTCATCCATATAGTAGTCCATAGTTGACTTAATGGACATATATCATGTCTGGCCAAAGAATACTCTATCTTGAACTTTTTATACATTTTGACTCCGACTGAAGATAGTCAATGACCTTTAGTGATTATTTGGCCTTCTGAACATATTTCTTGCCCAAGAGTCCTCGATCATGAACTTTTATACATACTCCACACATAAGTCCATATTAGAACTAATGGACATATTTCTGGCTCAAGTGTCGTCAATCTTGAACTTTCTATTTCTACTCATTGACTCCTCCTCACGATACATCAGCCATACAGTATTCCATATTTGACCTATTGAACATACTGTTGATCGATAAGTCTTCAAATATGAATGTACAATAAGTAATCATTGACTCTTTCTCATGATGCGTCAGCCATACAGTAGTCCATATTTGAAATAATGAACATATTATTAGTCAATGAGTCTTCAAATATAAAATGTACTATCCATAATCATAGGCTCCTTCTGAAGTTAAATCAGCCATACAGAAGTCCATATCTGAACATATTTCTGGCAAAAGTGCCCTCGAACTTGAACATTCTTTACATAGAACATACACTACTTCTGATGTTTCATCAGTCAGAGAGTAGTCCATATTTGACCTAATAGACATATTTCTGGCTCAACAGTCATTGATCATGAACTTTCTATTTCTACCCATTGACTCCTTCTGATGATACTTCAGCCATACAGTAGTGCATATTTGACCTAATGGACATATATCTGGCCAAAGATTACTCTGGCCAAAGATTGACTAATTCTGATGTTTCTTCAGCCATACAGAAGTCCATATTAGACCTAATGAACATATTTCTGACAACCCTGAAGGCAACATAGTGTGGCCCAGATCCGGCCCACATCTGGTCTGCGTGTAATCCACATGTACCAGATATGGGCCGGATCTGGGCCACACCATGTTGCTGTCTGGGAAATTAGTCCTCGATCATGAACTTTCTGTAACTCATTCACTCCATCTGATGTTACATCAGCCATAAAGTAGTCCATATTTGACCTTCTGAACACATTTCTGGCCCAAGAGTCCTTGATCATGACCTTTCAAAACAAACTCACTGACTCTTTTGATGTTACATCAGCCACAAGGAAGTCCACATTTGACCTAATGTTTCTGGCCCAAGAGTCGTCGATATGGAACTTTGTATTTGTCCTCATTGACTCCTGATGATACGTCAGCCATAGAGTAGTCCCTTTTTGACCTATTGAACATATTGTTAGTCGATGAGTCTTCAAATATGAATGACCTATGAATGATATGAATGATATATGATATATGAATGATACAGAAGTCCATATTTGACCTACTCAACATATTTTTGGCAAAAGGGTCTCTCGAACTTGAACATTCTATACATATTCATTGACTTCTTCTGGACTCAAGGACTCAAAGAGTATGTAAAAAAGTTCATGATCGAACACTCTTTTGCCAGAAATATGTTCATGTTGGTCAAATATGGAATTCTTCATGGCTAATGTAACATCAGAATGAGGTAATGAGTATGTATAGAATATTCATGATTGAGGACTCTTGGGCCAGAAATAAATTTACGTAGGTCAACTATGGATTACTGTCTGGCTGATGTAACATCAGATTGAGTCAATGAGAATGTTAGAAAGTTCATGATCGAGGACTACTTTGTCAGAAATGTGTTCAGTAGGTCAAATATGGGCTAATGTCTGGCTGACGTATCATCAGAAGTCAATGAATATGTATAGAAAGTTCATGACTGAAGGACTCTTGGGCCAGATATAATTGCATTTATGTAAAATATGGACTGCAGTTTGGCTGATGTTACATCAGAAGTAGTCAATGAGGATGTATAGACAGTTCAAGTTTCAGGACGTGTTTGCCTGAAATATGTTCACTAGATCAAATATGGACTTCTGTATGGCTGATGTAACATCAGAAAGAGTGAATGAGTTTGTTTTAAAAGTGTTTTTGAATGAGTACTATTTTTGATTGTTTTGCCAGAAACATGTTTAGTAGGTAAAATATGGACTACTATCTGAGCAGCAGAAAAAGTCAATGAATATCTATAGAAAGTTCAAGTTCGAGGACCCTTTGAAATATTTTCAGTAGGCCATGTTCGTGATCGAGGACTCGGGTCAGAAATAATTGCATTAGGTCAAATATAGACTACTGTATGTCTGATTTAAGTATCAGAAGGAGTCAAAGAGTATGTTAGAAAGTTCATGATCGAGGATTAATTTGCCAGAAATATGTTCAGTAGGTCCAATATGGACTTCTGTATGGCTGATTTAACATCAGAAGGAGTCTATGATTAGTTCAAGATCCAGTACACTTTGGCCAATATTTGAAGATTCATTGGCTAACAATATGCTTAATGAATATTTATAAAGTTCATGTTCGAGGACTCTTTTGGCAATAATATATGTTTAATAGGTAAAATATGGACTAGTGTAACATCAGAAGGAGTCAATGAGTAGATATAGAAAGTTCAAGATTGACAACTCTTCGGCCAGATATGTCTCCATTAGGTCAAATATGGACTGTGTAACATCAGAAGGAGTCATTGAGTATAGAAAGCTCATGACTGGGGACTCCTGGGTGAGAAATAATTGCATTTGGTCAAATATGCACTATTTTCTGGCTGACATATCATCACATGGAGTCAATGAGTGTGCATAGAAAGTTCATGATCAAGGACTCTTTGGCCAGAAATAGGATCAGTAGATCAAATATGGACTATTCTCTGGCTGACGTATCATCAGAGAGTTAATGACATTGTTTTGAAAGTTTATGATGGCAGACTCTTGGGTCAGAAATATGTCCATTAGGTCAAATGTTTTAATACTGACATGTCACCTGAAGGAATCAATGAGTATGTAGAGAAAGTTCATGACTGAAAACACTTGGGCCAGAAATATGTCCATTAGGTCAAATATTGACTACTGTATGGCTGACGTATCATCAGAAGTCAATGAGTAGAAATAGAAAGTTCAAGATCGACGACTCTTGGGCCAGATATATGTCAATTAAGTCAAATATAGACTGCTGTATGGTTGGATTTAACATCAAAAGCAGTCAATGAGTATGTCCAGAAAGGACAATATCGAGGACTACTTTACCAGAAATATGTTTAGTAGGTCAAATATGGACTATGGCTGATTTAACATCAGAAGGAGTCAATTGAGTATGCATATAAAGTTAATTATCAAGGAATCTTGGGCCAGAAATATGTTCAGTAGTTCAAATATGGACTTCTTACTGCATGGCTGACGTTACATTAGAAGGAGTCATTATGTATAAAAAGTTCAAGATCAAGTACTTTTGGGCCAGACATATGTTCAGTAGTTCAAATATGTTCTAATGTATGGCTGAAGTAACATCAGAAGGACCCAATGAGTATGTACGGAAAGTTCAAGATCGAGGACTCTTGGGCCAGAAACTTTACGTTAGGTCAAATATGGACTATTTTGTGGCTGATGTAACATCCGATGGGGTCAATGAATATGTTATAGAAAGTTCATGATCTACTTTGGACTTCTGTATGGCTGAAGTAACATCAGAAGTAGTCATTAAGCGTGTCTAAAAAAGTTCCAGATGGAGTACTACTTGGCCAGAAATATGTCCATTAGGTCAAATATGCACTACTGTATGGCTGGAGTCTCATCAGAAGGAGTCAATGTGTAGAAACAGAAAGTTCAAGATCAACGATTCTTGAGCCAGATATATGTCCATTCTGTCTAATATGGACTTCTGTATGGCTGATGTAACATCAGAAGAAGTCAAAAGAGTATGTATAAAAAGTTCATGATAGAGGACTCTTGGGCCAGAAATATGTTCAGAAGGTCAAATATGTTCTAATGTATGGCTGTAAAACATCAGCAGAAGGTATGAGTATGTACGGAAAGTTCAAGATCGAGGGCTAATTTGCCAGAAATATGTCCAGTAGGTCAACAATGGGCTTCTTTATGGATGAAGAAACATCAAAAGAGGCAATGAGTGTTTATAAAAAGTTCATGATCCAGGACTCTTGGGCCAGAAAAAACTTTATGTTCGACAAATATTGACTTCTGAATGGCTGATGTAACATTAGAAGTAGACAATGAGTATGTCTAGAAAGTTCAAGATCGAGGAATCTTGGGCCAGAAAAAAACAAGTTCATCAAATATGGACTACTTTATGACAAATATAACATGAGATTGAGTCAATGAGTATAATAATAATAATAGAAGGTTCATGATCGAGGACTAATTTGTCAGAAATATGTACATCTGGTCTACGTTGGACTTCTGAATGGCTGAAGTAACATCAGAAAGAGTCATTAGGTATATATATATATATAGTTCAAGATCGAGCACTCTTTGGAAAGAAATATGTTCAGAAGGTCAAATACTGACCATTGTATGGCTGACTTATCATCTGACAGAGTCAATAAGTATATAAAAATCAAATATGGACTAGTGTATGGCTGATGTATCATAAGAAGGAGTCAGTGAGTATGTACGGAAAGTTCATGATCGAGGACTCTTGGTGCTATAAAAACTTTAAATTGATCAAATATGGAATTCTGAATGGCTAATGTAACTTCTGTATGGCTGAATGACTTCTGTATGGCTGACGTAACAACAGAAGGAGTCAATGAGTATGTATAGAATGTTCATGATTGAGGATTCTTGGGCCAGAAATATGTTCATTAGGTCAAATATTGACTACTTCATGGCTGACGTATCATGAGACAAAATCAATAAGTAAGTAAGTGGCTGTTATAGAAGGTTAATGATCGAGGACTAATTTGTCAAAAATATGATTCATGAGTTCTAATTTGGACTTCTGTATGGCTGATGTAACATTGAAAAGAGTGAATGAGTTTGATTTGAAAATTCATGAATTCTTGAGCCACATATATGTCCATTAGGTCAAATATGGACTTCTGTATGGCTGATGTAACAACAGAAGGAGTCAATGAGTATGTATAGAATGTTCATCATTGAGGACTCTTGGGCCAGAAATATGTTCATTAGGTCAAATATTGACTACTTCATGGCTGATTATCATGAGACAAAGTCGATAAGTATGTATAAAAAGTTTCTTGTTTTGTTTCTTCTTTGGCCCAAAATGCATCCATTAGGTCAAATATGGAATACAGTATGGCTGATGTATCATCAGAAGGAGTCAATGAGTATGTTAGAGAAAGTTCATGATCAAGGACTAATTTGTCAAAATGTATTCATTAGGTCTAATTTGGACTTTTGTATTGCTGAAGTAACATCAGATGGAGTCATTATATATAAAAATTTCAAGATTGAGCACTCTTTGGGCCAGAAATATGTCAATTACGTCAAATATGGACTACTGTATGGCTGATGTATTATCAGAAGGACTGAATGAACAGAAATTGAAAGGTCCAGATCGACGACTCTTGGGCCAGATATATGTCCATTACGTCAAATATGGACTTCTGAGTGGCTGATGTTTGATCTCATTGATTCAGAAGGAATCAATGAGAATGTACAGAAAGTTCATGACCGAGGAGTCTTAGGCCAGAAAAAACATTAAGTTAATCAAATATGGACTACTTTGTGGCTGATGTAACATCCGATGGAGTCAATGAATATGTTATAGAAAGTTCATGATCGAGGACTAATTTGTCAGAAATATGTTCATTAAGTCTACTTTGGAAGTAACATCAGAAGTAGTCATTAATAATTAATTAAATATGTCTAAAAAAAGTTCCAGATGGAGTACTCTTTGGCCAGAAATATGGCCATTAGGTCAAATATGCACTACTGTATGGCTGGAGTATCGTCAGAAGGAGTCAATGTGTAGAAACAGAAAGTTCAAGATCAACGATTCTTGAGCCAAATATATTGTCCATTCTGTCTAATATGGACTTCTGTATGGCTGATGTAACATCAGAAGTCAAAAGAGTATATATATAAAAGTTCATGATAGAGGACTCTTGGGCCAGAAATATGTTCAGAAGGTCAAATATGTTCTAATGTATGGCTGTAAAACATCAGCAGAAGGTATGAGTATGTACGGAAAGTTCAAGATCGAGGACTAATTTGCCAGAAATATGTTCAGTAGGTCAACAATGGGCTTCTTTATGGATGAAGTAACATCAAAAAGAGGCATTGAGTATTTATAAAAAGTTCATGATCTAGGACTCTTGGGCCAGAAAAACTTCATGTTCGACAAATATGGACTTCTGAATGGCTGATGTAAGATCAGAAGGAGTCAATGAGTATATACAGGAAGTTCATGTTCGAGGACTCTTAGGCCAGAAAAATAATTTAAGTTAATCAAATATAGACTAATTTATGGCTGATTTAACATCAGATTGAGTCAAAGAGAATGTTAGAAAGTTCATGATCGAGGACTATTTTGTCAGAAATGTGTTCATTAGGTCTAATTTGGGCTTCTGTGTGGTTGAAGTAACATCAGAATTAGTCATTATGATAAAAAAAGTTCAAGATCCAGTACACTTTGGCCAATATCTGATGTCCATTAGGTCAAATATGCACTACTGTATGGCTGACGTATCATCAGAAGGAGTCAATGGGTAGAAATATAAAGTTCATGATCGAGGACTCTTGGGCCTGAAATATGTTTAGTAGGTCAAATATGGACTTCTGAATGGCTGATATAACATTAGAAGGAGTCAGTGAGTATGTATAGAAAGTTCATGATTGATGAGTCTTGGGCCTGAAATATGTTCAGTAGGTCAAATATGCCTGACGTATCATCAGAAGGAGTCAATGAACAGAAAAACAAAGTTCAAGATTGATGACTTTTAGGCAAGAAATATGTTCCGTTAGCTCAAATATGGACTTCTGAATGGCTGATGTAACATCAGAAGGAATCCATAACATTGTTTTGAAAGTTCATGAACGAGGGCTCTTTGCCAGAAATATGATCAGTAAGTCAAATAAACACTTATCTATGGCTGATGTAACATCAGAAAGAGTTAATGACATTGTTTTGAAAGTTCATAATTGATGACTCTTGGGCCTGAAATATTTTTAGTAGGTCAAATATGGACTACTGTCTGTCTGATGTAACATCAAAAAGAGTCAATGAGTTTGCTTTGAAAGTTCATGAACGAGTACTCTAGGGCCAGAAACCTGTTCAAAAGGTCAAATATGGTCTACTGAATGGCTGATTTAACATCAGCAGGAGTCAATGAGTATATATAGAAAGTTCATGTCCGGGGACTCATAGGCCAGAGAAAACTTTAAGTTAATCAAATATAGACTACTTTATGGCTGATTTAACATCAGATGGAGTCAATGAGAATGTTTGAAAGTTCATGATCGAGGACTCTTGGGCCTGAAATATGTTTAGTAGGTCAAATATGGACTAGTGTAACATCAGAAGGAGTCATTGAGTATGTATAGAAAGTTCATGATCGACGAGTCTTGGGCCTGAAATAAGTTCATTAGGTCAAATATGCCTTACTGCATGGCTGACGTATCATCAGAAGGAGTCAATGAACAGAAAAACAAAGTTCAAGATTGATGACTTTTAGGCAAGAAATATGTTCCGTTAGCTCAAATATGGACTTCTGAATGGTTGATGTAACATCAGAAAGAGTTAATGACATTGTTTTGAAAGTTCATAATTGATGACTCTTGGGCCTGAAATATTTTTAGTAGGTCAAATATGGACTACTGTCTGTCTGATGTAACATCAAAAGAGTCAATGAGTTTGCTTTGAAAGTTCATGAACAAGTAATCTAGGCCAGAAACGTGTTCAAAAGGTCAAATATGGTCTACTGAATGGCTGATTTAACATCAGCAGGAGTCAATGAGTATATATAGAAAGTTCATGTCCTCATAGGCCAGAGAAAACTTTAAGTTAATCAAATATAGACTACTTTATGGCTGATTTAACATCAGATGGAGTCAATGAGAATGTTTGAAAGTTCATGATCGAGGACTCTTGGGCCAGAAATATGTTCAGAAGGTCAAATATGTTCTAATGTATGGCTGTAAAACATCAGCAGAAGGTATGAGTATGTACGGAAAGTTCAAGATCGAGGGCTATTTTGCCAGAAATATGTCCAGTAGGTCAACAATGGGCTTCTTTATGGATGAAGAAACATCAAAAGAGGCAATGAGTGTTTATAAAAGTTCATGATCCAGGACTCTTGGGCCAGAAAAAACTTTATGTTCGACAAATATTGACTTCTGAATGGCTGATGTAACATTAGAAGTAGACAATGAGTATGTCTAGAAAGTTCAAGATCGAGGAATCTTGGGCCAGAAAAAAACAAGTTCATCAAATATGGACTACTTTATGACAAATATAACATGAGATTGAGTCAATGAGTATAATAATAATAATAGAAGGTTCATGATCGAGGACTAATTTGTCAGAAATATGTACATCTGGTCTACGTTGGACTTCTGAATGGCTGAAGTAACATCAGAAAGAGTCATTAGGTATATATATATATATAGTTCAAGATCGAGCACTCTTTGGAAAGAAATATGTTCAGAAGGTCAAATACTGACCATTGTATGGCTGACTTATCATCTGACAGAGTCAATAAGTATATAAAAATCAAATATGGACTAGTGTATGGCTGATGTATCATAAGAAGGAGTCAGTGAGTATGTACGGAAAGTTCATGATCGAGGACTCTTTGTGCTATAAAAAACTTTAAATTGATCAAATATGGAATTCTGAATGGCTAATGTAACTTCTGTATGGCTGAATGACTTCTGTATGGCTGACGTAACAACAGAAGGAGTCAATGAGTATGTATAGAATGTTCATGATTGAGGATTCTTGGGCCAGAAATATGTTCATTAGGTCAAATATTGACTACTTCATGGCTGACGTATCATGAGACAAAATCAATAAGTAAGTAAGTGGCTGTTATAGAAGGTTAATGATCGAGGACTAATTTGCCAAAAATATGATTCATGAGTTCTAATTTGGACTTCTGTATGGCTGATGTAACATTGAAAAGAGTGAATGAGTTTGATTTGAAAATTCATGAATTCTTGAGCCACATATATGTCCATTAGGTCAAATATGGACTTCTGTATGGCTGACGTAACAACAGAAGGAGTCAATGAGTATGTATAGAATGTTCATCATTGAGGACTCTTGGGCCAGAAATATGTTCATTAGGTCAAATATTGACTACTTCATGGCTGACGTATCATGAGACAAAGTCGATAAGTATGTATAAAAAGTTTCTTGTTTTGTTTCTTCTTTGGCCCAAAATGCGTCCATTAGGTCAAATATGGAATACAGTATGGCTGATGTATCATCAGAAGGAGTCAATGAGTATGTTAGAGAAAGTTCATGATCAAGGACTAATTTGTCAAAAATGTATTCATTAGGTCTAATTTGGACTTTTGTATTGCTGAAGTAACATCAGATGGAGTCATTATATATAAAAATTTCAAGATTGAGCACTCTTTGGCCAGAAATATGTCAATTACGTCAAATATGGACTACTGTATGGCTGATGTATTATCAGAAGGACTGAATGAACAGAAATTGAAAGGTCCAGATCGACGACTCTTGGGCCAGATATATGTCCATTACGTCAAATATGGACTTCTGAGTGGCTGATGTTTGATCTCATTGATTCAGAAGGAATCAATGAGAATGTACAGAAAGTTCATGACCGAGGAGTCTTAGGCCAGAAAAACATTAAGTTAATCAAATATGGACTACTTTGTGGCTGATGTAACATCCGATGGAGTCAATGAATATGTTATAGAAAGTTCATGATCGAGGACTAATTTGTCAGAAATATGTTCATTAAGTCTACTTTGGAAGTAACATCAGAAGTAGTCATTAATAATTAATTAAATATGTCTAAAAAGTTCCAGATGGAGTACTCTTTGGCCAGAAATATGGCCATTAGGTCAAATATGCACTACTGTATGGCTGGAGTATCGTCAGAAGGAGTCAATGTGTAGAAACAGAAAGTTCAAGATCAACGATTCTTGAGCCAAATATATTGTCCATTCTGTCTAATATGGACTTCTGTATGGCTGATGTAACATCAGAAGTCAAAAGAGTATATATATAAAAAGTTCATGATAGAGGACTCTTGGGCCAGAAATATGTTCAGAAGGTCAAATATGTTCTAATGTATGGCTGTAAAACATCAGCAGAAGGTATTAGTATGTACGGAAAGTTCAAGATCGAGGACTAATTTGCCAGAAATATGTTCAGTAGGTCAACAATGGGCTTCTTTATGGATGAAGTAACATCAAAAAGAGGCATTGAGTATTTATAAAAAGTTCATGATCTAGGACTCTTGGGCCAGAAAAAACTTCATGTTCGACAAATATGGACTTCTGAATGGCTGATGTAAGATCAGAAGGAGTCAATGAGTATATATATAAAGTTCATGTTCGAGGACTCTTAGGCCAGAAAAATAATTTAAGTTAATCAAATATGGACTAATTTATGGCTGATGTAACATCAGATTGAGTCAATGAGAATGTTAGAAAGTTCATGATCGAGGACTACTTTGTCAGAAATGTGTTCATTAGGTCTAATTTGGGCTTCTGTATGGTTCAAGTAACATCAGAATTAGTCATTATGCGTAAAAAAAAGTTCAAGACTGAATACACTTTGGCCAATATATGATGTCCATTAGGTCAAATATACACTACTGTATGGCTGATGTACCATCAGAAGGAGTCAATGAGTAGAAATATAAAGTTCATGATCGATGACTCTTGGGGCAGATAAAAGTCCGTTAGATCAAATATGGACTTCTGAATGGCTGATATAACATTAGAAGGAGTCAGTGAGTATGTATAGAAAGTTCATGATTGATGACTCTTGGGCCTGAAATATTTTTAGTAGGTCAAATATGGACTACTGTCTGTCTGAATGTAACATCAAAAAGAGTCAATGAGTTTGCTTTGAAAGTTCATTGAAAGTACTCTAGGGCCAGAAACGTGTTCAAAAGGTCAAATATGGTCTACTGAATGGCTGATTTAACATCAGCAGGAGTCAATGAGTATATACAGGAAGTTCATGTTCGAGGACTCATAGGCCAGAGAAAACTTTAAGTTAATCAAATATAGATTACTTTATGGCTGATTTAACATCAGATGGAGTCAAAGAGAATGTTAGAAAGTTCATGATCGAGGACTATTTTGTCAGAAATGTGTTCATCAGGTCTAATTTGGGCTTCTGTGTGGTTGAAGTAACATCAGAATTAGTCATTATGATTAAAAAAGTTCAAGATCCAGTACACTTTGGCCAATATCTGATGTCCAGTAGGTCAAATATGCACTACTGTATGGCTGACGTATCATCAGAAGGAGTCAATGGGTAGAAATATAAAGTTCATGATCGAGGACTCTTGGGCCTGAAATATGTTTAGTAGGTCAAATATGGACTAGTGTAACATCAGAAGGAGTCATTGAGTATGTATAGAAAGTTCATGATCGACGAGTCTTGGGCCTGAAATAAGTTCAGTAGGTCAAATATGCCTGACGTATCATCAGAAGGAGTCAATGAACAGAAAAACAAAGTTCAAGATTGATGACTTTTAGGCAAGAAATATGTTCCGTTAGCTCAAATATGGACTTCTGAATGGCTGATGTAACATCAGAAGGAATCCATAACATTGTTTTGAAAGCTCATGAACGAGGGCTCTTTTGCCAGAAATATGATCAGTAAGTCAAATAAACACTTATCTATGGCTGATGTAACATCAGAAAGAGTTAATGACATTGTTTTGAAAGTTCATAATTGATGACTCTTGGGCCTGAAATATTTTTAGTAGGTCAAATATGGACTACTGTCTGTCTGATGTAACATCAAAAAGAGTCAATGAGTTTGCTTTGAAAGTTCATGAACGAGTACTCTAGGGCCAGAAACCTGTTCAAAAGGTCAAATATGGTCTACTGAATGGCTGATTTAACATCAGCAGGAGTCAATGAGTATATATAGAAAGTTCATGTCCGGGGACTCATAGGCCAGAGAAAACTTTAAGTTAATCAAATATAGACTACTTTATGGCTGATTTAACATCAGATGGAGTCAATGAGAATGTTTGAAAGTTCATGATCGAGGACTCTTGGGCCTGAAATATGTTTAGTAGGTCAAATATGGACTAGTGTAACATCAGAAGGAGTCATTGAGTATGTATAGAAAGTTCATGATCGACGAGTCTTGGGCCTGAAATAAGTTCAGTAGGTCAAATATGCCTTACTGCATGGCTGACGTATCATCAGAAGGAGTCAATGAACAGAAAAACAAAGTTCAAGATTGATGACTTTTAGGCAAGAAATATGTTCCGTTAGCTCAAATATGGACTTCTGAATGGTTGATGTAACATCAGAAAGAGTTAATGACATTGTTTTGAAAGTTCATAATTGATGACTCTTGGGCCTGAAATATTTTTAGTAGGTCAAATATGGACTACTGTCTGTCTGATGTAACATCAAAAGAGTCAATGAGTTTGCTTTGAAAGTTCATGAACAAGTAATCTAGGCCAGAAACGTGTTCAAAAGGTCAAATATGGTCTACTGAATGGCTGATTTAACATCAGCAGGAGTCAATGAGTATATATAGAAAGTTCATGTCCTCATAGGCCAGAGAAAACTTTAAGTTAATCAAATATAGACTACTTTATGGCTGATTTAACATCAGATGGAGTCAATGAGAATGTTTGAAAGTTCATGATCGAGGACTCTTGGGCCAGAAATATGTTCAGAAGGTCAAATATGTTCTAATGTATGGCTGTAAAACATCAGCAGAAGGTATGAGTATGTACGGAAAGTTCAAGATCGAGGGCTATTTTGCCAGAAATATGTCCAGTAGGTCAACAATGGGCTTCTTTATGGATGAAGAAACATCAAAAAGAGGCAATGAGTGTTTATAAAAAGTTCATGATCCAGGACTCTTGGGCCAGAAAAAACTTTATGTTCGACAAATATTGACTTCTGAATGGCTGATGTAACATTAGAAGTAGACAATGAGTATGTCTAGAAAGTTCAAGATCGAGGAATCTTGGGCCAGAAAAAAACAAGTTCATCAAATATGGACTACTTTATGACAAATATAACATGAGATTGAGTCAATGAGTATAATAATAATAATAGAAGGTTCATGATCGAGGACTAATTTGTCAGAAATATGTACATCTGGTCTACGTTGGACTTCTGAATGGCTGAAGTAACATCAGAAAGAGTCATTAGGTATATATATATATATAGTTCAAGATCGAGCACTCTTTGGAAAGAAATATGTTCAGAAGGTCAAATACTGACCATTGTATGGCTGACTTATCATCTGACAGAGTCAATAAGTATATAAAAATCAAATATGGACTAGTGTATGGCTGATGTATCATAAGAAGGAGTCAGTGAGTATGTACGGAAAGTTCATGATCGAGGACTCTTTGTGCTATAAAAAACTTTAAATTGATCAAATATGGAATTCTGAATGGCTAATGTAACTTCTGTATGGCTGAATGACTTCTGTATGGCTGACGTAACAACAGAAGGAGTCAATGAGTATGTATAGAATGTTCATGATTGAGGATTCTTGGGCCAGAAATATGTTCATTAGGTCAAATATTGACTACTTCATGGCTGACGTATCATGAGACAAAATCAATAAGTAAGTAAGTGGCTGTTATAGAAGGTTAATGATCGAGGACTAATTTGCCAAAAATATGATTCATGAGTTCTAATTTGGACTTCTGTATGGCTGATGTAACATTGAAAAGAGTGAATGAGTTTGATTTGAAAATTCATGAATTCTTGAGCCACATATATGTCCATTAGGTCAAATATGGACTTCTGTATGGCTGACGTAACAACAGAAGGAGTCAATGAGTATGTATAGAATGTTCATCATTGAGGACTCTTGGGCCAGAAATATGTTCATTAGATCAAATATTGACTACTTCATGGCTGACGTATCATGAGACAAAGTCGATAAGTATGTATAAAAAGTTTCTTGTTTTGTTTCTTCTTTGGCCCAAAATGCGTCCATTAGGTCAAATATGGAATACAGTATGGCTGATGTATCATCAGAAGGAGTCAATGAGTATGTTAGAGAAAGTTCATGATCAAGGACTAATTTGTCAAAAATGTATTCATTAGGTCTAATTTGGACTTTTGTATTGCTGAAGTAACATCAGATGGAGTCATTATATATAAAAATTTCAAGATTGAGCACTCTTTGGCCAGAAATATGTCAATTACGTCAAATATGGACTACTGTATGGCTGATGTATTATCAGAAGGACTGAATGAACAGAAATTGAAAGGTCCAGATCGACGACTCTTGGGCCAGATATATGTCCATTACGTCAAATATGGACTTCTGAGTGGCTGATGTTTGATCTCATTGATTCAGAAGGAATCAATGAGAATGTACAGAAAGTTCATGACCGAGGAGTCTTAGGCCAGAAAAAACATTAAGTTAATCAAATATGGACTACTTTGTGGCTGATGTAACATCCGATGGAGTCAATGAATATGTTATAGAAAGTTCATGATCGAGGACTAATTTGTCAGAAATATGTTCATTAAGTCTACTTTGGAAGTAACATCAGAAGTAGTCATTAATAATTAATTAAATATGTCTAAAAAAAGTTCCAGATGGAGTACTCTTTGGCCAGAAATATGGCCATTAGGTCAAATATGCACTACTGTATGGCTGGAGTATCGTCAGAAGGAGTCAATGTGTAGAAACAGAAAGTTCAAGATCAACGATTCTTGAGCCAAATATATTGTCCATTCTGTCTAATATGGACTTCTGTATGGCTGATGTAACATCAGAAGTCAAAAGAGTATATATATAAAAAGTTCATGATAGAGGACTCTTGGGCCAGAAATATGTTCAGAAGGTCAAATATGTTCTAATGTATGGCTGTAAAACATCAGCAGAAGGTATTAGTATGTACGGAAAGTTCAAGATCGAGGACTAATTTGCCAGAAATATGTTCAGTAGGTCAACAATGGGCTTCTTTATGGATGAAGTAACATCAAAAAGAGGCATTGAGTATTTATAAAAGTTCATGATCTAGGACTCTTGGGCCAGAAAAACTTCATGTTCGACAAATATGGACTTCTGAATGGCTGATGTAAGATCAGAAGGAGTCAATGAGTATATATATAAAGTTCATGTTCGAGGACTCTTAGGCCAGAAAAATAATTTAAGTTAATCAAATATGGACTAATTTATGGCTGATGTAACATCAGATTGAGTCAATGAGAATGTTAGAAAGTTCATGATCGAGGACTACTTTGTCAGAAATGTGTTCATTAGGTCTAATTTGGGCTTCTGTATGGTTCAAGTAACATCAGAATTAGTCATTATGCGTAAAAAAAAGTTCAAGACTGAATACACTTTGGCCAATATATGATGTCCATTAGGTCAAATATACACTACTGTATGGCTGATGTACCATCAGAAGGAGTCAATGAGTAGAAATATAAAGTTCATGATCGATGACTCTTGGGGCAGATAAAAGTCCGTTAGATCAAATATGGACTTCTGTATGGCTGATATAACATTAGAAGGAGTCAGTGAGTATGTATAGAAAGTTCATGATTGATGACTCTTGGGCCTGAAATATTTTTAGTAGGTCAAATATGGACTACTGTCTGTCTGAATGTAACATCAAAAAGAGTCAATGAGTTTGCTTTGAAAGTTCATTGAAAGTACTCTAGGCCAGAAACGTGTTCAAAAGGTCAAATATGGTCTACTGAATGGCTGATTTAACATCAGCAGGAGTCAATGAGTATATACAGGAAGTTCATGTTCGAGGACTCATAGGCCAGAGAAAACTTTAAGTTAATCAAATATAGATTACTTTATGGCTGATTTAACATCAGATGGAGTCAAAGAGAATGTTAGAAAGTTCATGATCGAGGACTATTTTGTCAGAAATGTGTTCATCAGGTCTAATTTGGGCTTCTGTGTGGTTGAAGTAACATCAGAATTAGTCATTATGATTAAAAAAGTTCAAGATCCAGTACACTTTGGCCAATATCTGATGTCCAGTAGGTCAAATATGCACTACTGTATGGCTGACGTATCATCAGAAGGAGTCAATGGGTAGAAATATAAAGTTCATGATCGAGGACTCTTGGGCCTGAAATATGTTTAGTAGGTCAAATATGGACTAGTGTAACATCAGAAGGAGTCATTGAGTATGTATAGAAAGTTCATGATCGACGAGTCTTGGGCCTGAAATAAGTTCAGTAGGTCAAATATGCCTGACGTATCATCAGAAGGAGTCAATGAACAGAAAAACAAAGTTCAAGATTGATGACTTTTAGGCAAGAAATATGTTCCGTTAGCTCAAATATGGACTTCTGAATGGCTGATGTAACATCAGAAGGAATCCATAACATTGTTTTGAAAGCTCATGAACGAGGGCTCTTTTGCCAGAAATATGATCAGTAAGTCAAATAAACACTTATCTATGGCTGATGTAACATCAGAAAGAGTTAATGACATTGTTTTGAAAGTTCATAATTGATGACTCTTGGGCCTGAAATATTTTTAGTAGGTCAAATATGGACTACTGTCTGTCTGATGTAACATCAAAAAGAGTCAATGAGTTTGCTTTGAAAGTTCATGAACGAGTACTCTAGGGCCAGAAACCTGTTCAAAAGGTCAAATATGGTCTACTGAATGGCTGATTTAACATCAGCAGGAGTCAATGAGTATATATAGAAAGTTCATGTCCGGGGACTCATAGGCCAGAGAAAACTTTAAGTTAATCAAATATAGACTACTTTATGGCTGATTTAACATCAGATGGAGTCAATGAGAATGTTTGAAAGTTCATGATCGAGGACTCTTGGGCCTAAAATATGTTTAGTAGGTCAAATATGGACTAGTGTAACATCAGAAGGAGTCATTGAGTATGTATAGAAAGTTCATGATCGACGAGTCTTGGGCCTGAAATAAGTTCAGTAGGTCAAATATGCCTTACTGCATGGCTGACGTATCATCAGAAGGAGTCAATGAACAGAAAAACAAAGTTCAAGATTGATGACTTTTAGGCAAGAAATATGTTCCGTTAGCTCAAATATGGACTTCTGAATGGTTGATGTAACATCAGAAAGAGTTAATGACATTGTTTTGAAAGTTCATAATTGATGACTCTTGGGCCTGAAATATTTTTAGTAGGTCAAATATGGACTACTGTCTGTCTGATGTAACATCAAAAAGAGTCAATGAGTTTGCTTTGAAAGTTCATGAACAAGTAATCTAGGGCCAGAAACGTGTTCAAAAGGTCAAATATGGTCTACTGAATGGCTGATTTAACATCAGCAGGAGTCAATGAGTATATATAGAAAGTTCATGTCCTCATAGGCCAGAGAAAACTTTAAGTTAATCAAATATAGACTACTTTATGGCTGATTTAACATCAGATGGAGTCAATGAGAATGTTTGAAAGTTCATGATCGAGGACTCTTGGGCCAGAAATATGTTCAGAAGGTCAAATATGTTCTAATGTATGGCTGTAAAACATCAGCAGAAGGTATGAGTATGTACGGAAAGTTCAAGATCGAGGGCTATTTTGCCAGAAATATGTCCAGTAGGTCAACAATGGGCTTCTTTATGGATGAAGAAACATCAAAAGAGGCAATGAGTGTTTATAAAAAGTTCATGATCCAGGACTCTTGGGTCAGAAAAACTTTATGTTCGACAAATATTGACTTCTGAATGGCTGATGTAACATTAGAAGTAGACAATGAGTATGTCTAGAAAGTTCAAGATCGAGGAATCTTGGGCCAGAAAAAAACAAGTTCATCAAATATGGACTACTTTATGACAAATATAACATGAGATTGAGTCAATGAGTATAATAATAATAATAGAAGGTTCATGATCGAGGACTAATTTGTCAGAAATATGTACATCTGGTCTACGTTGGACTTCTGAATGGCTGAAGTAACATCAGAAAGAGTCATTAGGTATATATATATATATAGTTCAAGATCGAGCACTCTTTGGAAAGAAATATGTTCAGAAGGTCAAATACTGACCATTGTATGGCTGACTTATCATCTGACAGAGTCAATAAGTATATAAAAATCAAATATGGACTAGTGTATGGCTGATGTATCATAAGAAGGAGTCAGTGAGTATGTACGGAAAGTTCATGATCGAGGACTCTTTGTGCTATAAAAAACTTTAAATTGATCAAATATGGAATTCTGAATGGCTAATGTAACTTCTGTATGGCTGAATGACTTCTGTATGGCTGACGTAACAACAGAAGGAGTCAATGAGTATGTATAGAATGTTCATGATTGAGGATTCTTGGGCCAGAAATATGTTCATTAGGTCAAATATTGACTACTTCATGGCTGACGTATCATGAGACAAAATCAATAAGTAAGTAAGTGGCTGTTATAGAAAGTTAATGATCGAGGACTAATTTGCCAAAAATATGATTCATGAGTTCTAATTTGGACTTCTGTATGGCTGATGTAACATTGAAAAGAGTGAATGAGTTTGATTTGAAAATTCATGAATTCTTGAGCCACATATATGTCCATTAGGTCAAATATGGACTTCTGTATGGCTGACGTAACAACAGAAGGAGTCAATGAGTATGTATAGAATGTTCATCATTGAGGACTCTTGGGCCAGAAATATGTTCATTAGGTCAAATATTGACTACTTCATGGCTGACGTATCATGAGACAAAGTCGATAAGTATGTATAAAAAGTTTCTTGTTTTGTTTCTTCTTTGGCCCAAAATGCGTCCATTAGGTCAAATATGGAATACAGTATGGCTGATGTATCATCAGAAGGAGTCAATGAGTATGTTAGAGAAAGTTCATGATCAAGGACTAATTTGTCAAAAATGTATTCATTAGGTCTAATTTGGACTTTTGTATTGCTGAAGTAACATCAGATGGAGTCATTATATATAAAAATTTCAAGATTGAGCACTCTTTGGCCAGAAATATGTCAATTACGTCAAATATGGACTACTGTATGGCTGATGTATTATCAGAAGGACTGAATGAACAGAAATTGAAAGGTCCAGATCGACGACTCTTGGGCCAGATATATGTCCATTACGTCAAATATGGACTTCTGAGTGGCTGATGTTTGATCTCATTGATTCAGAAGGAATCAATGAGAATGTACAGAAAGTTCATGACCGAGGAGTCTTAGGCCAGAAAAAACATTAAGTTAATCAAATATGGACTACTTTGTGGCTGATGTAACATCCGATGGAGTCAATGAATATGTTATAGAAAGTTCATGATCGAGGACTAATTTGTCAGAAATATGTTCATTAAGTCTACTTTGGAAGTAACATCAGAAGTAGTCATTAATAATTAATTAAATATGTCTAAAAAAAGTTCCAGATGGAGTACTCTTTGGCCAGAAATATGGCCATTAGGTCAAATATGCACTACTGTATGGCTGGAGTATCGTCAGAAGGAGTCAATGTGTAGAAACAGAAAGTTCAAGATCAACGATTCTTGAGCCAAATATATTGTCCATTCTGTCTAATATGGACTTCTGTATGGCTGATGTAACATCAGAAGTCAAAAGAGTATATATATAAAAAGTTCATGATAGAGGACTCTTGGGCCAGAAATATGTTCAGAAGGTCAAATATGTTCTAATGTATGGCTGTAAAACATCAGCAGAAGGTATTAGTATGTACGGAAAGTTCAAGATCGAGGACTAATTTGCCAGAAATATGTTCAGTAGGTCAACAATGGGCTTCTTTATGGATGAAGTAACATCAAAAAGAGGCATTGAGTATTTATAAAAAGTTCATGATCTAGGACTCTTGGGCCAGAAAAAACTTCATGTTCGACAAATATGGACTTCTGAATGGCTGATGTAAGATCAGAAGGAGTCAATGAGTATATATATAAAGTTCATGTTCGAGGACTCTTAGGCCAGAAAAATAATTTAAGTTAATCAAATATGGACTAATTTATGGCTGATGTAACATCAGATTGAGTCAATGAGAATGTTAGAAAGTTCATGATCGAGGACTACTTTGTCAGAAATGTGTTCATTAGGTCTAATTTGGGCTTCTGTATGGTTCAAGTAACATCAGAATTAGTCATTATGCGTAAAAAAGTTCAAGACTGAATACACTTTGGCCAATATATGATGTCCATTAGGTCAAATATACACTACTGTATGGCTGATGTACCATCAGAAGGAGTCAATGAGTAGAAATATAAAGTTCATGATCGATGACTCTTGGGGCAGATAAAAGTCCGTTAGATCAAATATGGACTTCTGAATGGCTGATATAACATTAGAAGGAGTCAGTGAGTATGTATAGAAAGTTCATGATTGATGACTCTTGGGCCTGAAATATTTTTAGTAGGTCAAATATGGACTACTGTCTGTCTGAATGTAACATCAAAAAGAGTCAATGAGTTTGCTTTGAAAGTTCATTGAAAGTACTCTAGGGCCAGAAACGTGTTCAAAAGGTCAAATATGGTCTACTGAATGGCTGATTTAACATCAGCAGGAGTCAATGAGTATATACAGGAAGTTCATGTTCGAGGACTCATAGGCCAGAGAAAACTTTAAGTTAATCAAATATAGATTACTTTATGGCTGATTTAACATCAGATGGAGTCAAAGAGAATGTTAGAAAGTTCATGATCGAGGACTATTTTGTCAGAAATGTGTTCATCAGGTCTAATTTGGGCTTCTGTGTGGTTGAAGTAACATCAGAATTAGTCATTATGATTAAAAAAGTTCAAGATCCAGTACACTTTGGCCAATATCTGATGTCCAGTAGGTCAAATATGCACTACTGTATGGCTGACGTATCATCAGAAGGAGTCAATGGGTAGAAATATAAAGTTCATGATCGAGGACTCTTGGGCCTGAAATATGTTTAGTAGGTCAAATATGGACTAGTGTAACATCAGAAGGAGTCATTGAGTATGTATAGAAAGTTCATGATCGACGAGTCTTGGGCCTGAAATAAGTTCAGTAGGTCAAATATGCCTGACGTATCATCAGAAGGAGTCAATGAACAGAAAAACAAAGTTCAAGATTGATGACTTTTAGGCAAGAAATATGTTCCGTTAGCTCAAATATGGACTTCTGAATGGCTGATGTAACATCAGAAGGAATCCATAACATTGTTTTGAAAGCTCATGAACGAGGGCTCTTTTGCCAGAAATATGATCAGTAAGTCAAATAAACACTTATCTATGGCTGATGTAACATCAGAAAGAGTTAATGACATTGTTTTGAAAGTTCATAATTGATGACTCTTGGGCCTGAAATATTTTTAGTAGGTCAAATATGGACTACTGTCTGTCTGATGTAACATCAAAAAGAGTCAATGAGTTTGCTTTGAAAGTTCATGAACGAGTACTCTAGGGCCAGAAACCTGTTCAAAAGGTCAAATATGGTCTACTGAATGGCTGATTTAACATCAGCAGGAGTCAATGAGTATATATAGAAAGTTCATGTCCGGGGACTCATAGGCCAGAGAAAACTTTAAGTTAATCAAATATAGACTACTTTATGGCTGATTTAACATCAGATGGAGTCAATGAGAATGTTTGAAAGTTCATGATCGAGGACTCTTGGGCCTGAAATATGTTTAGTAGGTCAAATATGGACTAGTGTAACATCAGAAGGAGTCATTGAGTATGTATAGAAAGTTCATGATCGACGAGTCTTGGGCCTGAAATAAGTTCAGTAGGTCAAATATGCCTTAC
Source organism: Hypophthalmichthys nobilis (assembly GCA_037950665.1). Taxonomy (NCBI): domain Eukaryota; kingdom Metazoa; phylum Chordata; class Actinopteri; order Cypriniformes; family Xenocyprididae; genus Hypophthalmichthys; species Hypophthalmichthys nobilis. Next base: position 6,564,516 of record CM075475.1, read on the forward strand.
TGCATGGCTGACGTATCATCAGAAGGAGTCAATGAACAGAAAAACAAAGTTCAAGATTGATGACTTTTAGGCAAGAAATATGTTCCGTTAGCTCAAATATGGACTTCTGAATGGTTGATGTAACATCAGAAAGAGTTAATGACATTGTTTTGAAAGTTCATAATTGATGACTCTTGGGCCTGAAATATTTTTAGTAGGTCAAATATGGACTACTGTCTGTCTGATGTAACATCAAAAAGAGTCAATGAGTTTGCTTTGAAAGTTCATGAACAAGTAATCTAGGGCCAGAAACGTGTTCAAAAGGTCAAATATGGTCTACTGAATGGCTGATTTAACATCAGCAGGAGTCAATGAGTATATATAGAAAGTTCATGTCCTCATAGGCCAGAGAAAACTTTAAGTTAATCAAATATAGACTACTTTATGGCTGATTTAACATCAGATGGAGTCAATGAGAATGTTTGAAAGTTCATGATCGAGGACTCTTGGGCCAGAAATATGTTCAGAAGGTCAAATATGTTCTAATGTATGGCTGTAAAACATCAGCAGAAGGTATGAGTATGTACGGGAAAGTTCAAGATCGAGGGCTATTTTGCCAGAAATATGTCCAGTAGGTCAACAATGGGCTTCTTTATGGATGAAGAAACATCAAAAAGAGGCAATGAGTGTTTATAAAAGTTCATGATCCAGGACTCTTGGGCCAGAAAAAACTTTATGTTCGACAAATATTGACTTCTGAATGGCTGATGTAACATTAGAAGTAGACAATGAGTATGTCTAGAAAGTTCAAGATCGAGGAATCTTGGGCCAGAAAAAAACAAGTTCATCAAATATGGACTACTTTATGACAAATATAACATGAGATTGAGTCAATGAGTATAATAATAATAATAGAAGGTTCATGATCGAGGACTAATTTGTCAGAAATATGTACATCTGGTCTACGTTGGACTTCTGAATGGCTGAAGTAACATCAGAAAGAGTCATTAGGTATATATATATATATAGTTCAAGATCGAGCACTCTTTGGAAAGAAATATGTTCAGAAGGTCAAATACTGACCATTGTATGGCTGACTTATCATCTGACAGAGTCAATAAGTATATAAAAATCAAATATGGACTAGTGTATGGCTGATGTATCATAAGAAGGAGTCAGTGAGTATGTACGGAAAGTTCATGATCGAGGACTCTTTGTGCTATAAAAAACTTTAAATTGATCAAATATGGAATTCTGAATGGCTAATGTAACTTCTGTATGGCTGAATGACTTCTGTATGGCTGACGTAACAACAGAAGGAGTCAATGAGTATGTATAGAATGTTCATGATTGAGGATTCTTGGGCCAGAAATATGTTCATTAGGTCAAATATTGACTACTTCATGGCTGACGTATCATGAGACAAAATCAATAAGTAAGTAAGTGGCTGTTATAGAAGGTTAATGATCGAGGACTAATTTGCCAAAAATATGATTCATGAGTTCTAATTTGGACTTCTGTATGGCTGATGTAACATTGAAAAGAGTGAATGAGTTTGATTTGAAAATTCATGAATTCTTGAGCCACATATATGTCCATTAGGTCAAATATGGACTTCTGTATGGCTGACGTAACAACAGAAGGAGTCAATGAGTATGTATAGAATGTTCATCATTGAGGACTCTTGGGCCAGAAATATGTTCATTAGGTCAAATATTGACTACTTCATGGCTGACGTATCATGAGACAAAGTCGATAAGTATGTATAAAAAGTTTCTTGTTTTGTTTCTTCTTTGGCCCAAAATGCGTCCATTAGGTCAAATATGGAATACAGTATGGCTGATGTATCATCAGAAGGAGTCAATGAGTATGTTAGAGAAAGTTCATGATCAAGGACTAATTTGTCAAAAATGTATTCATTAGGTCTAATTTGGACTTTTGTATTGCTGAAGTAACATCAGATGGAGTCATTATATATAAAAATTTCAAGATTGAGCACTCTTTGGCCAGAAATATGTCAATTACGTCAAATATGGACTACTGTATGGCTGATGTATTATCAGAAGGACTGAATGAACAGAAATTGAAAGGTCCAGATCGACGACTCTTGGGCCAGATATATGTCCATTACGTCAAATATGGACTTCTGAGTGGCTGATGTTTGATCTCATTGATTCAGAAGGAATCAATGAGAATGTACAGAAAGTTCATGACCGAGGAGTCTTAGGCCAGAAAAACATTAAGTTAATCAAATATGGACTACTTTGTGGCTGATGTAACATCCGATGGAGTCAATGAATATGTTATAGAAAGTTCATGATCGAGGACTAATTTGTCAGAAATATGTTCATTAAGTCTACTTTGGAAGTAACATCAGAAGTAGTCATTAATAATTAATTAAATATGTCTAAAAAAAAGTTCCAGATGGAGTACTCTTTGGCCAGAAATATGGCCATTAGGTCAAATATGCACTACTGTATGGCTGGAGTATCGTCAGAAGGAGTCAATGTGTAGAAACAGAAAGTTCAAGATCAACGATTCTTGAGCCAAATATATTGTCCATTCTGTCTAATATGGACTTCTGTATGGCTGATGTAACATCAGAAGTCAAAAGAGTATATATATAAAAAGTTCATGATAGAGGACTCTTGGGCCAGAAATATGTTCAGAAGGTCAAATATGTTCTAATGTATGGCTGTAAAACATCAGCAGAAGGTATTAGTATGTACGGAAAGTTCAAGATCGAGGACTAATTTGCCAGAAATATGTTCAGTAGGTCAACAATGGGCTTCTTTATGGATGAAGTAACATCAAAAAGAGGCATTGAGTATTTATAAAAAGTTCATGATCTAGGACTCTTGGGCCAGAAAAAACTTCATGTTCGACAAATATGGACTTCTGAATGGCTGATGTAAGATCAGAAGGAGTCAATGAGTATATATATAAAGTTCATGTTCGAGGACTCTTAGGCCAGAAAAATAATTTAAGTTAATCAAATATGGACTAATTTATGGCTGATGTAACATCAGATTGAGTCAATGAGAATGTTAGAAAGTTCATGATCGAGGACTACTTTGTCAGAAATGTGTTCATTAGGTCTAATTTGGGCTTCTGTATGGTTCAAGTAACATCAGAATTAGTCATTATGCGTAAAAAAAAAGTTCAAGACTGAATACACTTTGGCCAATATATGATGTCCATTAGGTCAAATATACACTACTGTATGGCTGATGTACCATCAGAAGGAGTCAATGAGTAGAAATATAAAGTTCATGATCGATGACTCTTGGGGCAGATAAAAGTCCGTTAGATCAAATATGGACTTCTGTATGGCTGATATAACATTAGAAGGAGTCAGTGAGTATGTATAGAAAGTTCATGATTGATGACTCTTGGGCCTGAAATATTTTTAGTAGGTCAAATATGGACTACTGTCTGTCTGAATGTAACATCAAAAAGAGTCAATGAGTTTGCTTTGAAAGTTCATTGAAAGTACTCTAGGGCCAGAAACGTGTTCAAAAGGTCAAATATGGTCTACTGAATGGCTGATTTAACATCAGCAGGAGTCAATGAGTATATACAGGAAGTTCATGTTCGAGGACTCATAGGCCAGAGAAAACTTTAAGTTAATCAAATATAGATTACTTTATGGCTGATTTAACATCAGATGGAGTCAAAGAGAATGTTAGAAAGTTCATGATCGAGGACTATTTTGTCAGAAATGTGTTCATCAGGTCTAATTTGGGCTTCTGTGTGGTTGAAGTAACATCAGAATTAGTCATTATGATTAAAAAAAAGTTCAAGATCCAGTACACTTTGGCCAATATCTGATGTCCAGTAGGTCAAATATGCACTACTGTATGGCTGACGTATCATCAGAAGGAGTCAATGGGTAGAAATATAAAGTTCATGATCGAGGACTCTTGGGCCTGAAATATGTTTAGTAGGTCAAATATGGACTAGTGTAACATCAGAAGGAGTCATTGAGTATGTATAGAAAGTTCATGATCGACGAGTCTTGGGCCTGAAATAAGTTCAGTAGGTCAAATATGCCTGACGTATCATCAGAAGGAGTCAATGAACAGAAAAACAAAGTTCAAGATTGATGACTTTTAGGCAAGAAATATGTTCCGTTAGCTCAAATATGGACTTCTGAATGGCTGATGTAACATCAGAAGGAATCCATAACATTGTTTTGAAAGCTCATGAACGAGGGCTCTTTTGCCAGAAATATGATCAGTAAGTCAAATAAACACTTATCTATGGCTGATGTAACATCAGAAAGAGTTAATGACATTGTTTTGAAAGTTCATAATTGATGACTCTTGGGCCTGAAATATTTTTAGTAGGTCAAATATGGACTACTGTCTGTCTGATGTAACATCAAAAGAGTCAATGAGTTTGCTTTGAAAGTTCATGAACGAGTACTCTAGGGCCAGAAACCTGTTCAAAAGGTCAAATATGGTCTACTGAATGGCTGATTTAACATCAGCAGGAGTCAATGAGTATATATAGAAAGTTCATGTCCGGGGACTCATAGGCCAGAGAAAACTTTAAGTTAATCAAATATAGACTACTTTATGGCTGATTTAACATCAGATGGAGTCAATGAGAATGTTTGAAAGTTCATGATCGAGGACTCTTGGGCCTGAAATATGTTTAGTAGGTCAAATATGGACTAGTGTAACATCAGAAGGAGTCATTGAGTATGTATAGAAAGTTCATGATCGACGAGTCTTGGGCCTGAAATAAGTTCAGTAGGTCAAATATGCCTTACTGCATGGCTGACGTATCATCAGAAGGAGTCAATGAACAGAAAAACAAAGTTCAAGATTGATGACTTTTAGGCAAGAAATATGTTCCGTTAGCTCAAATATGGACTTCTGAATGGTTGATGTAACATCAGAAAGAGTTAATGACATTGTTTTGAAAGTTCATAATTGATGACTCTTGGGCCTGAAATATTTTTAGTAGGTCAAATATGGACTACTGTCTGTCTGATGTAACATCAAAAGAGTCAATGAGTTTGCTTTGAAAGTTCATGAACAAGTAATCTAGGGCCAGAAACGTGTTCAAAAGGTCAAATATGGTCTACTGAATGGCTGATTTAACATCAGCAGGAGTCAATGAGTATATATAGAAAGTTCATGTCCTCATAGGCCAGAGAAAACTTTAAGTTAATCAAATATAGACTACTTTATGGCTGATTTAACATCAGATGGAGTCAATGAGAATGTTTGAAAGTTCATGATCGAGGACTCTTGGGCCAGAAATATGTTCAGAAGGTCAAATATGTTCTAATGTATGGCTGTAAAACATCAGCAGAAGGTATGAGTATGTACGGAAAGTTCAAGATCGAGGGCTATTTTGCCAGAAATATGTCCAGTAGGTCAACAATGGGCTTCTTTATGGATGAAGAAACATCAAAAAGAGGCAATGAGTGTTTATAAAAGTTCATGATCCAGGACTCTTGGGCCAGAAAAACTTTATGTTCGACAAATATTGACTTCTGAATGGCTGATGTAACATTAGAAGTAGACAATGAGTATGTCTAGAAAGTTCAAGATCGAGGAATCTTGGGCCAGAAAAAAACAAGTTCATCAAATATGGACTACTTTATGACAAATATAACATGAGATTGAGTCAATGAGTATAATAATAATAATAGAAGGTTCATGATCGAGGACTAATTTGTCAGAAATATGTACATCTGGTCTACGTTGGACTTCTGAATGGCTGAAGTAACATCAGAAAGAGTCATTAGGTATATATATATATATAGTTCAAGATCGAGCACTCTTTGGAAAGAAATATGTTCAGAAGGTCAAATACTGACCATTGTATGGCTGACTTATCATCTGACAGAGTCAATAAGTATATAAAAATCAAATATGGACTAGTGTATGGCTGATGTATCATAAGAAGGAGTCAGTGAGTATGTACGGAAAGTTCATGATCGAGGACTCTTTGTGCTATAAAAAACTTTAAATTGATCAAATATGGAATTCTGAATGGCTAATGTAACTTCTGTATGGCTGAATGACTTCTGTATGGCTGACGTAACAACAGAAGGAGTCAATGAGTATGTATAGAATGTTCATGATTGAGGATTCTTGGGCCAGAAATATGTTCATTAGGTCAAATATTGACTACTTCATGGCTGACGTATCATGAGACAAAATCAATAAGTAAGTAAGTGGCTGTTATAGAAGGTTAATGATCGAGGACTAATTTGCCAAAAATATGATTCATGAGTTCTAATTTGGACTTCTGTATGGCTGATGTAACATTGAAAAGAGTGAATGAGTTTGATTTGAAAATTCATGAATTCTTGAGCCACATATATGTCCATTAGGTCAAATATGGACTTCTGTATGGCTGACGTAACAACAGAAGGAGTCAATGAGTATGTATAGAATGTTCATCATTGAGGACTCTTGGGCCAGAAATATGTTCATTAGATCAAATATTGACTACTTCATGGCTGACGTATCATGAGACAAAGTCGATAAGTATGTATAAAAAGTTTCTTGTTTTGTTTCTTCTTTGGCCCAAAATGCGTCCATTAGGTCAAATATGGAATACAGTATGGCTGATGTATCATCAGAAGGAGTCAATGAGTATGTTAGAGAAAGTTCATGATCAAGGACTAATTTGTCAAAAATGTATTCATTAGGTCTAATTTGGACTTTTGTATTGCTGAAGTAACATCAGATGGAGTCATTATATATAAAAATTTCAAGATTGAGCACTCTTTGGCCAGAAATATGTCAATTACGTCAAATATGGACTACTGTATGGCTGATGTATTATCAGAAGGACTGAATGAACAGAAATTGAAAGGTCCAGATCGACGACTCTTGGGCCAGATATATGTCCATTACGTCAAATATGGACTTCTGAGTGGCTGATGTTTGATCTCATTGATTCAGAAGGAATCAATGAGAATGTACAGAAAGTTCATGACCGAGGAGTCTTAGGCCAGAAAACATTAAGTTAATCAAATATGGACTACTTTGTGGCTGATGTAACATCCGATGGAGTCAATGAATATGTTATAGAAAGTTCATGATCGAGGACTAATTTGTCAGAAATATGTTCATTAAGTCTACTTTGGAAGTAACATCAGAAGTAGTCATTAATAATTAATTAAATATGTCTAAAAAAAGTTCCAGATGGAGTACTCTTTGGCCAGAAATATGGCCATTAGGTCAAATATGCACTACTGTATGGCTGGAGTATCGTCAGAAGGAGTCAATGTGTAGAAACAGAAAGTTCAAGATCAACGATTCTTGAGCCAAATATATTGTCCATTCTGTCTAATATGGACTTCTGTATGGCTGATGTAACATCAGAAGTCAAAAGAGTATATATATAAAAAGTTCATGATAGAGGACTCTTGGGCCAGAAATATGTTCAGAAGGTCAAATATGTTCTAATGTATGGCTGTAAAACATCAGCAGAAGGTATTAGTATGTACGGAAAGTTCAAGATCGAGGACTAATTTGCCAGAAATATGTTCAGTAGGTCAACAATGGGCTTCTTTATGGATGAAGTAACATCAAAAAGAGGCATTGAGTATTTATAAAAAGTTCATGATCTAGGACTCTTGGGCCAGAAAAAACTTCATGTTCGACAAATATGGACTTCTGAATGGCTGATGTAAGATCAGAAGGAGTCAATGAGTATATATATAAAGTTCATGTTCGAGGACTCTTAGGCCAGAAAAATAATTTAAGTTAATCAAATATGGACTAATTTATGGCTGATGTAACATCAGATTGAGTCAATGAGAATGTTAGAAAGTTCATGATCGAGGACTACTTTGTCAGAAATGTGTTCATTAGGTCTAATTTGGGCTTCTGTATGGTTCAAGTAACATCAGAATTAGTCATTATGCGTAAAAAAAAGTTCAAGACTGAATACACTTTGGCCAATATATGATGTCCATTAGGTCAAATATACACTACTGTATGGCTGATGTACCATCAGAAGGAGTCAATGAGTAGAAATATAAAGTTCATGATCGATGACTCTTGGGGCAGATAAAAGTCCGTTAGATCAAATATGGACTTCTGAATGGCTGATATAACATTAGAAGGAGTCAGTGAGTATGTATAGAAAGTTCATGATTGATGACTCTTGGGCCTGAAATATTTTTAGTAGGTCAAATATGGACTACTGTCTGTCTGAATGTAACATCAAAAAGAGTCAATGAGTTTGCTTTGAAAGTTCATTGAAAGTACTCTAGGGCCAGAAACGTGTTCAAAAGGTCAAATATGGTCTACTGAATGGCTGATTTAACATCAGCAGGAGTCAATGAGTATATACAGGAAGTTCATGTTCGAGGACTCATAGGCCAGAGAAAACTTTAAGTTAATCAAATATAGATTACTTTATGGCTGATTTAACATCAGATGGAGTCAAAGAGAATGTTAGAAAGTTCATGATCGAGGACTATTTTGTCAGAAATGTGTTCATCAGGTCTAATTTGGGCTTCTGTGTGGTTGAAGTAACATCAGAATTAGTCATTATGATTAAAAAAAAGTTCAAGATCCAGTACACTTTGGCCAATATCTGATGTCCAGTAGGTCAAATATGCACTACTGTATGGCTGACGTATCATCAGAAGGAGTCAATGGGTAGACATATAAAGTTCATTATGTATCATTATGTATAAAAAAATGTTCAATATCCAGTACACTTTGGCCAATATATGTCCGTTAGATCAAATATGCACTTCTGAATGGCTGATTTAACATCAGCAGGAGTCAATGAGTATATATAGAAAGTTCATGTCCGGGGACTCATAGGCCAGAGAAAACTTTAAGTTAATCAAATATAGACTACTTTATGGCTGATTTAACATCAGATGGAGTCAATGAGAATGTTTGAAAGTTCATGATCGAGGACTCTTGGGCCTGAAATATGTTTAGTAGGTCAAATATGGACTAGTGTAACATCAGAAGGAGTCATTGAGTTATATACAGAAAGTTCATGTTCGGGGACTCATAGGCCAGAGAAAACTTTAAGTTAATCAAATATAGATTACTTTATGGCTGATTTAACATCAGATGGAGTCAATGAGAATGTTAGAAATTTCATGATCGTGGACTATTTTGTCAGAAATGTGTTCATCAGGTCTAATTTGGGCTTCTGTGTGGTTGAAGTAACATCAGAATTAGTCATTATGATTAAAAAAAAGTTCAAGATGCCAATTTATGATGTCCAGTAGGTCAAATATGCACTACTGTATGGCTGACGTAGGTCAAATATGGACTAGTGTAACATCAGAAGGAGTCACTGAGTATGTATAGAAAGTTCATGATTGACGAGTCTTGGGCCTGAAATAAGTTCAGTAGGTCAAATATGCCTTACTGCATGGCTTACGTATCATCAGAAGGAGTCAATGAACAGAAAAATAAAGTTCAAGATTGATGACTTTTAGGCAAGAAATATGTTCCGTTAGCTCAAATGTGGACTTCTTAATGGCTGATGTAACATCAGAAAGAGTTAATGACATTGTTTTGAAAGTTCATAATTAATGACTCTTGGGCCTGAAATATTTTTAGTAGGTCAAATACGGACTACTGTCTGTCTGATGTAACATCAAAAGAGTCAATGAGTCTGCTTTGAAAGTTCATGAACGAGTACTCTAGGGCCAGAAACGTGTTCAAAAGGTCAAATATGGTCTACTGAATGGCTGATTTAACATCAGATGGAGTCAATGAGTACTAATATACAGTTATGATCGATGACTCTTGGGCCAGATTTGGGTCCGTTAGATCAAATATGCACTTCTGAATGGCTGATGTAACATCAGAAGGAGTCAATGAGTATGTGTAGAAAGTTCATGTTCAAACACTCTTAGGACAGAAAAAACTTTAAGCTCGTCAAATATAGACTATTTTATGGCTGATGTAACATCAGATGGAGTCAATGGGTAGATATAGAAAGTTTAAGATCAACGACTCTTAGGCCAGAAATATGTCCATAAGGTCAAAAATTGACTTCTGTATGGCTGATGTAACCTTAGAAAGAGTCAATGGGTATATAAAGTTCATTATGTATCATTATGTATAAAAAATGTTCAAGATCCAGTACACTTTGGCCAATATATGTCCGTTAGATCAAATATGGACTTCTGAATGGCTGATATTACATCAGAAGGAGTCAATGAAAGTGTTCTGAAAGTTCATGAACGAGTATTCTTGGCCAAGAAACTTGTGCAGAAGGTCAAATATGGACTAATGAATGGCTGATGTAAGATCAGAAGGAGTCAATGAGTATATATATAAAGTTAATGTTCGAGGACTCTTAGGCCAGAAAAATAATTTAAGTTAATCAAATATGGACTAATTTATGGCTGATGTAACATCAGATTGAATCAATGAGAATGTTAGAATGTTCATGATTGAGGACTACTTTGTCAGAAATGTGTTCATTAGGTCTAATTTGGGTTTCTGTATGGTTGAAGTAACATCAGAATTAGTCATTATGTATATAAAAAGTTCAAGATCCAGTACACTTTGGCCAATATATGATGTCCATTAGGTCAAATATGCACTACTGTATGGCTGATGTATCATCAGAAGGTGTCAATGGGTAGACATATAAAGTTCATTATGTATCATTATGTATAAAAAAATGTTCAATATCCAGTACACTTTGGCCAATATATGTCCGTTAGATCAAATATGCACTTCTGAATGGCTGCTATGATTGATGACTTTTAGGCCACAAATATGTTCTGTTAGGTCAAATATGGACTTCTGAATGGCTGATGTAACATCAGAAAGAATCAATGAGAATGTACAGAAAGTTCATGATCGAGCTCTTTTGCCAGAAATATGATCAGTAAGTCAAATAAAGACTTATCTATGGCTGATGTAACATCCGATGGAGTCAATGAGAGTGTAATAGAAAGTTCATGGTAAAAGACTAATTTGTCAGAAATATTTTCAGTAGGTCCAATTTGGGCATTATGGATGTTTAAAAGTTCAAGTTCGAATACACTTTGGCTAAATGGTCCATTAGGTCTAATACGCACTTCTGTATGGCTGATGTAACCTTAGAAAGAGTCAATGTGTAGAAATAGAAATTTCAAGATCAACGACTCTTAGGCCAGAAATATGTCCATTAGGTCAAATATGCACTACTGTATGGCTGATGTAATAACAAGTCAATGGGTAGAAATAGAAAGTTCAAGATCAAGGACTAATTTGGCAGAAAAAAAGGTTCATTAGGTCTAATTTTGGCTGCTGTATGGCTGAAGTAACATCAAAATTATTCATTTTGTATGTATAAATAAGTTCAAGCTCGAGTACTGTTTGGCCACAAATATGGACTTCTCTGCATGGCTGATGTAACCGTAGAAGGATTTAAGTGTGTATTGAAAGTTCATGATCGACGACTCCTTTGCCTGAAATATGTTCAGTAGGTCAAATATGGACTGCTAACACAATAATCTAAAATGTGTTTAGCTGATGTTATTCTTCATTGCACATCGATAGATCCTGTGAGCAGTGCGCTGCTGTTGGACGTGTTGTTTCTTCAATGCTCAACGAAATGAGTTTGTTCTTCTATGTACTGTAATGCAAAAGCTCTTGTTTTACATGTTATCTCTTCAAAGTACAACGGATTAAGTTAGTTGTTTCATGGAATGCAATGAAACACCGCATATTTAACAACTTAGTACTTGTACGCAATGCCATGCAAAAGCGCATATGTGCAACTGAACAATAACATACGTTATGCACTTGTTTTGTTGCAGTGCATTCAAGAGCTAACTCGTAACACATTTGATTTCGATTGCGTACAAAGCATTCCATTTTGCATTTAAAAATGACATGAAATATATACATTTTTCATTTCACTGCATGCAAGAACTAAGGTTGTGCATTTAAGAGGTAACACATATGTTTTCGCATTGCATTGCATACATAACCTGATTTGTATTGACTTTTGCATTGAAGAATGATACAATAGACATTCTCTGTTTTATATGCGTTGCAATGAACAATTAACTTCTTCCGTTGTATATCGAAGATGTAATTTGTAACATATGAGCTTTTAACATTACAATGCATAGAAAACTAATTTGTGTGCAATGAAGAGATAAAATATGTGTTGTTGCACTGCACTGCACACAGAACCTATCGTTGTGCAATTGAAGAATAAAACATAAGCTTGTTGCTATTCAATGCATGCAAGTGCTAATTCCGTTGTGCATTAAAGAGTTAAACATATGTGCTGTTGAAGAGTGCACTGTGCACTGAAAAGACAATATATAACATATGTGCTATAGTTTTGCTTTGCATACAGCTAACTTGTACATTTTTGTGGAAGAGAAGAAGAGATAACATAACATGCGCCTTTGCATTACAATGCATAAAAGATGCATTACAATGCAACGCATACAAGAAACTAATTCATGACATTAATATAACATATGTGATATTGCATTGCATTGCACATACGATCCAACGTTGTGCAACTGAAGAATAACATAAGCTATGCACTTTCCTTTCGTTGCACTGTATACATGAACTAACTCAGTCCGTTGTCCATTGAAAAATAACATATACGTTATGCACTTGTTGCGTTGCATTGTATACATGAACTAACTCATTCAGGTGTGCGTTGAAGGGTGTTTCATTGTTTTATAAACATATGTGCTGTTGAAGAGAAAACAAGAATTGTATGACGTTCTAACTTATTCCTCTGTGCATAGAAACGACAAAACATGACATATGTGCTATTGCATTGCTTCTTGGCACACAACAACTAACTTTTTCATTTGTGTATTGAAGAGATAACATAACATGAGCATTTTTTATTGAAAATGCGTTATAATGCAATGCATACAAAGTTATGCAATGAAGAATAACATATAATCTGAGCACTTATTGCTTTGCAGTGCATGCAAGAACTCATTCCGTTGTGCATTGAAGAGTTAAACATATGTGCTCTTTAAGAGATAACACATAAAATTGCAAAGATCTAACTGATCCCTCTGAGCACTGAAAAGACATTTTCTAACATATGTGCTATCGCATTGCTTTGTGTACAACTAACATACATTTGTGTATTGAAGAGATAATACATTGAACCTTTGCATTACAATGCATAGAAGAACTGTTAGAACTGTTGCATTACATTGCACATGAGGTCATTGTGCAATTGAAGAATAACATGCAACTTATGCACTTGTTTTGTATACAATAACTCATTCAGGTGTGTGTTGAAGAATAACATGTAATATGGGTTGTTTCATTGCATTGCATAAAACAGCTAACTTCAGTTGCATATCGAAGATATAACATGTAAACACGAGCATTTTGCATTACAGTGCAAAGAAGGTCTAACTCATTTGGTTGTGCAATGAAGAGATTACATACATACAGATGACCTATCATCGTGCAATGAAGGATAACATATAAGCTATGCTTGTGCATTGCATTGGACATACGATTCAGCATAGTGCAATTGAAGAATAACTTTTAAGCCGTGCACTAGTTGTTTTGCAATGCATACAAGAACTAACTCATTCCGCTGTGCATTGAAGAGTTAACATATGCGACGTTGACGAGGTAACACATAGATTTGCATAGAATACCTAACTTGTTCTTCTGTGCACTGAAAAGACAACAAATAACAATATAAGCCTACCGCATTGTATTGCAATCATGACCTAACTTATGAAGAACATACGTTTCATTGCATTGCATACAAGAAATAGCTTATTCCTTTGTACATTGAAGAGATAACATCACATATTTGCTGCATTGCATTGCATACACGATCACTAACTAAAAGTTAGTTGTATGCAAAGCAATGCGGAGGACATATGTTATGGGCTGTCTTTTCGTTGCACAGAGCATAGCTTATATATTATTCTTAGTTGCACAACGTTCAGTCAAGTGTTAGGTCGATGCACTACAATAGCACATATGTTATCATATGTTATCTCTTCAGCAGCACATATGTTAACTCTTCAGTGCACGGCGGAATGAGTTAGTACCTGGATACAATGGAACGAAACAAGTGCATAGTTTACGTTATTCTTCAATTGCACAACGTTGGAACGTATGTGCAAATGCAATGCAACAGCACATATGTTATCTTAACGGAATGAGTTAGTTCTTGTATGCATTGCATTATATTCTGTGATAACACAACTAACTTAATATAGGTTGTATGTTGAAAAGATAACATGTAAAATATGAGCTTTATTGCTTACGCATTACAGTGCATGCAATGAAGAAACAACTTCAACATTGCTCACAGGATCTGTCGTTGTGCAGTGAAAAATAACAACTATGTACAACAGTACATAGTTAACGGAATGAGTTCTTGTATGCATTTCATTCTAATGCATATTCTGTGCATTGTAATGCAAAGGATTATGTGTTATCTCTGCAGTACACAAATGTATAGATTAGTTAGTTGTATGCAAAGCAACGCGAGAGCACAGAGCTTTTCAGAGCACAGAGCATGTCTTGTATGTTATTCTACGTTGCACAGCGTTAGGTCCTGTGTTAGGTCAATGCACTACAACGCCACATGTTATCTTTTCATTGCACAATCATATGTGTTAGTTCCTGTATGCATTGAATTATAAAGAATCTTCTATGCATTGTATAATGCAAAGGCTCATAATATGTTATCTCTTCAATAAACACATGTATAAGTGAGTTGTATGCAAAGCAATGCGTTAGCGCTTACTTTATATGTATTGACTTTTCAGTGCAGAGAGGATTAAGTTCGATCGTCTATGCAATTCTATGCGTTATCTCTTCAACAGCACTTATGTTATCTTTTTATTGCACAAGAAAATGAATTAGATCTTCTATGCAGTGCAATGCAAAATGTAATGTTGCATCTTTGATAGACAATGGCTATCAAAGTTAGTTGTTTTATGCAATGCAATAAAACAACCCATTTTGCGTGTTATTCATCAAGTCACATATAAATGAGTTTGTTCTTGTATACAATGCAAAGCAACAAGAGCATAGCTCATGTTATTCTTCAATTGCTCAACGTTGGATCGTATGTGCAATACCTTAACGGAATGAATTAGTTATTTAATGCATTGCATTATAATGCATATTCTATGCATTGTAATGCAACGGGTCATATTATGTTCTTCAATTGCACAACGTTGGAACGTATGAGCAAATGCAATGTCATTTTAACGGAATGAGTTATTTCTAGTATGCATTGCATTATAAATGCATATTCTATGATAACACAACTAATACTATAACTTAATAGGTTGTATGTTGAAAAGATAACGTAAAATATGAGCTTTATTGCTTTGTGCATTACAATGCAACTCATTTGGTTGAGCAATGAAGAAACAACTTCTTCATGCAGTGCATTGCTCACAGGATCTATCGTTGTGCAGTGAAGAATAACAACTATGTACAACAGTACATAGTTAATGGAATGAGTCAGTTCTTGTATGCATTTCATTCTAATGCATATTCCGTGCATTGTAATGCAAAGGATCATATTAAGTTGTCTCTGCAATACACAAATGTATAGATTAGTTAGTTTCATGCAAAGCAATATGCGAGAGGACATATGTTACAGGTTGTCTTTTAAGTGCACAGAACACAGCTTATATGTATCTCTTCATTGGGCAATCAAATGAGTTAGATCTTCAGTGCAACTCTATGTGTTATCTCTTCAGCAGCACATATGTTAACTCTTCAATGCACAGCGGAACGAGTTAGTACTTGTATACAATGCAACGAAACAAGTGCATAGCTTATGTTATTCTTCAATTGCACAACGTTGGAACCTATGTGCAAATGAAATGCAACAGCACATATTTTATCTTAACGGAATGAGTTAGTTCTTGAATGCATTGCATTATCATGTATTTTCTATGCATTTGTAATGCAAAGGATCATGTTATGTTATCTCTTCAATACAAAAATGTATAAGTTAGTTGTATGCAAAGCAATGCGAGAGGACATATGTTACGGGTTGTCTTTTCAGTGCACAGAGCACAGCTTATATGTTATTTTTACGTTGCACAACGTTAGGTCCTGTGTTAGGTCAATGCACTACAACACCACATGTTATCTCTTCATTGCACAATCAAATGAGTTAGATCTTCTGTGCAACTCTATATGTTATCTCTTCAGCAGCACATATGTTAACTCTTCAGTGCACAGCGGAATGAGTTAGTATTTGTATACAATACAACGAAACAAGTGCATAGCTTATGTTATTCTTCAATTGCACAACGTTGGAACCTATGTGTAAATGCAATGCAACAGCACATATGTTATCTTAACGGAATGAGTTAGTTCTTGTATGCATTGCATTATAATGCATCTTCTATGCATTGTAATGCAAAGGATCATATTATGTTATCTCTTCAATACACACATTTATAGATTAGCTAGTTGTATGCAAAGCAATTCGGGAGGACATATGTTACGGGTTGTCTTTTCAGTGCACAGAGCACAGCTTATATGTTATTTTACGTTGCACAACGTTGTATCGTATTGTGCAATGCAATGCAACAGTACATATTTTACCTTGACGGAAATAACTAGTTCTTGAATGCATTGCATTATAATGCATTTTCTATGCATTTGTAATGCAAAGGATCATGTTATGTTATCTCTTCAATACAAAAATGTATAAGTTAGTTGTATGCAAAGCAATGCGAGAGGACATATGTTACGGGTTGTCTTTTCAGTGCACAGAGCACAGCTTATATGTTATTTTTACGTTGCACAACGTTAGGTCCTGTGTTAGGTCAATGCACTACAACAGCACGTTATCTCTTCATTGCACAATCAAATGAGTTAGATCTTCTGTGCAAGTCTATATGTTATCTCTTCAGCAGCACATATGTTAACTCTTCAGTGCACAGCGGAATGAGTTAGTATTTGTATACAATGCAACGAAACAAGTGCATAGCTTATGTTATTCTTCAATTGCACAACGTTGGAACCTATGTGCAAATGCAATGCAACAGCACATATGTTATCTTAACGGAATGAGTTAGTTCTTGCATGCATTGCATTATAATGCATCTTCTATGCATTGTAATGCAAAGGATCATATTATGTTTATCTCTTCAATACAAAAATTTATAGATTAGCTAGTTGTATGCAAAGCAATTCGGGAGGACATATGTTACGGGTTGTCTTTTCAGTGCACAGAGCATAGCTAATATGTTATTCTTCGTTGCACAACGTTGTATCGTATTGTGCAATGCAATGCAACAGTATATATTTTACCTTGACGGAAAATAACTAGTTCTTGAATGCATTGCATTATAATGCATTTTCTATGCATTGTAATGCAAACGATCACATTATGTTATCTCTTCAATACAAAAATGTATAAGTTAGTTGTATGCAATGCAATGCGAAAGGACATATTTTACGGGTTGTCTTTTTAGTGCACAGAGCAAAGCTTATATGTTATTCTACGTTGCACACAACGTTTAGTCCTGTGTTAGGTCAATGCACTACAACAGTACGTTATCTCTTCATTGCACAGTCAAATGAGTTAGATCTTCTGTGCAACTCTATGTGTTCAATGCACAGCGGAATGAGTTAGTACTTGTATATAATGCAACGAAACAACTGCATAGCTGATGTTATTCTTCATTTGCACAACGTTGGAACCTATGTGCAAAGGCAATGCAACAGCACATATGTTATCTTAACGGAATGAGTTAGTTATTTGTATGCATTGCATTATAACGCATCTTCTATGCATTGTAATGCATATCTCTTCAATACACAAATGGATTAGCTGCTGTGTGCAAATCAACGCGATGCATTGGAATGCAAAGGCTAATATCATGTTATCTCTTCAATAAACAAATGTATAAGTTAGTTGTATCCAAAGCAAGGCGACAGCATATATGTTATTGTGTTGTCTTTTCAGTGCACAGAGGAATAAGTTAGATCTTTATGCAGTTCTGTGTGTGATCCCTTCAACAACACGTACGATAACTCCAATGCACAATGGAATGAGTTGGTTCTTGTATGCACAACAACGCAACAAGTTGCATAGCTTATATGTTATTCTTCACTTGCACAACGACAGATCCTGTGTGCAACTGCACAGCAACAGCACCATATGTTATCTCTTCATTCCATAACGTTGCATCGGTTCTTGCATGCATTGCATTATAAATAATATTCTATGCATTGTAATGCAAAGGCTCATGATATGTTATCTCTTCAATAAACACATGTATAAGTGAGTTGTATGCAAAGCAATGCGTTAGCACATATGTTATTTATTGTCTTTTCAGTGCACAGAGGATTAGGTTCGATCTTCTATGCAAGTCTATGTGTTGTCTCTTCAACAGCATATATGTTAACTCTTCAAAGCACAGCTGATTCAGATTCGTTCTTGTATGCAAGGCAACGCAACATGTGCATAGCTTATATGTTGATCTTCATTGTTATTCATTGTTCTTCACTGTTCTTATATCAACACGATCACATGAGAATGCGTATCAATAGTACGCGTGTGTAATCTCGTGGAATGTATACGCCAAAATGAGTTTTGGCGTACATATGATACGCAGTTTTTCGCGTGCATATGATACGCACTCTATGGCGTCTATATAATACGCTGGGGTTCGTGCGTATAATACGCCATAAAGTGCGTATCATATGCACGCGAAAAACTGCGTATCATATGTACGCCCAAACTCATTTTGGCGTATACATTCCACGAGATTACACACTCCTATTACTGATACACATTTTCGATTCACATTGCACAGCGATAGGTTCTGTGTGCAATGTACTGCAACAGCACATATTTTATCTCTACATTGCACAACCAAATTAGTTAGATCTCCTTATGCATTGTAATGCAAAACGCTCATATGTTCTTGCAAGCAGTGCAATGAAAAAGTGTATTTGTCATTCTTAAATGAAAAATTGAATGTTTTGTATGTTATTCTATGTTGCACAACGTTAGGTCCTGTGTTAGATCAATGCACTACAACATCACACGTTATGATTGTGCAATGAAGAGATCATTGCACAATCATATGTGTTAGTTAGTTCTTGTATGCATTGCATTATAAAGAATCGTCTATGCATTTTCATGCAAAGGCTCATGATATGTTATCTCTTCAATAAACACATGTATAAGTGAGTTGTATGCAAAGCAATGCATTAGCACATACGTTATGTATTGTCTTTTCAGTACGCAGAGTTCGATCTTCTATGCAATTCTATGCGATATCTCTTCAACAGCACATATGTTAGCTCTTCAATGCACAACGGAATGAATTAGTTCTTGTACGCACTGCAACGCAACAAGTGAACTGTGCGCAACAGCACTTATGTTAGCTTTTTATTGCACAACAAAATGAATTAGATCTTCTGTGCAGTGCAATGCAAAATGCTCATGTTGCATCTTTGATAGACAATGGCTATCAAAGTTAGTTGTTTTTATGCAATGCAATAAAACAACCCATTTTGCGTGTTATTCTTCAATTCACATATGAATGAGTTTGTTCTTGTATACAACGCAAGGCAACAAGAGCATAGCTCATGTTATTCTTCAATTGCTCAACGTTGGATCGTATGTCAAATGCAATGCAACAGTACACATTTTACCTTAACGGAATGAATTAGTCATTGAATGCATTGCATTATAATGCATACTCTATGCATTGTAATGCAAAGGGTCATATTATGTTCTTCAAATGCACAACGTTGGAACGTATGTGCAAATGCAATGCAACAGCACATATGGCATTTTAACGGAATGAGTTATTTCTTGTATGCATTGCATTATAAATGCATATTCTATGATAACACAACTAATACTAACTTAATAGGTTGTATGTTGAAAAGATAACATGTAAAATATGAGCTTTATAGCTTTATGCATTACAATGCATAAAATAACTAACTCGTTTGGTTGAGCAATGAAGAAACTACTTCTTCATGCAGTGCATTGCTCACAGGATCTATCGTGAAGAATAACAACTATGTACAACAGTACATAGTTAATGGAATGAGTCAGTTCTTGTATGCATTTCATTCTAATGCATATTCCGTGCATTGTAATGCAAAGGATCATATTAAGTTATCTCTGCAATACACAAATGTATAGATTAGTTAGTTTCATGCAAAGCAATATGCGAGAGGACATATGTTACAGGTTGTCTTTTTAGTGCACAGAACACAGCTTATATGTTATTCTACGTTGCACAACGTTAAGTCCTGTGTTAGGTCGATGCACTACAACGGTACATGTTATCTCTTCATTGCACAATCAAATGAGTTAGATCTTCTGTGCAACTCTATGTGTTATCTCTTCAGCAGCACATATGTTAACTCTTCAATGCACAGCGGAACGAGTTAGTACTTGTATACAATGCAACGAAACAAGTGCATAGCTTATGTTATTCTTCAATTGCACAACGTTGGAACCTATGTGCAAATGAAATGCAACAGCACATATTTTATCTTAACGGAATGAGTTAGTTCTTTTTATGCATTGCATTATAATGCATCTTCTATGCATTGTAATGCAAAGGATCATATTATGTTATCTCTTCAATACACACATTTATAGATTAGCTAGTTGTATGCAAAGCAATTCGGGAGGACATATGTTACGGGTTGTCTTTTCAGTGCACAGAGCACAGCTTATATGTTATTTTACGTTGCACAACGTTGTATCGTATTGTGCAATGCAATGCAACAGTACATATTTTACCTTGACGGAAATAACTAGTTCTTGAATGCATTGCATTATAATGCATTTTCTATGCATTTGTAATGCAAAGGATCATGTTATGTTATCTCTTCAATACAAAAATGTATAAGTTAGTTGTATGCAATGCAATGCGAGAGGACATATGTTACGGGTTGTCTTTTCAGTGCACAGAGCACAGCTTATATGTTATTTTTACGTTGCACAACGTTAGGTCCTGTGTTAGGTCAATGCACTACAACAGCACATGTTATCTCTTCATTGCACAATCAAATGAGTTAGATCTTCTGTGCAACTCTATGTGTTATCTCTTCAGCAGCACATATGTTAACTCTTCAGTGCACAGCGGAATGAGTTAGTATTTGTATACAATGCAACGAAACAAGTGCATAGCTTATGTTATTCTTCAATTGCACAACGTTGGAACCTATGTGTAAATGCAATGCAACAGCACATATGTTATCTTAACGGAATGAGTTAGTTCTTGTATGCATTGCATTATAATGCATCTTCTATGAATTGTAATGCAAAGCTCATTTTATCTCTTCAATAAACAAATGAATTAGTTGTTGTGTGCAAATCAAATGCTAATATCATGTTATCTCTTCAATAAACAAATGTACAAGTTAGTTGTATGCAAAGCAACGCGACAGCATATATGTTATTGTGTTGTCTTTTCAGTGTACAGAGGAAATAAGTCAGATCTTTATGCAATTCTGTGTGTGAACCCTTCAACGGCACATACGATAACTCCAATGCACAATAGAATGAGTTGGTTCTTGCATGCACTGCAACGCAACAAGTGTATAGCTTATATGTTATTCTTCATTGCACAACGATATGTCCTGTGTGCAACTGCACAGCAACAGCACCATATGTTATCTCTTCATTCCACAACGTTGCATCGTATTTGCAATGTAATGCAACAGCATCTTAACGGAATAATTTAGTTCTTGTATGCATTGCATTATAAAGAATCTTCTATGTATTTAAATGCAAATGCTCATGATATGTTATCTATTCAATAAACACATGTATAAGTGAGTTGTATGCAAAGCAATGCGTCAGCACATACGTTATGTATTGTCTTTTCAGTGCACAGAGGATTAGGTTCGATCTTCTATGCAATTCTATGTGTTATCTCTTCAACAGCACATATGTTAACTCTTGAATGCACAACGGATTCGGATTCGTTCTTATATGCACCGCAACGCAACATGTGCATAGCTTATATGTTATTCTTCATTGTTATTCATTGTTCTTCATTATTCTTATATCAACACGATCACATGAGAATGCGTATCAATAGTACGCGTGTGTAATCTCGTAGAATATATACGCCAAAATGAGTTTTGGCGTGCATATGATACGCAGTTTTTCGCGTGCATATGATACGCACTTTATGGCGTCAATATAATACGCTCGGTAGTCTTGGGTAGGATTAGTGGTGTGGGGTTCGTGCGTATAATACGCCATAAAGTGCGTATCGTATGCACGCGAAAAACTACGTATCATATGTACGCTAAAACTCATTTTGGCGTATACATTCCACGAGACATGCACACTCGTATTACTGATACGCATTTTGGGTTATTCTTCATTGCACAGCGATAGGTTCTGTGTGCAATGCACTGCAACAGCACATATTTTATCTCTTCATTGCACAACCAAATTAGTTAGATATCCTATGCATTGTAATGCAAAACGCTCATATGTTCTTGCATACAGTGCAATGAAAAAGTCTATTTGTTATTCTTAAATGAAAAATGGAATGTTTTGTGCGCAATGCAATGTGAAATCAAATATGTTACGTGTTATCTCTTCAACAGCACGTTAATTCTTCAATGCACAGCGGAATCAAGTAGTTCAATGGATTCTATAACACAACTAACTTAATAGGTTGTATGTTGATTATGCATTGTAATTATGCATTACAATGCATAGAAGAACTAACTCATTTGGTTGAGCAATGAAGAAACAACTTATCCTATTGCAGTGTATTGCTCTCATGATCTATCGTTGTGCAGTGAAGAATAACAAATATGCACTTAGTTTATAATGTTACCTGTCCATATTTAAACTGCTGTACATATTTCTGGCCCAAGATTCCTAGATCATCAAGTTTCTATACAAACTACCTACTATATGGACATATATTTCTCAAGAGTCGTCAATCTTGAACTTTCTATTTCTACTCATTGACTCCTTCTTGTGATATGTCAACCATTCAGAAGTCCATGTTCGACGTTCTGAACATATTTCTGGCTCAAGAGTACTCATTCATGAACTTCCAAAACAAACTTATTGACTCTTTCTAATGTTACATCAGCCATAGAGAAGTCCACATTTGACCTACTGATCATATTTCTGACAAAAGAGCCCTCAATCATGAACTTTCTGTACATTCTCTCTGATTCCTTCTGATGTTACATCAGACAGACAGTAGTCCGTATTTGACATCAGCCATTCAGAAGTGCATATTGTCGATTTTGACCTTTGTTATACATAATTGACTCCTTCTGATGTTACTTCAGCCATACAAAAGTCCAAATTAGACCAAATGAACATCTTTTTGATAAATTAGTCCTCGATCATGAACTTTCTATAACATACTCATTGACTCCATCTGATGTTACATCAGAGAGACATTAGTCCATATTTCACCTAAGGGATATCCCAGACAGCAACATAGTTTGGCCCAGATCCGGCCCTCATCTGGTACATGTCGTTTATACGCCGACCAGATGTGGGCCGGATCTGTAACGTCACTATTATGTTGCTGTCAGGGATATTTCCGGCCCAAAAGTCTTTCATCATGAACTTTCTATTTCTACTCATTGACTCCTTCTGATGATACGTCAGCCATAAAATAGTGCATATTTGACCTAATGGAGATATTTCTGGCCAAAGAGTGCTTGATCATTAACTTTTTTATACATACTTAATGACTCCTTCTGATGTTACATCAGCCATACAGAAGTCCAGATTTTACCTAATGGATATACATCTGGGCCGAGAGTCATCATTCTTGAACTTCCTATTTCTTCTCATTGATTCCTTCTGATGATACATCAGCCATACAGAAGTCCATATTTGACCTTATAGACATATTTCTTGCCAAAGAATACTCAATCTTGAACGTTTTTTTTCTTCTTTTTTTCTTATTGACTCTGCTTGTCATCTGATACGTGAGCCATACAGTAATCAATGCTTGACCCATTAAACATATTTTTGGCCCAAGAATCCTCGATCATGAACGTTTTATGCATACTCATTGACTCCATCTGATGTTACATCAGCCATACAAAAGTCCATATCTGACAAACTTAAAGGTTTTTCTGGCCCAAGAGTCCTCAATTTTGAACTTTCTATAGATACTCATTGACACCTTCTGAAGAGACATTTTGAAGAGATCTTTTCTACACTTACTTTTTGAATCAGCTTGATGATATGTCAGCCACACAGAATTCAAAATTTGACCTACTGAACATATTTCTGTCAAAGGGTCGTCGATCATAGACTCATTGACTCCATCTGAGGTTGCATCAGCCATACAGTAGTCCACATTTGACCTAATGGGCATATTTCTGGCCCAAGAGTCGTTGATCATGAACTTTCTATTTTTACTCAACGACTTCTTCTGATGATTCATCAGCCATAATGTAGTCCATATTTACAGTCCTAATTGACATATATCTGGCCAAAGAGTACTCGATCTTGAACTTTATTATGCACACTTAATGACTACTTCTGATGTTATTTCAGCCATAAAGTAGTCCATGTTTGACGAACTTAAAGTTTTTTCGGGCCCAAGAGTTCTCAGTCATGAACTTTCTATATATACTTTTTGACTCCTTCTGATATTACATCAGCCATAGAGAAGTCCATATTTGACAGAATTGACATATTTCTGGCCAAAGAGTGCTCAATCTAGAAATTTTTTATACATACTTAATGACTCCTTCCGATGTTACTTCAGCCATACAGAAGTCCAAATTAGACCTAATGAACATATCTTTTGCAAATTAGTCCTTGATCATGAACTTTCGATAACATGGTCACTGACACATCTGATGTAACATATGCCATAAAGAAGTCCATATTTGACCTAATGGACATAGAGTCGTTGATCTTGAACGTTCTATTTCTCCTCATCGACTCATTCTGATGATATGTCAGCCGTAAAGTAGTCCATTTTTGACCTACAGAACAAATTTATGGCCCAAGACTCCTCGATCATGAACTCTTTATAAACATACTCATTGACTCCTTCTGATGTTACATCAGCCATACAGAAGTCCATATTTGACCGAATGGACATATATCTGGCTCAAGAGTCCATGATCCCAAACTTTCTATTTCTACTCATTGACTCCTTCTCATGATACGTCAGCCATACAGTATTCCATATTTGACCTGTTGAACATATTGTTAGTCGATACGTTTTCGAACATGAATGTACTATTAGTAATCATTGTCTCCATCTGATGATACGTCAGCCATAAAGTAATCAAAATTTTACCTATTGAACATATTTCTGGCCCAAGAGGCCACGATCATGAACTATTTATACATACCCATTGACTCTTTCTGATGTTACATCAGCCATACAGTAGTCCATATTTGACCTTCTGAACATATTTCTGGCCCAAGCGTAACTCATTCATGAACTTTCAAAACAAACTCTTTGACTCACTTTGATGTTACATCAGCCATAGAGATGACCTACATTTGATCATATTTTTGGATCGTGAACTTTTCGTACATTCTCACAGATTCCTTCTGATGTTACATCAGCCATAAAGAAGTGCATATTTGACCTAATGGACATATTTCTGGCCAAAGAGTGCTCAATCTAGAAATTTTTTATACATATAATGACTCCTTCTGATGTTACATCAGCCATACAGAAATCCATATTTGACCTAATGGACATATATCTGGCTCAAGAATCGTCGATCTTGAACTTTCCATTTCTACTCATTGACTACTTCTCATGATACGTCAGTCATACAGTATTCCATATTTGACCTATTAGTCAATAAGTCTTCAAATATGAATGTACTGTATGTAATCATCGACTCTTTCTGATGTTAAATCAGCCACACAGAAGTCTGTATTTGACCTAATGGGCATATTTCTGGCAAAATGGTCCTTGAACTTTCTATACATATTCATTAACTACTTCTCATGTTACATCAGTCAGACAGTTGTGCATATTTGACCTAATGGACATATTTTTGGCCAAAGAGCGCTCGATCTTGAACTTTTTATACATACTTATTGATGCCATCTGATGATACGTCAGCCATACAGTAGTCAATATTTGACCTAGTGAACATATTTCTATCCCTAGAGTCCTTGATCATGAACTTTCTATAACATAAGGTATGTTGTTCCTTCTGATGTTACATCAGCCATACAGAAGTCCATATTTGACCTAATAGACGTATATCTGGCCCAAGAGTCGTCCGATCATGAACTTTCTATTTCTAATCAACTCCTTCTGCTGATACGTCATCCATATAGTAGTCCATAGTTGACTTAATGGACATATATCATGTCTGGCCAAAGAATACTCTATCTTGAACTTTTTTATACATTTTGACTCCGACTGAAGATAGTCAATGACCTTTAGTGATTATTTGGCCTTCTGAACATATTTCTTGCCCAAGAGTCCTCGATCATGAACTTTTTATACATACTCCACACATAAGTCCATATTAGAACTAATGGACATATTTCTGGCCCAAGTGTCGTCAATCTTGAACTTTCTATTTCTACTCATTGACTCCTCCTCACGATACATCAGCCATACAGTATTCCATATTTGACCTATTGAACATACTGTTGATCGATAAGTCTTCAAATATGAATGTACAATAAGTAATCATTGACTCTTTCTCATGATGCGTCAGCCATACAGTAGTCCATATTTGAAATAATGAACATATTATTAGTCAATGAGTCTTCAAATATAAAATGTACTATCCATAATCATAGGCTCCTTCTGAAGTTAAATCAGCCATACAGAAGTCCATATCTGAACATATTTCTGGCAAAAGTGCCCTCGAACTTGAACATTCTTTACATAGAACATACACTACTTCTGATGTTTCATCAGTCAGAGAGTAGTCCATATTTGACCTAATAGACATATTTCTGGCTCAACAGTCATTGATCATGAACTTTCTATTTCTACCCATTGACTCCTTCTGATGATACTTCAGCCATACAGTAGTGCATATTTGACCTAATGGACATATATCTGGCCAAAGATTACTCTGGCCAAAGATTGACTAATTCTGATGTTTCTTCAGCCATACAGAAGTCCATATTAGACCTAATGAACATATTTCTGACAACCCTGAAGGCAACATAGTGTCGGCCCAGATCCGGCCCACATCTGGTCTGCGTGTAATCCACATGTACCAGATATGGGCCGGATCTGGGCCACACCATGTTGCTGTCTGGGAAATTAGTCCTCGATCATGAACTTTCTGTAACTCATTCACTCCATCTGATGTTACATCAGCCATAAAGTAGTCCATATTTGACCTTCTGAACACATTTCTGGCCCAAGAGTCCTTGATCATGACCTTTCAAAACAAACTCACTGACTCTTTTTGATGTTACATCAGCCACAAGGAAGTCCACATTTGACCTAATGTTTCTGGCCCAAGAGTCGTCGATATGGAACTTTGTATTTGTCCTCATTGACTCCTGATGATACGTCAGCCATAGAGTAGTCCCTTTTTGACCTATTGAACATATTGTTAGTCGATGAGTCTTCAAATATGAATGACCTATGAATGATATGAATGATATGAATGATATATGATATATGAATGATACAGAAGTCCATATTTGACCTACTCAACATATTTTTGGCAAAAGGGTCTCTCGAACTTGAACATTCTATACATATTCATTGACTTCTTCTGGACTCAAGGACTCAAAGAGTATGTAAAAAAAGTTCATGATCGAACACTCTTTTGCCAGAAATATGTTCATTTGGTCAAATATGGAATTCTTCATGGCTAATGTAACATCAGAATGAGGTAATGAGTATGTATAGAATATTCATGATTGAGGACTCTTGGGCCAGAAATAAATTTACGTAGGTCAACTATGGATTACTGTCTGGCTGATGTAACAGGGGATTTTTTTTTTTTGCCAGACATCTGTTCAGTAGGTCAAATATGTGCTAATGTCTGGCTGACGTATCATCAGAAGTCAATGAATATGTATAGAAAGTTCATGATGAAGGACTCTTGGGCCAGATATAATTGCATTTATGTAAAATATGGACTGCAGTTTGGCTGATGTTACATCAGAAGTAGTCAATGAGGATGTATAGACAGTTCAAGTTTCAGGACGTGTTTGCCTGAAATATGTTCACTAGATCAAATATGGACTTCTGTATGGCTGATGTAACATCAGAAAGAGTGAATGAGTTTGTTTTAAAAGTGTTTTTGAATGAGTACTATTTTTGATTGTTTTGCCAGAAACATGTTTAGTAGGTAAAATATGGACTACTATCTGAGCAGCAGAAAAAGTCAATGAATATCTATAGAAAGTTCAAGTTCGAGGACCCTTTGAAATATTTTCAGTAGGCCATGTTCGTGATCGAGGACTCGGGTCAGAAATAATTGCATTAGGTCAAATATAGACTACTGTATGTCTGAAAAGTATCAGAAGGAGTCAACAAGTATGGAAAATTTAAGATCGAGGATTAATTTGCCAGAAATATGTTCAGTAGGTCCAATATGGACTTCTGTATGGCTGATTTAACATCAGAAGGAGTCTATGATTATGTATTGTACGTTAATATTTGAAGATTCATTGGCTAACAATATGCTTAATGAATATTTATAAGTTCATGTTCGAGGACTCTTTTGGCAATAATATATGTTTAATAGGTAAAATATGGACCATGAGTAGAGTCAATGAGTAGATATAGAAAGTTCAAGATTGACAACTCTTCGGCCAGATATGTCTCCATTAGGTCAAATATGGAGTTCTGTATAGCTGATGTATAGAAAGCTCATGACTGGGGACTCCTGGGTGAGAAATAATTGCATTTGGTCAAATATGCACTATTTTCTGGCTGACATATCATCACATGGAGTCAATGAGTGTGCATAGAAAGTTCATGATCAAGGACTCTTTGGCCAGAAATAAGATCAGTAGATCAAATATGGACTATTCTCTGGCTGACGTATCATCAGAATGAGTCGAGTATGTATAGAAAGTTTATGATGGCAGACTCTTGGGTCAGTACTATGTCCATTAGGTCAAATGTTTAATACTGACATGTCACCTGAAGGAATCAATGAGTATGTAGAGAAAGTTCATGACTGAAAACACTTGGGCCAGAAATATGTCCATTAGGTCAAATATTGACTACTGTATGGCTGACGTGTCATCAGAAGTCAATGAGTAGAAATAGAAAGTTCAAGATCGACGACTCTTGGGCCAGATATATGTCAATTAAGTCAAATATAGACTGCTGTATGGTTGGAAAACATCAAAAGCAGTCAATGAGTATGTCCAGAAAGAACAATATCGAGGACTACTTTACCAGAAATATGTTCAGTAGGACTTCTGTATGGTTGAAAGAGGCAATAAGTATGCATATAAAGTTAATTATCAAGGAATCTTGGGCCAGAAATATGTTCAGTAGTTCAAATATGGACTTCTGTACGGCTGACGTTACATTAGGAGTCATTATGTATAAAAAATTTCAAGATCAAGTACTTTTGGGCCAGACATATGTTCAGTAGTTCAAATATGTTCTAATGTATGGCTGAAGTAACATCAGAAGGACCCAATGAGTATGTACGGAAAGTTCAAGATCGAGGACTCTTGGGCCAGAAAAAAACTTTACGTTCGTCAAATATGGACTATTTTGTGGCTGATGTAACATCCGATGGGGTCAATGAATATGTTATAGAAAGTTCATGATCTACTTTGGACTTCTGTATGGCTGAAGTAACATCAGAAGTAGTCATTAAGCGTGTCTAAAAAAGTTCCAGATGGAGTACTCTTTGGCCAGAAATATGTCCATTAGGTCAAATATGCACTACTGTATGGCTGGAGTATCATCAGAAGGAGTCAATGTGTAGAAACAGAAAGTTCAAGATCAACGATTCTTGAGCCAGATATATGTCCATTCTGTCTAATATGGACTTCTGTATGGCTGATGTAACATCAGAAGAAGTCAAAAGAGTATGTATAAAAAGTTCATGATAGAGGACTCTTGGGCCAGAAATATGTTCAGAAGGTCAAATATGTTCTAATGTATGGCTGTAAAACATCAGCAGAAGGTATGAGTATGTACGGAAAGTTCAAGATCGAGGGCTAATTTGCCAGAAATATGTTCAGTAGGTCAACAATGGGCTTCTTTATGGATGAAGAAACATCAAAAAGAGGCAATGAGTGTTTATAAAAAGTTCATGATCCAGGACTCTTGGGCCAGAAAAACTTTATGTTCGACAAATATTGACTTCTGAATGGCTGATGTAACATTAGAAGTAGACAATGAGTATGTCTAGAAAGTTCAAGATCGAGGAATCTTGGGCCAGAAAAAAACAAGTCCATCAAATATGGACTACTTTATGACAAATATAACATGAGATTGAGTCAATGAGTATAATAATAATAATAGAAGGTTCATGATCGAGGACTAATTTGTCAGAAATATGTACATCTGGTCTACGTTGGACTTCTGAATGGCTGAAGTAACATCAGAAAGAGTCATTAGGTATATATATATATATATATATATATATATATATATATATATATATTTCAAGATCGAGCACTCTTTGGAAAGAAATATGTTCAGAAGGTCAAATACTGACCATTGTATGGCTGACTTATCATCTGACAGAGTCAATAAGTATATAAAAATCAAATATGGACTAGTGTATGGCTGATGTATCATTAGAAGGAGTCAGTGAGTATGTACGGAAAGTTCATGATCGAGGACTCTTGGGCTATAAAAAACTTTAAATTGATCAAATATGGAATTCTGAATGGCTAATGTAACTTCTGTATGGCTGAATGACTTCTGTATGGCTGACGTAACAACAGAAGGAGTCAATGAGTATGTATAGAATGTTCATGATTGAGGATTCTTGGGCCAGAAATATGTTCATTCGGTCAAATATTGACTACTTCATGGCTGACGTATCATGAGACAAAATCAATAAGTAAGTAAGTGGCTGTTATGGAAGGTTAATGATCGAGGACTAATTTGTCAAAAATATGATTCATGAGTTCTAATTTGGACTTCTGTATGGCTGATGTAACATTGAAAAGAGTGAATGAGTTTGATTTGAAAATTCATGAATTCTTGAGCCACATATATGTCCATTAGGTCAAATATGGACTTCTGTATGGCTGACGTAACAACAGAAGGAGTCAATGAGTATGTATAGAATGTTCATCATTGAGGACTCTTGGGCCAGAAATATGTTCATTAGGTCAAATATTGACTACTTCATGGCTGACGTATCATGAGACAAAGTCGATAAGTATGTATAAAAAAGTTCAAGATTGAGAATTCTTTGGCCCAAAATGCGTCCATTAGGTCAAATATGGAATACAGTATGGCTGATGTATCATCAGAAGGAGTCAATGAGTATGTTAGAGAAAGTTCATGATCAAGGACTAATTTGTCAAAAATGTATTCATTTGGTCTAATTTGGACTTTTGTATTGCTGAAGTAACATCAGATGGAGTCATTATATATAAAAAATTTCAAGATTGAGCACTCTTTGGCCAGAAATATGTCAATTACGTCAAATATGGACTACTGTATGGCTGATGTATTATCAGAAGGACTGAATGAACAGAAATTGAAAGGTCCAGATCGACGACTCTTGGGCCAGATATATGTCCATTACGTCAAATATGGACTTCTGAGTGGCTGATGTTTGATCTCATTGATTCAGAAGGAATCAATGAGAATGTACAGAAAGTTCATGACCGAGGAGTCTTAGGCCAGAAAAAACATTAAGTTAATCAAATATGTACTACTTTGTGGCTGATGTAACATCCGATGGAGTCAATGAATATGTTATAGAAAGTTCATGATCGAGGACTAATTTGTCAGAAATATGTTCATTAAGTCTACTTTGGAAGTAACATCAGAAGTAGTCATTAAGTATGTCTAAAAAAGTTCCAGATGGAGTACTCTTTGGCCAGAAATATGGCCATTAGGTCAAATATGCACTACTGTATGGCTGGAGTATCGTCAGAAGGAGTCAATGTGTAGAAACAGAAAGTTCAAGATCAACGATTCTTGAGCCAAATATATTGTCCATTCTGTCTAATATGGACTTCTGTATGGCTGATGTAACATCAGAAGTCAAAAGAGTATATATATAAAAAGTTCATGATAGAGGACTCTTGGGCCAGAAATATGTTCAGAAGGTCAAATATGTTTTAATGTATGGCTGTAAAACATCAGCAGAAGGTATGAGTATGTACGGAAAGTTCAAGATCGAGGACTAATTTGCCAGAAATATGTTCAGTAGGTCAACAATGGGCTTCTTTATGGATGAAGTAACATCAAAAAGAGGCATTGAGTATTTATAAAAAGTTCATGATCTAGGACTCTTGGGCCAGAAAAAACTTCATGTTCGACAAATATGGACTTCTGAATGGCTGATGTAAGATCAGAAGGAGTCAATGAGTATATATATAAAGTTCATGTTCGAGGACTCTTAGGCCAGAAAAATAATTTAAGTTAATCAAATATGGACTAATTTATGGCTGATGTAACATCAGATTGAGTCAATGAGAATGTTAGAATGTTCATGATCGAGGACTACTTTGTCAGAAATGTGTTCATTAGGTCTAATTTGGGCTTCTGTATGGTTCAAGTAACATCAGAATTAGTCATTATGCGTAAAAAAAAGTTCAAGACTGAATACACTTTGGCCAATATATGATGTCCATTAGGTCAAATATACACTACTGTATGGCTGATGTACCATCAGAAGGAGTCAATGAGTAGAAATATAAAGTTCATGATCGAGGACTCTTGGGCCTGAAATATGTTTAGTAGGTCAAATATGGACTTCTGAATGGCTGATATAACATCAGAAGGAGTCATTGAGTATGTATAGAAAGTTCATGATCGATGAGTCTTGGGCCTGAAATAAGTTCAGTAGGTCAAATATGGACTAGTGTATCATCAGAAGGAGTCAATGAACAGAAAAACAAAGTTCAAGATTGATGACTTTTAGGCAAGAAATATGTTCCGTTAGCTCAAATATGGACTTCTGAATGGCTGATGTAACATCAGAAGGAATCAATAACATTGTTTTGAAAGTTCATGAACGAGGGCTCTTTTGCCAGAAATATGATCAGTAAGTCAAATAAACACTTATCTATGGCTGATGTAACATCAGAAAGAGTTAATGACATTGTTTTGAAAGTTCATAATTGATGACTCTTGGGCCTGAAATATTTTTAGTAGGTCAAATATGGACTACTGTCTGTCTGATGTAACATCAAAAAGAGTCAATGAGTTTGCTTTGAAAGTTCATGAACGAGTACTCTAGGGCCAGAAACGTGTTCAAAAGGTCAAATATGGTCTACTGAATGGCTGATTTAACATCAGCAGGAGTCAATGAGTATATATAGAAAGTTCATGTCCGGGGACTCATAGGCCAGAGAAAACTTTAAGTTAATCAAATATAGACTACTTTATGGCTGATTTAACATCAGATGGAGTCAATGAGAATGTTTAAAAGTTCATGATCGAGGACTCTTGGGCCTGAAATATGTTTAGTAGGTCAAATATGGACTAGTTTAACATCAGAAGGAGTCATTGAGTATGTATAGAAAGTTCATGATCGACGAGTCTTGGTCCTGAAATAAGTTCAGTAGGTCAAATATGCCTCACTGCATGGCTGACGTATCATCAGAAGGAGTCAATGAACAGAAAAACAAAGTTCAAGATTGATGACTTTTAGGCAAGAAATATGTTCCGTTAGCTCAAATATGGACTTCTGAATGGTTGATGTAACATCAGAAAGAGTTAATGACATTGTTTTGAAAGTTCATAATTGATGACTCTTGGGCCTGAAATATTTTTAGTAGGTCAAATATGGACTACTGTCTGTCTGATGTAACATCAAAAAGAGTCAATGAGTTTGCTTTGAAAGTTCATGAACGAGTACTCTAGGGCCAGAAACATGTTCAAAAGGTCAAATATGGTCTACTGAATGGCTGATTTAACATCAGCAGGAGTCAATGAGTATATATAGAAAGTTCATGTCCGGGGACTCATAGGCCAGGGAAAACTTTAAGTTAATCAAATATAGACTACTTTATGGCTGATTTAACATCAGATGGAATCAATGAGAATTTCTGAAAGTTCATGATCGAGGACTCTTGGGCCTGAAATATGTTTAGTAGGTCAAATATGGACTAGTGTAACATCAGAAGGAGTCACTGAGTATGCATAGAAAGTTCATGATCGATGAGTCTTGGGCCTGAAATAAGTTCAGAAGGTCAAATATGCCTTACTGCATTGCTGACGTATCATCAGAAGGAGGCAATGAGTGTTTATAAAAGTTCATGATCCAGGACTCTTGGGCCAGAAAAAACTTTATGTTCGACAAATATGGACTAATGAATGGTTGATGTAAGATCAGAAGGAGTCAATGAGCATATATATAAAGTTCATGTTCGAGGACTCTTAGGCCAGAAAAATAATTTAATCAAATATGGACTTTTTTTGCTGATGTAACATCAGATGGAGTCAATTAGAATGTTAGAATGTTCATGATCGAGGTCTACTTTGTCAGAAATGTGTTCATTAGGTCTAATTTGGGTTTCTGTATGGTTGAAGTAACATCAGAAAGAGTCATTAGGTATATATATATAAAAGTTCAAGATCCAGTACACTTTGGCCAATATATGATGTCCAGTAGGTCAAATATGCACTACTGTATGGCTGACGTATCATCAAAAGGTGTCAATGGGTAGACATATAAAGTTCATTATGTATCATTATGTATAAAAAAAAGTTCAATATCCAGTACACTTTGGGCAATATATGTCCGTTAGATCAAATATGCACTTCTGAATGGCTGCTATGATTGATGACTTTTAGGCCACAAATATGTTCTGTTAGGTCAAATATGGACTTCTGAATGGCTGATGTAACATCAGAAGGAATCAATGAGAATGTACAGAAAGCTTATGATCGAGGGCTCTTTTGCCAGAAATATGATCAGTAAGTCAAATAAAGACTTATCTATGGCTGATGTAACATCCGATGGAGTCAATGAGAGTGTAATAGAAAGTTCATGGTAAAAGACTAATTTGTCAGAAATATTTTCAGTAGGTCCAATTTGGGCATTATGGATGTTTAAAAGTTCAAGTTCGAAATACACTTTGGCTAAATGGTCCATTAGGTCAAATACGCACTTCTGTATGGCTGATGTAACCTTAGAAGGAGTCAATGTGTAGAAATAGAAATTTCAAGATCAACGACTCTTAGGCCAGAAATATGTCCATAAGGTCAAAAATGGACTTCTGTATGGCTGATGTAACCTTAGAAGAAGTCAATGAGTATGTACAGAAAGTTCATGATCAAGGACTAATTTGTCAGAAATATTTTCAATAGGTCTAATTTGGGAATTATGTATGAAAAAAAAAGTTCGAGTACACTTTGGCCAGATATATGTCCATTAGGTCAAAATATGCACTACTGTATGGCTGATGTAATAACAAGTCAATGGGTAGAAATAGAAAGTTCAAGATCAAGGACTAATTTGGCAGAAAAAAAGGTTCATTAGGTCTAATTTTGGCTGCTGTATGGCTGAAGTAACATCAAAATTATTCATTTTGTATGTATAAATAAGTTCAAGCTCGAGTACTGTTTTGCCACAAATATGGACTTCTCTGCATGGCTGATGTAACCGTAGAAGGATTTGAGTGTGTATTGAAAGTTCATGATCGACGACTCCTTTGCCTGAAATATGTTCAGTAGGTCAAATATGGACTGCTAACACAATAATCTAAAATGTGTTTAGCTGATGTTATTCTTCATTGCACATCGATAGATCCTGTGAGCAGTGCACTGCAATAGGACGTGTTGTTTCTTCAATGCTCAACGAAATGAGTTTGTTCTTCTATGTACTGTAATGCAAAAGCTCTTGTTTTACATGTTATCTCTTCAAAGTACAACGGATTAAGTTAGTTGTTTTATGGAATGCAATGAAACACCGCATATTTAACAACTTAGTACTTGTACGCAATGCCATGCAAAAGCGGATATGTGCAACTGAACAATAACATATACGTTATGCACTTGTTTTGTAGCAGTGCATTCAAGAACTAACTCGTAACACATTTGATTTCGATTGCGTACAAAGCATTCCATTTTGCATTTAAGAATGACATGAAATATATACATTTTTCATTTCACTGCATGCAAGAACTAAGGTTGTGCATTTAAGAGCTAACACATATGTTTTCGCATTGCATTGCATACATAACCTGATTTGTATTGACTTTTGCATTGAAGAATGATACAATAGACATTCTCTGTTTTATATGCGTTGCAATGAACAATTAACTTCTTCCGTTGTATATCGAAGATGTAATTTGTAACATATGAGCTTTTAACATTACAATGCATAGAAAACTAATTTGTGTGCAATGAAGAGATAAAATATGTGTTGTTGCACTGCACTGCACACAGAACCTATCGTTGTGCAATTGAAGAATAAAACATAAGCTTGTTGCTATTCAATGCATGCAAGTGCTAATTCCGTTGTGCATTAAAGAGTTAAACATATGTGCTGTTGAAGAGTGCACTGTGCACTGAAAAGACAATATATAACATATGTGCTATAGATGTATATGTGCTTTGCATACAGCTAACTTGTACATTTTTGTGGAAGAGAAGAAGAGATAACATAACATGCGCCTTTGCATTACAATGCATAAAAGATGCATTACAATGCAACGCATACAAGAAACTAATTCATTACGCAAATATAATATATGTGATATTGCATTGCATTGCACATACGATCCAACGTTGTGCAACTGAAGAATAACATAAGCTATGCACTTTCCTTTCGTTGCACTGTATACATGAACTAACTCAGTCCGTTGTCCACTGAAAAATAACATATACGTTATGCACTTGTTGCGTTGCGTTGTATACAGGAACTAACTCATTCAGGTGTGTTTTATAAACATATGTGCTGTTGAAGAGAAAACAAGTATTGTATGAAGTTGTAACTTATTCCTCTGTGCATAGAAACGACAAAACATGATATATGTGCTATTGCATTGCTTCTTGGCACACAACAACTAACTTTTTCATTTGTGTATTGAAGAGATAACATAACATGAGCATTTTTTATTGAAAATGCGTTATAATGCAATGCATACAAAGTAAAGTGTCAAGTGTTAGGTCGATGCACTACAATAGCACATATGTTATCATATGTTATCTCTTCAGCAGCACATATGTTAACTCTTCAGTGCACAGCGGAATGAGTTAGTACCTGGATACAATGGAACGAAACAAGTGTATAGTTTACGTTATTCTTCAATTGCACAACGTTGGAACGTATGTGCAAATGCAATGCAACAGCACATATGTTATCTTAACGGAATGAGTTAGTTCTTGTATGCATTGCATTATATTCTGTGATAACACAACTAACTTAATAGGTTGTATGTTGAAAAGATAACATGTAAAATATGAGCTTTATTGCTTACGCATTACAGTGCATGCAATGAAGAAACAACTTCAACATTGCTCACAGGATCTGTCGTTGTGCAGTGAAAATAACAACTATGTACAACAGTACATAGTTAACGGAATGAGTTGTTGTATGCATTTCATTCCAATGCATATTCTGTGCATTGTAATGCAACGGATTATGTGTTATCTCTGCAGTACACAAATGTATAGATTAGTTAGTTGTATGCAAAGCAACGCGAGAGCACAGAGCTTTTCAGAGCACAGAGCGAGTCTTGTATGTTATTCTACGTTGCACAGCGTTAGGTGCTGTGTTAGGTCAATGCACTACAACGCCACATGTTATCTTTTCATTGCACAATCATATGTGTTAGTTCCTGTATGCATTGAATTATAAAGAATCTTCTATGCATTGTATAATGCAAAGGCTCATGATATGTTATCTCTTCATTAAACACATGTATAAGTGAGTTGTATGCAAAGCAATGCGTTAGCGCTTACGTTATATGTATTGACTTTTCAGTGCAGAGAGGATTAAGTTCGATCGTCTTATGCAATTCTATGCGTTATCTCTTCAACAGCACTTATGTTATCTTTTTATTGCACAAGAAAATGAATTAGATCTTCTATGCAGTGCAATGCAAAATGCTAATGTTGCATCTTTGATAGACAATGGCTATCAAAGTTAGTTGTTTTATGCAATGCAATAAAACAACCCATTTTGCGTGTTATTCATCGTCACATATGAATGAGTTTGTCCTTGTATACAATGCAAAGCAACAAGAGCATAGCTCATGTTATTCTTAAATTGCTCAAAGTTAGATCGTATGTGCAATACCTTAACGGAATGAATTAGTTATTTAATGCATTGCATTATAATGCATATTCTATCCATTGTAATGCAACGGGTCATATTATGTTCTTCAACTGCACAACTTGCACAACAAATGCAATGTCATTTTAACGGAATGAGTTATTTCTAGTATGCATTGCATTATAAATGCAT
The DNA here is from genome assembly GCA_037950665.1 of Hypophthalmichthys nobilis. Taxonomy (NCBI): domain Eukaryota; kingdom Metazoa; phylum Chordata; class Actinopteri; order Cypriniformes; family Xenocyprididae; genus Hypophthalmichthys; species Hypophthalmichthys nobilis. Next base: position 6,602,984 of record CM075475.1, read on the forward strand.
ATTCTATGATAACACAACTAATACTAACTTAATAGGTTGTATGTTGAAAAGATAACATGTAAAATATGAGCTTTATTGCTTTGTGCCTTACAATGCAACTCATTTGGTTGAGCAATGAAGAAACAACTTCATGCAGTGCATTGCTCACAGGATCTATCGTTGTGCAGTGAAGAATAACAACTATGTACAACAGTACATAGTTAATGGAATGAGTCAGTTCTTGTATGCATTTCATTCTAATGCATATTCCGTGCATTGTAATGCAAAGGATCATATTAAGTTATCTCTGCAATACACAAATGTATAGATTAGTTAGTTTCATGCAAAGCAGTATGCGAGAGGACATATGTTACAGATTGTCTTTTTAGTGCACAGAACACAGCTTATATGTTATTCTACGTTGCACAACGTTAAGTCCTGTGTTAGGTCAATACACTACAACAGCACATGTTATCTCTTCATTGGACAATCAAATGATTTAGATCTTCTGTGCAACGCTATGTGTTATCTCTTCAGCAGCACATATGTTAACTCTTCAATGCACAGCGGAATGAGTTAGTACTTGTATACAATGCAACGAAACAAGTGCATAGCTTATGTTATTCTTCAATTGCACAACGTTGGAACCTATGTGCAAATGAAATGCAACAGCACATATGTTATCTTAACGGAATGAGTTAGGTTCTTGTACGCATTGCATTATAATGCATCTTCTATGCATTGTAATGCAAAGGATCATATTATGTTTATCTCTTCAATAAAAAAATTTATAGATTAGCTAGTTGTATGCAAAGCAATTCGGGAGGACATATGTTACGGGTTGTCTTTTCAGTGCACAGAGCATAGCTAATATGTTATTCTTCGTTGCACAACGTTGTATCGTATTGTGCCATGCAATGCAACAGTATATATTTTACCTTGACGGAAATAACTAGTTTTTGAATGCATTGCATTATAATGCATTTTCTATGCATTGTAATGCAAAGGATCATATTGTTATCTCTTCAATACAAAAATGTATGAGTTAGTTGTATGCAATGCAATGCGAGTGGACATATGTTACGGGTTGTCTTTTTAGTGCACAGAGCACAGCTTAGATAACGTGTTGTTGTACTGCATTGACCTAACACAGGACTTAGCGTTGTGTGCAACGTAGTATTCTACGTTGCACACAACGCTAAGTCCTGTGTTAGGTCAATGCAGTACAACAACACGTTATCTCTTCATTGCACAATCAAATGAGTTAGATCTTCTGTGCAACTCTATGTGTTATCTCTTCAGCAGCACATATGTTAACTCTTCAATGCAGAGGGGAATGAGTTAGTACTTGTATACAATGCAACGAAACAAGTGCATAGCTTATGTTATTCTTCAATTGCACAACGTTGTGCAAATGAAATGCAACAGCACATATGTTATCTTAACGGAATGAGTTAGTTCTTGTATGCATTGCATTATAATGCATCTTCTAAGCATTGTAATGCTAAAGGATCATATTATGTTATCTCTTCAATACACAAATTTATAGATTAGCTAGTTGTATGCAAAGCAGTTCGGGAGGACATATGTTACGGGTTGTCTTTTTAGTGCACAGAGCACAGCTTATATGTTATTCTACGTTGCACACAACGCTAAGTCCTGTGTTAGATCAATGCAGTACAACAGCACGTTATCTCTTCATTGCACAATCAAATGAGTTAGATCTTCTGTGCAACTCTATGTGTTATCTCTTCAGCAGCACATATGTTAACTCTTTAATGCACAGAGAAATGAGTTAGTACTTGTATACAATGCAACGAAACAAATGCATAGCTGATGTTATTCTTCATTTGCACAACGTTGGAACCTATGTGCAAAGGCAATGCAATGCATATGTTATCTTAACGGAATGAGTTAGTTCTTGTATGCACTTGCATTATAATGCATCTTCTATGAACTGTAATGCATCTCTCTTCAATACACAAATGTGTTAGCTGCTGTGTGCAAATCAACACGATGCATTGGAATGCAAAGGCTAATATCATGTTATCTCTTCAATATACAAATGTATACAAATGTCTTAACGGAATGAGTTTGTTCTTGCATGCATTGCATTATAATGCATCTTCTATGCATTATAATGCAAATGATCATATTATTATCTCTTCAATACACACATTTTAGCTAGTTTTAAGCAAAGCAATGCGAGAGGACATATGTTACGGGTTGTCTTTTCAGTGCACAGAGCATAGAATGCATAGAAGATGCTTATACGTTGCACAACGTTAGATCCTGTGTTAGGTCAATGCACTACAACAGCACGTTATCTCTTCATTGCACAATCAAATGAGTTAAGATCTTCTGTGTAATCTCTTCAGCAGCACATATGTTAACTCTTCAGTGCACAGGGGAATGAGTTAGTACTTGTATACAATGCAACGAAACAAGTGCATAGCTTATGTTATTCTTCAATTGCACAACGTTGGAACCTATGTGTAAATACAATGCAACAGCACATATGTTATCTTAACGGAATGAGTTAGTTCTTGTAATGCATTGCATTATAATGCATCTTCTGTGAATTGTAATGCAACGCTCATTTTATCTCTTCAATACACAAATGAATTAGTTGTTGTGTGCAAAGCAACGCGACCGCATATATGTTATTGTGTTGTCTTTTCAGTGTACAGAGGAAATAAGTTTGATCTTTATGCAATTCTGTGTGTGATCCCTTCAACGGCACATACGATAACTCCAATGCACGATAGAATGAGTTAGTTCTTGTATGCACTGCAACGCAACAAGTGCATAGCTGTTATTCTTCATTGCACAACGATATGTCCTGTGTGCAACTGCACAGCAACAGCACCATATGTTATCTGTTATCTGCACCATATGTTATTCCACAACGTTGCATCGTATTTGCAATGCAATGCAACAGCACAAATGTTATCTTAACGGAATGAGTTAGTTCTTGTATGCATTGCATTTTGTAATGCAAAAGATCATATCATGTTATCCCTTCAATACACAGATTTATAGATTAGTTAGTTGTATGCAAAGCAATGCGGGAGGACATATGTTACAGGTTGTCTTTTCAGTGCACAGAGCATAGCTAACATGTTATTCTTCGTTGCACAACGTTCTATCATATGTGCAATGCAATGCAACAATACATATTTTACCTTGACGGAATTAATTAGTTCTTGAATGCATTGCATAATAATGCATTTTCTATGCATTGTAATGCATATCTCTTGAATAAAAAAATGTATAAGTTGCGCATTCCTTATGCAAAGGAATGCGCGAGGACATATGTTACGGGTTGTCTTTTCATTGCACAGAGCATAAGCTTAATATATTATTTTTCGTTGCACAACGTTCTATCGTATGTGCAATGCAATGCAACAATACAAATTTTACCTTGACGGAATTAATTAGTTCTTGAATGCATTGCATTATAATGCATTTTCTATGCATTGTAATGCAAAGGATCATATTATGTTATCAATACAAAAATGTACATATAAGTTAGTTTTATGCAAAGCAATGCGAGAGGACATATGTTACGGGTTGTCTTTTCAGTGCACAGAGCATAGAATGCATAGAAGAATGCATATAGATATGTTATTCTGCGTTGCACAACGTCCTGTGTTAGGCCAATGCACTACAACAAGCACATGTTATCTCTTCATTGCACAGTCAAATGAGTTAGATTTTCTGTGCAACTCTATGTGTTATCTCTTCAGCAGCACATATCAATCTCAACTCTTCAATGCACAGCGGAATGAGTTAGTACTTGTACAATGGAACGAAACAAGTGCATAATTTATGTTATTCTTCAACTGCACAACGTTGGAACGTATGTGCAAATGTAATGCAACAGCACATATGTTATCTTAACGGAATGAGTTAGTTCTTGTATGCATTGCATTATATTCTATGATAACACAACTAACTTAATAGGTTGTATGTCGAGAAGATAACGTAAAAAATTAGCTTTATTGCTTATGCATTACAATGCATAGAAGAACTAACTCATTTGGTTGAGCAATGAAGAAACAACTTCACATTGCTCACATTGCTACCGTTGTGCAGTGAAGAATAACAGTATATAGTTAACGGAATGAGTCAGTTCATTCTTGTATGCATTTCATTCTAATGCATATTCTGTGCATTGTAATGCAAAGGATTATATGTTATCTCTGCAATACAGAAATGTATAGATTAGTTAGTTGTATGCAAAGCAATTCGAGAGGACATGTTGTCTTTTCTGTGCACAGAGCATAGCTCATAGTTCTGCGTTGCACAACGTTAGGTCCTGTGTTAGGTCAATGCACTAAAACAGCAAATGTTATTTCTTCATTGCACAGTCAAATGATTTAGTTGTTGTATGCATAGCATTATAAAGAATCTTCTATGCATTGTAATGCAAAGGCTCATGATATATTATCTCTTCAATAAACACATGTATAAGTGAGTTGTATGCAAAGCAATGCGTTAGCACATACGTTATGTATTGTCTGTTTAGTGCACAGAGATTCTAGCATTCGATTCTAGGCGTTATCTCTTCAACAGCACAACGGAATGCAACGGTTATTGTATGCACTGCAACGCAACAAGTGAACTGTGCGCAACAGCACTTATGTTTTCTCATATCAAAGCATTGCACACCAAAATGAATTAGATCTTCTATGCAGTGCAAAGCAACTTGTAGCAAAAAGATTTGTTACATCTTTGATAGACAATTGGCTATCAAAGTTAATTGTTTTATGCAATGCAATAAAACAACCCATGTTACATGTGTTTTTATTCAATTCACATATGAGTTTATACAATGCAACGCAACAAGTGCATAGCTCATGTTATTCTTCAACTGCTCAACGTTGGAACGTACGTACAAATGCAATGCAATAGTACATATTTTACCTTAACAGACTGAATTAATGCATTGCATTTTAATGCATATTCTTTGATAACACAACTAATACTAATTAATAGGTTGTTTGTTGAAAAGATAACGTAAAATATGAGCTTTATTGCTTTGTGCATTACAATGCAACTCATTTGGTTGAGCAATGAAGAAAACATCTTCATGCAGTGCATTACTCACAGGATCTATCGTTGTGCAGTGAAGAGTTAATGTTAATGGAATGAGTCAGTTCTTTCATTTCATTCTAATGCATATTCTGTGCATTGTAATGCAAAGGATAATATTAAGTTATCTCTACAATACACAAATATATAGATTAGTTAGTTGTATGCAAAGCCATTGCAAAGCCTCTCGCATTCGAGAGGACGTTACGGGTTGTCTTTTCAGTGCATAGAGCATAGCTTATATGTTATTCTCCGTTGCACAACGTTAGGTCAATGCGTAATGTGTTAGATTAATGCACTACAATAGCACTTATGTTACCAAATGAGTTAGATCTTCTGTGCAACTCTATGTGTTATTTCTTCAGTAGCACATATGTTAACTCTTTAGTGCACAGCGGAATGAGTTATTACTGTATGCATTTCGTTCTAATGCATATTCTGTGCATTGTAATGCAAATGATCATATAAGTTATCTCTGCAATACACAAATGTATAGATTAGTTAGTTGTATGCAAAGCAATGCGAGAGTACATATGTTATGGGTTGTCTTTTCAGTGCACAGAGCATAGCTAATACGTTATTCTTCGTTGCACAACGTTGGATCGTATGTGCAATGCAGTACATATTTTACGTTGACGGAATGAATTAGTTCTTGAATGCATTGCATTATAATGCATTTTCTAAGGATCATATATCATATATTTTGTATTTTAGTTCTTCTATGCAAACTAATGCGCATTTTCAATTGTTCTTCTTTGAACAATTGAACAAACACTTAAATACAAATTTATTCTATTCTAAATACATTCTATACAATGCATTACATCAGCACAATGCACAAATGTTAGATCGTGCAAGCATTGCAACAACACGTGTTAATATTTTCAACCAGATTCTTCAGTTATTCTTCAGTGCACAATAAGTTAAGTTCTAGCATGCATTGCAATGCAACATATGTGATGTGTTATGTCTTTAAAGCACACCGAATTAAGTTAGTACTTTTTATGCAATGCAATGCAAAAGCACTTATGTGATACTAGTTCTTTGAATATAAAACAGACCCTATGTTATTCTTCAATGTCTTCATTAGATTAGTTCTTGTATACAACACAAAGAAACAGTGCATGTATGCAATGCATATGTTATTCTTTAATGCACAACGGAAAAAGTTAGGTCTTGTTTGCAGTGGAATTCAATATGACACAATTACTTTCATTGTGTTATCTCTTCAGTGCACAAGAGAATAATGTAGTTCTTCTATGCAAACTAACGATATCTGCATTTTAAGTGTTGTTATTCACTGTATAACGGATTAAGTAAGATCGTGTATACAATGTAATGCAACAGCAAATATGCACAACGCATTAAGTTATATCGTGTATGTATTGCCTGCAATGGAATGCAACAGTTTTTGCATTGGAATTTGTTAGTTCTTGTATACAGTGCAGGAAATAGTGCATAGCTTATAGTGCAAGAACATATTCTTTAATGCATTACTTATATATTTAATGCAGTTGTATCCAATGTGTTATCTATTCAAAGCGCAACAGAATAAGATGATTCTTATATGCATCTGAATTCTTGAATACAGTGCAATGAAACAGTGCATAGCTTCTTCAATGCACAACCGATTTGTGTGCAATGCAATACATCAGCCCACGTTTTATCTCTTAAACGCCCAACCGAATAAGATAGTTCTTGTATACAATGCTATAACACAAGCGCATAACTTACGTTATGCATGCAATGCAACAACACATATGTTGTATGTTAACTCATTTCACAACGGAATAGGTTCTTGTGCAGTGCTTAGGTTATGTGTTATATTCCGCAAAACGGAATAAGTTAGGTATGTGCCTTCATTAACAGAAAATATCTCATGTGCTATTCTTCAGTGCACAACGTAATTTAAGTTAGATCGCAATGCAACAGCAAATATGTTGTATTATCTCCTCTCCTCGACGTTCTTGTATCCAAAGCATTATAAGAGAGCATTTATTAGCATTTATACAATGGTCTTAAATACATTGTGCATGCCTTGTTATGTATTATCTCTTCATTTAGTTCTTGTGTGCAATGCAGTGAAACAGAACATATGTAATTTTTCAATGCACAACAGAATGTTATTTATTATCTCTACATTGCACAAAAGAATGTGTTAGTTCTTGTGTGCAATGCAATGAAAAAACGTTATTTTTCAATGCATGCATGATCTAATTTAATGCATTTGTGCACTGAAGTGATAGCACTTAACATGTTCGCTGTTGCATTGAATTGCGTATAAAAACCAACTCATGCACACATTGAGGAGAAAACACAAACTAACTTAATCCATTGTGCATTGAAGAATTAAGCATATCTTATATACTATAAGTTATTAAATTGTCATTTTATTCGATTGTGCACACCATACAAACGCAACGGACCTTAATCCGTTGTGCAGTGAAGAATAACATAACTATGCACTGTTTCACTGCATTGCATTCAAGATCTAAATAAAATCCGATGTACACTGAAGAGAACACATACATATGAGCTGTTGCATTGCACTGTATCTAACTTAATCCATTATACAGTGAAGAACAATTAAAATGCTCTGTCTCATTAGTTTGTATATACAAGGAACCAACTTAATCCGTTGTACATTGTGCGTAAAGCTATGCCCCATTTCATTGAGAACACATTCCGATGCACACTGGAGAGAGAAAACATAACATAAACATAACATTGCATGCAAGAACTAATTTGTTTTGTTGAGAAATAACACAACACGTGTTGTTGCGTAACATACACAATCTAACTTAATGCGTTGTGCATTGGCAATGCAACATCACACATGTTGTGTTATCTCTTCAATGCACAACAGAGTAATTCATTTCTTTGTATGCAAACTAACGGAACAGAGCATTTTTAATTGTTCTTTTATGTATAACATTAATTTAGCGTGTGTTAATTTAACTTTTACATTGCATTGCATACATTGCATACTTATTCAACACATACGTACACATTGCACAACGGAATCCTAGCATGCAATACAATGCAAAAGCACATTTCATTGTACAACGGATTGAACTAGTTCTTTGAATATGAAACAGACCCTATGTTATTCTTCAATGCACAACAGAATAAATTATAGTTCTAGCATGCTATGCACAACAGAACAAGTTAGTTAAGTTAGTTCTTGTATGAAATGCAAAAGCCACACGCTGATGTCTTCAATGCACAACAGAATATCTGAATATCTAGGTTCTTGCGATGCAATGCACATATGTTAGGGTTAGGCATTACATCTTCAATGCACAAACAGAATGAGTTGCAATGAAACAGAGCATGTGTTATTATTATTATTATGTGTGCACAACCGAAAAATGTTCTTGTATACAATGCAATTAAACAATGTAACGCAAAAAAAAAAAAAAAAAAAAAAAAAAAAAAAAATAAATAAATAAATAAATAAATAAAAATAATGAAAAGCATATTTGCTTTTAAGCTAAGTTCGATCGCTTATGCAATGCAATGCAACAGCATTTGAGTTATGTGAGCTCTAAGTTATAAGTTAGTTGTACAATGCATATTCTTCACTGCACAGCGGATCATGCAAGGCAAAGCAAATATGTTGTGTTATCTCTTCAATGTAATAATATGTTCATTTGCTTGTACGCAGTGCAATGAAACAGAGCATAACTTATGTGTTATTCTTTAATGCACAAGGGATAGTTAGTTATAAGCGTTCTTGTATAGAATGCTATGAAAGAGAGCATAACTTATTTTCATCTCCTCCATGCAAAGCGGAATACGTTAGTTATTGTACATCTTATGTGTTTTCACTTTAATGCACAGCGAAAAAAGTCAGTTCTTCTATGCAATTCAATGAAACATTGAACATATTTGAACATATTTGTGTTATTCTTACATGCACAATAGGATGAGTTAGTTCTTGTATGCATTTTTATGAAACACAACGAAATAAGTTAGTTATTGAATGCAGTCTAACGAAAGTGCATGCTTTAAGTGTTATTCTTCCCTGCATAACATATTGTTATATCGTGTGCATACATTTTGTTATCTTTTCAATGCTCTACGGATTAGGTTAGTTTTTGCATGAAATGATTCCATTTTGAAACATTGAAACATTCATATGTTTTTTTTTTTTTTCATTGCACAACAGAAAAAATTAGATATTATAAGTGTATCTCTTCAATGCACAGATATAAGATGAAAGATATAAGATATGAAAGATCTCTGCACTGCATACAAGCAATAAAATTTGTGCAGTAAAGGACTAAAGTTCTGTTTCATTGCATTGTAACACAGTTCAGGGTCTCCCCAGTCAGTAAAATATGATTCACTCTCTTTTTTTATCATGGTGGTTTTTATTTGAGGTGTTCTGAGGTGGTTTTTAATATATACTTTATATTAAAGTAGTTTTAAACTACGTTTCTCAATTTCACTCCTAGTGATAACATGAAAAATATGCCATGGTTTAGTTAGAAGATTGCTGCCATCTACTGGAAATAAACACTTAAAATAAAATGACAACATTACATTTCAACTGCAGCCACTAGATGGCGGCAGACCATCACTCAATGGCTCATTTATCATTTCCTCATAGATATCTATCAGAGAACAGATATAACATCTGTTCACATGTTCTTTACGTGATTTATTTAGCCATTTTATAATGTAATAATCAATATTATAACAATAAAAAAAGACTCTTTGACAAAGTTTATATTTTTTTTAGCATTTAAAGTATCATTTTTTTGCAGTAATACAGTAATACAAAATTTGAAGAAAAAAAAAAATCAGCTACAATGTAGAACACAGAATTGAAGAGGTGATACAGTCACAATGGAGAACAAATGCACACTGTATAATTATATAGTATCACCTCTTCAATTCTGTGTTCTGCATTGTAGCTGATTTTTTTTTTTTTTTTTTTTCAAATTTTGTTAACCATTATGTTAACATAATGTTATGTTCAATAACATACTTCTTTCCAAAGAGTCATCTAACGCTAACTTGCAAGACGATTGCTGATCAGATCAGCCATACAGTTATTATAGTTTTTTAACTAATTAAAATATGTTAACGTTTGAGGGCTTGGAAATCATCAGATGTATGATTTCACATTAGGTGAAATCATACATCTGATCTAACATCTTCATCATTTTTCAATAGGTCATAACTTATGAACTCAGTTAATGCTAGAGGACTTGTTGGCCAGAATTATTTTCATTATGTGAATATCATACTCCTTTATGTCTGATCTAACATCAGCAGTTTATCAATATGCCTTTCAAGTTAGCGTTAGAAAAGTATTTTCAATAGGTTAAAAAATAGACTACTGTCTGGCTGATGTAACAGCAGGGGACTCATTTATAAAATGTATTTTGCAGGAAAGTTTAACTGTTTGGCAAAATAATGTAAGAGTGTTTAGATCACTGTGTTAACTGTTTTGAGAGCAGTTACATTACTTTGGAGAAATGTGTCAAATCAATTGAGAAAAACTGTAAATACAAACTCTGCAGTGCATGCAAAGATCAGTAAAAAAAAATGTCATCATAGAAATTGCATTGGGTGTCTCTGCCGACCTCTCATGACTATTGCCACTAGATGGCCTTAAGGCTCTATGGAGCAAATGACCACTGGGAACAAAACTCCCACTTGAAGTCAATTTGCTTCTTCATTTATGAAGAAGCAAATTGACTTCAAGTGGGAGTTTTGTTATGCATATGCATATCAGGTCAGTGTATAGTTTACTTATTCATTATTTTACTTTGGTTTAGAAAATACAATCCAATAAAAATAGAAATATATGATTTGTGTTCTGAGGAGAGTTTCTGAGTTTCAAATTAAAATTAGTGTGAAACAAATAATCCAAAATTAATTTGATCATGCTCATTTAAGTAATCTAACTGAACACATTCATCTACAAATTACATTTATCATATGTGGAATAAAATTTAAAACCAACACTGTAAATTAATAAGACAGCACTTTTTAAAGTTATTATTTTTACATCTTAGTTGGTTGATGTTTCTCTGAGGTATGCTAATTTCTTTCAAGGTATTGTTATTCCTTACTGCTTTACTGCTTACCTATATAATGTTTATCCAGCAAAGCTCTGGCAGTATTTTCTAACTAAAGTACTTTCTTTCTTTTTTTTTTTTTTTTTTTTTTTTTAACTCTAACCAACTTGACACTTGAACCAGCTAAGCAAGGTCTTCAGGATATCCAGGCTAAACTCTCAGAAAAAAAATTGGTACAAAAGCTGTCACTGGAATGTTACCTTTTAAAAGGGTTCTCATACTAATATGTACACTTTTGGTATGTACCTTTAAGGTACTAATATGTACTCCATGTAGGTGTACTGTTTGAAAGGGCACCACTCCAGTGACAGCTTTTGTACCTGAACATATTTCTGGCTAAATCGTCCTCGAACTTGAACTTTCTATACATACTCGTTGACTCCTGATGTTTCATCAACCATACAGTAGTCCATATTTGACCTATTAAACATATTTCTGGCCAAAGAGTCTTCGTATTTTCACTTTCTATATGTTCAGTAGGTCAGATATGTACTACTGTCTGGTTGGTGTAACATCAGACGTCAATGAGAATGTTAATGTTTTATTAACATTTAAGGAAACTGGACTTTTTTATGTACTTGGAATGTGATGCAATGAGATCCAGGCAGCAAACAGGATCTTATGTCAGAGTTCAAATTTGTAAAAGGAATAACAAATTTATTAAGTAAAAATGTAAAATTATAAAGACAAACAAATAAATCAAGTAATAATTGTTTATAACAATAAATAAATGTGATAAATTATAATTTGTATCTAACAGATGAAGATTGTGAAGATCAAAGAAAGAAGGACCTAAAAGAAGTAAGATATTTGCAGAATGAAAGGAGAGGTAGAAGCAGAAGCAGAAGCAGAAAGCGAAGAGCAAAATAATAGCAGGAAACTTACATCCTCTTAAACTAATGTTTTTGTCTAAGAAAAGGTCAAACAGATTTATAGTTGGTGTAACAGCTAGGTTGGCGTGAGTGGTCAAATGTCAAAGATAGATGAAAATAGATATACAACGTGTTGTTTTGATGCCTTTAAGACATTTAAGAGACATGGAGATGGAAACTAACGCTAATAAATTATTTATATAAACATTATGAAATTTCAACTAAAGCCACTAGGTGGCTGCAGAGGCGCTTCCATTGGCTCATTTGAAATTTCCATATATACATCACGTTTTTCATTTAGATTTACTTAGACATTAGAAAATGTCACTCCTAAATATATATCCTCATTTATTTAACTGTAATTATTTAAATCATTTTTTAAATTTTTTTTTAAAAATTATTTTATTTTTAAATAGTTTCCTTAATCTTAAAGTAGCCAAGACTTGGCTACTTTTCCTGAGTTTGCCACCTGAACACAAACCATTAAACCATCAAGTAAAAAAAATGTTGTAAGTGGTTGAAAAAAAAAACAACCCTTAATTGGTCTTTTGTGGACAAAAATGGGCACCCATAGGTAATGAATGAGCAATTTCAGAGCAATTTTTTAAAATTGTCCAGTAAAAATCAATAAATCCAATATGATGCAGATCATACATGCGCATAAATGAAGGTCACAATGTCTGGTTCACTATCCTTGTAAGGACTCTCCATAGATGTAATGGTTTTTATACTGTATATACTGTACAAACTGTATATTCTGTATATAACCCTAAACCTACCATCACAGAAAACTTTTGGCATTTTTACATTTTACATATTGTTGTCATCAAAGTCACTGCATTTTTAGGTTTTGGCTGTCTGGAATGATTTTTATTTATTTATTTATTTATTTATTTACTGAAGTTAAAGAAATAAGCATATTTTAGGGGTTTATAAATTGAAAAATGCCAAAAAATCTCAAAGGAAATGCATAATTTGATAGTTTTCTATCGAACATAGTGATATAACATTTATTTAAAAATGTCACAAAGGACCAATTAAGGGCTGCTATATGAAAGACGCTTGAGGGTTAAAATGTCCTTTGTAATAAATCTCAATTAAACATATTTCTACATCGTTAATTTCAAAAACTAAATGCTGTGTAATACCAGCTGTTGTGTTGTTGATCACACAAACAGCCCATTCAAAAACAAAACAAATATTAACAGTGACACACTTTAACATTGTGATAAAAACAATAACATACAAAGTGCTTTCTTTCATTATGTAGAAATAGGCTACTAACGTTCTGTAACACATAAATTTGCCTTCTTTGCATTGCGTACAAGCATGAACATACTTTTGCAGCTCACGAAGTGTTCATGCCTCATGATTCATGTCTTATTTGGAGTCTCACTCTTTGATTGAATAATGGGAGATGTGTTAATTTTATATGATCCAGCACTGTTGTAACAATCTGAAGGATGCTATAAACTGAAAAGTTAGTTTATTACTTTAGATACACATACACATCAAGAATCAGCAACAGTGGTAACAACCAACAGCAGATTTAAACAAACAGACCAACTCCATTATTTTGACTTTTTTTTTTTAAATTCAACAACAAAACTTTTTGGTCCCACTTTATATTAGGTGGCCTTAACTACTATGTACTTACATAAAAAAAAAATAAATAAAATAAAATAAATAAATAAATAAAAATAAAAAATAAGTACAATGTACTTATTGTGTTCATATTGTATTGTAATACACTTTTGCTGCTATTGAGGTGGATACGGGTAAGGGACAGGTCTGGTGGTAGGGTAGGTTTAAGGGTTAAGAGATGGGTCAACAGTGTAATTATAAATATTATTACAGAAATGAATTACAGATGTAATTACGTGCAGGTATTTTTAAAATATAAGTAAAATGTAAAAACATGTATGTACACACACAATATCAAATTATTAATTTAAATTTGAGTACATAGTAAGGCCATAAAGTGGGACCAAGTATTTTAAGTTGACTCAACAATTATTTTTTACAGTACAGATTCGTCATCTGGCCCACATCAGCCTCTTGTGACATTTGAAATGACAATTTTTTTTTGATTGCTTTATTATTTGTCCCCTCTGACATCACATTTTCAAAACAATTAACACACAGGCTAAAACTGAATTTCACTGGCCAAAATAACTAATTTTGTTTGCAAAATGCTGACAAAACATTAAAAACATGCAACGTAAGCAAATAGTCCATCAAACACCAATTTATCAAATTAATATATTCTTTCAATCAATCACAATGGACAACAAAATACAAAATACATATAGATACTTTTTAAACTCAGAAATGCTGAATACTGTAAAAAAAAAAAAAAAAAAAAACAATCAAAGGAAACTTTATGGATGAAAATATGTAAAAGAAATAAATAAATAAATGACAATTATGCCACAGGTTCTCATTAACATCGTATTGAGAACCTGTGGCATAATCCACAGGCATAACATCCCTCTGGCATAACATCCCTCTGTGGCATAACATCCCTTGCAATGCACAGAGGGAAATGCCTCTTTGCATGCGTATCCATCCCTGGCAGTCCTCTGCACCTATTGCCAGGAGGAACATCTGCTCATATGGCTGGTATAATCTTCCATCTCCAAGCAGAGAAGAACTCCTCAATAGGGTTCAGAAAAGGAGAGTATGCAGGCAAGGCAACATTGTCCCAAATGATGACATACAGACATCATGCCCTATCTCATGCCCTTCAGGTGGAACCAGTACTTAAGGAAGTACAGGCATGTATAACAGGCATGTTTATTTTTAAATTACAATACATTTAAAATTTAGTAAAATATACAAATATATGAAAAATATATACAATTATATGTATAAGTTCATTTACAGTTTTTTTCAATTGCTAACAAGCATTGTTTAATACTGAAGCCACAATTTCAAAACTCTTCACACATTCAGTGGACCAAACTATTAATCATTTTCATTGCTTTCAACACAAAATGCATTCAACATTTCTGTCATTTATACTTCACCATCTGCAAAACATTATATATTTGCAGCAGATTTTTCAAATGCTAAAACACTGCTTTCAAAACTGATAAAAGCACATCAGAATCAGAATGAGAATAATGGCAAACTCTGTGCATTTCTGCAGGAATTATATTGAAATATAAAATCTTAGCAGAATATTTACAATGAAATTAAATAATTCCAAACACAACTAATTACAATTTCAGCTGAAAGCCGACCCATGGTGTCCTGTTTTCAGTTTCTATTACACTAGTCATTTTTTATTCAGTCATCTTTTGGTAAACCGGGATGCTTCAGAATGATTTTTTTTTTGGAAACATGGATCAAGGAAGACCCATTGGTGTCAGGGAAAGAAGAGTGGCAGAGAGAGGGAGGACCAGAACCCTCACAGTACTGTACGTACATCCATCCATCCATCCATTTTCCAAAGTGCTTGTCCTGTAGAGTCTTGTCCTTTTTTGTTTGTTTGTTTGTTGTTGTTGTTGTTGTTTTTGTAATTATTATTGCTTCAGGATTTTTTTGTTGTTGTTTAAACTTTTTTTTTTGCATGTAAATTACTATGTAAAAAGATATAGAAATTTTTATAGAAAAATTGCAGTTTGCAGGTTTTTCTGAGGTAAATGTGAATGTTATATGAAATTGTTTTACAAGCTGTTTTATTGACGCCTTTCCACGGTTGAGACTCCGCAATTACATGTGACATGATGATATGGATTTCGGTAAGTTGTACGGTAAGAGTCTGGTTTCACTCCAGTCTATTGGAAATTAGCCCATTTTCGATTCTTTCCCAAGTTTCACAAAGAAGTCCCAGACTAAAATGCATGTTTGAGCGGTTTTAACTGAAAGCAACTTGCACTGATATATCTTAAAATATTGTTTTGTCTCAAGATGCACACCAGTAATGTTTTTTTTTGGTAACACTTTACAATAAGGTTCATTAGTTAACTACATTTAACATGAACAATGAACTGAATGAACTGCACTTATACAGCATTTATTAATCTTTATTAATGTTAATTTCAACATTTACTAATACATTATTAAAATCTTGTTAACATTAGTTAATGCACTGTGAACTAACATGAACAAACAATGAACAGCTGTATTTTCATTAACTAAAAGAAGATTAGTAAGTACAGTAACAAATGTATTGCTCATGGTTAGTTCATGTTAGTTAATAGATTAACTAATGTTTAACTAAGGAACCTTATTGTAAAGTACCTTTTTTTTTTCTTTTTCTTTTTTTTCTAAGCCACATTAATACAAGCTACTTAAATGCCCTAATTGAACTAAGGCTTAATCTAAAACACAGGTCTGTGAAACTGGGTCTATATGAACCAGTCAAGTCTCAGCTGAGCTGGTCACAACCCAAAGGTGTGCAGGCCAGGTGATTTGAAGACACTAAATTGTCCATAAGTGGGTGAGTTTCTTGGTATCACTGGGCTAAAATCAGGGTATTTCTAAATTATGACAGTTTTTGATATAAAAACCTTTATTAACATCATAAGTCCAACCCAGGAAACATAATGAAGTAAAAAAAAAAAAAAAAAAAAAAAAAAATGCAGTTCTAAACATAGAAAGGCTCAAATGAACAGCCAACCATCCAGGGTGTTTCGATGCCTATGGCTCCAGATGCTAGGAGAGGCTTCAGAATCTGACATACAAGTGGGTTTTGTAAGAATGCAAGGATGGAGATTATAATTAAACAATAAATAGGAGAAAGCCGACTGGTCAAACTGCTGCCCCACAACCAAACCCAAATGAAATTTTAGATGTTTACTAAGATCCTTCTATTATCTATTGAATCCCACAATAATATTGAAAATATCAGTAAAATATCAGTAATATAAAATCATCATTTATTGGGTACTTTCATTTGGGAGGTGGCTGTCCTGAACCCTAACCCCTAAATTTCAACTTGTGAAAATATTGAAATGAAACACTGAATGTTTTAGGCTGAGACTGATTTTACCCACACCCCTACATTTTTGATCAGGAAATATTCCTGTGTCCCTCTCTCTCAAACTCTTTTATAGTAGATTTTGAGTTGTGTACAGAATTGTGAAAATCTGTGTATATCTTTTTTTTTTTTGTTGCTGCAATTAAGCAAACATTTTTGGGTTATTATTCCATAAAATTTAGTGTGTACAACTGTTCAGAAATGTGCTAGGTAACCATGTGCTGATTATCATCTTTGAGTGATTACTGACACAGTCATGACCGAAACATGTCATCATTGTTTTGGTGACAAAAGGGAACACAATCATTTATTTGGGGGAAATAAACAAAATTTTAGTAGTTATGCAAATCATATGTATTTTGTATTTGTATTTAGCATGCAATGTGATTAGTGGATTACTGTCACTACCGAAAAATATGTAGTCATGACCGAAACATGGGATGTTTTGTCAAAAATAAAGTATACTGAACTACGAACTAAGATGTTATCCATTGTTTGGTTTGGTTCAATGTATATTCGAACTAATGAATCCTTAACTTTGAAATCAATATGATAAACTTTATGCCTTTTACAAAGAAAGATTGGATTCAAAATACAACAAATCTCATAAATTACACTTGAAATATTGTTAAAATTGTAATTATTGATTTACCAGTGAAAACTTAAAAAAAAAAAAGCAAATATATTTACAAGGTAGATGTAAACAAAATCTTAATGGGTCAATGTAATTCTTATTAAATTATTTATTATCGTGTTTCGGTAGTGACATTTTGGGAGAGGAAAAATATTCTAAAACTGTCTGAAAATACAATATGATAAATTCACTGCATAATTACTAGAATTAAGTATACAATTGGATGTTATACAATTTGCTTACAAAATTTGTGGAAAAATAATTTTTTTTTTTAAAGACGTTTCCAACTCTGACTTTGAACCAATTCTGTAGAATGGCCCATATATATATATATATATATATATATATATATATATATATATATATATATATATTTTAAGGACACTAAAAGAATAAATGTAGGGCTAGAAACAGAAGAGAAGAAAACAATCTCCAGACATGCAGCTTTTAATAATAAACTGGCAGGACGAGACAGTAGAACATGTGATGGTGATCTGTCCTAAATATTATATCACAACTTTATTGCCCATGTTAGTCAGAGAAAAAAAAAACAACAACAATAAAAACATTTTTGCACACAGCATTGTTCCAGCATACAGGTATGTGTTGGTACACAGAAACATTGTTTTTAGCAGAGAAAAAAAATAAAGTGCAAAACAACATGAGGTTGGTATGGACATAAGTATGTCCAGTTCTGGGCTCATAATGTGGTGTATATTTCAAACGACTTTACATTCTTAAATGAGTCTATACGTATTCTAAGGTAACAAGTAAACAAATAAAAAGGAATGGTTATACAATTGTTAGCAACTTCAAAAAAAAAAAAAAAAAAAAAAACTGGAAGAAAAAAAGTTACAGCAAAAGTTTAGCAATGGATTCATGATTGTTTTAAACTTTGTAATAAGATGTAATGTATTTGCTTAAAATTTTAGAGACTACTTTGAAAGATTGTACCATGACAGTACACAGTGCTGTATTTGAATAAGTATGCAGCAGAATACTGTACTGTAGACTGTACCTCACTGTGCAGTAATGCACACTGTAACTCGGGTGCATAAAAGGCACTGTTTCTGTAATCAGTCTGTAATCAGCAATTGTTCTAAAAAGTATGGCATTTGTAAATCAAAACTAAGCTTTCCCTGATACAAGTGATTGGGTAAGACAACAGAAGCACTTCATCTTTGGTTTCTTTCTTGTCTGACATGGACAGAGAACTTCCATGTGTTGGTGTACTGCGAGAGCAGGATCTCTTCAGGGAAGAACTCGTCCACCTCAGGAGGAATGTCCAGATCTTTACGCTCCATGTAAGACACAACGGTGTCTTTCAGACTGGAGGACAGACAGAAATGAGTGAGTTATTACAGATTTCCATACGTTCAACAAGATCTTTAGGCTGCGCAGAATCACCACAATCTTAAAACAGACTTTGATCTGCAGTTTTCTGTTTAATATGAAAGCCAGTTATTCACAAATTTCTTCATATTCCCCACCAATTGTATGTTAATTTACAAAATATTTTGGATTATAGAAATTTAAGTTCTTTTTTTAACTTCATGATTACCACAGGTTTATGGAATGGTCCTTTTTTTGTAAACTAAACTACATAAAAATTCAGATATTTTTTAAAAATTATAGTGTTCTATCAGCTTTGACATTTAAATCTGCTTATTTGTGATATTTACACCGAGGACATTTTTTTTTACCTTTATAAAGGGCATTTTTTCCCTAATCTTATTAAATGTATGCTTCTTCAATCATTTTAAATTCTTAAATTTGATCAATAAATTCATTTAGAATAATAAGACACTATAGGGCTGTTAATCAAATTAAATCATTTCCAATAAAATTTACAACTGCATTAAATAATGTTATGATATTGTTTTAAATAGTCATTCATTCAAGCGATTCGTTCAAATGTCTGATTCATTCAAGAATGAGGCAGTTGTTTATGAATAGGTAATTGAATCTTTGACTCAACCGATTCGTATAAAATGCCGAATCATTCAGTAATAAAAGACAGTTGAGTGTTGCTGTGAGATTCGCTATGGTTCTGCGGTGATCTTTGTTTGGAACCATTTTCGCTGCTGAAACAGAACAAAAACAGTCAATATTGTGTCTAAATTGTAAGTGACTTAATATTAACTACTTGTTTATTGAGCTGTTGTATGAAATCAGTCACATTTTCAGCCGTGATGGTATTCAGCAGTGCAGCAAACACTGGCATTGGCACAAAAAAACTATTCTCAAAAATCACCGGTTAACATATTTCATATGTTTATCGCTTTAACCGTTATATCACCTACCTCTAGGCACAGCTAAATATATTTTTGGTTATTTTCAAAAAGAAAATAATATATTTCATCAATTTAAGCTTATACTTTAGGCAATTAATTTAATTTCAGTACTATTATTATTACAACTACAGGAGTCACATCAGTAAGAACACTTGGCAGATTTGGTCAGATCTCTCAAATGGAAATGAAAAGGTTTGATATACATATGAATCTATACACCTGTACTTCTGTAATTATATGTAAATTATGAACAAGGCAAAACTGAACCTCCTCCAAAAATTATAATTAATTCTGCACATCAGAAGAAAAGCGAAAGTTGCAGCACTGCTAATATTCCCATCAAATCACTCCTGCTTTCCTGTAGCTCAGTGGTTAGAGCATGGCACTAGCAATGCCAAGGTCGTGGGTTCGATCACAGGGATTGCACATACTCAGATATAAATGTATAGTATAATGCAGTGTAAGTCGCTTTGGATAAAAGCGTCTGCCAAATGCATAAATGTAAATGTAAGTCTCACCCCCAGTCAGGCTTGAAGGTGTCCGTGGCTTTTGGGTTCTTTAGGACCAGAAGCAGAAACTCATGCATCTCCAACAGGAAGGCATCAGCACTGGACTTCGTGAAAAAACTAGTGAGCAGTCTCTTGTGTTCCTCCTTTAGAGGACGTTTGTACTCTTCGCTGATTCCCACAAAAGGGTCCTGAAGAGCAGATGAAGGAAGTCATTTTCACACACAAACTCAAAGCACAAAGCAGAATACTGTGTTGAGTGTCTCACCCTCTTCAGACGTAGCATTGTCTCAGATTTAAGAGAGCTGAGCAGCTGCCACAGCGCCACACAGTGTTTCAGACTGCACCTGCTCAATGCCTGCACACACAATTATCACTTATAAGGCTATGTTCAGTCCAAATCCAAAAGTTTGTGTATCCGAATGGAATCTGATCTAAAATTATTGACTGTCCACATTGTGTATCGCAACTGTTCAGATTCGATTTGTGTGTCCTATGCCACTCTTTAGTTTTCTGGATTTATCTGCATTGGTTTCTATGGCAATGACGGTGCTTTGGTAGGTATACGCCAAAAACAACAACAACCGCAGCATGGAGGGGTTTGCAATACAGATGTTGTCTTATTAACAACATGACAATGTGTATCTACCGCGCTGGACTACTGTGTCTTCTGAGGCAGCAGCAGAATGGCTTTATTCCGTCCTATTGTCTTTGCCGGTCTCAAAACATGTCTCCGTTACATTGACATTTTCTGCTCGTCTGGCACTTTGCACAACACAAAGTTTCCTATGACAATGTCTAATGTTTACGTTTTACGTGGCGTGAGAAAGTCACATAAACCACACAAAATCTGATCAGAGCAGTCAGACTGAAACAGATTTCCAGAAATGAGATTTGAAAAGGATTTTAAACCACAAATGAATGTAGCTCAAAACGGACTTTTAAAAATTGCATTACATGTGATTTTTGGCCGTTTACACTCGCTGAATCTAATTGGATTTCAATCGGATATGCACAAAAATCAGATTTGGACTGACACTCTGAATGTAGCCTTAGCTTTTCAACTCTGGCCCTTCAAGGTCCATTTCCTGCAGAGTTTAGCTCCAACCTTGATCAAACTCATCTGCCTATAACTTTCATGTAATCCCGAAGACCTTGATTAGCTTGTCTTGGAGCAAAACCCAGCAGGAAAGTAGATCTCGAGGGCCAGATTTGAGAGCCCTGCACTAAGGTATCACACATTGGCAGACTACAGATTAGGGATTGAGTCAGAGCGGACAATTAGTTGAATTACAAAAAACTAGTAAACCCTGCTGTGAGGGTGTTTTAATAGAAGGGCTGAGGGAGTGATAATACATTTTTCTCTCTTCTGACTGCCATAATCCATTTCTCTATATAAAGATGTGGATACACTATTGTTAATTTTTTTCTATAGAAATTATAGAAATGTACCTATGTCATCAGAGAACCCCGTAAAATGTAACAAGGGTACATAAAGTATTACCTTATTGAATTACTAAGTTTTTGAATTCAGAGTGCTACTTTTTAATTCTATGATGCATATTATCTAGCTATTTTTTTTAGCATCTTGCAGCACAAACACTGCACTTTTAAGATGACATCAAGGAAAATTTCATCTTTTAAACATCTCAAGGCCTCTGCTTTTTGTTTCATTCTGTTCCATCTAACTGTTTTTGAACACAACACCCCCCAAAGAGAAACACGTCTGATCATGATAAATAGCTTTTTCGTCCGAAAATCTTCAGTAGGCAAAATTTTGGTGCATCCCTAATCCTAGTAACACCACTGCTTTGCACAGTCAAATAATAAAGGGACCAACCTTGTAGATGTGTGGGCCCATGTGGTCAGTCATCTGTAGCACCTCTTTCAAATAGGTGCTCAGCTGCATGTGTGGCTCTCCCCCTGTCATGGCGAGGAAACCCAGGGCCAGCTGGACTGTGGACAACGCCTCACACACATCACTGTAGGACTGCAGCTCCTTCACCAGGTCGTGCTGTGTCAGAGGCTGCAACGGCTCCTTTGGATACACAATCACAACACAGCTTGTGAAATAGTTTACAAATATATCTCTGCATTGTAAACATGAACTTCATTAAAATATGCAATTTTAACCATACAATTTAAAGGTGCATTTAAACAACAGAAATGTTGATTAAGAGCTTTTTCACACTAAGGCTCTTCTTGTGGACCAATGTCTAACAACAACATAACCAACACAATATATAAGTAAGGAATAATTTGAGCGAAGAATAATAAGTCAATTATTCCGCTTATACTACGGTTACCACACCCCAAAAAAATTATGAATGCGGCCACAAAATGCCTCAAACTACTTTAGCTGTACTTTTACTGGAAAATAATAGAGTGCAACAGTCGGGTTCTGGAAGCAAAAACTCCATTCATTTTCTCCATAGGGAAACTGTTTTTTTTAATGATAACATATAAACCTTTAAAGGGTTAGTTCATCCAAAAATGAAATTGCTGTCATTAAGTACTCACCCTCATGTCGTCCAAAACCCGTAAGAACAAATTAGGATATTTTTGATGAAATCTCAGGGTTTCTGAACCACACATAGGTAGCAATGTCACTGTACGTTTTGAGGTCCAGAAAAGTATTAAAGACATCGTTAAAATAGTCCATGTGACTACAGTGGTTCAACCTTAATGTTATGAAGCGACGATGAGAATACTTTTTGTGTACAAAAAAAACAAACAAAAAAACAAAACAAAAAAAACCCCTGACAACCCTCATACAGTTGACGTAGTGAACACAGAACGCCAGCTCATTGTTGGCTGACGCTGTACATGTGAGCACCATGATGCATACGTGTGATGCTGATGCAGGAGCTGGCCAATAATGAGTCAGCGTTCTGATGAAAGTTTGTAATGTTATGATTCACATAACATCAAAGTTTGTAATGTTATCATTCACCTCATTGCTGGTTGGCTTGATTTATGGCTTATAAAGCTTCAACAAAGACTTGTTTAAAATCCCTATGGGGAAAAATGAATGGAAAAAAATACTTCTGGAACCAAACCAGCACCGTTGAAAACATGGACGGGCGCTGTTGCACTCTATTGCACTCTATTGCATACATTAGAACATTCGTCAACCAATCAGAACCCAGCATTCAACTGCCCTGTAGTATAAGATCCAGATTAAACATTTATTATGCTAAAACAAATAATGTGACTTACTTGTTGAACTTTGGCCTTCACATCTTTTAATATGATCTCATAATTTCTGTCCTGTCTGTTCACCAGTGTCGGAATCCCCTGAAAAACAAAACAAAAATAAATAAATAAATAAATAAACTTTTCTTATACATCTACTCTGCAGGTTGTCAAGCCTGAAGAACTCCTAAAATGGTGCTGTGACATACATTAATAGTGATATGTGGTTTGCCCTGCAGAAAGCGGGTAAGAATCTGTTGCTGAATCTTGGGCAGATCATATTCCAGCAGTGTTTCTTGTCCGCGCTCCATGCTGTACTGGCAGTTGGACAGCACCAGCGGCAGCAGATCCCGATCATACTCGTAACGGATCACGTGCAGCTCTGTCAGGTCAGCTGGGCTTACCGTGTAACTGGAGAAAACAGGACAGAGAATGATATGGAGAAACAGAGGTTATAACTGGGAAATGTGGTGGATTCAAAGTTGCTACCTTTAACCGCCAGCTCTGACAGGGCAAAGGGTTCAGAGATCTGCATGTTTTTTTTGTGTGTAGCTATGTGGTTGCTAGGATGTCCTGGGTGGTTACTTACTGCCCCAGGTCAAAAGAGCCCACCACTAATATTGTCTACATTTTAGATATGGCTCAGGACCATAGGAATCCTTCAAAGCAAGTCTGCGGGTGTTTTTTTCCCTCATTCGGCATCATTGGGCGTATAATATGCCAGGTGGAAATCGTAAGTGCGATCATTCAGAAAAGTTACCGTCATTATCCACAATCCAGATGATATGAAATATCTCCCATATCCACAAATGGTATAGGAAGAGTTGCGGCATGAAGATTAATACTTGGGTTATGGGTTTCAATAACCCTACATGAGCAGTGAATACTTTAGCAAACACCACGAATGACATAGGACACTGGCTGAAACTCTTACCCAGACTCCTCTCCGGTGTGTTTTTCCACAGCGTACACAAGGTCATTGTGAAGGGTGATGAGGTAGCTGACGAGGGCAGTGGAGCACAGTCCCAGACCACGTCTCTGCGGCAGCAGCACCTGCAGGTCAGCGTCTAAACCCAGATCTTCCTGAGTGTATTCAGCCGGCAGCTTTATATCTCCTGAAAGAGACAGATGATCTCATGCATCGATTATCAACGGAAGACAAATAAATGACATCTGTCCATGAAACGACTTTACAGTAGTCACTTATATATGGAATATATGGATTTCTGAATGAGGTCTGATCTTAAATAAGACACAATTATAGACAAATACAATCTGACTAAACTAATAACGCACAAACAACTGTACTTTTCACATTTTACTGAATACATTAAGTAATCACTCATGGAGAAAGTATTGTGGAGAAAGTAAGCATCAGTCCAGAATTTTCTACATTTGTAGACAGGGTATCTTACCGTGGATTCATGAATACCCAGGTAACAGTGCAACCCGCGAAAATAAAGTCTCAAAATCCAAATGGATCAAAAGAGATCGACTCAGAAACAAATGCACACGTGTCAACCCATCCACAAATGCACATCTTTGCTGGATGCGCAAATGATGATACACTAACACAAACGAAAACATTTGTATTCACAAAAATGTCTATTTGTACAAATTGCTGCACATTCATTTAATTCTGAATTTTGCACACGCAAGTTGAAAGGCATTTGGTTGTGGATCGTAAAACATATCTGCAACATTTATCAAGTTCATGAATAATTGCGCATGCATTCATTAATCGTTTTGAGTCTAATTTCATCCCATAATGATATAGCATAATGAGAGATTTATAAGCAATCTTTTGTATTTTTTATCATTTTTGACTGGGAACATCACAAGTTTTACAACGTGGGAAAAAAAAGTATGAAAACATTTTTGGGGATGTTGTTACCGGGTATCTTACTGGGTGAGTAAAGTCAGTAAATTTCAGTCCAATGCAATAACATTAACTAGCATTTTCAGGTAAGGGAAAATCCTCTCCGGGTCAAAATAACCTAAACAGAACATGAGGTTAAAGGGTTAATGCATTTTTAAGGATTTTGTGACTTTAATTTAAAGTGCAGAGCACCCACGCTTCCAATCTCATCTCCTTAATTGACTAAAAGTCATAAAAGTCATAACACAGAGGTTCACTTACTTTATCCAGCCTGCTCTGTCAATGATCACTCAGTGTCTTCAATACAATTTTGAAAAAGTGCAACTTTTTGGGTCAGATTGTGTTTGTCTATAATTGTGACTTGGATGAAAATCAGATCAGATTTTATCAATGCAGAAGTCCAGTTTTTTTTCAAAGGGTTCATAGACGTATTCTTGCCACTGTAAGTAGCAGTTGGCTTACCTGTGGTAGCCAGAGATACCCTGATTTGGTTCCATGTTGACAAAAAGATTTTTATGCGCTTTTCATACCAGGCAGAAAGTGAATCTGTTGAATGAAAACATGACACTATCACTGTGTTTGCAATGATGGCATATGCTTGCATGTTTACTGAGCACATTTAAATCAACCATCTTAAATAATTAACAATTAATTTATCATAATTTAATAATGAATGACCCCACACTGACCCTAAGACAACACTCAGTCATGGCAAATCATCTCTTAAATTTCTAAAATGGCCAGTACCTGCTTTCTGGCTGTGCAGGAACTCTTCTATGGTGCTGTACGTTAGGTCTGTCACATTCTGGAACTTCTTTACCAAATTCCTCTGGAGAACCAAGATGTCAGGAAGGAACCTCACCAGCCGAAGCTCTGCTTCCTAAAATAAACAGCAAATAAATAAGCTCTCGTCTCGGTACTGGTACACCCACAGATAACCCACATATTGCACATAAAACTATCACATCTAAACTAACTTTACACAACTTCAGAGATTTTTTTTTTTTTGTCAATGTAGTAATGCTTATCCAACTGTACATTCAGTTTAACTGATGTAATCTGTACTTTCTTTAGGAAACTTAAGTCTACATACATTTTCTGCAGTTTTTCTGTGCTTTCTCTACATATTTTTGTGCTCAGACTGTGCTCATAGCCAAAAGTCTAGCTACACAACACTAGGGGCTTTTGCACCGGAGGAACCTTTTCATAGTTTTTTAGGCTGAAGCACCAGATTTTACCATGTGCGCACTGCAGGAACTAGGAACGATTTTAGTTTTAGGAACTCCTTTTGGGGGAACTAAATTAGGTCCTACTGAAGAGTAGGGTCTAAACCAGCACTATAGGAATTATCCACGAAAGTACACAAAGTTTTGTTCAAATGCATGTCAAGCACATGGCATTTTTAAAAAGCCGTGTAAACATATTTGCTTCATGAACATGGTAAACAGCGATAACGGCATTTAACTGTTGTCTGCAGAGTTGTGTTCTTTTCTCTGCGTTCAATGATATGTAATACTGACAGTTGTCATTGGAGATTTTGTCTCTTAGCCCCACTTTTTTCTCTTTCAGTCACGTAAATTATGCGTTTCCTTTCCATCTCCGTTATCACGAACCCCACGACACACAACAAACACAGCTCCGACAGCATCCTCAATCCACCGGTTTTTAGCGTTTGTAAACGCCACGCATAAAGATGCCGCTGTCGGCTGCTTCAGAGTTCCTATTCCCAGTGCGAATGCAACCAGGAACATGTCCCGGGGAAGAAATCAGTTCTCGGGGAACTATCCTAGTGGCTAGTTCCTATAACTGAGTTCCGAGAACCTTTTGGTGCGAAAGCCCCTATAAACAATCCATCTAGGAAGTAGCTGTATTGTTCAGCTATCTTACCCTCTGAAGGAACCTCCAGAGCACAGGCAAAGTGTCCCGGCCATTGTTCTGCTCTACAATGTGGGTCAGACTCAGAATCGAGACCTTCTTCCTGCAGCTCCAGATGGATGTATTATGGATGAGGGAGTTCCTTGGCAGAGAGCGCAGGAAAAGCCCTGGTTCCCCAAATGTCAACTTCATCACCGGATTAGAAGACACCCGCTCATCTTCCCTGATGAAGGCATTCACTTCCTTTAGCTGATGCTCCAAAACCTGTGAGAAAAAGAAAAATCAAAGCTTCAACTAATAAATCATTTCAAATAATCAGCTAATCTAGCAGTTATTAGAAGTACTCGACTATTGAGGTCATTAATGCAACAACTAATCAACAGCTCTTAATTGACCACTCAGCTTTTGCTTTATGTTAGGTCCCATGTGATCAAACTACTCAACAATGAAAAAAGTTAAAATTTAAACTAAAATTAGTTGATTAGTTTGAAATGAAAAATGAGGCAATGATTTACACAACTAAAGAAACCAAAACTAAGTTGCATAATTGCTGCGATTTACTAAAAGATGGCATGTTGTTTACCTTCAGCTGATGTGTGATGACATCAGTATTCATGGCATTTTCCCATGCATTTCTTGCATCTTTAGTGGAAAGGTTTTGATCATAAAGAACAGGCCCTGTTTAGAATAACAAAATGTTACATTTCTTGAATTTCTGAGGCAGGAGAGCAATTAGTTGCAATGTAAGGTGAGTTGTGGGAGCTCTTACACTGGCTGGTTTGATGGGGCTCCAGTAGACTATGGATGGTCAGATGAATGGTATTGACCGTATCATCCACCCCTTTGCCCAGAGCTCTGCTCAGCTGCTCCATGTCCTTCAAAAGATGGGCCATCAGGAATGGACCAGGATGCAGCACAGCAGGCTTGATGATCTGCATGACACTCTGGACAGAATCATGAGTATGGAATATGAGATGTGCTTGATTCTTCCTCTGTTCTTCAAACACGTGTATTTGATTTGAATGGAGTTGTCTGAGATATCTCAATATCTCTATGCATCACATGTATCGATACTCAAAACCACATTTAGCATATTATCACAAATAATTAAATACATATCATGAATTGGATAAATTTAATTAAAACCACGGCAAGCAGGAAGAATGCAATACCTGTGGGTTGTTTTGAGCTCCCAGCAGCAGGGACATGTGTGTGAGCAGTCTGAGAAGAGCGAAGGGGGCAGGTGACATATTCTTAGTGTCCTGCATGTCAGGATGGTCACGACGTTGTGCGTCGCCCAGAATGTGTCCCGACTTAGTACGGTCCCCTCTGCAAAGAGAAACAATTGCCTCAAATTTATTATACAACTGACTGAACAATTACCTCAAAATGGAGGTAATTAGAGTCATCTTGAGAAAAAAACAAAATGTGGAAGACTCACAAATCATTATTAATAATGGCAAAATTTAAAATCAAGACCAAAACCTTAGTCAAAACCGGTACAACAGGCAGCCATATATGCAAGGGGTGATGTGTCAGGTGGTACAACCAAACATTTGTAAATACATATCTACCCATATCTACTTACGGAAAAAATGGAACTGGCGCTGCGTTCGTTCCGTAAGTTGAATAGGGAAGGCATAGGACATTCAGCGTAAGCTTTTTTAAGAATACGAAAGTGCAGTTTTGGCGGAAGCACTTGGAAGGCGATAATTTGTTTATATAAAGCATATATATTTACATTTTTTCGAAAATGACTGATCGTTTCGCTAGATAAGACCCTTATTCCTCGTCTGGTATCGTTTAAAGCCCTTTGAAGCTGCACTGAAACTGTCATTTTGACCTTCAACCGTTTGGAGGCCATTGAAGTCCATTATAAGGAGAATAATCCTGGAATGTTTTCATCAAAAACCTTAATTTTTTTTCGACTGAAGAAAGAAGGACATGGACATCTTAGATGACATGGGGGTGAGTAAATTATTAGGAAAATTTTATTTGAAAGTGAACTATTCCTTTAAGATCCTATTTAAAATATTGGAGTGTCTATTTACACTAAGTGCAAATAGCATCCCTTGTTGGCAAACACTATTTACACTAGCGCCGCCCACCAATGTCTGGTTGGGCCACTCACACAGGAATTCAATGTCTTCAGTGGCGCAACAGTAGCGAGTAAGGCTTGCAGAACTGGCTTTTAATGCGATCAATGCGAGTTTGAATCCGCCTTTTGCCAAGCTCACATTTATTTTCAATAAAAATGAAAATAATGTTCTAAAAGTGGAAAAAAACTGCGAACGACTGTTTAATAATATTAAAAGTGTTTATTGGGTAGGGTTAGGGGAAGGTGTAGGGAGGGTTTTTATTCTCCTAATAAGGCAGCGTCCATTTAATAATTTTAATAAATATAATAATTTACACTCTATGATATTATTGCATCCTGTTAATGTACAAAAATACTGAGGTACAAATAGTATCTGCCAATATAAAGTATACATAACATCTAATTACTATTTTTATTATGCACTTATTGAAAAGAACTGATACTTTTACATGGTGTAAATAAAATCTATCACTATTTTCACTTAGTGTAAAAAGCATCTATCGCTAAGAAAATATGCTGTTTTCACTTAGTGTAAATAACATCTAATTGAGCATCTATTGCTATTTGCACTTAGTGCAAATAGCCACTGCCTTAAAACATTTACATGTATCAATGGCAGTTGGAATAAAGGTCTGTATAAAGATCAGCCAGCGGTACTTGTTTCTCACCGATAATTTTACCAGCCATGTTTATAATCCTTTATATCCTTTATAAGTCTGTTTTTGCATTTATCAGAAAGAGAGTTGAACCAGGATAAAATGTTAAAATTGAGCACAGATTCAATGAGTGATTTATACAGAATGTCTTTTTCAATGTTAAAACTCCTCAATTTCCTCAGTAAGTCTAGACGTTGGTAAACCTTTTAAAAACACTGTCTGAATGCTTATCAAATGTAAACTGGGAGTCAATCTCTGTACACAGGTTTTTAAAAGATCCCATGTTCAACTTCCTCTCCATTAAGACTTAAAAAGTGTGCATGCATTATTAGCCCCACAACACATTTCTTTAGTTTTGTTAATATTAAGCTGCAAAGAAGTCTCTTCCATCCAGGCTGTGAGAAAATTAACAAAATTAAAATAACTGTCCAGTGATTGGATATCCTTCACACATCCCACCAGTGCCATGACATCTACATATTTTATAAGCATCACATTTTCATTATTACAGGTTTTCTCATTTGTATAAATAGAGAACAGAATTGGGGATAAAACACATCCCTATGGGAAACCAGTTTTTAAAACCAAATTTTCTGACTTTTTGCCATTCACCAGCACATGTTGTGGCTGGTCCCATAAGAGACTATTAATCCATAAAATCAGGGTTTGATGCACCTTGTAATTCCTTCAGATACCTCAAAAGTGAGTTTATATTTACTGAAACATGACAAACTTGGGCCCAGGTCAGGAAGCAGCAGACAGACTGGCTAAACCGACCGTCTGCTAGCTGTCTCACGTCACAGAAGTCAGATAAATCCCAACACATATAAACTCTTTCACCTAGATATTATCACATGGAGACTATGTCTGTACCCCAAATTAGTAAATACAAAAAACTTCCAAACCCATTTAAGGGTAAAAATTTAATTGATGTTCAACAAATAAAAAACAAATGATAAACAAATGATAAAGCTTACGTTGCTGAATATTATATAAATTAACAGAAAAGAATTAACAAAGAACAGCTAATACAATAACAACCTATATTAAGAAATGCTAGAAAAAAAAAGTTGTTGTCCATTGTTAGTTCATGATACCCAATGCATGTTAACAAACTGAAACTTATTGTAAATTGTTACTAGAAATTCATACTTGGGCACAATTATATTTGTCTGCATATTTATAAGCATTTATGTTTAAACCTTTAGATGGAAAAGTTTCTAAGATCATGAGAAACAAATTTAGTCATGTGTTCAAACTTTGTAGTGCATTGGCTGGCTGTGACAATGGTCAATTAAACAGTTTAAAGGTTACTATAATAAATATTTAACTGCAGAACGCAGCGATTGAATCAGAATCAAGTATTTCAGAGAGACAGCTAATAAATTATATTTAACAAAACTAGACAGAATAAAAGAGGAACAATAAGCATTCTCGGCAAGAGTAACTTACTGTATCTGCATGCTTTGGAAACCCTGAACAGGGTTGTGGTTGACGCCACCTATTTGTGCATTACAGTCTGGACAGCGACCGACTTCCATGGGTCGACCACACTGGACATATGCAAGAGAAAATATTTTAAGAATTTTAAGAAAATGACTAAATCTAATTCTGTGCTCTGAGACTTAATATATAGATAATACAGTGATGATAAGCCAAATCATAGGAATTAAATCACATGACCCTACCTCACCAACAGTGCATGGATGACCATTAGGACAGACTGTCAAGATCAAAAGAACACCAGAGATTAGGAAATTATAAAAAAGTGATATCTAATTCTCCCAAAGCAGAATGCCTTGTCAATGTCAAAGACCTGTCAAAATTCCACCACCCTTAAAGCAATTCTTTTGGCTCAAAGTAGAAATCCTACAATAATTACACGTTAGTTATGCACTCTTAAAAATCAAAATGTGTAAATCAAAAAGATTTCAAAAAGGTTTTCCCTTTTACTTAATTAATATATGTTTCTAGTCTTGTGAACAATTCTTCAGTAAAAATGTTCAGCAATACTGCTCTCGCGTGCTATCACAAATTTCCTACTGATTTCCTATGATTATAAGCTTGTCGCAATCAAGTGCTTTTTCAGAACAGGAATCATGGAGGACACCAGGTTTATTCTTGCCTATTTATTGGGAAAATCTTATTAAATCCAAAATGATATTTAGCATCCCTTTCATTGACAACCATATAAACTTTTAGAATTACAAACCATATAAACTTTACTGCGCTATCGTTGTCTGGACTGGAATTTTGGTCAAATACAAATTTGTCTGGAATTTCGGCAATTTTCACTATGAATAAAGCATACAATATGCTTTAAATGATAACTCATATATGTAAACATGCACTTTAATGAAAGGAAAAGGCGATGAAGTTGTTGTTGAAAAAAATAATAAAGCATACCAGTAATAGCAGCAATCGTTCTCCCCTCTGCCATGTTTAAAGTTTATGGCCCGCCCAACTCGGGAACTTGGGTATCAAAATTATCCACGAGCTTCCAAGTGATAAATACGACTTGAGAGGTTGTTCATGTTCAAGTTTTAACTATTAATTAGTATTTACGATAATTCAGATATTAAAGCATGTGAAGGCAGCATAAGATATGGTATTACCATGAGGCAGTGGACATACATTTATTATTATTATTATTATCGGGTTATTTTAGGCATCACAACAGAAAGATACTCGATATATCAGAAAATTTTATTTGTCTGTAATACCCAGGCAAACAATGTCAAATATATTCTACTATATTATGAAAGTTCTGATTACGAATTTCTGTTTAATTATGATTACATTAACATGAGGCACAGAAAGCTAATGTGATTTAACTTTGCATTTCTGATCAGGAATTAGACACTGGGTGCATAGAATTTTGACAGGTCTTGAATTTAGCATGACACTGGATTCTGTGGTGCTATAGAATTTGTCACTCACAATACCACTGAAGGTGTCCCATGGCCTGCTGGGCAACAGCCAACATGTCATCAGGCATAGTTGGGATGAATGAAGCCTGTGAGAAGAACATGATAGAAACATCACAATTCGGACACATTCCAGTCACCGTGTGACTCCATGTCATAGCGTGAAATATTCGTACCATCATGTTGTTTGTGGACAGCGCCAGCTGCTGCAGTGGCTGCAGTAAAGGCAAATTCCCACACAGCAGGACTGCAGCCATATGCACTGTGACCTCCACCAGTACAAACTCTCTGCCTGACATCTGAGGTTGTACACGCAGAGCATGCAGTTGATTATTCACCAGCGCTTCAGCAAATGCCCTCATTTCATTATTGACGAAGACGTCCGAGCTTCTGATAAAATCTCCAAGGCCAGCACATTGCTACAGAAAACAAACAACATGAATATCAGGCATAGATACATTTATCAAAAACTGACTCAGTGGACCAAGTTTCTGATCATGCCTAAACATAGACAGTGGTCATGTGTTAATGTAGTCATCTGTGGAATACTGTAAATGCTTTTTGAACTGGGGTAAAAAGTTGGACCAGAGTTTTGATCTCTGGAATTTACAGCATGTTTTCATTTGACATCAAGCTCTTTAATCTCAAAATATGAAACAAAATAATTCTTTTAATCATGATTTTTTTAGTAATAATTATTATTCTCTTGTACTTTTGAACATCTGTATACTGTTCTTCCAAAATGATGAGTCAGAACTTTTGCAGATTTTTAAAACATTAAATGCCTTGTGTTTTTACCTGAGGTTTAGGGTGCATGTTGGCGTTTCCAATTCTGTACAAGGAGGTGACTTCTCTGAACAAAGCCATTAGCAGATAAACAGCTTTCTTCATGGGTGTGCAGTTGCAATCCTTCAAACAAAGATGTTTCGAAAGACATATCAACTGATCAGCACTGATAGAGCAATTTAACAGTGAGGAAGGGAAATGCCAAGAATTTGACTGCATATTAAGCATTTAATTACACTGTTCATCTCTTCATGGACTGTGCCACATTTGGACTTTATGAGTGTGGCCAACGGTTGCCAAGGGGGGATTTTTAAGATTGAAAATAACCAAAGATATTTCAAAATGAACAAAGACGTTTGCTTTGCTGTTTCAACCCCTTCTCTCTTGCTATAAGGGCCATTTGGAAGGCACAAAGGTATTGATAGTGATCAAGGCCTATAGGCCAAGATGTGTATACATCAGGGGTCTACAAATTATCACACCTTTAGTACAGTGGGGAAAGTTTTAATCTTCTGATTGGTCAGTTTGAATGTCTCACATTTGGGTTTGGTCACATGGTCAAGGAGGGGATAAAAGAAGATTGTAACTGTTGCTCTGTTCTGGGCTCTCTCTTTTATTCTCTGGCTCTTCTTTTCGCTGGAGCTTCTTGTCTCTGGCTCTTTCTTTCTCCTCTTTTCTAAAGTCTCTCTCTCCCCCTTCCTATCTCTCAGGTAACATTCAACACATATGCTGGGTATGATTAATGGTATAAGGTATTATCATCTCATACATCTATTTTGTAACTATTTTAAGTGCAACCATAACCAGATATTGTCAAACTCTTTCATTACAAATTATGTGCGAATAAGTTCTGATTTGGTATTAACTTTGAAGTGCTACCTATTGCAATTCAATATTGTCACACTATAGCAACGCTCTCCCACATACAGGTGCTGGTCATATAATTAGAATATCATCAAAAAGTTGATTTATTTCACTAATTCCATTCAAAAAGTGAAACTTGTATATTATATTCATTCATTACACACAGACTGATATATTTCTTTTAATTTTGATGATTATAACTGACAACTAAGGAAATTCCCAAATTCAGTATCTCAGAAAATTAGAATATTACTTAAGACCAATACAAAGAAAGGATTTTTAGAAATCTTGGCCAACTGAAAAGTATGAACATGAAAAATCTGAGAATGTACAGCACTCAATACTTAGTTGGGGCTCCTTTTGCCTGAATTACTGCAGCAATGCGGCGTGGCATGGAGTCGATCAGTCTGTGGCACTGCTCAGGTGTTATAAGAGCCCAAGTTGCTCTGATAGTGGCCTTCAGGTCTTCTGCATTGTTGGGTCTGGCATATCGCATCTTCCTCTTCACAATACCCCATAGATTTTCTATGGGGTTAAGGTCAGGCGAGTTTGCTGGCCAATTAAGAACAGGGATACCATGGTTCTTAAACCAGGTACTGGTAGCTTTGGCACTGTGTGCAGGTGCCAAGTCCTGTTGGAAAATGAAATCTGCGTCTCCATAAAGTTGGTCAGCAGCAGGAAGCATGAAGTGCTCTAAAACTTCCTGGTATACGGCTGCGTTGACCTTGGACCTCAGAAAACACAGTGGACCAACACCAGCAGATGACATGGCACCCCAAACCATCACTGACTGTGGAAACTTTACACTGGACCTCAAGTAATGTGGACTGTGTGCCTCTCCTCTCTTCCTCCAGACTCTGGGACCCTGATTCCCAAAGGAAATGCAAAATTTACTTTCATTAGAGAACATAACTTTGGACCACTCAGCAGCAGCCCAGTCCTTTTTGTCTTCAGCCCAGGCGAGACGCTTCTGACACCGTCTGATGTTCAAGAGTGGCTTGACACAAGGAATGCTACAGCTGAAACCCATGTCTTGCATACGTCTGTGCGTAGTGGTTCTTGAAGCACTCACTCCAGCTGCAGTCCACTCTTTGTGAATCTCTCCCACATTTTTGAATGGGTTTTGTTTCACAATCCTCTCCAGGGTGCGGTTATCCCTATTGCTTGTACACTTTTTTCTACCACATCTTTTCCTTCCCTTCGCCTCTCTATTAATGTGCTTGGACACAGAGCTCTGTGAACAGCTAGCCTCTTTTGCAATGACCTTTTGTGTCTTGCCCTCCTTGTGCAAGGTGTCAATGGTCGTCTTTTGGACAACTGTCAAGTCAGCAGTCTTCCCCATGATTGTGTAGCCTACAGAACTAGACTGAGAGACCATTTAAAGG
This sequence comes from Hypophthalmichthys nobilis, assembly GCA_037950665.1. Lineage (NCBI taxonomy): Eukaryota > Metazoa > Chordata > Actinopteri > Cypriniformes > Xenocyprididae > Hypophthalmichthys > Hypophthalmichthys nobilis. The sequence goes on from CM075475.1 coordinate 6,639,113, forward strand.
CCTTTGCAGGTGTTTTGAGTTAATTAGCTGATTAGAGTATGGCACCAGGTGTCTTCAATATTGAACCTTTTCACAATATTTTAATTTTCTGAGATACTGAATTTGGGATTTTCTTTAGTTCTCAGTTATAATCATCAAAATTAAAAGAAATAAACATTTGAAATATATCAGTCTGTGTGTAATGAATGAATATAATATACAAGTTTCACTTTTTGAATGGAATTAGTGAATTAAATCAACTTTTTGATGATATTCTAATTATATGACCAGCACCTGTATATTGCTATTACAACTGAGCTTATTTCTGTCAGAGGTATAAGTTGCAGTGGGTGGTAATAGACAAGAAATGTACAGTTTTCTACCATCTTGCTGATAACGTTTTCTTTAGTCATTCGGCAACCCTGCAGCCTAAACTGTGTAGGCAAACCACCCTTAATGACACAATTGCCTTGCTACTGTCTAACTGGGACTTCCCATGTTACTGAAGAGAAAATCTGTTAATGGTCACTGCAAGGGTCAGAAATGAACTTTTCTATTAAGGGACAATTTGATATCCAGGAGCACTCATTAGGGCTGCATTTATTTAATAAAAAATACAGTAAAAACAGGAATATTGCGAAATATTATTACAAATTAAAAGAACTGTTTCTATTTGAAAATTTATTTATTTATTTATTTATTTTTGTATATATTTATTTACTTATATTTACTTATATTTTATTAATTTACTTATATTTTTTATTTTGAACCACAAAATAACATACAATACAGTATAACATTAGTTTTTAACATGTCTATCATATTCCAACAGCCTTGACAATTATTTAATTTTAATTATGTCAGACACATTATATAGAGAATGAAAACAAATACACCTAGTACAGGGGGAGGAAGAGGAGTAAAAAAATAAAATAAAACAAAATAAATTAAACAAACAAACAAATATATAAATAATAGGGAAAAGCAGAGATGAACACAGGGTGGATGTGATAGTATAGCTCATGATCACTAGAGTGATCACTACAGGCATTACAGGAGCCCACCTCATTAAGAAAATAGTTTTCTGAAGTCGTAATGCATATGTGATTTGTTCCATTTTGTACAACTCTCATACTTTTTGAATCCAGGCATTGTATGATAGGGGGTCAGGTTTTAACCTTCTGCATGTAATACATTTGATGACCGCAGCGAATAGAATTTGTAGTAAATATATTTTAGTTCTACCCTCAAAGCCCTCTGGACACACACCTAGAGGGGCTATTATCTTCGGTTTTCTATTATCTAGGGTCTTCGGGGATTTCAAAATGGAAGATTTCTTTAAGGGTGTCAAATATATCTTTCCAATAATTTCTTAATTTTGGACACAACCACAAAATATGAGGGTTATTTGAATATATTTTAACATGCAATTTATTCCTGTGATGTCAAAGCTGAAATTTTAGCATAATTAACTCCAGTCTTCAGTTACATGATCCTTCAGGAATCATTCTAATATGCTGATTTGCTGCTCAATTAACATGTATTATTATTATTATTATTATTATTATCAATGCTGAAAACAGTTGTGATGCTTAACATTTTTGTGGAAATGGTGTTACTTTTTTCAGGGTTCTATGATGAATAGAAATTTCAATGAACAGCATTTATTTGCATTTATTAAAATTATTTATTAAATGTATTAAAGCATTTATTAAATAGAAATCTTTTGTAAAATTATAAATTTTTTCACTGTCACTTTAGATCAATTTATTGCATCCTTGATGAATCAAAGTATTAGATTCTTTCTTTTTTTTAATTCTACCACAAATGTTTGAACGGCATCATTGTTTTAACAAAAATGTTTTCACCATTGATAATAATAATAATAATAATAAGAATAAGAATAAGAAGAAGAATAAGAAGAAGAAGAAATGTACATGTGCTCTCTGACTGTACTGAACCAAACTCCAGCATTTTCAGTGGTGACTGAAAACGCCTCACATTCATAACAGGAACATCAACAGAAATATGTGTGATTGGTTATAATGCTCAATGCAGCAAAACACAAGTAAAAAGAAATCTGATGCAATGTGAGCAGAATGTAATGCCGCAATTCACACTTTTCATTCATTTTTACATTTCACTTAAATCGCAACAGCCATAACAGATATAGTTTCAATTGTGCATCTTGAATTTTTTTTTTTTTATTTTGGTGCCATTTTTGCCCTAAGCACTCATTTCTGACCCTGGTCACTGCCACACAGATGTACGGCCTATAGGAAGCTCCCTAGGTTTTGGAACACAGTGTTTATGTGTTATGTGTGCGTGTAAAGGAGTAAATAAATACCTCAATGGCTTTCTGTATTCCATTCATGTTGCAATCTAGCATCGCTTTGGCTACGGCATCTCTAATAGTTTTGTAGTCCATTCCACATGCCAGATACTGGTCAATCTGGCTGCCCTCTTCATTCTGAGAGAAATACATTTAGCAGTTAAAGCACAAATACTCATATCAGAATTATGAAATTATGAATTATGAAATCAACTAAAACCCACCGACTCAAGAATCTCCTGAGGAAATAGCCACCTGAACCCTTCCTGTGGCAGAAGTTTCTGGACATATTCAACCCCATGAAGACTGCAGATTTTTCTGATGAGATAAACCCTGTACCAGTCATTTCTGCTCCGGCAGCACAGATCAACCACACTGTTGAAAAACCTTGGACCAGAAGCAGAAGGATCATCGTGTAAACCTAAAATGAGGAAACCAATATCATATCAACAGAAACAATATTTAATAAATCTTAAAGGTCTTAAAATAAGGTTATATTTTTATGCACAATATAATATTTTTTGTTTCTTTTGATTTTTGGGTTAAATGCGACTAGTACATGTTCTTGACAGGTTTCGTAAGATCATGTTAGGCACTAAAGCACAAGCACTAAAGACTTCACCAGCACTAGTCTCACTGTTGACTAGCAGATCAGCAGCCATATCCAGGCACAGTCGAACTCTGGCCACCTGCTGCAGGTGCTCTATCGATGCAGTGCGTGCAGACACAGAATCAGAGTGAAGGAACTCCAGCAGAAAGCGCGTTTCCTCCTGCAAACAGGCCTGCTGCTCCGCCACAGAGTGCCACTGTGTCCGATCATACATTGAGTCCTGCACAGGAGATTTCTTAATCAGTAAAAATCAACCTTAAAACATACATTTGCTTTAGCACGTACATTCTCTTTACATTTTTATATCGTTAAGCATAAACAAAATTTGGTTAGGGTTATGCTTAAATTACAAAATACTCTTTCACTACGTGTAAAAAAAGGTTTGGGCACACTAGACTGAATTTATTGTTTACATAGACTCAAAACATTTTGATCTAAATGTTGCATGAAATTAAATATTTCAGTTTGAACTGATGGTGAAAGAAAAGCATTAAGGTTTTCAACAAACATGTAAACTCTTCCAATACCTCTTCTGAGAGAAGCCTAGAATATGCAGAGATAGAATCTAGAAAACATCAACTAAGTTGTAAAATATGGCAAGTGAACTGAGTTGGTGAGGGCAGTGATATACACACCTCCAAACAGTTTATGTACAAGGAATAAAGTTCAGTTTTATCAGTCTCCTCTATGATGTTACTTTGCTCAACTTCTGTCAGATGCCGCTGAAGATAGTGCTTCACATCATCAAAGCTGAAATAGGAGAAGACAAAAATGATTATTTTCATAAATGTGTAAGAAGGGTACCTTTTTTATATAAAATAGTTTAATGTGTTGAAAAATATACAGAATAATATATTGGGTTATATATTAAAATATATTGAATTATACATAAGAAATTGCTGCTTTTCATATATTGAAAATATTTTTATATACATGTTTTACTCAAAGTTATAAGTTGTTCATACAAAGACATACAAAGGTGTTGGGACAGCGACAGACTGTCGTTTGAAGTGTTTGCTTTAGTTGAGCTCTTGACCCTTTACTTTTTAATGTTAGCTTTCCTCTGGCTGCTGTAACTGTGTGTCTGTAAGGCATTTAGACACACAGACATCAAGAATCAGCGTATGAATTTCAACAACGGTGACATGTTAGTTCTGGGAGCCACAGATGAGTTTCTAGTTCCTAGAATGCATTTCATCGTTATTGAGATTCATATGCTGATTCTTGATGTCTGTGTGTGTCTAAATGTAGCTCAAAATGTTGAGGAAAAAATATTTGTGGAAACAACACAGCTGGCTCTCGTCAAAGTATTACAGGGTTGGTAGAGCAATATTTAAAATTATTTAAAGCTGCAGTTCGTAACTTTTTTTTGGTTAAAAATGATCCAAAATCAATTTTTGAGCAAGTACATAACCAGGCAGTGTTCAAAACTATCTCCTTACCTTTACCCGATTCACAACAGTAAGCTTGTAATAATGTTTTATAATAAAATTGGTACTGGTGGGTTTCCGCGGAAAATTCGAGCATGAAGCCATTTGTCTTTGTGTCATTAAGTCACGTCTGTAAACAGAAAGGAAGGAGTCCCTGCTAGTAGACTATGCATATAGGATGCTGCTATTAGCGGATCATAGCCTTTTCTCACAGCAGCTGAAATAATTAAACTTTTCATTTTGATGGTGGATTGTAATCCAGATAGGTCCAAATGACAATCATCAGTGACAACATAATCAAATAGCAAAAGACTTCGGACTGAGGAATGGCTACAGAAATTGAAATCTACAGGTAACACTAACACACACTCAATACACAATGCTGATGTTGTTAACATTAACAATTTGAGAACAAAGTATAACAGTAATACTAATTTGCATGGTTTGACGTGATCTGAGCTAAGCGATCGTTAGATTTAATCACCATTGGCAGCGCAATTTATTGTAGGCCTAAAGCTGTTTTCCTTAGTTGGTCAGAACAAAAGTGGCAGAACATTACTTACTTGTTCAGACATTTTCCGGTGAAAAATTCTTATTTTGGTCATACTTCGAAGACTGTGATTCCGAAGTACAGTATCCACACCGATGTGGTGACTGACACCAAACATTAGATTCATCCGTGCTGAGCAGCCGGAAACGCACGTAAAGATGATAATTCCGCATATAACTGCAATTGCAGGTTTCAAACAGAGATGGCGACAAAGAGACAAAGCTCACGGACAGCAGCTTTAATTGACTTTAATGCATTTTTTATTAGTGATAAGTGATAAGCTATGTTATGATGAAACCTTCAGTAAATAACCAAAGGTTTAGTTTTTCTTGGCCTTCTTTGCCATAGTAAATGTGCCTAATATTATAGCAGCCAGAGAAAAACTAACATTAAAAAGTGAAAGGTCAAGAGCCCGATTAAAGCAAACACACTGATCACCATACTGATGAGTTCAAACGAAGCAGTCTGTCGTTGTCCCAACACTCTTGTAGGTCTTTATATGAACTTGTAACTTTAAGTAAAACCTTGTGAAATTTAAGGCAATCAGATTCAGTGTAAAGTATACTGCCTTTGTTTAGCTAAAAAAAGGCAACTCCCAGCATCAGAATTTTTAAAATCAACTAATTTGTGTTTGACCAATTAGAATTTACATGTTTTCAACATGTACCCTTAAGTAACACCAACACAACTTTCCTCGTAAACTCAACTCAAATACTTTGTGTAGCAGAAACATAACTCTGAAAGTGAGTGAAAGTAACTCACATGCATACACATTAGTGTAACAGTAAATATACTGTCACATATTTTTCAATATATGAAAAGTGGCCATTCCTTATTTATTATTAAATATATTGTAATATATTAACAAAATATATTAATTCTGTATATTTTTCAATATATTAAACAAGTTTATATAGTGATCATAAATCACTAATAAGCCCTGAACTAACCTGTACTTGAGAAGGAGTTTCAGCACCACTGAACGCACCACTGGATTTTTATCCACAGAGTCATCGAAGGGAGAAAGAGCCTTTGTCAAGAACCTCCGATCTTGCCCTGAGAGCATGAGGAACAATGTTCTGATCATTTATTGATCCTAAGCAGAATCTGGTCCTCCACACACATACATAAACAGATGTACCTCTGATTTGAGGGAGCGAACAGGCCTCTACCATAAGCAGGGACAACAGATGGAGTATGATGTCATTGCTGGGAGGAGTGTTGTCTTTGAAGCACACGGTGGACACCAGATCAATGAAGAAAGCATTACATCGCATTCTGAACGATGCATTTTGTTTGATGAGACCCCTAATGACCAAAAAAAGCACACAATCTTTTAGACTGAGAGAGAGAGAGAGAGAGAGAGAGAGAGAGAGAGGCAAAAAGAAAGATAAAGCACTATTCAGCACAGTGTTTTATGGTGTGATTAACAGACAATTATTAGATTACCGTATTTCCTCAGAGGCCTTGAGCTCAAAGTTTTCAGGCACTTCCTGTACACACAGAGGGCAATGCATCTGACCGGGCACCAGCCACTGTCTGATGCAAATTAGGCAGTAGATGTGGTCACAGGGAAGACTCAAAGGGTCTCGAGGGTCTCCCATGCACACTGGACAAAGCTGAATGCCAAACCTGGGTAAACAAACAGTAGCTGCATTTATATGGATCCTAATAATTTGTTTGTAATCGAACCAGTAGTCCAGTCAGAATAACAGTCACATGTAACCACATCAATTGGAATGAATTGGCCAAATCTAACTGAAATTTCATCCGGATTGTTGGCGTTGGTTTAAACCTTTTCTCATCTGTTCGATAGGACATGTTAATCGGATATTGAATATGATCGGATTGAACACCGAAACTGGAATTCTCCTTCCACTTATTGTCTGTGAAGTGCTGCAGGACAGCGTCATCCCACCAGTCACTTCTTCAAGATTTTTTATAAATTTCTTGCACAGGAAGGCGTGTTATTACTGCTTGATAAATATAAGCATGCGGCACAAAGCTTTGTGTGCATGTCATCTCTTAATTAGGATCCAAAATAGATAAATATAAAGTCTGCTTTTAAAAAACAAAGAAAAGGAGGATGATAGGAGGATGGTTAGTATGCAGATCTTGTGGGAAACTCTGTATATTCGTGCAGTTTGCAAGTCAACAGATCAATTCTTATTTGAAGCTTGTGACATAAAAGCACAAATCAACCTAATCACTTTATTTAGCGTTCAAGTAAACACTATATTCGAAAAGCAAAGGGTGTCCATAGCTAGTGACAAATCCTATACACAATCCTATAGCCTCTTACTAAACCCTTTGTTAAAAAAAAAGTATAACTAATATCAAATCAAACCTAAAAATGCTCTGAGATGTTTCATCTTTGCAGGCTTTGAGTACGGTGATCACTGCCTCAAACGGCTGCTTCTTTTTGAGGTCTGAGTTCTTCTCTAGGACCTTTAGCAAACAGATAAGTATTGATAAGCTAAAATTAAATTGCTGAAGGAACTATTTTCAAGGAAGGACTGTAAGGTTACTTACTGTTGCTAGGCGTCGAGTATGTTCCAGAACCAGTGGCCTGAGTTTCAATTGCACATCTCCAACACCCAGCAGCATGTGCTCCACAAACAAGGCCAGAGAGTAAATGCGCCGCCAGCCATGTCTGAAATTTAATAATACAATGATGCAAATGATCATATTTGATAATATTGATAATTACATTGTACAGTAAATGATCTGAGCCAGCACTGTGCACATGAGTTGTGTGTCATTCAGAACTGAACTGAGAACGCCTTGAGAATTCCAATTCAATTCCCAAATATGGTAGCAAAAAGGATACAGAATTGTAATTCAAATTTGAATCTATGGAAGAAGAATTTAAGTTAAATATAAGTGAAATTCAGAATAGAATTGAAGAAAATGCATTATCATACACACACACACACACACTCACACAAACACAACATATAAATATTATATAACCTATATTTACATCAGAATTAGGTTCGATGGCCCTGACCACTTTGATAAAAAGCTTTTTTAGCTTTCTGGCCTCCGATAGACTGCAACATTATTACCACTTTCAAGGCTGAGAAAGGTAGTAAAGACATTTTTAAAATAGTCCATGTGACTACAGTGGTTCAAACTTAATGTTATGAAGCGACAAGAATACTTTTTGTGTGCAAAAAACAAACAAAAATAATGACTTTAAAAATCTCTTCTCTTCTCTGTCAGTATCCTTCACTGTTGACATAGCAATCACAGTGCAGCGCTTCCGGTTCTACGTCAGAACGCTGGCTCATTATTGGCTGGCTCCTGTGTCAGCATCACACGCATGCATTGTGCTGCTCACCTGTACAGCGTCGACCAATACTGAGTCGGCGTTCTGACATAAACACGGAAGTGCTGAACTGCGTTCACTGCGTAGAAGACTGACAGGGAAGAGGAAAAATAGTTGAATAAATTCGTTATTTTTGTTTTGTTTTTGTGCACAATGGGTATTCTTGTCACTTCATAACATTAAGCTTGAACCACTGCAGTCACATGTACCCAGCAAATGTCCAAGGGGACCTCAAGATGACTTAAAATGATTTAAAATACAAGTATTACAATAAGTGAAAACAACTAAAAATCAAGATATTTCTTCTTTTATTACACCCCCTTAAAGCTTGCAGTCCGGAACTTTTTTTGGTTAAAAATTATCCAAAATCAATTTTTGAGCAAGTACATAACCAGCCAGTGTTCAAAACTATCTCCTTATCTTAGCCCGATTCACAACTTGTAATAATGTTTTATAATAAGAGCGACCTGGTGGATTTCCGCGGGAAATTCGAGCATGCAGTAGTTCGTCTTTGTGTCATTACGTCACGTCTGTAAACAGAAAGGAAGGAGTTCCAGCTAGTAGCTATATCATGTGAGGATGCTGCTTGTAGCGGATCATTTATAGCCTTTTCTCACAGCAGCTGAAATAGCTAAACTTATCATTTTGATGGCGAATTGTAATCCAGAAAGGTCCAAATGACAATCATCAGTGACAACTGGAGATTCACCCGTAGTCAAAAGCAAAAGACTTGGACTACAGAAATTGAAATCTACAGGTACATTATTATTACTGTTATACGTTGTTCTCAAATGGTTAATGTTAACAACATCAGCGTTGTGTGACTATGTGTATTTAGTGTGTATTAGCTAATACACACTAAATACACATAGTCACACAACGCTGATGTTGTTAACATTAACCATTTGAGAACAACGTATAACAGTAATAATAATTTGCACGGATTGGCGTGATCCAAGCTAAGCGATCGTTAGATTTAATCATAATTGGCAGCACGATTTATTGTAGGCCTAATGCTTTTTTCCTCAGTTGGTCAGAAAAAAAGTGGCAGAAATGTTACTTACTTGTTCAGCTGATATTTTCCAGTGAAAATTCTTATATTGGTCATATTTTCAAGATTACAATCTGTGATTCTGAAGTACAGTATCCACACCCGTGTAGTGATTGACAGCAAACATTAGATTCATCCGCTGAGGAGTCGTGGCGATGCACAACGCACGTAACGATAATTCCGCATATGACTGCATTTGCAGGTTTCAAACAGAGATGGCAACAAAGAGGAAAAATGCCAGACTACAGCTTTAACTGCTATTTTTTCATTAAAAAAAGAAAAGAAAAAGGCTTTCCACAGTCTTGGAAAACCGGGATATATGAGACTAATTTTAAAAGTGTGATTTCTAGACATGGAAAAGTCACGTAAATTAATAAAATATTAAAACTCCATGGGCATTTTACACTTTTCTAGTTATGCCAAGCTCTAAAATATTTTAATCGGGTAGAAACTGAGTAAAAAATATTTTTAAAGCTGCAGTCCGTAACTCAATTTTTGAGCAAGTACATAACCAGCCAGTGTTCAAAACTATCTCCTTACCTTAGCCCGATTCACAACGGTAAGCTTGTAATAATGTTTCCTAATTTGAGTGGTACTGGTGGGTTTCCGTGGGAAATTTGAGCATGAAGTCGTTCGTCTTTTCGTCATTACGTCACGTCTGTTTCCATAGAGAAGGAGTCCCAGCTACTAGGCATGTATATGGCGTGTGAGGATGTTACAGGTGGCGGATCATTTATAGCCTTTTCTCACAGCAGCTGCAATAATTAAACTTATCATTTTGATGGCGGATTGTAATCCAGAAAGGGCCAAATGACAATCATCAGTGACAACTGGAGATTCACCCGTAGTCAAAAGCAAAACACTTCGGACTGCGGTCGGAGTGGCTACAGAAATTGAAATCTACAGGTAACGCTAATACACACTAAATACACATAGTCACGCAATGCTGATGTTGTTAACAATAACAATTTGAGAACAAAGTATAACAATAATAATAATTTGCATGGTTTGACGTGATCCGAGCTAAGCGATCGTTAGATTTAAATCACCATTGGCAGTGTGATTTATTGTTATGCTTTTTTTCTGTTGGTCAGATCAAAAGTGGCAGACATGTTTCTTACTTGTTCAGATGACATTTTCTGGTGAAAATTCTTATTTTGGTCATACTGCAAAGACGTAGAATCTGTGATTCCGAAGTACAGTATCCACACGATGTGGTGACTAGGCATGTGACGGTATCATATTTTCATGTTGCGATTAATTGCTGAAGCTTTTATCACGGTATACGGTATTATCACGATATTGAAATAAGTTGCAAAAAGTATTGTCATAGTATAACAGGTTTAAGAACTATTTTTGTAATAACAAAAAGAACTCTGAATGTTTAAATACAATAATACAATACACAAAAAATATATAAAGTGCAAAAGAATTAGGCTATAAAGAACAACAGGTAACATTTTACAATAAGGTCTCATTAATTAATGCATTAACTAAGATTGAGCAATAGCTACATTTGTTACAGAAAGTATTATTTTTTGTTAATGTTAGTTAAGAAATACAACTGATCATTGTTAGTTTTATCTCAGGTCCATTAAATAAGTTCTTTTGATTTTAGTAATGTTATTAAACAGTAACTAAGAAATTAACATTAACTAAGAATAATTAATGCTTTATAAGTATTTTTCATTGTCAGTTTGGTAATTATGAATTAACATGTTAACTAATTAAGCCGTATGTCTCAAAGTTTTACTGAAAAATAACAAATAATCAGAACATTTCTAATCATTACGGCATGTTGTAGTCCAGATCAAAATATAAAAATGTTTAAGTTTGAAAATAAATAGCCTATTAAGTCTTTAAATATTAAGTATTTGGTGCTGTGATGAACAACATTGAGATTACAAAAAACTGAATGGCAGTTTGAAGCATTTTTAAAACTTAGCGCAGTTGCTTTGTTTGCGGGGTTTCCGGGGTAACCGCTTAATTTCTGCTGTTCCATCAGCGCCCTCTGCTGTCAGAGAGTGAACGTGCACTTTCATTCAGCGCGTCTCCTTCACTCATTCCGCCATGTGCTTCTTTAAAGCACGCTGGGCTTGTTTACATCTGAGTGCGTGTCCCTTTGACGCAGAATACAGCGGTGTCATGCGGTTTTTTATACGGTTGATGGGGAAACTATTCTTAAACGCATTATAAAAATTTTAATAATTGGTAATAAATTATTATTTACGGTATTTTGAAGTGCCCATGATAACAATATTGTGCATATTCATTATCATGATATATCGCATTACAGAATATCGGCATGTCTAGTGGTGACTGACAGCAAAAATTAGAAGTACAACCCACGTAAAGATGATAATTCCGCAAATAACTGCAATTGCAGGTTTCACGACAAAGAGGCAAAACTTATGGACTGCAGCTTTAAACATCCTTATTCTTAATCCTTATCCAGTAAATCAAGAACAACTGAAAAAAGTCATGCAAATTAATTTGTTAAAATGAGTGGGAATCCTGAGGAAAATTCAGCCCTTAAAGACTTCTAAAATTCTGAAATTGAATGGACAGAAACTATGAGTATCGATGGATTAACATTTTTAGATTAAAGTTTTCATTACAGCAGATGTACCAGAGGAAATATATTCGCCTACATTGGGGGAAAAGCGGTCAAATATTGTTGTGAAAAACAGAAGGCCTCAAATTCAAAAAGGCTGAGAACCAATGATCTAAAGTACCTACTGAAGAAGTACAGAGCCACACAAATGGACTGAGAACAGAACAGTAGGTGCTATCATGCTATGAATATAATACAAATATACAGACAACAAGTTACTTGTAAAAATAATGATGATATGACAATTTTAGGACTCATAACTCACTGGATGAGGGTGACCATCTGTTTGCTTTTCTCTTTATAGTGGTGTACGCTTTCCTCACAGCAGACCAGCTCAATTGGCACCTGTAGCTTTTTTACACGTCTAAGCCAGGCCAGACTTTGAACATCTCCATGTAGATTCTGGGGCTCCAGGTATTCAATACAGGCCATAGCAGCATACACATCCAACACCTGAGAAACAGAAAGACGGCCAGAGGGAAGTAACCAAAGTAGAACATCCACATCCAATCCCTGAAATACGTATTTTCATGCAAACCTCTGAAGCAGAAGAAAGTTGCAAACACTTACAAGTTCTTTGCCCTCTCTTGCACATCTGTTATCTTGGAGCATCTGAGCTATCTGAGGCTGTAAACTGATCATCCTGTAGAGGTTCTGTATTCGGTTCTTGAAATGATGGTAGGCAGCATGAACCCACGGCAGAGAAATGACTTCACTCTCTTGTGCTTCCTGCCCATCTCTAAGCTCATTTACACCACAAGTAAGGGCTCCACATAAGAGCTAAAATGTAAAAACAGATGCACAATCATATCAACACATGAACAAGTGTATGTGCTTAGATGTGCAGATGATGGGGCAGGTAAAAAAAGAGTTACCTCGAGATCCACCTCCGATATCACATTCATGGTCATGGAGACGAAATCCTGGAGATACCTGTGGAAAAACTCCATTTGCATCTCTTGGGATGCTTCAGAGATGTACCTGCCCAAGGGGGTCTTCCAAAAGAACTCTTCAAATTGCTTTAAAGTGTGTCCTGTTGACAGAAATACAAAGACAACTTTTACTGTTTACTTTTTCCTTTGAACTGTAAATAAAAGAGTTAAAGGAATGCAGTGGCATCATTTCACCAAAAGCCAGGGTATGGGAGACCTTGATGACGTCATCCAATCTTATTCCAAACTTGTACACACTTTTTCCAGCACTTCTAAGCTAAATATATTATCCAATAAGTTTTATAATTACCAAAAATATTTTTGTTCATCCTACAAAGATTATCCTCATTGTAAAACTAAAAGTCAATCAATCAAAAACCACAGCCAATCAGAACACAGTGTGGGAGGGCTCTGGTCGCATTTGCACAGCACCAGAGATTAAACTTGATGCACTTGCAAGGAAATGGATAAGTACATTATCAAATTCACAAATATTACACAATTTAAACATTAATAAAAATACATAGTGAGCTACTAAAACAATCTATGTCATAGAATACACTTGTTTGCTCATAGTTCTTGTTTCCATTTGTTTAATTTCCAGATCTGAGGTGAATTATCCATTGCTTTTACTACGGCTACAAAGCTGGGAGCCCTAAATGACATTCAAAGTCATGTTACATGCTTTTAACATTAAATAAAGCACATAAACATTACCTGAGATTATCATTGCCATACTTTTTCTTCGCAAAAAATAGAAACCATTTCTAAAATAGAACTGTCGCTTGTCATCATCGCGGCTGGTTAGGACAATCGGTAACTTAAAGACTTCTGATTGGTCATTATTTTCAACAGAAATCCCTGAGATTGCCTAAAATATTCAACGCTGCAAAATCACGTTGTGAATAGCAGTGATTTCAAATTTCAAAATCACGTTGTGAATAACGTTGTGAATAGCAGTGCGGTTGATTTTATATGACACGAATATAAGAACCAGATCGCTTTAATTTACTTCTCTGTTGTATTTAAAAATACAAATTATAATGTTACACATAGTAATATAACTTCGTTAATCCTGCAAGCAATGAATGAAATTATATAAATTGCACTGACTTGACCAGGCAGCCAAGGTATTCGCTGCCCTGAAGGAATGGAAAACTAACCACACTAATTTAAGCATGATTGCTCAAGGAAAAAAAAAAACAGCATTAAAAATACCTTCTCGCTGCAAGGCATGTACCCAGAGGTCCTCTAGACAATCTTTAATTCTCCAGCTGAAAGGCATGGTGCAACCCATGTTTCTGTCAACTGCAATGTAGTTCTGAACCAAAATCGTCTTCATCTCTGAGCTGTTAAGATGGAGTGTTTTCAGTTATAATAATGGCATTGCTTTAAAACCAGAAATATACTGTACAATATATGTGTGCCAATGTAGACGCCAAGGCTTAAGCAATGCATTGTTAATATGTGATGTGATTTTTAGGCCCAAAGTCTTACAAAATGACTCTTTACATCAAATAATTATCACATACTTGTTTTTCACACTTGTGTAAGGAACATTCAGTAACTTGACATCTCCAAAAATATTCAACCACAGTTTCTTCAAGGATTCTTCAGAGTTTGTATCCAGCAAAAGGTCTAAATTGCAGTCACGGTCAATAACTGAAACAAGCTGTGCCAAGAAGGGAGTTACTACTGCTTGAACTCGCCTCCACAGGGCATGTCTAAAAAAACAAAAATGAACAAATATTGAAAGTGAAATTGTTTTAGGTATTAGGTATAGAGTTTCACAAAGACCTAATAAGGCCTAGTCAAACCAACGAGGTTCCACGTCAACATCTGAAGTACAATCCAAAATACTGTGCAATTTACACCCTCTCTCTTACACTTACCTAAAAGTTCCACCCTCTTGCAAGGCATCGATATTTAGTGCTTCCTTGGAGACCCAGCTCTTGGCAGAGATTGTGTTTTCATCATGAGCCATCAATAGAGAATGAATTCGCTTCTTTAATGTTTTCAGAAATTCAGCTGGTAAAATGAATATTTAAATATGAGTAACCCCTTACAAGATAATTAATGAAAGCTTTAAATACAAACAAAACAGAGATAAATCTCACCTTGTAGAGTCTCATTGTCAGCCAGGAGCATAAGCAGAATTTGCACTCTCTTGGTGCTGCGGGTGCCTGCCTCGGTCTGATCTCTTAGCATGCCAACTGCACTCTGAACACAGCTACGCACCAGCGCTGTGGTGTCCAAAATATTCTCCCAGCCCTAAAGAGCACAAAAAAAAAAGAACTACACTTTGACCTGCTGAGCCAACTTAGAAGCTTACTGAACTCAACAGGGTGGCAATAGTATCACAAATGTCCCGTACAAAAAATACATTGCAGTTGTTGAGGTCGTGACTCACAGTATTGTCTTCTACTTCCATCTTCTCTTCTCCTTCTTCTGTGTAAAGTTCCTCAACCTCCATAGCTGAAAGCAGTAAAAATTATTTGGATTGTTTGAGAATGTTGATCATCACTTAAAGAGAACTCTCGATATTTTGAAAATAAACTGACTTCACCTTCAGGCTCAGCTACTTTCTCTGCTTTCTCTTCAAACAACTGGCTGATGGTCAGACACTGCAAGGCTTTTATATCAGAGACCATATCTTTCGATTTTCTGAGGTCATCGATGTGGACTGACTTCCATGGGCCTTATTAAAAAAATCTTTAATGAGATTTTCTATAAAAAAACCAATGTCAATGATGCAATGAAACTGAGCCTACCGCCATGAAATCCAATGTAAGAAGTTCCGCCATCCATTCTTGGTAGTTTAGTGATGAAGTACATAAAAATCTTTCCACAGCCCTCTTTCCTGTATTTGTTGATCTCATTGATAGAAGAATACCTGGAAATATATTTCAAGTTCAAATCATGCTACTTTCACTGCATTTGCTGAACAAACAAAATGTGCCACCAGCCACATTCAACTTACTTTGCAGATGCAATGACATTTAAATTTGGGGAGCCTTCATCAAAATCAGTTTGGATGATAAGTATCTTGTCCCCGGTGGTGTTTTCCAAATAATTCCTGAATACAGAAAAAGGGTTTTAATTCATTTCATTAAGAATAAGTGTGCTTTTTGTTATGATGAGATATAATGTAGTGATTTTGCAAGCACAATACTTGATTTTCTTTAGGAATGAGTGTTCTGTGTCAAACTGCTGTAGAGAGAGGAGCTCTACATTTTGGACCACGTTCTGTAGAGGTTCAATTTCAGCTGCAGTCAGAAGCCTTGAGAAGGTAGTCACCTAAAGGATTAGGAAAAAGACCAAGTTTAGTGCACAACGTTTTTTCTCATAAAGACTGAAATATCATGGATTTTTTTAGAGTAGTGGTTCTCAACCTTTTTTTTTTTTTGTCCAAAGTCCCATCTATCCCTTATGTAGACTAAGATATTTCGAGTACTTCTGCTATAATGACAAAGCTGCCTTTTTATTTTTTAGAATGATTTTTTACTCACAAGTAGAAATTTCTCAGTGTTTTCTACCCAACAAAATATTTTACATCTTGGCATAGCTAGAATAAAAATGATAATCATTATAGAAATTTTCATGACTTTTTAAAATATTATACATTTCCATTATATTTTCCAGGTCTAGAAATCACGCTTTTAAAGTTCTGTCATATATCCAGGTTTTCCATGATCTTAAAAATGACAGTTGTTGAGGGAATTAATTAAAATAAGAAATATCCAATTGATTTTTAGCTTATCTGGCTTATTTTAAAGCTTGTTTTTGTCGCCCCCTGATTTAGAACCACTATTCTAGATTAATAGTGAAAGTATTGCTTTACCTCTGTGAAAATAGCATGGCTAGGCCCTGCTTGCTGTGTGTGAGAAAGGATGAAGTCAGCAAGGGAGCTATGCTTCTGGTCTTCAAAGTATACCCTTGACAAGTGATCACTTTCTACACTGGAGAGGGAAGTGCAGTCTAGCCGAACCACGGCATCTGGTGTTGCACAGTTCAAAAGGATCAATTTAGCCTCATCTACGATTCTAGGATCTGAGAGCTCCAATTTCCCTTTGAGCTGCTCTGTTACTTGCAGTACAACAGACGCACATGTGTCAGAGTGGTAGCCAATGAAAGCATCAGCTGGACGATAACGACGTGCTTGGGGAGCAATTGAGTGCTTGCTTCTAGCAGAAATGAACGATTGAACCCATTGTTCAAGCTTCTCAACAAGGTCCTTTTGCTCACTCTTTAGTACAGTATTGATGTCAAGATAATGTTTCTCCAATCTGTTGATCAGTGGAATGGGAAATTGCTTGTACACGACGTCCTTCTCCTCAATGACAATGAGCCTGAAATCCTTGTGCACTCTGCATTTGACTCTGTGCGTTCCAAGACCCAAATCCACATATTTCTGACCTCCAAGGCTAACGTAATATTGGTTGAGAGCATCATACAAGCTTTCGTACAAGTTCTGCAAGTTCAGGAGCACAATGGTTTGACCAGTTTCCATACAAACCTTAACACGGTTAATGTTGCGGCATATCTGAGTATACTCCTGGTCTTTTGGAAAGCTTGAACCAAAGATAATCTCTGGCTGGCACTGGTCTGAAAAAAACGTCTGCTGTAGAATTCGAAGGGCTGCATAGTTTTTTGTCAGAACAAGCAGGTATCTGCATTCCTCATCTTGGCCAATGGCTGTGATGTTCTCTCTTACAAGCTCAATGGCACAGATATTCTCAAGTTTCTGTGTGATACTTAGTCTGCTGGTGAAAACTTTGACAGCATCCACATTATCCTTGCCACTGAAGTTTCTTAGCACAGCCTTCACAATCTGTTCTGCAGTAGGCTTCTGGTCAGCAGCTTTGGCAACAGCAAACATCATCTTTATCAAGCTGTAATAGTCTCGCAGACCAAAGAAACCTCTCCCCTGTTTCTTACAAATGTTCAGGTAAGCACGGGCAAATGGCTGAAAGTAATCTCTCACTCTTTCAAGGATCATGGCATCTGAAGAACATATTCCTTTTGCACTTTCAATCAATTCCTTTTCATCAGGATCGCCACGTGAAACAAATATCCCTCTGTTCATCTTGGCTGGGTCCAAAGCCCAGTTCGAGATACCGACGAATCCTACCTTCTTGTGGGGTACTGGCTGATCATCTATGCATCCCTCTTCCAGCAATGGATGTAAAGTTTTCAAAGGCATTTTTGGGGAATCTTCAGCCAAGCCTATCTCATCTAACACTACCACTGAGACATACTCCGTTAGATTCTTGCCTTCCTGAAAACGAGCACATTGCTTGAATGTATTGATGATCCCATCTGGTGTAGAATGAGGACTGCACTGAAAGGAAACAAGATGGATCTGCTTCAGTTTTCTAAACAAATCTGAATGGGCTGCTTGGCCTTGCATGCCATCTGCAACCAGAGTTTTAGACAAGGACTTGGAGCTTCCAGGTTTTCCAACCAAAAAGAGAGGTATTCGTAGCTCAATGCAAATCACCATCATGAAGACATTTTCCTTCAAGGCATTGTTTCGAGCAATGGTGTCACCCAATGGAACTCCACTCAAAAAAAGATCCTGAACAACTGAGATCTCCTGCATCACTTTCACTGGGCTGTAGGTCTCTGGAAGGTACCTGCAAATTTTTCTTCGGTATTTGTCTTTATCCTCTAAGCAGGCGTGGTAACACACACCAACAGCCATAAGTAATGACCAAAGAATTGGATTTCTTTCATCAGTATTCCTCTGATGTTGATCATTTCTCTCAGCCCGCTGAATACTCTCAAACTGGTCAAGCTCTGAGAGTATCATTGGGTAGTTTTTGTAGAACCAGCCAAAAACTTGCATGCAGCGCTCTACATCCCGCAGACTCACAAAACTGCATTCATCCTGTCTTGTTCGCATATACATCTGTGAGGCTGAAAGAACATCAGTGATGGTTGCGATGTAATCTGAACTAATTGAGTGGGTTTCAACTACCCTTTCGACTATTTGCTTGATGTACATTTTCTCAGTACGGTCATTGAGCTGTCCAAAGTCCCAAACTAGTGGAATCATGCTAGGTGGTAAAGCCTGCACTCTGTACACTAGCTGGCGAAGTGGAATGGATCCAAGTTTTTCATCTGTTTCCTCAGCACGAACTCTGTATCCCAAACCAGCTGACTCCAATCTCTTGATCATTACGTCTGTGTGTTTTCTGTATGGGTTGCAAGCAGCAATGATTTGCAAGCCAGTGTCACCTGTCAAATGCTGTCCATCAGCAGTGTTGTCGCAGAGGATTTCCTTAATGCTGCTAATGGCCTCTGTTGTGTTTGCTTCATCAAAAAACAACACAGAGTTAAACCCATAATCCAGCTTGTTTCTTAATGCCATAGCCTCTGCTTCTCTTACTTTGGTGTATATCATGTCTGAACCTGTTCCTCCATGAACCTTGACCAGTTTCATGTTGTCAGTGGCAACTCCACTTCTGTGCATCTCACAAAGGAATTTGATTAGCCTGGTCTTCCCACATCCTGTCTCACCCATGATTATAACAGGAATCCCACAGCGGAAACGCATGTGAATTGCCAACATTTTCAATATGTTGTCTGTGGTGAGCTCGTATGTTTCATCTGGATCAAGAGGCCACTGTATTCCCAACACCCTGGAAAGTCTCTCAATTTTCTCCCATCTTGGGAGCTGGTCAAAATCGATATTGAAAGGAACCCTCTGTAGTTTAAGGCCCTCATAGAGCTCTTTGGTCATGATGTTCTGCTTGATCACTCTGTTTGTTGATGGATCAATAGCATCAATCCCATTCTGTACATTTGGCTGAAGATGAAAGCCAATGAATGTCATGGACTCATGGTCATCATTGAAGAAAATGTATGGATGTGGTTCTGATTCCCATCGTTTTCTTATTCTAAAGGGAGCCAGATCCTCTTCATTGGCAGAAGAAAGGTCATTGTGCAGTCTCCCTGGACTCTGGTCAGAGATGCTAAGTGAAGGAGTGGCAAAATCCTTTGCCATGAGAATCATGAAATCAACAACAAAATTTTTGAATCCCAACAGAGTGTCCCCTATGAAAGAAACATCACAGAAAACTGATCTCTCACAGTCTCGAAGCTGTAAGTTCAGGAACCAAGCAAAATTCCGCAACTCTGCCCAAGAGGGGTCTATGATGCCGCAGTACACAAACAACATCTGCAGGCATTCAACATGAGTGCCCTCAATTCCTTGGTACATGAAGGCATCCAAATTGACACCATTGTAGAAACGTTGCAAGTACTGATAAGGCCGCTGATAGGCCTCACTTCGGAACTCTTGATCATCCATAAGGGGATCATCATCCTCCATTATTGATGTATCTTCCTGGATTCTCATTTCCAACTCGAGTACCTCTTTGGGTGGACGGCAGTAGACACTTGGAAACACATCCAAGAAAGCAGATGGAACTTTTGCACCCTACCATGAAAAGGCAAATTAATTCATGAGGCATTAGTCTGATTAATGACAAAAATTCCTATG
Source organism: Hypophthalmichthys nobilis (assembly GCA_037950665.1). Classification (NCBI taxonomy): domain Eukaryota; kingdom Metazoa; phylum Chordata; class Actinopteri; order Cypriniformes; family Xenocyprididae; genus Hypophthalmichthys; species Hypophthalmichthys nobilis. The sequence continues at coordinate 6,659,449 of CM075475.1, forward strand.
TGATTTAATGAAATAATTTATATCAATTTACTTACAGCTCTTTGGTCATTTTGGGATGTTCTGGCATCAGGTCTCAGGATCTCGATGACATACAAGTGCTTATTACTGCTTTTCCACATGTTTCCTTCAGAGTCCATGAGGTATCCAAGGATTAACAGCCTGAACAGAAATTCATGTAATCCTTTTTTTACCTGCAAGTATATAAAATATACTGAAAAACAGCAGCAACATTTCTTTCTATTTATTCATCAAATTAAATAAAATAAATAAATAAAGTAAAATCAGGTAGCTACCATGGTGGTGACATCAAAATGATAGACTGAAAGCTCTTTTTTCTTGGGGCTGTTGAGCAAGGACTGAAGGATGACATTTTCATCAACTCTTGGCTCAATTAACCTGATGCACTTCAGCTGTGAAGGCTTCTTGGTGATCCTCTTCAGTTTCTCATACATTCTTTTAATGTAAAGTGATTTTCCTAGAATGAATCACAGATATAATTTTGCATCTTACACATTTTGCAAAATATTTATATTCATACACACACAGAGAGAGAAAACAAATTCTATTTTTTCTTTGTTTCCAGTAAGTGTACTTCATATAGCCAACTAACATGAATTCTGAAAACAAACTAATTTAAACCCATTACTTGAATGTATACTCACCAACTCCTGATCTTTCTGAGGATACAACTCCCACACACTGTCTGTCTTTGAACACAGCAGCAGCACTGGATGTGTCAGCTGGGACTGTAAAGTGCCTAGCAAGGTATCGCTGAATACTGATCATTGGTTCTTGGGGAATCAAGTGCAATCTGAATTGACTAAAAGCTGAAGGAAGGTATGCATGTTCTCTATTAGAGCTGCAGACCAACACCAGCTTGTAATCATTTCTGCTCTGTGCAGTTTGATGCTGAAAAAATAGCTCCACTTTGTAGCTCACTTCGTAGGTAAGTTGGTCCACATAGAGCATTGTGTATATCTTCTTTCCCCTGTAGCCAGCAGAGAGACAACGCCTGAGGAAAAGTTCCACTTCTTCATACGGAGTGGAAGCACTACAGAGGAGTACTTCATCATAGGTTGGTAGAGGCTCATTCTTGCTGCTCATGTAAATTGAAATGCATGATATCAGAATTTCTTCAGAAGGGCAGATGATTAGATTTGGTCTTCCAGGAGCCATTCCATTTGGAAGTTCTCTCTGAATGTTTCTTTGTCTCTCATCCTTTGAAAACCAATCACCCTCCTCTTCACTGGGGCTGTTGGCCAAAATTTCAAGAAGATATCCAAGACTTCTGACATCAAGGGAGTCTGGCAGAAAATCGTTCATGTCTCGCATGTAAGCATTCCAAATCACATCTAGCTTTTCGGACCCATTAGCATGCCCCAATTGACTTTCCCAATCATCAAACGATGGGCATGGCTCCTCAATACTATCATTCTCAATCACACTGGGGACTTCAACAAAAGTTTGAAAGTCTAAGTCATCATTTTGCTCGGGACCCTTCTTAATTACTTCATACTGAAGCCTGTGCCAAGCCTGTCTCAGATCTGAAGTGGAGCAATTAGGCTTGATAAAAGAGAGCATCATAAGAACTTGATCTTCCATTTCAGTCATATTTTTCTGGCTGAGCTGACGGCACATGTAGACTACTTGTTCGGCAGTGTAATAGTTTAGGTAGTAATGCTGAGATCTCTGCTTGTCCATAAAAACTTTCCAGAAGCGTAGGCAGCTCTCCATTTTCTTACAGACTTCCAGCAACTGTTCTGTGACATCACCTTCCACCACGATGGCACTGACAACACTCCCTAAGTTGAAGTCCATTATGATGCATGCTTCTTTACTATTACAGTTGACATTTGCCTCCCAGTGTCTGAACAATGGATTTCCAGCAACAAACAAATCAATAAATGCAGAGGCCAACCTCTGTACACTGGCAAAGACCTGGAAACAGGGAATAAGTTCATTCAGGGATAATTACAATAGCCATGGTGGAATATAACAGAATCAAACAGCTAAAAGGAGGAAAGTCACCTCTGCAAATTGATCGACTTCACACTGGCCCTGATCTCCTTTGCCAGACATTAGCATCAACTTATTCTGAAGATCCCTGAGGTCTTCAAGAGAATAAATACGCGCCTCACAGCCCTCATCATGCTCTTCCATAATTTGAAGCTTCAGAATATTTTCCAAGCATAACTGAAAAAAGCAATATTCATGGGTTGATATTTCCAAAATATTATCTGCATCAATTAGGCTATATAATGATGATAAAGACAGCTAAAAATAAGCAGTGCTAATATGGCATGTCATTGCTCCTGAAGGAAACTTAGCTAAAATGTAGCTTAAGTCTGTTTTGAAATTTAATAGCTGGTTTTGTAGATGGTCCAAGCTAGTTATTTAGCAAGTTGCTGGATAATCAGCTGGTGGGGACCTGGATGAGCTGGTGGACCATCTTGGTCTAGCAACAAATCAGCTGCCATTTAAAAAAAAAAAAAAAAAAAAAAAAATCAGAAAATTAAACATTTTCATTCCACTTCATTTTTTCGAACTTGGACCTTGATCATGATGACCAGGTCTCTATTAGCTAATAATACAGCTTGTCAATTGCCTAAACTAGCTTGTATTAACTAGAAACCCGATTTTCCCTGCAAGGCCCAAGACTAAAGTTGATAGCCCAGCTGGTCAACCAACTAAGAGCTTGGAACAACTAGAAACCAGTTAGCATGTTCCAAAACACAGCTACCACTTTAAATTGGTTTTAGTTTAAAATCCAGTACAATGTTAGCAAATATTCATGTGTGTTTCAAAATTTCTGTGTGCATGATCTGTGCTACATCTATTTAAACTCAAACAGTAATGACAAACCTTCTTTTGATTTTGTGCACTGATAATGTAAATGCCATTTGTGTTGATAGCTGATGCCAGAGATAGAGAGGACAGTTCCACTGACCCATGGCTGTCCTTGACTGTCTTCAACCATTCTATGTGTCTTGCAGAGTCACACTGATACAGAGAAAATGTTAATGAACAAAAATATGAAGAATCTTGTTTTCTTCCTTTAGTTATCAACGCTAGCAGATACTCTTACCAATTTTTTTGGGAGGTTGGGGTCATTGCCAAGTGCCTTCCATAGTTTTTTCAGCATATCTTTAAAAAGCCTGAAGTCAGCATCTGGCTTTAAATCATAGAGCATTGAGGAGTAGCCAAGAACTGCATCATGAAAACAGGCCACACGATCCACATCCAAATCATTCTCTCCGGCAGAGATGGAAGCCAAATCCACAAAGACTTTCAACTCGTTGATGTCTGAAGTGATAAAGAGGAATAACATTTGCTTACAAAAGAGCATTAAAAATTAAATCATATTCAATTACCAGTTCAAACAACTATTTTTTTTTTTTTTTTTACCTTCAAGAGCCTCTTTAACCCACATAACGAAATTCTTCCTGAGGCCAAGCTCCTGAAGGCACAGTCTACGGGACTCTGTGATGTCCACAAGCACAGTTTTTGCCTGCATCAACTCATTGTCAATGCTGTCAAGACGCTCTCGTTTAAAATCCAACTGTGTCTAAAGGGAAGAAAGCTTAATGGGTTTACCATATCCCTTACTTATTTTAATCAAAATGCATTTATTTAACAACAGGAAGCATATTGGCAAAAAATTAGATGACTTACAGTAACAAGCAACTTCTCCAAGACTTGAAAGTCTCCTTGTAGGTGAAGCGTCTCTTTGACCATCATGACCACCTGAGCTGACTCTACTGCCAGATGAAGCTCATGGTACTGCTCGATCTGCTGGATTCTTGTCTGGATCCAGCGCTGGTTATCACTGAGGTCCAGTTTGCACATGATTGCAACTTCTGCTGCCAGTTCTTCATATCTCCCCTTGTAGACTTTGAATGTCACATCAACCCCATCAAAAGTTATGCTACCATCTTTCAGCCTAGTGTATATGTTTCTGTAGGTATCATAACATTGTTCGAATATTTCTCTGTTAAGATCTTCGAGTGTGATATCCAATTCCTCCTCACTGGCACTCTCTGCAAACTCTTTTGCCTTATTCATCCAACACGATTTGAAAATGTAGCTGTCTTTATAGATATTTAGGACCTCTGCCATAGATCGAACATCATCATGAAGCTCAAAGTAGGTGACTACTCTTGACACTGGAGAGTGAATTTGATTTAATGAATGAACGTCCATAAACTTGTCCAGGTCCATCTCATCAATGTTAATATGGTGTTTTTCTTCCAACCCGTCAAAATCAACTGTAAAGCACAACAACTTTAGTATTAACATCTCTCTATAAAAACAATCTATTATCATCAGGTGATCAATAGACAGCTTTTACCCATCACATGCTCCTCTAGACTGCGGCACATTGTAATGAGAGCATCCACCAATGCGCTCTCATGATTGATAGCCTTCACCTCCTCTTGTCTAGACTGAAGAAGCCTCTTCATGGCATTGGTGTCCTTGTATTGTTCATTTTCACAAAAACACTCTGGAAAAACATTAGGGTCATGACTGCTCACAATATAGTATGTCAAAAGGGTAAAATCTCATGTGTGAGGTATTTTACCTAAATTAAGCAGCTCAAAAAATGCACTCCTCTTCTGCAGGATGAGATTGAGCAGCTTTATCTTTATTTTCCCTGTTACAAGTTGATTTAAAATGTTTGTGAATAATGATGTTGCCATGGCTAATTTCTCTTTAGCTTCTTCAGAAAGCTGATCAATCAGTTTTTCATCAGCACCTGCAGCCAAAACATAAATAATTTGTCATACAGTTTCGTTCTTTAAACATAAAATGCCATGTGCAGGGATACCATATAATTACCATGAAGCTGGAAGATATTTTTGGCTGCTGTCCAGCCCAGAAGATGTTTGAGAATAACTTCTTCTTCCACCAGATAGGTTCCCTTGTCATCTCTTGGCCAGGACTTTAGGATGATAGTAGACACAAGCTTTCCAAATTTCCAGTTTATCCGTAATTTACTGAATCTCTCAAAAAGTTTCCCCTCTGATTTAGTCTGTTAAAAAAGAAGTCTGTACAGTAAGTTTACGTTTGTATCCTTCCCATATGCAGTCCCACACAAAAGCCAATATAACAACTGTTTTCGTCTTATTATATGATATGCATATGTATATTGCATTGCAGTGCTTCGGGTATGCCACATGTTGAGTTTCTTTGTTCATGTTTATAGTTTGTTTTGATCAGTTTATGTCCTTTTTGTCTTCAGTTTCTTAAGCCAGGGATAGATACACTGCACGATTTTCGGCTGTCCCAGACGAAAGATTGCCATTATGAAACAATCGTGGCGATTTCTGTGATCGCGGCTCTTAATCAGTGGTCCTAGGTCGTACAGTGACAGAGGTTCAAAGATGGCCGTTTTCCCGGTCTTGCGACCAAAGATAGCCTACGATAATTTTCTGACATTGTCAGAAATTCAGCATGATCATCGCACGGTGTGTTTGCTGCTACGACCTACATCTACTGACCAGCCAAAAAAAAAAAAAGTGACATGAAATCAACACGACATGGCGCTAAAACCTAAAACTGCTTACCCCAAGCTCTTTTCCCTTCTTCTTTCGCCGTTTCCTTTTTTTCAGCACACATAAAACCTACAACTGTGTGTGATTCAACATGGTCTTTTTGTTATCTACTAGCGCATGCTGATGATGTTTTATTCTTCTATAGAAACTTGCATCATAGCCTACGAGTCAATAGGTGTTATCATCGTACAGTCTACATGCTTGTCATACCCAAGATTAATAGATCCATGTCGCACAGTGTAATTTGTAATGATCTTATAGGATTGCTAAAATCGTGCAGTGTATCCCGGGCTTTAGTCAGCTTTCTTGTCTGTTAGTTTAGTTCTCCTCATTTGCCTGTCTGTTTGTCTCCTAGGATACAGATTTGATTAGTGTCCTCAGTTCAGGTGTGTCTTGTTAATTAGTCTCGTTTGCTCCTCTGTTTCCTTTGTATATAAGCCCTTAGTTTCTGTCTATTCCTTGTCTTGCGTTAATGTTGTTTTATAGTGTGTGTTTGGTTGGAAATTCTCCTAGTTATTCTCCTGTTCGTGTTGGTTACTAAATTAAAAGTTCTATGCAAAGATTTCCTTTGTTGTGCATTTCATATCAGCCACAAACCATGACAGGGTATGAGAAACGTTCATTATAAATAAAACACATTACACATGTTGTGTGTTTACAAAACACATTATTAGTATAATTATTGTTATTATTACAATGCATAGAACCTATAATGTGAAATATTTCTCTATGTGTTATTAATAAAACTGTCATTTCAAAACCCAACACAAAAATTATTTTAGAAATAAATGAAAGTTAATCAGGACTAGGTCTGATGGGCTCCTAAAAAGCACCACAAAATTTGTCATAAAAGTGGTTCATATCACTTTCAAACTGGTTCAAAGTGGTTCAAATTCAAACCATTATTCTTTTAAAATGTATCCTGTTGTATCCCACAGAAGAAAATCATGTGTTTTTAGAATTACTTGAAATATTACATAATTTTCATTTATTTAGTGAACCATTTCTTTAAACACTTCAAGTCAGCATGTATTCACTAAATACATTCTGTGGGTACAAATAATCCTCAGACTGGACAAGGCTTTGGTCCTAATTTCATTTAATTAAATTTTCTAATGTTTTTTGTTTACATGAAGCTGCATGACTGCATGATGCCAGTGAGAATGAAGTGCAAGACCTTTACCTGGCATATTGTGGTAACAGCCTGGAGAGCACACTTCTCTACACTACCCACCAAAAAAGGCTGGGAGTCATTAAGTTCCTCAATCTTTGAGCAATAAACCTCAATTTGATCGAGATGTTCTTCCTAATAAGAGTAAAACAAAAAGTTTAGCATATTACAAATACAGACAGACACATTGAAATACGTCAGAGAAGAATGTCAGTTGTACAGATGTCTAGCCACATTTATTGTAGTTGTTGCTTAAAGCATGTTAGCAGGTTTGAAGTTCTGTGGTTTCTGCTAGGGAATGTGTATCATTATCAACTGATGCCACTTGGATGAATTTTCATAAAAATGCATTCAGTTGAACTAGAATAAACTTCACTAGACACTAGGACTAGTGAATCATAGTATGGATCATATGGGAATCATAAGGAATTTAACAATCCTGGTTCTGATTTTGAAGAGGAATCACTGTACAGATTGCGCAGTTGCTTGAAAAATCAGTGAATACCTTAGTAATATATTAGTGAATATTTTAAGCGGTGCTTTAAAAGGGAGACGCATGCCTTGGCTAAGAAAAGGTTAGAATGGGACAGGCTGTTTATATTTGAGGGGCAAATTTTAAATGAATTTTTATAGGCTTTTGATTGTGTTGAGTGGCATTCTCTGTGTTCAACGTTTGGAGTTGGTCAGGTATTTGTAAAGTGGGTGAAGCTGCAATACAAACATCAAGACAATTGCAAGTATTAAGGGTACTGGTCATGAGGCATAAATCTTATTCCTTGCTCACTAGTCAAACAGGCACAATATTGGCTCTGCTGTAAAATTAATATAGATTTGGGGTGCATATCTGAGGATTAAGAATCTGGAAAGATTACTGGAAACTTAAAACTGTCTAGAGATATCAAGAGATATGTATACACTTCTTATACAATTAAAACATTTATACAGATTCTACTGGACACCCAGTAAGCTGTTTAAAGCAGGTTTGAGGGACAGTCCAGATTTCTGGCAATGCCATAGGTTGAAGAGCAACCTGTTTCATGTCAATTTTCAGAAGTTCCGTACTATTCAAGAAAGGTACACGATTATATTTCAAAGATATCACAAGACCAGTTCAATTTCTGTCCATGTTTGTACATTCTTAGTGATCCCTGGATTTTTAAGTCATATTAAGAATAGATCACAATAGATGCAGAGCTGCACCATACTGGGCAGGCATGAAGACGTATCTGTATTATCTCAATTTGCAATAAGTTGTAGTTATGTTGCGGGCTGGAAAATTATTGCATTAATGGTCACAGTAACAATGACAGTGGGATATGATGTATTCAGCCATTTTTCTCTTTTTTATTGTTATCATTATTATTAAATTAATTATAAGTTATTCATTTAATTTTGTTTTGCACGTGTCTTTGTGGTTTTTATTTATCTGACTGAGCATGTGTTCTTGCTTGTTTGTAAGAAAAAGAAAACAAATAATAAAAAAGACAAATAAAAACAATGGATCAGTTCTTGACTCCCAACCCTACTAGACACATATACTGGAACTGTATAATTAATACCTGTTGATATTTCCCCTCAAAATCTCGTGTAAAGGTCTCTCTCCATTCTTTAGTAAAGTCCTTACTCATGAAATCTATGGCAATAATGTTATTCCACATCTGTAAGCAGAACAAAAACAACATTATAATAAACTATAGAGATACAGATGGAATCTACCGTTTTGTATGATCATACTTGTTCTGCTTACCTCAATATCTTTATTGAAGCTGACAGCCAATAGATAGCCACTGTTCAAAAGCCTGCCTTTGAAAGTTTGTCTGATCCATGTTCTGACAGTTTGCTTGGCATCATTGAGTAACACAAGAGTCTTCTTAGGAAATGTGTCTGTTTGCTGTGTTTTCTTAGGTTTGAACAAATATTCAGGCATACTGAGTCAATTTTAATTATTTTTTCGTGTTTGTAATCAGTTTTTTAAAACAAAGATAATATGATCTTAGAATGGAATACCTGGGCAAATCCTGATACAGAGGCCACAAGATTCATGCAAGCAACAGGAATATCAGTGAAATTCTGTGAATAGCTGTAGTAATTAACTCTTTTGCAGATCTTCTCTAGAAGTTTGCAAGTTGCTTGTATGCACTGAATGCCATAATCCTCATTCAGGCAGCTACAACAGTAATAAAAGCAAGTTAATCAAGAGAATTTTTTCCACATACAAGCCAATTAAATGTTTGAAAGTGGACTGTTGTTAATGAAATCAACATGAACTTACATTTTAACTTATTAATTTCTGACCCTGAACAGAAGTGACATCAACCATGATTTGATATTTTACTTAATACGGGAAAAAATGGCAAAATAACCATTTTACCTAAGAGATGAAATTGGTTCTAGACCATCACTTAAAAGCATATAAATAAAATAATAATAATCATTATACTTTAGCAGATGTTACAACAGTGATAATACATTTTTTGGAGGTCTATTTTTCACACATTTGCGGCAAGGAGTTAATATAAACGTAATATAAACTTATCAGTCACATGGCAATGACAACTTAAGTGATTGGCTCAAAAAAAGAGTCAAATGCAAAAAAAAAAAAAAAAAAAAGAAAAAAAGAAAAAAAAATGTGTGTGGTCATTCTCTCTACTTTTCCAATTTGCTTGGGTGCCAATTATTGCCATTTGTGGAAACATTTCAATACCAAATCATTCCAAAAATATAATTTATATAAAGGGCAATAATTCCTGAGTTCTTTCAAATAAAGAAACAATTTTAGAAGGAAATAGATGTTTCCTTAAAAATTAGTAGAAGAACTTTACCTGTATCTTTGTTCGAGCAAGTGACTTTGAATGTGTGCCAGAGTCTCTGAAACACCCTAAAATAAAATAAAAATTAAATATACAAATCCCAAACTGCTGCTTTTTGTTCCTTTTTTTGCCAAATGTATTTTGTATACTAAAAACTGTAATCTGTTTTAGTTTGTAGTACAATATATGGTTATTTCTGGTGATGGCTTGATACTCACTGTGGAAGTGCTGTAGGATATGTCATCAGGGCATTTCATGGTGAAAAGCTGCAGGATGTCCAGGAGCTCAACATGGATGATGGAGCTACACTCGACCAACTCATCTACAGTCATCAGATACATCCAAGACCGGGCCAGCAGTCGGTCTACCTCAACCAAATGTCCATGCATCTTCATGAGATTCAACATCGCCCTAAACCAGAGGGATTTAGTCAAAAATCAGAAAAAAAAATTATTATGATACAATACTTAAGTGGGTCAAACGTTTAATGGCAACTTGTTCTAAAAGTTCAAACATCCAAACATTCATTTCAAACATTTGGAAAACTACATTTGAAAAGACTGAATACTTTCGATCTTGGGTTCCAATGGAAAGTACATCTGATTTGAGCCCCTGCAGTCCAGCCCAGCTCTGCCCATATTGTGAATTGACCTTGTTAAACACTGGCTCAAATGGTCTTGATGTGCCTTTGAGAAAGTGCAGTACTGGAATTACAATGATCCATCTCATCATGCTGGCAGCTCTCACTCTGATGATCAGTGACTCCACCATCTCAGACAAGCTGAGGGAAGAAATGTTACAAGACATTTTAGATCATGCAGAAATGCAAAGCTTGTACATTTGTTGAAGCACTTGCATGCAAAACAAAATTCACAATCACATTCACATTTTACTGCCTTATAAGTGTATTTATATCTTATATCTCTAACTGATTGGGTCTCGGTCTACTATTGTTTTTTGCATCCCAGTTTAGGCTTAGTGGTTGTACTAGGTTCTCTTTCACAGGTTCACTCGACGCTGCATAGCTATGAAGCAATGGGAACGCTCTCTTCTGGGTGTGCCGATTGTCTGAAGCCCATATAAAATCCCGGTAATTCATTGGCTGATGGCGCGGGGGGCGCCCCGACGCTCTTACGTCGCCATCCTATACTGATGAACGCGCCATCTGCACCTAAGATTTCTCTGCCTTCATGAAGCGGCCATTTTAGCCCTTCTGCTATGGTTTATCTGGCCTGAATTTTGGATCGTTATTTGAGTGTTTCTTCATCTGCACTTCAGTGACTGCAATAGTGGAACTCAGTTCTCCTTGCGGTGAAGTGCCATGGAGTTTCGTCGTTGTATACCACCGTGTTCTCGCTTCTTTGTGAGCGATGACCCACACAGTAAGTGTGTTAAATGTTTGGGTTTTTCGCATGCGCACAAGGCTGTTCATGGCGCTTCTGATTGTAAATTTGTGAAAATCTCCTTCACAAAACCCTCCGTTCTAGACTCGCGGTTTTTGAGAAGGGGTCATCAGTTTTTCCCCGTAGTACTCTCGAAGCTGCCGAGGCCTCACGTGAATCCGCGGCCTGGGGTTCAGATGTAGAGCTCAAGGACATGGAGAGCGAGCAGACGGGCCTCGCCCTTTCTCGATCAGCATTCGATCAGCCTCAACCCTTTTCATCATGGGAGATAGGAGACGTGATAAACTTTCTCCCCTCACCTCTGATTTGTTTGTCACCTGCTGCTCGCGTAATCGGAGACACGTGCAGTTTTCCCCAGGAGCCGGCAGACCCCATATCGGTCACACAGGCTGTGGGCCCTCTTATTCCGCTCTCTCCTTCGCGGTTGACCATGCTGGAACGTGGCTTCTTCTACTTGACATTTGATATTCCTGCATTGACACCATGGTATGCGAACTGAACTGAGCTGGATGATGATATCACTGTTTACTCCAGTGCTAATATAGATAAAATAACTAAATTAATAACTATTGATTCTTACAACAGAATGAATCAATACTGAATTTACTTCAGATGGATAATGACACCATTTTCTTTAAGAGCTGCTGTGCAGCCAAAATGATATACCAGTTATCACTGTAAAGCTGCTTTGACACAATCTGCATTGTTAAAAGCACTATATAAATAAAGGTGACTTGACTTGACTTCAGCCGCTACTTTCTAGTTCTGAAGAAGGACGGTGGTCTGTGCCCTATACTAGACCTTCGTCAGCTGAAATTCTCCCTTTACAAAGGGAAGTTCAGAATGTTGACACTGAAGACTATCATGTCTCAAATTCGTGCAGAGGACTGGTTTGTCACTATAGACCTGAAGGATGCATATTTTTAGATTCAGGTTGTCTGGCGGCACAGGAAGTTACTCAGATTCGCCTTCGGAGGAAAGGTTTATCAGTACAAGGTTCTTCCCTTTAGCCTGGCCTTGGCACCCAGGACATTCATGAAATGGATGCTCCTCTGGCCCCGTTGAGGCTCCAGGGCATCCGTATACTCAATTACCTGGACGACTGGCTCATTTTAGCCCACTCCAGGGAGTTAGTGACTTCAGTGTTCCCGCTCCATCTCAACAGACTGTGTTCTTAGGGGTTCACTTGGATTCCATTCAGATGCAGGCCCATCTGGCTCCTGCCTGGATGTCCAGTCTTGTTACATGTTTGGCCCGCTTCAGGCTAGGCCATCATGTCTCTGTAAGCACCTGTCGCAGGCTCCTGGGCCTCATGGCCGCAGCCTCCCCTGTGCTGCCTCTAGGATTGCTTCACATGAGACCATTTCTTTGGTGGATGAAGCTCTTAGGGCTTGCCTGTTGAAAGTGTTGCGGGGTCCGTCTCCTACTTGTAGCCCCATTCTGGCCATCCCAGACATGGTTTTCTGAACTGATTATTCTTCTGGACTCCCCTCCATGGGAGTTCCTGATCAGACAAGACCTGCTGTCTCAGCTTCAGGGCAAGATATGGCATCCTCGCACCGAGATTTGGAAGCTGTGGGTATGGCCCATCAAAGGACCTTTCGTTATGGGGCGACCCACTCTTTCTTTAAAAAGACACCACCATAACAACACTCGCGATACCGACGCGCGTATACGAAGTATGTTTTTCAAAACAGTAACAGACTACAAACTAGAGATGTCAAAAGTCAGTACTGAAAAATGTGACGCTTTGAGTGGATTTGTAAACACCTCTGATTGGCCATTGTGTTGATGCGCTCATCGGATATGTCTGTGATTGGCTTCAAAGATCAGCGCTTAAAAAATGTACTAAATAGCCATTAATGACGCTCCTCACAGAACGCTTACACAGATACACACGGGAGTGTTTGAAAGCAGGCCAGTCCACTGATAGATGCATGCTTTCAAACTCTCCCACTTCTGTATTCAAAACGCTTTCAAATTCAAACACTGTGTGCTTTCAAACGCTCCCGTGTGTTGATCATTGTAGCCAATCACAGACATATCCGATAAGCGCGCGAACACAATGGCCAATCAGGTGTTTACGAATCCGCTCAACAGCGCTCAAAGAGTCACATTTTTAAAATTTCAGTACCGATTGGTACTGAAGACGGTACTTTTGACAACTCTACTACAAACTACATCCCACATCAAATCTGAACTTTAAGGTGATGTATTCACAAATTGTCAAGAGAGCTTGTTATAAAAGAGACGCATCATTCTTATACAATTGTAGTTTAAACCAAGATGGAAATATATCGCAAATATATTGTGCAGAAGTCAAAATGCTGCATCTGTAATGGCATGAGAGGATAATATATGTCTCTATAAGTTTCCTGCTGACACGTTGGAATATTCTTTGGTTTTTAATGCTTTAACATCACAACAGACAAAATAAATGGAATACTCGGAGTCAGACACAAATGATTAGGCTATATGTTTAGACATTACTACTGGGAAATAACCTGATTTATTAATAAATACTCCATCTTTGCTTGCAAAATAGAAAAAGATTCTTATTTTCTGTGATTATAAAACAAAGTAAATAATTAAACAAATTTGTAAAGAACCAAGTAAGTAAATATATAATGACTGCGTTAATATCGTGCATCGCCGATCTTACAGGCTGACGATATGCTCCATAGTCATATCATCCTATCACCCAACAACACTACACAGAAGCCAGATTAGGGCTGCACCAGAGGATGGTCCCCAAATGTATTGATGCCACTGAACCCTGCTAACACTTAATGCAGAGAACTAAAATACAAATTTAAAACATCCTGGAGGCACCCTGAATCTAACCTCTGGCACCTCATTGACTACATAACAGTCTGCAAAAAAGACCATCCGAAGGATCTTCCACCACAGCAATGACCAGTACGGATGAAGTTCCAGGCGCAGAAGTTCCAGGCAGTGTTCAGCACAGAACTGCCCAAAACATATCCTGAAACACACAGGGCCATGTTCAAGTCTTCCATCATTAACTCAAGTATAAGCACACTTGGACATACTTGGACACACAAAAACCACCAGAATTGGTTTAATGAAAATGACACAGAGACCCAACAGCTTATTGACATCAAACGGCAATCAACATCATCTGCAAGATTAAACGAGCAACACATGATAAAGCAAAGACCATTGTCCAAAGATGGGTCAGGAACTGAATAAACAGTGGTGGACAAGGAAGGACCTGGAAACACAACATCCTGCAGACACCAGAGGTTTGTTTGACACCACAAGAATAGTATATGGACCTAGCTACCACTCTGTAACTCCACTCCGCTCCAAGGATAGACTTACACAGTGTCTACACCAGATGCAAATATTGTTGCATCGCATCAATTCGCACAGCAACAGTTAGAAGACATCCATGCAAAAAAAAAAAAAAAGGTTGAAGGAGCATATATGAGGACCTCCTGAACAGGGACTGCACTCCTGATATGGAGGCTCCACATCAACTTTATCAGCAGCCAATAGAGCAAATAGCAGAACCATCCAGCCTGAGAAAGGTGCAGGACGAGATCAGGAAGGAGAAAAACAAATCTGCAAACCCTGAATTCCAGCTGAAATCTTGGTTAAAATCTCTGCTATATCCATGCACTGCGCCTGAAAATATGGGACAAGACAGAAATCCCTGCAGAACTTAAGGATGCCCTCTCCATATTTAAGAAACGGGACAATTTTTGAACACTACAGAGGCATTTAAGTTGTCCACAACACGGGGAAATTTTGGCTTGGGTCTTAGCTAACAGACTCCTTCTCTTATCAGAAAACATTCTTCCAAAATCTTGGAGTGAAATTTGCACTAACAGAGGCATGGAAATTAAATTCACTGCTGTGAATGGTACCATCCCTCCTGGAAGGGAGGCGATCTTCTTTCTAGTAATATGGAACATAGGGGCCCAGGTCAGGAAGCCGACAGACTGGCTAAACCGACAGTCTGCTAGCTGTCTCATGTCACAGAAGTTAGATAAATCCCAACACACAGAGCCTCTTTCACCTAGATATCACATAGAGACTGTGTCTATTCCCCGATTTAGTAAATACAAAAAACTCCCAAACCCATTTAAGGATAAAAATGTAACTGATGTTCAACAAATAAAAAAACAGAGATAACACAGATGAAGAAATGATAAAGCTTGGCTTGCTGAATATTAAATCCCTTTCTTCAAAAGCACTTATTTTAAATGATATGATCACAGATAATAAACTAGATGTGCTGTGTTTGACAGAAACCTGTCTAAAACCAGACGATTACATTATTTTAAATGAGTCCACCCCACAAGATTACTGTTACAAACATGAGCCTCATCTGAAAGGCAAAGGGGAAGGTGTTGTTGTAATTTATAATAATATCTTCAGTATTACTCAAATATAAATCCTTCGAAGTGATGGTGCTTTATGTAACGTTATGTAGTGTAGGTGATACATTTGTGCTGGCTACTGTATACAGGCTACCGGGGCACCATACAGACTTTATCAAAGAATTTACTGATTTTCTATCAGAGTTAGTACTGGCTGCGGATAAGGTCCTAATTGTTGGAAATGTTAAAATCCATGTAGATAATGAAAAAGACGCATTAGGATTGGGATTTACAGACATTCTAAACGCTATTGGGGTTAGACAACACATGTCAGGACCCACTCATTGTCGCAATAACACTTTAGATCTAATATTGTCACATGGAATCAATATTGATGCCGTTGAAATTCTGCAGCAGAGCGATGACATCTCAGATCATTATCTAGTATCGTGTACGCTACATTTAGCCAAGGATGCAAAACCACCTCCCTGTTACAAATATGGTAGAAGTACCACTTCTACCACTAAAGATTGCTTTATAAATAATCTTCCTGATCAGTTTAATCTCCTTAGCATACCAGATAACTTAGAAGAACTTGATGTTACAACAGAAACTATTGACTCTTTTTTCCAGCACATTAGACACAGTTGATCCTTTGCGCTTAAAGGGGTGGTTGATTATGATTTCACTTTTTTAACTTTAGTTAGTATGTAATATTGCTGTTAGTGCATAAACAACATCTGCAAAGTTATGACACTCAAAGTTCAAAGCAAAGGGAGATATTTTCTTTTAAAGAAATCTCTTTTTAAGGACTACAACAAACAGCTGGTAGGGACTACAACAAGCTTCTTCCCAGGTTAGTGACATGACTAACCCTAAAATTTACATAAACCCTGCCCCCGGGAACACGCAACAAAGGGGGTGAGACATTGTATCGTACATTGTAGTACATTGTAGTGTCTCTGAGAAAAATTTCCATTTATTTGTTGCAATAGGAAAGGAAGAACTGTCTAAACTCGTTAAATCATCAAAATCAACAGCATGCATTTTAGACCCTATACCAACTAAGCTATTGAAAGAGATGCTTCCAGAAGTCATAGATCCTCTTCTTAATATCATTAATTCATCTTTGTCACTAGGATACATACCGACAACATTTAAGCTGGCTATTATTAAACCTTTTATTAAAAAAAAAAAAACACAACTTGATCCTAGAGAATTAGTCAATTACAGGCCGATCTTGAATCTACCTTTTCTGTCAAAAATTCTAGAAAAGGCAGTATCGTCAGAATTACATTCCTTTTTAGAAAGAAATGGTATCTGCGAGGATTTCCAGTCAGGCTTTAGACCATACCATAGTACTGAGACTGCACCCATTAGAGTTACAAATGATTTGCTCTTATCATCAGATTGTGGTTGTATCTCTCTATTAGTGTTACTGGATCTTAGCGCTGCTTTTGACACTATCGACCAAACATTCTTTTGAACAGACTCGAAAATTATGTTGGCATTAGTGGAATTGCATTGGCATGGTTCAAATCATACTTATCTGACCGTTATCAGTTTGTAGCAGTAAATGAAGAGATGTCATATTGATCACAATTTCAATGTGGAACAGTTAGTACATGCGTTCATGACCCCAAGGCTAGATTATTGTAATGCTCTACTCGGTGGTTGCCCTGCACGCTTAATAAACAAACTACAGCTGGTCCAAAATGCAGCAGCTAGAGTTCTTACTAGAACCAGGAAGTATGACCATATTATGTCAATTGTGTAGATTGTGTCAACTATCGTCTGTGAAGGCCTCATAGACATGACAGCCAGTGGCACAGATCCTCAACAAAACCGTTTCCATACCGGTGTGATAAATCCGATCTTCAACCAGATGGAAGTGGATTAAATATTTTGAATGTTCCAATCCCAATCTGACTTCTGACCCGTAACGCTTCCTGAATCATAATCATGCACTGTGTTGGCCAGAGGAGAACTAGCCCCCCGACTGAGTCTGGTTTCTCCCAAGGTTTTTTTCTCCATTTTTGTCACCTGATGGAGTTTGGGTTCCTTGCCGCTGTTGCCTTTGGCTTGCTTAGTTGGGGACACTTAATATTCAACAATGTTTTTGATCTGCCTGCACTGACACCATTCTATGCGAACTGAACTGAGCTGGACGATGACATCACGGTTCTCCAAATTAACAAAATTAATAACTACTGATTTTTACAATGGAATAAATCAGTACTGAACCTATTTAACCTGGACAATGGCACCATTTTTTTCTAGAGCTGCTGTGCAGCCAAAATTATTTTCCTGTTATCACTGTAAAGCTGCTTTGACACAATCTGCATTGTAAAAAGCGCTATATAAATAAAGGTGACTTAACTTGACACACGCACACACTGCCCGGCCCCCAAAAAATTCACTGTTTAGATTTAAATAGGCAATTACTCTATGACTGGATCATTATTGCAGTGATTATTATGTTTCTAGCATGTTATATGTTTGGCAACAGTTCTTCTCACCCTACTTGATGGAGTGTGTAGCTTTTCATTTCTTAAACAGGAAGAACTTCCTTTTTGAGAGTGACGTAATTAATCAGAAAGATTAAGTACATTTACACTAAATACTAATTTATATAATTAGACATAATGATGAGATAACTGTACTCACTTTTTAATTTCTGAGAATGATTCTGTTATGTCAGTCCAGAAAGACAGGAATTCGTCCTTAGGTAATTTTGGCAGGCAGAGGGCAGTGCAGAGACGATAAAGATTTGCATTGTCTAATTCTAGACGATACTGTTTCCAGACATAGAGCATAATGAAAGCAGCCTTCAGTGGCTCCTTGATGAATGCACTCTTTCCCTCGCTGTCCTTCTGTAGCTCTGGAGTCACCCGCTCCAGCATGAACTGCTTCAGAAGCCTGCTCACCTGACAAGATAAAAATGAGATGATATGTTGAATTTCAAGTTTACATTTGCATTTGAGCACTAGTTTATTTCTTTCAGTCTGAAGTCTTAAAGTGAGCCTGACATGAGGAATCAAATTTTCTTTGATCTTTTGACATATATTCCTCCACACTGCAAAAATAGAGAAGAGCAGAGAATAGTCAAGAGCAGAGAAGTACTCAGGCACCTACAGCTTACTGCAACTTTTAAACTAGATTTCACAAAGATTACAGTGGAAACGAGTGGTGTGGCGCGTCATGTCAAAAATAAAAATAGAACCCATTATTATCAATAAATTTCTACATTGGATATGGACTGTAGACAGATGCCCCATTCTATTTCTGATGTACTCCATGTGCTTGAGCTACTACTGACAACATGAAAAATTGATTAGGAAAGGAGGTGCTCTTTAGGTAAAGGAGGTATCTTCAAGGGAACATTCATATTGATACGTCCAGATGCGTTTGCATTTATGCACAACTTTCCGAAGGACCCCAGCATCATGAAAGAGCATATGGTATATTTTCAATGACATCCCAGATCAAAGGATTATGGGCATCATAATCATACACCCCGGCACAATGCGACGGTAGGCGCTATGCAAGTGTTTTTTGGTAGTTACAGCCCGACGCAGTTATCATTTCCACATCCAGTGTCACGTTGTTTAAATAGCAAATGCACTCGCGCTCATCTGTTCGCCCATGGGGCGTGCTGGTCTGAAAACAAGGTGTGTTTAGGCGCATTGTTGGCACGTTGCTATTTTGAGGCAACTGAAAACGACTAACAAAAACCTGGTCTAAAGTCAATGCTGCAGTATTTATTTTTTTTTTGCTATTTAAAGGCAGGGGCAGTTTCTTCATTAGGGCAATAGGGCGACGCACCACCAAAGTGAGAAAGAGACAGATTTTTTCAATCACATTCAACCACAGAGTTATGCTAGCTGTCACCGCTATGCTGTTTGTTCTGCCTCTGGATATAGGCTGTAGTCCAATCAGCATCAAGTCACGTTCTGTGGAGTACTGCCTCTTTTTGGGCGATTTCACTCTTGCCCAGAGTGCTCTCATTGACTTTTTTTTTTTTTTTTTTCCTCGAACTTCAGTTACTGCAATTCAATCTCTATGGGTTAGGGA
Source organism: Hypophthalmichthys nobilis (assembly GCA_037950665.1). Lineage (NCBI taxonomy): Eukaryota > Metazoa > Chordata > Actinopteri > Cypriniformes > Xenocyprididae > Hypophthalmichthys > Hypophthalmichthys nobilis. The sequence continues at coordinate 6,678,808 of CM075475.1, forward strand.
GGGCTAGCACTTTGAGCGCTTTCGTCATCATACGTAACCTTAACTTGTGCAGCGATTGGTGGAAACGTCTATTAATAATCTTTAAGCTGAAGTGACATATTTCCATTTTGCTTCCCAGGAGACAGAAGTGGAAGCACAAACTTCCGTGAATGAGCGCCGCCGTGCGCATGCGCACCAAAGACACGGAGCGCAATAATTCTGACTAAAATAGACGTTTAGCTAAAATATTTGTTGTTGAGTATGTGTTTTTGTGTGCGAACATAAATGTGCAATATGTAGAATTTCGAACCTACAACTAAGTGTATTATTTTGATAGCAGTAACTGTAAAGTGACTATTTTAGGGTAATCAAAATAGACTAATAATTAGTCTGTGCTTTTGCTTTATTTATTTTTTCATTTTTAGTTTAGTGAATTTAACTTCTGCTTTAAAAACATTTTGTTTTTAGATTGTAGTGTTACAATGTTAGAATGTAGGCCTAATGTAATTTGACCCCTTTTTTTGCATATAATATAGCATAGACTACATGGTTACATTCATGTTTGTTTTCATAGCCTTCAATATGAACACTGTTTGTAGGACAATATTGGACAGGATGTTAATTTATAAATACAGATTTTTATTTATTTATTTATTTTTTAGTTCAAATAGAAAAATGTACAAAATACAGAGATTATACATCGCCATTCAGCCCAAAAATAGAGATATGATTTTTTTGGCCATATTGCCCAGCCCTATGGCATGCTTTAAATATTGAATTTCCCATGTTTTAGATCAGCAGTAATGATACATTAGCCTACATCACTTGTTAAATTGTTATTTAACAATTAGCCTATTCATTCCTGCATCTCTAGCCTAATTCTTTTTTTTTTTGTGCCCCCCCAAAAATTTTTAGCACTGACCGCCACTGTTTAAAGGGGCGCATTAGTAATATGTGCCTATAGGCGGGTGCACAATACGCATACACTCTGCTTGTTACACACACAGCAGCACACAAACATTTTTAAATATTAAAAATAAAAGAATTACTCTCTGGAGAAGCATTCAATCTTTCCGCTTGAAAATTCCTGCCAAAAGAGGATTCGGACACACCTTAAGTGCACCTGCACCATGCGCTTCAGACCATGTGCTTAGATCATTAAAATAGGGCCCTAGATGTTTGTTTGGAGCATTTTATTGTGAACTGTGTTAAAGCAGTGCCAACTCTATACGATCTGACAGCAGCTAAAAGACAAAGGGTAGGTAAGCAATTTCATAATGCTTTGTCTGTAAATGTAAATGTTTTATATGGATAACATTTTCAAACATTATCCATCCATTGTCCATAGGGGCGAGTGTGGGGATGGGTTACTTTTTTCCATTTACTGACAAGCATTAAAGGATCTGCAGCACTAAAACAGAGCGTTTCAGACAGAGGGAAACGAGGGAAGAAATAATAATTTTGGTCATTTTTGTGCAAATGTGTTTTACTAACATTATAAGTGAACCTCATGGAACATGTTTTTTAAAAAAGTCATGTCATGGCCCCTTTAAAGGCATAGTGCACTGAAAAGTAAAACAATTATTTTATCAATTATTCATTCCTCAAAAATTCTCCAGCGCTTTGAGCACTTCGAAGCAGTGAATCATTTTGCAAAGCAATTGGTTCAATAGATTCAAAGCTTCAAAAAGCTTTGTTCTCCCATCACTACGGAAATGAATGAATGTGTTCAGTTTATGCTGAGATGCACATGGTTAACTTACATCTTTTTCACCGTAATCGAGTGAGTACCATTTCGTCTCTTTCTCTTCAAATACAAAAGGGTTTCCATAGACTTCATAAAACTGTCTGAGTTGACTAAAGAAGTTGCTGAGGTTGATTTTGCTCCAGTTTCTCAGGAGGTCAAAGATTCTTTCCAGCATGACTGTACCAGCAATTTCTCTTCCCTGTATTACACCTTTCCTTTGCTCAGGCCAAAACATTTCTTTTAACCGTTTCGCCTTAGATGGTTCTGCACAGATTATATCGTCATACTGATGCCATTCCCCTGCAATATACCAAAACAAAAAATTAGTTCTGGTAAAAAAATTAAAAATAAATAACTTGAATGTATACTTTTAATTAGTACTACCTTCGTCATTTAGAAGACGTGGTTTGACAAACAGGCATCTGTTGGTGGTTTCTTTTGAATCCATTTTGTAGATGTATTCAAACTCATACTTCTGCTTTTTTGCTTTATACACAACATACTTGTATGGGATGGACACGGCTTCTGCACTGGTCTTTTTGCATACAAATTTTCCTTCAACAAGAAATCCATGCACTTCAAGATCCCTGCAATCAAACTGTTTTTAAGCAACAATAATAGCAAGTTTGTCAATCAGTAATTGGCCCAGAAAAACTTTACTTACTGTGACACAGTCAGTTCAACCAGATCATTTTCCCAGTCACCAATGCGACCACCAGCCCTTACGAAGACACGATCCTCTTCTAAGTTAAACTTGAAGTCTTTTGACAGGACTGCATGAAAGTAAATGGTAAGTCTGTCACTGGAACTTATATGCTGAGTTGGTGTTGGATTTCTGGAATTCAAAAATATTGATAAGATCAGTGTTTCAGTACAGTCAAATTTCAGTAGTCAGTACCAATACCAGTAAAACTGCATGATTTTGGGTACCAATTTTGATACCATAGCAAAAACTAGAAAATACCCCCTTTAATCATTTTATTTACCTATTTGAAAATAAAAAATATTTAACAAAATATTGTATTTACATTGTGTCTACTCTTTGTTGGTTAAAATGAGATTATACAGTTATATGCCAATTGGGCTGTGTTGAAGTCCAATTTTTTATGCCCTTCCCTCGCCCTTCCATCTCGTTCACTTGGATGTACTGTCATTGCTTACATTGCACCACGACTGGTGGAACCCTTGCAATGTGTTTAAATGGAACGCCCTAAATACACAAATGAAAATGATAATACAATAAACTGTAAAAAAACAGTCAGCTTAACATAGCTACAAGTACTAAATAGGGTTAAATGTCAAAATAATGCCAATATCATACACTAGAGTTGTATAAATTAAGCACGATCTGTTGTGACGTCACAATCATGTTGTATTGTGGTCTATGGGTCTGCCTGAAGTGTATATGTTGAGTAGACTTGTTCACACGGCCAAAATCGAGGGGTCAAGGGTCTGTCCAAATAAACTTCCCTTGCCCACTTGACGAAGTTGAACGTAATTCAATATGGCGGTGGGGATTCCCTTGGGAGGGGAAGTGCTTGGGAAAGTTTGTGAGTGTATATCTACAAGCGGAGTTAAACTCAGCCTCATACAGCTGACAAAACATCTTTCCAAAATAACTAAGTTTTGAAAATTGCATGTGATCCCTTCACAGTCTCATCATCCTTGTAAAATTCAATACACCAGCTACCCTGACTAGAATCTGCATACCTTTTTGAAGGCGCGTCACGCTGACTTTTTGTATTGCCATCTTCATTGTGTTTGTGTTCAGCAGCAAAATCTTTCTTCCCATGAGGAGATTGCTGCTGCTTCTGCTCAGCCTTCACTAGTGAATCTCCACTGGATTCGTCATTCTTCTAAATGTAAAATAAACAGAAAGTATCAATATTTCCTACTGTTGTAAACTCCATGTTTGTCATTTACAGTAACAAACCAATACTATATATCTGTTTGGCCTAAGAATCAAATGTGGGCTCTTTGAGATTATCAGCGTCTGATTGGCCGATGATTTAGATCTTTCTTGGGCCAGTTCCCAAATTTACTGACACCCTTGTAAAAGGACAGTAGGCCTAAACATCTTACCTTGAGTGATGACTCCTGTGCTTCCTCATTCAGATTTCTGTAATTTTCAAAGTATAAAAGTATATTAGAAAAGCATATTTACTGTCATTTCAATGTCAAAAATGACATGAGAAACCTGAAAAAAAGAGGCACTGATCAAAATTCAACAAAAGATTCGGCATACTTTTTTGACTGTTGAATGTTTTTATTGGTTTTGGTATTGCCACTTTCATCGTGTTTCTCAGATTCTGTTTTCTTCTGGTCAGAACGAGCAGACTGCTGCTTCTCACTCTGCTCAACCTTTACTGATGAATCTCCACTGGAGCTGAGGGTCTTCTAAATGCAAAATAAACAGAAAATGTCATTATTTAACTCCATGTTTGTAATTTCCAGTAACAGACCAATATATCGGTCTTGCCAATGAATCAACCAACATTTGTGCTCTCTGAGGTTGTCATTGTTAGCTTAAAACCATGTCTGATTGACTGAATCTTTAGCTCTATCTTATGCGAGTTCACAAATTTACTGACACCTTAGTGAAAGGACACATTTTCTATTTCCAAATATATATATATATATATAGTATAGTATATAATATATAATATGTATATACAGTATATATAGTATACATCTATATATTATTTGTTTTACATTACTAACCATTTTTATTTAACATTTCTATATAAATATATATTTAATATTTGTTTACCTTGGATTGACTCTGTGGGCCAAATACCATTTTCTGTGATGATTTCTGTGCTTCATCTTTCTGATTTCTGTCATTTTAAAGTCAAAGTACACAGTATTATTTGACATTTCAATAAAACAAAAAGACATAAAAATAAAAAACTAGCTAAAAAGAAGCAGCAGCATTTATCAAAATTTATCAAAAGGCTTTGGCATACTTTTTGGTTTTAGAAGATGAAACATGCTGAATGTCTTTATTAGTTTCGGTATTGATGCTTTCATTGTGTTTCTCAGATTCTGTTTTCTCATGGTCAGAACTAGCAGACTGCTGCGTCTCACTCTGCTCAACCCTCACTGATGAATCTCCACCGGAGCTATGGTTCTTCTGCGGTTCCACATCCTGATCGGTCTCCATTTGATTGCCTGTGCTGCTCTTTATGTTTGAATTCTGGTTCACATTAGCATTCTGATCAAGAGTAGTTTGTGCTCCTGTGAACATGCTCTTCTGGTCTTTTTTCTTACGTTCAACTTTGGCTTTCTCTGTCTGCTGATCTGCTCCCACTGACACTGACACTGGTAGAGAAGCTGTGGCAGTGCTGGTGCTGATCAGCTCTTGAGTCACTCCAGGCGCTACACAGCTCTCCTTGCTATCCGACTGTCCTTTACCAGCATCTGTGGGTAAAGCAGAGACGTTGAGCTGTGTCGGCCCAGCGGTTTCATTCTGTGGTGGGCTCAGATGAGAGGATGATTCAGCTGGTTTGGGCATGTCATCTACAGTGCAGTTGGAGCCATCACTGTCAGAAGACTGGTCTTCCTCTATTTTCGCCTCTTTATCAGTCAGAGATATATCAGAGAGATCACAGGTCAGAGACGAAGGCCCCTCTGCAACACCTGATTTTTTCTTCTTTTTCTTTCTTTTCTGTAGAAGCAGGATGAATAAAAATATGCATTATAAAATAGGAATTAAAACAGAATTTTATAATAAGAAACATTTTTAAAACTTAATCCACGGCTATTTAATTGTTAAAGCTGATTTTCATATCCAGCACCTTTTTCTTTGGGTTAGGGCAGGTATCTTCATTTGGACGCTTCGGAGAGACACTGGAATTCTGGCAATCCAGAGCTTCTGACTCAGGTCCGATATAAGTCATTTCAGCATCGGTGCCATGTGGAATATTTGAGGATGTTTGAGACTCTTCTTGTGGCTTGGCTGATAAACACAAAAACAAAGGTCACACAGCAGATACACACACCCAGCTCTTACGATGGATTCATTCACACTGAACTTAATTCTAGTTTTAAATCGATTTAATTTGATTTTATTGGTTGTATGAATTAATTTCATGCTATTATGTCCTTTTTGGAGAATGAAACCTTTGTACCACATTGACTTTCATTGTACAGACAAAAACAGCTGAAGCGGTCTTCAGATCTCTTCTGTGGTCCGCAGAAGAAAGAAAATCAAGTTTGGAACGGCATGAGGGTGAGAATTTTAATTTATGTGTGAACCTTTATGTGAACTTTTACAGACTGTGCACATTGCAAAGCGTTTCCATTCAAGATTTCTGAAGTGCAAATTCTAAATTTGCACAAAATTATTTTAACTTACCATATATGATATATGGTTGGGGAGGCAAAAAGTATTTGTGACATCAGCTTAAAAGGAAATTTGTTTCGGAGGTGAAAAAAAAAAAAAATTCTACATTTTGATTAAGATTACAAAGACATTTTTGCCCCCTTTGGAAAAACCTGTTTTAATGACTCATGCACAAGAAGACCAGAAACATGTACACTAATTTCATGTTGACTTTAAGAATCAGCACAATGACAAAAGACTTTCTTCAACAACTGATAACAGCTGTGTGGAAAGAGAGGATGGGAAACTGTTATGTTCTTTATGACATCATGAGGTGCATCAGACAACATAAGCAATGTGTATACCTTCACACATTCATACATATGTTGTGTCTGAAACAGCTCATTCATTTATTATACAGTGCAGGAGTCGGACACGCATGCCAATGTGGCACGTGAGCAACAGCGAGAGAGGTGCATTACCTCGCACCTGCATACAGATCTACATTGAGCTAATCATTCCTCATCAAATAAGCAAGTTTGTGATTGATCAAGTAATGTTTGAGCATCAACTGCAAAATGTGTTATTCTTTCAATTAAGCCGTTATGAACTTTTAAAATATGGTTATGTGTATTTATACTTTGGGGTGGGGGCACTTCATGATAAAAAGTTTGCCGACCCCTGATATAGTGAATGCCACACAATTACTGACCACAAATAATTGAATTCAGACACTGCAGTACACCACTGTGCACTGCATTACACATTAAATGTACTGTCTAAAAATAAATGTCTTTTTTATATTAAACCATGTCTTTAATTAAACTTTAACAGAAATAAAAATGAAAGTAAATGTATTAATAAAAATATGCATAATCATTCAAAATAAATAAATAATTCATTGTAAGAAATAAATGAAAGAACATAAAATAGTAGAGAGAGAAATGTGATGTATGAAGACTCAAGCACCTACCTGGTGCTGTGTCACATGACTCGGACGACAGCTTACAGCCACACTCACTGCAGAATTTGGGTGCCTTTTCCGAAGACAAATGATTGCATTTAAGACACTTCATTCTGTGGTGACGTCTGCAAAGAGCAAAAGTATGAGGGATATAAGGGGATGCCCACTTTTCAATAACATGATGATCACAAACGAGGTCACATGATTTCTCTGAACTCCATATTGCATAATTACAGGAAACTAACCCTAAACCAAACCCTAACCCTAACTGTAACTCTATAGTAAGTACATGTTGTTAATTAATATTACTCAGTACTTATTTGATTAAGTACAATGTAACTATGTCACCTTAAAATAAAGTGTAACTAAAAATTTTAACTGTAATCTATTACAGTTACTGAGAAAAAAAATGTAATTAAATTACAGTTACTAAATGTTAATGATTACAAAGGGGGTTATATCTGAATATTTTCTGTAAAAAGCTAGGATATGCTGAATAATTTGTTTAATTGATTTCTTCCCAAACTGCATTGACTGCTGTATGAGACACCAATGTTTTTTGAATTTAGGACACAGAATAGGTCACATTTTATTTCCTATTTGGGTTTATGTATATGGTTTATTTTTTAAGATTAACTGTTATTTCCAAGGCATTGTTAGATGCCAAGATTTGATTTCAAAAACAGTATCATAGCTAACTATTTCTTGTTATGATTTTAAATTTGTATTTAACCTCATAACGATTTCAAAGTAAAAAGAGGTGCTAAAGTCTGATTTTGAGGTGGCTGTGCTTTAAAATTAAATTATTATAATATTCATTCAAGTGATGAAGGATTTTGAAAGTCTGACAGTAATCAGTGTTGAGTATTACTGTAAGGTTAACTCTGCCTGGTTTAAATGTTTTAAAAATGAAAAACAGTTGAAAGCATTCATTAGAAATTTAGAAAAGTAATCAAATGTATTCAGTTACATTACTTAATAAAGTAATTGAAATAGTTACACTACTTATTATATTTTATATAGGGTAACTTGTAATCTGTAACCTATTACATTTACAAAGTAACCTTCCCAACACTGCAAGTGCCTCGGTGGAAAAGTGGAGTAACATCTCAAAGCTCAAAGCAAATCTCAAAGAACTGACAAATCTGCTGCAGTCCATGAGGATGAGATGAACTGCTGGCCACACCAGATACTGACTGCTACTTCTGATTTGACCCTCATATATATATTTGCTACAATACATACATACTGAGCACTGCCATTCTTTAACTGGAAAAGCATTTTGCAATGCAAATACATATTTCCGGCTCTACATTCTGTTTGGATGAGTCAAGCCGCTGTGATATGCACACACACACACACACACACACACACGTGACACAGACCTGAATATCAATGTATCAATCATTTGAACTGAGATTTTTATTATATGTTGCTTGGCAAACATTAACAACCAACAGCTATGTAATTTTATAAAAGCCACTCCAAGCCGCATGTTGCTTCACCTTGTTGTGCTTGGTGAAATCTCTGGAAAAGCCTGCCTTTTATGACTTCCGTGGAAATTACACTCTTACACAACAGAAAAATAATCAAAACAACCAATAAAAATACATAAATTAAAACAGATATGAACAAATAGATAACACATAAATTCAATGTAAAGTAATATATAAATTAATAAATAAAAGCACTCTACAAAGGTCATTGGTGGTTCCCAAACACGTTCCTGGAGGCCACCCAACACAGCATATTTTGTATCTCTCCTTTGTCTGACACAGCCATTTCAGGTCTTGGAGTCTCTACTAATGAGCTGATGATCTGAATTAGGTGTGTTTGATTAAGGAGACATGGAAAACAGTGTTGGGGGGCCTCCAGGAACGTAGTTGGGAACCCTGCTCTACATATTGCCAAGCCCTCCGATAGAGGCCGCTGTCGCTCAATTCACTCTTAATTAAAAGTATTGCGAGCAAGAAGAAACCAACCGACCATAAAATGAAACTATAATAATTTATAGACATTACGAGTTTAATCATCAAGTGTAGATGGATATATGCTTAGAAATATAATATTTACATATATTATTCCTTTTACGTTATATTATTTAACGTCAGTATGGCGTGTCTGAATGGCGAACCTGCATTTCACAACCATCTTCTAACCTATTTTACACAACACAAAACTTACACGTCTTACATCTATTGACAGCTTAACATCACGGTCTTTGCACAATAAGCCAGTATTAACGTTATATCAGCAAAACTGCACAACACACAGCCCGAAATAAACACGATAACGTAATACTTAAATTCACAGGCAAGCTAACCAGAATTCAGCTCAGACAAGTTTATTTAAAAGAATAAATAGACTGTGCGAGTGTTATTTTAGCAGTAGAGACGATATGATGTATGATATTAATGGCCGATCCAGACAAACTCGCAGTCTGAGCTCTTCCTCATGTGACATGCTAACGCTAAACATTGTAAAGACAAGCGGACCCCAGGTTTGTGTCTTACCTATAGTGCAGGTGTAAGTTGTGACAGATGAGCACACATGTCACGGCATGTCATCGTATATTTGACACTCACAACACAGCTCTGATCAGATCTGGTCGCGTCCATATGAAGCTCACACAGTGAAGCTACAAAGGAAAAGCTAGGCACTTAAACATCTCTGAACTTTCGTTTCGTGAAAAATGGGCGTGAGTTTCATGTGTATCCGCTTGTCCGAAACTACAAGCCAATAAAACCTATGGAAGTATAGGATACTTCAGAAATCATGAGATGAAGCTGATATCTTAATATCCAGAAAGAACTGTAGGCTACAGTATATATATATATATATATATATATATATATATATATATATACAGTGCCTTTAGAAAATAACCCCACACCCCCTCAGTTTTTTTCCATTTAGGTCAAAGTAAAGAATATTAAACGTACCCCCTCCCCATCCTTCCCCCGCCTCCTTCCTTCCTTGCACAATTATTTAAAGACGCTTTTTTACGCTATACATGTTCCGCTTACTGTGGTTAGAGGCCCTCAGCTTCTGAACGAAACATAAACTAAAACATAATGCAATGTAAAAAAAATAATAATACAAACATTAACAGATTAAATGCGATTAACAGAATTAGGCCCTACTTAATAAAGGCACTTAAAGTCACCATGAAATAAAATTTACATTTCTTATTTTTTTGGAATATTGCAGTATTTATTCATCATTTATTAAATGATTTATCCATGCTCATCCTTATTTTTAAAAATTGATGTGCGATCGTAATCTTTACTAAAAATAACTCCTCCTTCTTGCAGCAATGTCTCTTCTCTGATGACGTGTTTACTGGCACAAGGGCGGGGCAGTTTAAATCTAGATTAAAGACGCATCTCTTTAGCCAAGCATTCACATAATGCATCTCATATCAGATCAATTGCACATGACTATCTTTGCTTAATGTTATGAATAGCAGCAACGCTAATTATTCTCCATTTGCTTTTCTGTTTTATATCGGGACACCCGTCCCGAGGTGACTAGAGAGTACATCAGCTTCAGTTTCACTGCTAACAGTGATTGTAAATTAAATTGCCTAAATTATTACATTGTTAGCTAACTGCATGATTATATGTACATTTCTGAAACTACATACATTGGACAGTCACCTCCGATACCAGATTCTCTAAATTGTAATGTTCACATGCATTCTCTGTAAAGCTGCTTTGAAACGATATGTATCGTGAAAAGCGCTATACAAATAAATGTGAATTGAATTGAATTGTGTGTAATAACTTGCACGGATTAATTGTTCACCACAAGATTAGTATGCGCTAACAAAGTAAATTGAGTCAATTTTGATTTCATGACGACTTTAAAATGGATGAAATGCACTGTTAAATTTAGCCACCAGTGGGTGCATAATTACATATGAAATGCTGTATGTAGAAACTCTGAACACCTGTTTCATTGATATCTGTCATGTAGTAGGGGCTTTTTAAAAAGCAGCTTTAACCCTTATGCGCTGTTTGTTTAGGATGTACTGTACACTCAGGATATTTGGGGTCTCCCCAGACCACACACAGTAAAATGTGATTTTGTATCAAAATAATGTACATTTTTTAAACAAATGTAATATCACTTAATTTATTAATGTTTTCACTGTACAGTTATGCAGTTTTAGGGAAATTTATGATATTTGTTTATTTGCCTCAATTTGTAATAATTTAAATCCTATACACATTTATATAAAATATCAACATTTTATGTAAACGTCACTTTAAAGACGATAAACATTTCTCAATTTGATTAATGATAACAAAAATAGTGCCATGATCTGGTGGGAGACTGCTGCCATCTTCTGGAAAACAAACACTATTTAAATTAAAATATGAAATTTCAACAATAGCCACTAGATGGCTGCAGAGCGTCACTCTTTTCACAAGTTTTTTTGTTAATTTAGCTTTATGTTTAGACATTATAAAATCATAACAAAATTACTCTTTATGATTTTTTTTGTACTGAAGTATAATTTTTTGCAATTATGTCAAATATTAGTCAAACCTGAACATGGTGCTATGGGTTATATATGTCATTCATTCATGTGTTCTGCATTGTAGGCCTATGACTTTTTTTTTGTCACACTGCCAATCACCCAGATATTTATTTTTTATATATATTATTTTTTGTTTGTAAAGACAGAAAATGTCCACAAAGTCATCAAGTCTCATGCCATTTAGATAAAAGGAACATTATTATTATTAATCCACAGGGTCCTCACGACCCCAAGAGCACATACATGTTAAAGGGGTAGTTCACCTGAAAAATAAAATTGTATAACTTGTCTAAAATGTAAACAAGCTCTTTGCTGTTGCACTGTACACATGCTATATACTGTGAAATCTGAGAAGTTTTTACTGTAATTTTTTCTTGGGAGCTTTGGGGTGTGTAAATTTAAGAATTATATGGACTCCTTATATCATTTGGTTAGCTGGTGTCCTTTTGGAGTCTCCCAGTAGTCAGCTTCTGCAAAACAAACCATAAGGCATCCTGATCCTACCACAGCTTCTTCCTGACTAAAGTTACAATATCAAGCAATATTTATAATCTGCATTACAGCACAATTATCTTCATATCTTATTAATGTTTTTCTCTCTGTAGCCTATTTGCTGCAGAGCTGAGAGTTTATCCAGGATAGCACCTTTTTTCAGTGTGGGGCCAGTGTGATCTTCAGACTCTGGTCTGTAGTAGTAGATGTATGAAGTCAAGCTCATACAGGTCATCACATATGCAATTTCATAACATTTACTATGAACATGTTCCATTAATGTTTGACAACTACAAATTAATGTTTGTAGTACAACTACAAATACTTTGTCTTGTTTTGAACATATCCACTTATTTGCAGGTAAACAATCAAAGGTGACGTAAAATCTTAAAATATTTATTGCTTTAAAATATAGTTTTCACAATCAATTAAAAATAAGCAATTTTGTTTACAACAGATAAAAATGTGCTAAAAAAACTTAGAGAAGCGAGACAGTTTGAAGGTTGTGCTTCACAATAGTGCTGATAGTGAACTGAAAGGCGTCATGTATGCTGGAGGGGTCTGTGGCGTTGGTGAAGTGAGAGTACACCATCTTGCCTGAGGCGGCGGCACATGCTGCAAACAGATCTGTCACATATTGAGCAGCACAACTCACATCACGGTCAGGACCTGCATCCCAAAACAGAGAAACACATCAAACAGTTTCTGAATAGTTTCAAATTTTACTGAATATCATACTGAAGTTTTACCTAAGTTGCAACATAGACAATGATGGCATTCTCTGTTTTGTGTGTTTTTATACTAGTAGTACATACAGTATGCAGTACACACTGAGCTAAATAAGGAACCATTTGACCCATTGCGAAGCCCTGCCTTAAAAACATCTAATACCAGACTAGAGAAGTGTGTCTGGATTTGTTATAAACTGAGTTGTACTGAAATGATACAAAAATAAGGTTAAATGTTGTTTCTAGGGCTCTTATAAGAGTGACATAAGCTATCCAGAGAGAGGATGCATTGCAGTTTTTAAACTAGACATGGAAGGGTAACAAAACAACAAAAGACTGCTGAGAAAAACTCCTACGGTCATTAATTGCATTCTTTGTAACTTCAGCAAGTTTATATTATCAGTAAACCCTATAAAGTAATATTATAATGCTCCAAGGCATGTGATCAGCTAAAGACAAAAAAATTATTATTATTAAATGTTAATATTAATAAAGAAATATCTTACTATTGTTTTTAATAATCATCATAATAATACATTATATTATAATATATATATTATTATATGTTATAATAAAAGTATTTTATAGAATTATTATTACTATACTTAATACTCTACCATTTGTGTGTTATTTTGCAGGACAATAAAATTACAATATTAACATTTATGGTTGTCCTAATATCTTTGCTTTCAAACGTTAAACCATTAAGTTTTATTTTGGCTGGAAACCGCAGGAAGACCTTAACGCTTCTTCAACAGATTTATAAACGATTCTCATTATAAATTTGGGAAGATGTTGCAGGTTGCACTCCCAAATGCAAATTATAAGTGACTCAAACACACAGCACTTGCAGAAGAGTAGCATTTACCATTAATTATCGAGAAAATTAACGCGTTAACGCATGCAATTCATTTTTTTCAGTTTAACACGTTAAAAATATTTAACGCAATTAACACAGATTCCGTTTTTTTCTGGCATCCTTTGATTGTATTACATTATATGATCACACTGTCATTCATTCAAGTGCCATTAAACCATTCAAGCGCGGTAAGAGGCCAAAAAGGAACTCAAATCTGTACTGGAGTGCTCTCTGTGAACAAACACCATAAATGCCCAGAATGCTGCTTCAGACAGCGTGCCAGCATCGCATGGAGTTCTCTTTCATGCTTCAACGGACAAAAACACACAAAATTATGTCAAAATGCCCATCATAAACTGAGTCTTAAATTATTTAAGTGTTGAATATAAAGAGAAGTGAGAAAATAGGATGCGTGTCAGATCTGCGCCATATGCATTAGCTCTTAAAGTGATAGCAGCCTAATAAATCTGTGGCTGTCTGTGTCATTAATGTTACTCAAACAACAAAAGACAAAGAGAAAAACACTCACTGGTCTTTACAATCACTTTTGTAGCTTTAACAAGAATTAACCTGTATTCAGTTTATAATTAAGTGAAGACTGTGCCGTGTTTTTTAACTGCAGATACAGAAATGATTCAATTTCTGTATATTTATTTACTTGTCAGACAGAGGCCTACCTGAAAATCTTAAAGTACTTTTTTCAAGGTTACATGGGTCAAAAACAATGAAAACAATTACTTTTTTGTGCATTTTAGCAGTACAGGTAAAAATCTGACCTGGGCCAACTGGACCAGTAGAAAAACCTCACACGTTAATCACTGATATATTCTCAATCCATCAATACTAGATGTAGAATACTACAATATAAATGGATGTTTAGGACATATTACCCCAGTTAAATTGCATAGGTTCAGTTCTAACATACCAGACAATTGCATAAAATGTAATGATGAAACTGGTACATTGTTTCATTGTATGTGGCAGTGTAAAGAGTTACAGGTGTTCTGGAAGGAGGTTTTGGATCTGATTTCTGAAATGACTGGAGAGAATATCCCTTTGGACCCTAAACTATGTTTATTGCATACATATCCTGGAAATGGCTTTGTTAATGCAAATGTACGGAAGCTTATAGATTTTAGCTTATTACAGGTCAAACGTGTAATTGCATTAGGGTGGAAAAACATTCAAAGACCTGTTCTTCAACAGTGGACAAAAGAGATGACTTATAATCTTACTTTTGAAAAATTAACACATGCAACTAGAGGTAAAGCAGAGGTTTTTAAAAAGATATGGTCCCCTTTTGTACAATTTGTTAATAGATAGATGGAATGTAATGACTGTCGTTTTGAAATCAGTTTTACAACTTTTTCTTATCTACTTATGTAAAATTTGTGTTTATTTATGTGTACATACATGTGTGTATATATATATATATATATATATGTATGTGTATGTAAATGTACAGAAGGTGTGTGTTTTTTTGGGGGTATTCTGTAACTGTATAATTTTATATTCTGAATTGTTCATAGGGGTTCTACAACAGAATCAATAAATACAGAGTGAAAAGAAAAAAAAAGCACTGATATATTAAAGGCACAGTTCCATGTGACATTTATTATAATGGGTTTATGTGAAGATTGTTTTAAGTTCACTTAAATTAAAAGTTATATATTTTAAAGCCTATTAAATGTTAAAAACAATAGCTTTCAGTTATACCATCTTTATGTTATTTCTACATTATTTTGGAGATTCAGTGTGAAAGTATTACAAAATAAAAATATTAAAACTTTAATGTTAGGTGTGATTAATTACAGAAAAATGTGCGTGAATAAATACTTATTTTAGAAATTATTTAAGGCCATTTTGCACTTTCAGTAATCATACAGTTACCAGATTTTGTGGTGTACCTTTGAAGTCTGGCTGATAAAGTCGCAGATGTCTCCCAGAATACAGTATTTTCTCACCAAACAGATCAATTTTGTTCATAAATAAAACCTGAAAAAGAATTCAAAAGCAGAGTTCTAGAAAATGAAAAACATCTGAAGCCATTCAATTCCTCATCACTGCTTTGTCTCAATGCAGAAGAAAGTTTCCATTATTTATGAAAAATACTATATGATCAACCCGATTCCTAATATTTTAAGTGCATGAACAAATGGATATAGATTGTATAACAGAAGTGGTACAGATGGTTGTAAAGAGGTCAATGCTTGTGATGACGACACAGGTTAGGTGTATCATCTGAAGAGAACCCTGACGCATTCTCTATGGCAAATCTCATTGAGTACAATTAAATGAGCTGCTTCAAGACCTTTTTGAGAATACTGTTGTTAAGAGCATGATGCAATCAAAACACTGTTACAGTGGTTCAACATGTCAATGTCTGACTCGAATGAGAATGGGTCTGTTTATCTGACCGATGGCAAAAATGTTCGGGAAAACCTATTTGAAACAATTATTGCATACAATACATACAAACTTAACACTGACTGGACAAACACAATGGCCACGTTCACACAGAAACCGAATACGGTTGTCAACCCAGTATTTGAGTTCTTAATACAATCATGTTCACACACAGTTTAGTTATGTACAGGAGTGACAACCGCATTCTATAACTGAACTCAAATGCCCTGAAGTTTTGCCTGAACCAGGGTTAAAAAAAAAGACTTTAACACAGAATTTCCAGTAAGTATAGAGTGAAATCCCTAATGTCAGATATAAACAGGTTTTATACTGTAGGGCCTGAAGTGCAGCTCACCAGTGAAGCTCCTTTGAAAAAAGCACTTTTACATGTGGAGCTGAAGCAATCCAGGCTTTCACGGAGACGGTTCTGTTGTAAAAAAGTGATAAAGTTACAGAGATAATTATTAAAGCACAGAAAAAAAGTAGGCTTATAAACAAACATTCATGCAAACGGAGGTTTATGAAAAGTGAAATAACTGAAAATAAAGGCCTTAAACCATGTACAGTCCGTAGAGTAACTAGAGTCAAATACACCAGGGGCCGATTGCACCAGCTGTGCGCAAGTTAGGGTTAGCCAAGCTAAGATATAAAGGGGCATGAAGTTAACATAGGCATACTAAATATTTTTGAGTTGCACCATTAAACTTAGTTGAAACATAACTATCTAGAACATAAATATTTATGGAAGGCCTGTTGCATGAAGCTGATTTCAGTTGCTACCCAGGTACGTCTGAGCAAACTCTGGCTGCGTCCGAAATTGCATACTCTCGAGTGGGTACTTAAGTAATTACTTTACAATGGCTAAAAAAGTATGTTTTATATAATATGAATGTAATCCAAACGTACTACATCCGCCATGTTGTCATTATCATGTGATCTACCAGCGTCAGTTGCATTACTTTACCTCCATTCACGAATCCTCTCTGGTGGCCTCATGAGTGTCAATCGAACACACACTTCAGAATCTCGCCAGAAGTAGGTTATCCTGGTACTTTTTGCCTACTCTTTTATGAGTACTGTGATTTCAGACATACTTTGTTTTGTCACATACCGTTTTTCACCTACTATATAGTAGGAAAGTATGCAATTTCTGATGCAGGCTCAAGGAGGTGGAAACATGGTAACTTGTGCTATACAGCTAACCTGCTCTGGAGCAGGTTTTATTCTGGTTTAGAGGATTGCAAACCAAAATTAGACCAATCAGCTGTGAGTAAAGTGACATGTATCTGATGCTGTTAATCCACTCCCCTGTATCTCTTGCTCCAAATTAAAGCAGTTCAGAGTGAAAAAACTTGAGACTTTTGCTGCTAATTATTTAATTACATGAATTCTAATTATTTATAATACATTCATATAATATGAATTGACAATAAAAACTTGATATTAAACCTAATATAAATACATACAAGCTTTAATATAAAGTTTTTAAACTGATTAAGCTTACATGTATTATTCTTAGCTGCTTGTAAACCTATATAAATTATTTAAATTCAGTTAATTCTCATGCATTGCTAGTCATATTTTCTTTCAGTTGCCTTCTCAAACTCTCGCTGCAGCTGCAGTGTTTATTCCTGCCTTGTAAATGTAATTAAATATACAATATTTTTCATAACGATCTCTTAATCTTCAACAGAGAAGTGAATTGTGCCGGCTCTCTCTCGAGAAGTGAATTAAACCGATGCTCTTCATGTTCCGTGTGATTGGCTGTTTGCCGCACATGTCACTTTCAGGCGCACAGGCTGCAGAGTTAATCACAAACCCTGACTTGACAGAATGTTTATACCGAGGGTTGTGAGCCTACTAAACCAGGCAGGATTTGGTATGGTTTTGTCAACTCTAAACCTACTCTGAAACTTAAAGTTTGTTTAACTAGCTTCATGCAACAGCCCACAAGAGTAATGTTTGGAATAAAACAGCAGTTTGAATTGCATCAATCAGCTCATGTTTTACCATACCAATTTAAATGACTTTTTAGCGGATCTTTGAACCTGATCTAAATGGTGAACCTTTGTGTGCATCGGTCTGAGAGCATATACAATAAAATCAATCATAATGTATAAATGTAATTAAATTAAGTGCAGAATTTGTAACAAACTAGCTAGTAGTTACTAAGCATCTAGTGTGGACTTTAAATTCCAATTTAAGTAAGAACTTACGAATGACTGGTGCAACCCAACCCTGAACACCAGACAGAGCCTAGCTTTTTAACCCTACTTTAGCAATCATGTCCATTTCAGTTAGGGCTTTAGATACTCATTCTATTCAATTTGTCAGATCTTAACTAAATCCTGTGGAGCATTGTTACGCAAACTTTTCTGACAAGAAGATCTTCTAACTGAAATCATCTGGGGTTTTGAAAAGACTAAAGTTAAACTTTTTGTAACACGCAGCCCCAGGACTCTGAAGATCAATCATGATACTCACCGTGGAATGATTTTCGTCAAGGTTTTGATCGTACCCACTAAGAGCCACCATAAACAGCACTGCCTGGACATTGTCAAAATAACTGTACCACTTCTTTCTTTCCGAACGCTGGCCACCAACATCATACAGCCTATAAACAAAAGATTATTTATATAGAAATTATTCATATAATAGTCTATTTCACCCCAATAACATACAACAAGAGCAGGAAAGGCATTATGGTAAAATAACTTAAAAGCATAGGATGAATGACCGTATTTGTCTGCATAATTTGTATAGACATCACGTGATAACACAGATGAACAATAATTCCCTTTGAGAAAAACTCCTACATATACAATAAGCGGTCTTCCACTCAGGTCAAAGCTAACCATGTTTTATACAATACAGCAGCCTGTTCCTCTCAAAAAGCTGGAATAGAGTGCATGAGTCTTAAGGGGAATTTTGATGTTGTTGATGATTTTATGTTTTTTTTTTTTTTGTATCCTCTTTGGAGCTAACAGGCCCCGGTCACTGCATGCTTTCATTGTATGGAAATGAGCAACATCAACATTCTGCTAAACATCATCTGTTGTTAGTCAGTAATGAAATAAAAATAGTAAATAAAGAGATTTTTGGGGTTAACTGAATGTTTGAAGAAGGCAAGCCTATATTAAATTTGATCAGATCAGACCAGGCCAGATGAGTGAAGTGAGATTTCAAAAGCTCCTCAGAAGATTATTTCAATATTCCACAAGTAGATTTAGTTTAAACATGCATGTGGGAACAGTCTGGCAGTGCATCCCTGGCTGGTGGTGATTTTCACCCTGGCTGGTGAACATTTTCAGTTAAGATGTTAAAAAATGTTTACCTGTAGAGTGAATTGTTGACTCTGAACTGGGTTTCAACGACACCACGGGTCCTCACTCGAACTCTGAGAACATCTGTTTCACTGGGGATGTAGTTTGGTGCGATGATACGACTTATGTTCTCAAAGAAACTACATATGTGGCACATGAAACAAAGGGGGGGGGAAAAAAGCACAAAATCAGACAACATGCTTAGTTAAATTTTACACTAATTTTGACAACTCTTCTACAAACACTTAAATAATCCACAACCATAAAGGCATTTAATAGAATTGTTAATGTTCTCTTTCTCTTTGCTGCATTTCATCTTTGCTTCTAGCTTGTGTACTAATACAGCTTATACTGTAAACTGTGATGTTCTTCATTTGTCACTTTGGATAAAACTGTCTACTAAATGAATAATTGTAAATGTAAGACACTATGGATTCTAAAAGATGTAAGGTTAAAATTGGAAAATGAGTTCATTCAATAGTTTTATTCAATAGTTTCATAGTTCCAAATTGCAGTTTATTAGTCATAAATCTTTGAGGCATTTGAGATGTGAATCTTATGATGGTAAAATTTTCATAAGAGATCATCTTTTTATTAGATGGTTATTTTGTGCATTCCCAATGGAGACTGACATTCTTTTGCTGCAGGTTATATGAGTTTTTCATATTCACCACACCACAACCTCTTGCTGTATCTTTCTAACTGGTTTGTAGTTTTACCATACCCCAATGAGCACATATTTTTCATTTTTTCTAGACCCTTCTGAAACCATCACACTAATTAAAGTAGGCTGAAACCTTTTGCACCACTGCAATGTGATGGTTTTATGTGATTAGCCAAGTTGAGAGACCACAGATTCAGTCAAATACGACAGATTATTGGAGCATCGCTTGTGAACACATGGACCCTGATGCATTAATGTAAATTTACAGTAATGCAATGTGTGATATCATACAGAATAGTGTTTCACTTCGCATATATACAAACTTTATTCAAAATTCTCATGCAGGAAGTAGGCCTAGATCTAGGTTACCAGATTATACTACGGGGCTGTTGAATGCTTGATTCTGATTGGCTGACTGACGTTCTAAGGTTTTGTGATAGAAGTATTTTATGTCAACATGAAATGTACAGAAAATGCAGACCAAGATGCTCAGGTCAAAGTCCATGTAGACTTACCCAAAAAGTGCTTAACACAGTAAAACTAACAGTCATATGATTTGCTTAGATCATTACCAACCAATCACCAGAACAAATCACAGTGAAGACTACATTGATTTTTACTCAATCTAAGACTTAAAATGTGCAGAGAGTTCAGAGACTCACTTGGTTGTTGTGACTGCGCAGCTGAGGAACAGAAGTACTAAAGATTCTACGCGATAGTGTTAGTGTTGGAAGACTTTAGAGTCGCCCTCGGGGTGAGGCTGTAATACTCAGAGTTAGTATTAATGATCCTGTGTCAGACCAGCATAGACCTGAGAAGGACGGTGAGAGTGTATAGATGCTTAAGACTTGTGTGCTCATGTGTGATTAGGTAGTGATAGTAGCTTCTTGACAGGACGGCATCACCTTACTTCGGGAGGGGGATTACCTAAAGTATTGGAATTGTATTAGAAGTATTCGAGAAGAGGACTACCTCGAGATACTGAAGTATTATATTGTATTATATTGGGACGGGAAATACCCCGAAGGTACTATAGTATTGTATTATTTTATATCGGCAACTGGAGGTTGTTTGAGTTGTCAGTGATCAAGTCAGATTAGTATTTGGAATTTCCATGACAGTGTGTAATTATTTTCCAGTAAACGCTCAGCTAAAGTAGTTCCAGGTATTAAGTTCATATCAGTTATTTTAAAGGTTATTTCAAATTATTTCCATGTTTCACCCAAGAAATTATGTTTCATGATTTTGGAAAGCACACTGTCTTTCTCCCGCTCTCTCTCCCATTCAAAAGCACAGTACAGTACATACACACAGTACAGTACAGTACAGACTTTATCAATAAAATAGTTTCACATCTGCAAAACTACATGACATTTCTCAGTATAGAAGTAGTAACGTTCCTGTTTTTGAATAAGTTGAACTTACAGCTTCACTATTAGTGGAGATGCTGCTGCCATACACTGTTGAGAAAAACACAGACTCACAGGTACTTCACACATGCTTACTGCAGCACAGGTCAATTTCCATTGATGATGCACACTATATAAAGGGGAGCAGATGAGCCAAGAATAACGCAATGCACTAGATGGTTAAGAGTTTTTCATCATAATGGTTTTCTATGGAAAATGCTTAACAAGAAACTGCATGTTGCATTTAGGTTCTAGGTTCTTCTGCTTGCCTGTAAATAGTATGAATTATTATCAATCAATTTGGTCTTACCACATTAGTACTTACTACAAACCTGATAAACAAAAAACAACAACAACAACAAAAAAAAAAAAAAAAAAAAAAAACTGGCAGGCAATGGATGATAGCCTTGTTTTGCCCTCTAGGTGGGCGTTCCCCTAAGGGGGTGTGATGACGTCACATGAAAAACTATGAATAACCGCATTATTCTGCCTATCAGTGGATCAAGCCTCTGTTGCTAGCACTAAAATGACGCTCTGAATGGGTAGGCTTGGAATGAGATGAATAAAAAATTAGTCCTACACACAAACGTTTTAAGGACAAAAACATGACAAATGTCTTAAATAAAACATCTGAACAATGTATTGAGTCGTAGTAACCATAGTATAAGGGATTGTCAGACAAAGAATGAGGGGTGCAGATGGCTTCAACAAGACTAAAAGATTCAACTTGCCACTTGTCACTTCTGAAGTTGTTCGAAATCATTTAACCATAAACACTAAGAGACCACATGGTGACATGCATGGAACTTGTCATTTTACCCAATTTATCCAAACCATTTCTGTTTTGCAGGAAAATCTCAGTTTGTGTTCCACAAGTCATATGCATCTGGGACAGCATGAGGGTGAGTAAAACAATGAGAGAATTTTTATTTTTGGGTGGAGCATCCCTTTAATGAGGCGGAAATCACAAAGTAGTGTCAGTAAATGTCAGGGAAGCAAATTATTGGAAACATTTCTATCATTCTAATGCAACTAAAGCCCCATTATGCATCGATACAAAGACAGAGAGGTGGTAATACTCACTACAGAGCAGAATCATTGAGTTGGAACTCGTGGCCTCTGGCCACTGCTGCCCTGATGCCCAGATCCCCCCACAGTCTGCAGAACGCATGAGCCACAAACGGCAGCAGCTCCATATCCTCTCCCACACAACACTCACATGAGAGAATGGCACGCGCATGGGACTAAAGAATATAGGAAACAATATCAATCAATCTGTGGTTGTCATAATTAGTCAATAATTTTCAGCTTTTAACTCACACATATAATTTGTTTTGGGCACATTGTTTAATAATGTGTATTAAAAATCTTTTGATGCTCATCCAGTGTCAAAGGTCATGGCACATCCCTGAAGCTACCTATATAACCTTGGCGATGATATTGTTGCTTCTTTTTATAATAATCTATATAATATTCTTGCACTATTCTTCTACAATATTTTGGTTTGGAGATATACAGATAGTGGTGAGATATAAATGAGACAATACAGTATTTGAGATTAATAGAGCTGCTATAATCATAATGACCAATTATGGATAGAATAGTCTGTATGTCTCACCTTGTTCTTCTTATTAGACAGATTAATGCGCAGCATTCCCATGCCATGCAGCACAAACTTCATAGATGTCAGCAGGTTATCCAACACAGCAGGCTGTACAATTGGAAGAAAACAAATAAACTTAAATACAAATGAAGCATTTGAACTAATGCTGTAGTTACAGCATAGTCCAGTACCGTTTACGAATCATATCATACAAGCATGACACATACTTTCCAGTAAAGCACAAAATATGTCTGTTATTCTCAATCTAAAAAACTAAATTACACGTTATGAATGTTTCATGTCAAACATTGCTAAAGATTAAAGTTATGTTTGTTATCAAATGTTGCTTATCAAGTTGCTGTGATTTTTACTTGTTTAACAAGTGTTTTTCTTTTTGCAAAGATAATATGAATATCAAGCTGAAGTAGGGCTCAAAACACAGCCTTACTTTCTAACTTGTATGTCCTTTCAAAGATGTTTACGAATGTAATATGTTTTATGAAAAGTAGCATGTGTCAAACATAGAAATTCATGTTTCATGCTCTAATGGCCCCTCATATTCACTGCAAGCTTTAGGAGCTCAATGAGAATACTGAACAATCAGTCAAGGCTTTTGTTTGTGCGCCTTATTTCTTCCAAAATATTATCTGGTGGTGTCACTGTTGGACAGAATTAATTTAATTATACATCATTTATATTTACTACTGATTTGTATTCATATATATAATTTTTTCATTATTTTTTTATGAGGAGACAGCACACTTGCCCCTCACAGAAAAAAAAAAAAGCCTGACAAATGAAATATTGAAGTATCTTGAAGTACTGAATGTATGCTGTTTGCTGTAAGACAACAAATAAATATATGATGCATGTCTGTTTTTCAGTTATATGCCTGAAAAATATGCTTGAACACAGAAAAAAGGACTATGTTTAGTTCTTTTAGTGTTGAGTTTTGCACAACCATCAGACAAAGAAGAAATATCCATTACCACAAGAACCTGATGGAAACCCGTAAACACGTTTTTTTTTACATTTAGCATTGGCGGGGTATAATGCCAAGGCTCACAACGGTCATCCAAGTAAAATAGCACTGCACCTTGAAGCTGATGAGTTCTTGTTTGTTAAAGCCATGGCTGTAGATAATCTTCATCTGTTTGACTAATGTGCTTTTGCCGCTCTCTGGAGTACCTATATGTTTGGAAATAAATATTGCAGAGCATAGCAGTATATGAATAACATGTCAACGAATAACAGTCCAAGACATTAGATAAATCAGCATATAAGTTTAAAAAAAAAAAAAAATGTTCATCTAGTCGGGTCATACTATACGGACTATAAATAGACTATTCTTTTATCTCTATATTATAATTTTATCTCTAAATTTCTTTCAATCTAAACTGATTTAATCTGGAGTGAGAGATACAGGGGAGTGGCTTTATTGCAGTAGATACAAGTCACTTTACCCTCAGCTGACTGGTCTAGTTTGGGTTTGCGATCTCTAACCCAGAATAAATCCTTTTCCGGAGCAGGTTAGCCGTGTAGCGTAAATTACTATGGTGATGAACACCACTAAAATTCACGCATTTCTAATGCTCGGATATTTAGGAGGGCTATGGAAATTTTTGAGGTGCAGTTTCTTTACATGCACTGACAGAACAACGTTTGAGTGAGATGGTCTTATGCTGGGTACTGGGTACAATTTTACCCCTGATTAGGGGTGTTCCAATCAAGATTTTTGCAGCCAATACCAAATATCGTGTCACGATTTCTTGCCATCATGATCAGCCTGAAGGTATTTTACTGACTTAACGTCTAAGTGGCACACTTAAAAGTAATGGCTTATAACAAGATATCAAGTTCATGGTCTCATTTGATAGAAAACCTTTCAAAAGAAAATAGGTTGTGATAATGTTTGGAGATTCGTAGGTTTCAGCACTGCTGAGAAAACCCCAGAAAAAGTGATGCAATTTATTGATTTATTTTGTTATTATTATTCACGCTTGACATGTTTACTATTAGAAAGTACATATGACAGGTCATAAAATCAAGTTTGGTCTTGTTCACAATCACGTCAACTGCATCTGGGCCAAATTTGGGCCAACAAGTGATCTGAGTGTTTTACTGAAGGTAAGAATTGACACGTGTAAATGCCACAAAGCATAAAAATATTTAAAATTACATAGAATAAGTAAGAAGTAATAAGGTCCTGGTTGATGAGTGATGATCTTCCAGCGCTTCCTCCTATTCTATGGCGCACAGGAAAATCAAGACCTGTCAATCTGAGCGATCAATCAATCCAAGCATGCTCCAGCTGTGAAACGGTGTCCCGTTGTTCTCTACACATCGTCCCTACACACCATAACCGAGATCCAGTTTCCATTGGATAACTTTCAAATGACGTTGGACTCTTTCGAAACGATTTCATCACATATACGTTACACTAGTTTACCACAGGCCCACACGCAATGTGCACCTGCAGAATACATGCACCCGTCATTTCTAAAGTTTGATTTGTGATATATTCGATTGTGCTTGCATTGCGTTATAGTTACCCAGTATAAGGACTCTGTGCACGTGCAGCTCGCGCTCTTTTCGAGCATTCTGATTGCAGGATCTTTTCTCTTCATCCCTCCGATTCACACACTTCTGCACAGCCGCTAGACAAGCCTACACGAGATCAAACGACAACTCTACATGAACTACTATCAAGTCAGCATTGCCTTTTTTTATAAAGTATAACTCCATATTTAATTTACCTGCAGGGATGTTGAAAAGTCAAAACATCGAAACATTTCTAAAACTATATTAAAATCTTGTTTAAAACGCCAGACGCGTGATATTTGCGTTAACGCTAGTGCACCACACCTGTTTAAACTGCGTTTTAGGGACGTGACGTCACATGACATAATTGGGGACTTTTTAAAGCCTGTGTCCTGACAAAACGGGTCCTCCCTCGAAATCGGGTCTCCCCAAACTGACAGTTAATGATTATCCTAAGTATGCCTATATACGAATGATATTGAAATTAAAATATCAAAATATTGAAATGGAAGTTGCAATATTTATTTTTTCTTATTGTGACGTTTATCCCCGAGTAAAATGGCTTCTCGAACAAGAAAAAATGTAGGGCAAGATTTTGTCCATTGGAGATTATGGTTTGCTAAGTCATGAGAGTGATTTAATGGTGATGTAAATGCGCTCAATAATTAGCACTGCCAAGAACTTATAACAAAAATATCTACAAAGTGCATTGCTTAAAGATGTCACCCAAAAATTAAAATTCTGTCATAATTTAGGCTACTCACCCTCAAGTTATTCCAAACCTGTATGAATTTCTTTGTTCTGCTGAAAATAAAAGAAGATATTTTGAAGGATGTCGAACAGTTGATGGGCCCATTGACTTCCATAGTAGTATATATGGGGTTTTATAATGGGGTTTTTCAATTTATGAGTAAAATAAAGGCTGTTGTAAACATAACTTGCAGATACTTTGACATTTTGTTCTTCAACGTACACTGCACACACTTAGCCTACACCCCAAGCTGTCTTATCTAGTTACTTATTAAAAATGTTCATTTTCAAAAATGAATATAACTGCTTCAAAATTTGTATTTTCGCAATTGTTGTGTGTAATTTACATTGTAGAATAAAACGTCAGAATAAAGTATCGTCAAGTTATGTTTACCACAGGCTTTATTTTACCAGAGGCTATTTTGAAAAACCCCATTATAAAACCCCATCTCGAAGGAACTAGCGGCAAATTAGACTACCAGGTTCTGATGTCATACCTGCACCACTATATTGACTTCCATACTATTTTTTTACAGTCTATGCTTCCATAGTATGGGGGAAAAATACTATGGAAGTCAATGGGGCCCATCAACTGTTTGGTTACCGACATTCTTCAAAATATCTTCTTCTTTTTTTGTGTGTGTTCAGCAGAAGAATTAAATTCATACAGGTTTGGAACAACTTGAGGGTGAGTAAATGATGACAGAATTTTTATTTTTGGGTGAACTAACTCTTTAAAATATAAACATTCCTGAAATTTGCTTACTGTCTGATATTTGCGTATCTATATGGTCAAATATAAACAAACCATTATAGTTACAGTTTTTTTACGATTGCTTACACACTAAAATTAAAAATAACACACAGTTACTGAAACCTTACACTCAAGGAGCAAAACCTTAGCCCAGATCTGCACAACTATAAGCACATTCTCAGCCTCACACTTTTTGCAAAACACTACACACATTGTTTTGCACAACACTAAACACACTTCACTACATTAGACAGAAATCTAACACAATGTCTCTTTTTTGCCATTTCAAGACACTGCTTTCCAAAATACCACACTTAAAACCAATTGATCAAACATGACCGTCAGGTGTTCAGACACTTAGGTGCTTAACTGTAAACTCAACAATCAGGTACTGAAAAAAGGCAAAAGGTGAGTTGTGTCTTCAACAAAATGGAAGGCAATGTTGCAGTAAGAGGGAGAGGGAGAAACATCATTGGCCACAGAGCTATTTTGAACGGGCCAACGTGGTGGTAACATCACAATGTATGTTGCAATCACGCAGAATGGGGTCCTCCACCAGCATGCCAACTTAGGCCCTTACAACATGGCCCACATATTCACATTTTAGAAAGACTACACTCTTGCTGAAAAAACAAACTTTGCCCTCAGACATCACACACAAGCCCTCAAAAACACACACACTACAACATAGTCTTACACACTGGTGAGATAATTCCAAAACAATAATACAAAAAACAAAAACCAGTAATAAGTTATGTTGCTTGTGTTTCTCCCCCTCAAGGAACTTTTCACATGATGAACACATGTATACATTTGCACATTTTGTATTCCTTATTGTACTGTACAGTACAATACACCAAACAACAACAAAAAAT
Source organism: Hypophthalmichthys nobilis (assembly GCA_037950665.1). Classification (NCBI taxonomy): domain Eukaryota; kingdom Metazoa; phylum Chordata; class Actinopteri; order Cypriniformes; family Xenocyprididae; genus Hypophthalmichthys; species Hypophthalmichthys nobilis. The sequence goes on from CM075475.1 coordinate 6,706,772, forward strand.
ATTCTGCCCCATGCAGCATCACGTCTTTAATCTGGGACAGGCCAGAGAATCTCATCAACATCACAGGCTATACTGGCCCTAGCCAGGCAGCGGGGGTAAAATCCTCTTGCTTGCCTGATCCACCCCTGGCATTCATCAACTGAAATGTCTAGTCAGGCTTTTTCCATTCCATCGTCTCTGTGTCCTACAAAAACAGAAGTACTGGTTACTGTAACTGTAACACATCCTTTTTACAAAATGGAAGCAGACAGAAACTCTATCTGTATGTAAGGTAATTTGATGCATGTGTTGTAATAGAGTACAGCACTCAAAAGTTACAGTAGAGTACACTGAGGTACACCTACCTGTTTTCCTCCCTGAAGGTTCTTATGATTGAGGCGACGGTGAAGCAACTTAAGTTTGGCTGAACTCATTGCCCAGCCTCCCTCATAGTCATACCATGGACAAGGACATGGTCCACTAGTGGCACGAATTTCATCTGAGACTCCTTGTCTCCTTGCCCCTCATCCTCTTCCTCCTCCTCCTCTTCTCTGGTGTCCTCGACCTTTTCAATCACGTCTCTCTGGATCCATTGTTCCAAAACTGAATGAACTGACTCAGGCTCTTTTATCTATCTATTGAAGGTTCTGATTGGTGTGTGATAATTTTTGACTCTTGTGTTTCCACGTGGGTAACTGTGATAATTGAGCTCAAGCTATGCTGACTTGAGTGAACAATATTGAATGCTAGTGCTTTCTAAATGACCACATGGGCAATGATAAATGAAGGGATTTGTGTGTAGAGTTTTGCAGTGACAGTTCAACAAATCTGATTCATGTGTCAAAATAGGGGAATAGTGTTTATAGTTTAAGGAAATGGGTGTGCTTTTTGATAAATGGCGTTATGGATTAGAAATTTTAGTTCAAAAGCCTGGTTATAGTGTTTAAGCAATCGAAAAAACTGTAACACCATGTTGGTCCGGGACATTCAAAATGATGTTTCTCCCTCTCCCTCTTACTGCAACATTGCCTTCCATTTTGCTGAAGACACATAAACTCACCTTTTGCCTTTTTATAGTACTTGAACCTGATTGTTGAGTTTACAGTTAAGCAACTAAGTGTCTGCACACCTGACGGCTGTTGTTGATGCTTAGTGTTTTTTCTATTTTTTTTTTTTCATTTAAAATCATGATTTTGTTTTGTCTCCACAAATGTTTTTGTTTGTGTAATATATTGTATTTAGAATATATTCTGATTTTCAGTGAAAAATGCAACCTTTGGAAAGGCATGGATGTATTGAATGGTTTTACAATGGTGAGAAATAAATATTTTCATCAATGTGCAGTACTGGTCTTGTGTGTTTTTTGTTTGTGTTTTTTTTTTTTTCTCAATATTTTCATGTACTTTACTCTAACAATATCTCTGAAAAAAATCAAACCCAGACTATATCATTAGAAAAGTATAAAAGTTACAAGTGTTTAAGATTGATTCATTTACACACTGCTGTGCTCAAACAGAATCAGAATGTATAAACCATGTGTGTTCCATACGGTGTCAAAGTTGGGTTTTGTTAAATTAATGTTAAGTTTTGAATGAAGTGTTTCATTTTGCAAAAAAACTGAGGTGTTCTGCTACTTGTGTGTATGGATCTGTTGTGTGTAGTGTTTTGACAAAATGAGCCTTCTTTTTAAAATTTAGCTTAAGCAATCATAAAAAAACTGTAAATATTTTTGTAGGCACAATTGATCTCTCACATATTTAGATATTTATTTATTTGTATGGATTTAATTGTATGTCATATGAATGTAATCCTATTAAACCAGACAAGGAGATTAGGAGAGTAAAAATCTGCAGTACCCTGCATTTCCAAATGAATACATTTGAATTTTAGAAAATGAATAAAAATACACCATGATTTGGTTATTGATGAGGGTGATAGATTTGAACAATTATGAAAATGTTTTATACTTCAAAGTATTTTATTTCCAAGGACATACAAAAAACAAACAAACAACAACAAAAAAAACATATACATTAGTGTGCCCTTGAATAACACATCTTTCTGATTACAATACAGGAAGAATTAGTTTTTTTTACGATTGCTTAAGCACAATTTTAAAAACAAGGCTCATTTTGTCAAAACACTACACACAATTAACAGATCCACACATACAAGTAGTAGAACGGTTATTTTGCAAAATAAAACACTTCATTCAAAACTTTACATTAATTTAACACAACCCAACTTTGACACCATATGGAACACACATGGTTCATACATTCTGGTTCTGTTTGACGTTTGATCTTAAACACTTGTAACTTTTATACTTTTCTAATGATATAGTCTGGGTTTGATTTTTTCAGAGATATTGTTAGAGTAAAGTACATGATTATATTGACAAAAAAAAAAAAAAAAACACCACACACACACAAGATCAGTACTGCACATTGATGAAAATATTTATTTCTCACCACATTGTAAAACCATTCAATACATCCATGCCATCCAAACACCTAAGCTGGATCTGGCCATAGCACTTCATCCACATCACAGGCGATGTCCTCCCACGCAAGACAGCGAGGGAAGAATCTTTTTGAATGGCAAATCCATCCTTGCACAGACCCTGCATCAATTAGGTCAGACCTTCTCTTGAATGAGGCATATACTGACATAGGACTGGAGATTGTAAACCTTCCATGGCAAAAAAAAAAAACCTTCCTTAATGGGTTTAAGGGAGGAACGTCTCAGGTTGTGTAACCATGGTTCCCTGAGAACAGGGAACGAGACACTGTGTTTGATCACGCATTGGGGAACGCCTCCTTGTTAACCGGTGTCTGAAAACAATTATCAAATCACAACAATCCTATTGGCCGGCGACAGCCTATGACGTTGTCATTGCGCGACCCGGAAGTATATAAGGAGCGCCTAGAGAAGCAGTCAGTACCTTATCGTCTGAAGGGACTGTTCAGCAGGCAGCCCCGATGCATGGCAGGTAACGAAGTGTGTCGTTCCCTGTACTCAGGGAACCATGGTTACATACGTAACCATAGACGTTACCTTTCAAAAGGTAACTCAACACTGTGTTTGATTATGCACTGGGGAACGATATACCAACGCCGCCATGCTTGAGGGGAGTGCATGCCAAAAAATGGCTAGACAAATGTCAGAACTAGCAGTTTCAACTGAAATCCCCCTACGGGTCATACATAGGCTGTCAGTGACAGCATTCCCTATGGCCAACATCCCAAGCTATAAGCCTCAAAGAGGCCTTCCACAGAAGGCCTACCAAGGCCGCTCAAAGGCTTCTGGAACCAAGCTTCTTTTCAAAGAAAAGAGGGTACCTTTAAGGGAATGTAGCCAGGGGGCCCGAGGGAACCCCTAGCCAGTCACTTGTCAGGGGAACGTACTGGACCCTGATTGCCACCAGGGAGGCCGACCTGGTCTAACAGAAACCTAGTCTTGGCCAACAACCTGTCTGATCACAGAGTCTCAATTCACATTCTTCAGAGAAGATATCCAGTAAGAGGGACTGCAAAGAGGCAGTAACCAACTCAGACCAGATCGTAGAGATGGGCCTGGAGAGCAGGACTCAGTTTAGCGCTTTTTACCCTTAGCAGTGAGGGGAGTAAAACTCTGAGGAGGCTGTCCACTCTAAAGGGACCCAAACAAGGGGAGTACAACCAACCTAGGGGCTGGTCTTCAACAGGGAGGCCTCAGAGAGGCCTTCAACCACTGAGCTAAGTACTAGCAGAACAACCCTCTAGACGAGGGGAGTACTGGGCTCAACCTAACAGGTAGACCATACTGTAGGCACAAAATCATGGAGGTCTCCCAGAGAGCCTGCAACATGAAGTAATTCTACACAATGTAGAATATATCACAGCAGCCTTGCAAAGGCCAGCCATGTGAAAACTACATGCTTTATCTGCTAAAAGACACCCAGATGTGGGGGATTCGCTTACAGGGCGGCCTGTGAAGGCCACACACCTAAAAGCAACTCAATTGCTGATAGTGCAAGAGCCCACAAAACATGGGAACTTGTTCTGATTGAAATCAAGTTTAACTAGCAGATAAGACTGTAGAGTGCCCACATAACAGTCTACCTCAACACATTCCACCAGGCAATGTACTCAGTAAAAGCACTTTTTAGTCTTTAAGCAAGAGGAGTACAAACTTACACCAGGGCCTGTGACTTCAGAATGACACGGGCATCAGCTAGTGGCAGTATCTAAGCTGTAAGGGAGCCAAATCTGAGAACCAAACTATCCAGTGAGGTAAAGTAGTTTAACTCAACCTGAGCTTAATTTTATCCACACATTCCACCAGGCAATGTACTCAGTAAAAACACCATTAACCCTTAAAGTAAGGAGAGTACAAAGAATATTATGCTACCATGTTCTGAGGGAGGCCAAAAAAACAGGCCTACAACTTCAAACGATCACGGGCATAAACCTGTGGCAGTGCTAGTTTCCAAGTGAGCAAACTCTAACTAAAACATCTACCAACAAGCCTTGTAATACAACAAGCTATTGTGCTTGGAAGGAGGCCCAGACAGAGCCTTCTACTTCAAACAACATGAGTGTCAGCTTGTGGCAGTGTTCAAGCTCTAAGGGAGCCATATATGAAAACCAAACTATGTAGTGAGGTTAACTTTATTAAACTCAACCTGAGCTTATACATTCCAACAGGCAATATACTCAGTAAAAACACTTTTTACCCTTTCAGCAAGGGGAGTACAAACTACATCACCATAATCTTAAGGAGGCCAAAGTCAGGCCTACAACTCCAGAACACACGGGTGCTAGCCTGTGGCAGTATTAGAGTTTACTGAGCTCACATAGTGTAGGGCAGGAATTGAGAACTAAAGTAATAAAGTACAACAACCTTGAATAACAAGGGAGTACTATTAATCCAACCCTGAAAAATACAGGGTGGGTCCTTCACAACAGAAATTCTTACCAAAAACAAATACAATCTGTACTGAACCCTAGGGAACAGGAGCTTTCATAAAAAGCTACAACCATATCACTCAAGCTTGAACATAGTTCAAGGGGTTCGGGGAAAAACTGAAGTCAAAGTACCACTAGATAGGGGCCTTGGCCTGACAACTCTGATAAGAGGAGGCCAGAACTAGGAAAAACTACACTCACATAACAGGGGTAGTATAAAAAGGGCGTAAAATGCTTCTAGCAGACCGCCTAAACCCTAGTTCTAGCCTAGGCCAGCTATAGCTGTGGGCCTATAAGGCCAACACATAAGCATAGATCTGCCTGGGGCTAAGAAACTACAGCCTCTACCAACGACTCTCAATTGAGAGGAGGCAAACTCTGAGAATACTATTTTTCTACAATAAAGCTCAGAGGAGCAGAGTTCAACCCAAGCACACAATGTCAGGCTGACGCTGAACATAGATCTATCTGAAGTTAGTGAAAGCTAATCTCAAAACTCTAGCATTTACCAGAGGAGAAAGCTAATTTACCATAAGGTGGTTAACAGTGCTGCTTAGTTAAAGCCCACATCTAAATACATATGAATGGTAGCTTCAGTGTCTTCAGTGAATTCTGCAAAGAATGAAGCCAACACATCCATAAAGGGGACTAACAAAGTACTACCCTTAATAATATATCGTTCCAGCCAACCTTATGGAACTTCAGGGCACTTAAACCGCATCCTAAACAGGAAACCGAGGTTTTTATAAATATATACTCTTTATTTTATAAATTAAGAGACCTACCAAGCCAATTTCAGCAGGTCCAACTGATATGCTTACAAACAGACATTGTGTGTAAAGCAACACCAGCCTGACCTGCTGCCGCGTTGGAGCGTCTTACCTTAAAACGGTTTGATATCGCTTGCTTTCAAACAAAACAGTCCCTGAAGACGAAAAGGTACTGACTGCTTCTCTAGGCGCTCCTTATATACTTGCGGGTCGCGCAATGATGACGTCATAGGTTGTCGCCGGCCAATAGGATTGTCGTGATTTGATAATTGTTTTCAGACACCAGTTCATGAGGAGGCGTTCCCCAGTGCGTAATCAAACGCAGTGTTGAGTTCCCTTTCGAAAGGGAACAGTATGGTGGGAGGTATTGGAGTGAAAATTGTGGACGCTAATGAAACCAGTTTTGGACCAGAGCAGATAGGTGGAAATATACATTGTCCCATATGACAATGTATCTCATCTGCTTTGCATCCATTTGGTCTTCTGCTGTGACGATTTTGTGTAGTCTTTCTAAAATGTGAATATGTGGGCCGTGTTGTAAGGGCCTAAGCTGGCATGCTGGTGGAGGACCCCATTCTGTGTGATTGCAACATACATTGTGATGTTACCACCATGTTGTCCCAGGACATTCAAAATAGCTCTGTGGCCAATGATGTTTCTCCCTCTCCCTCTTACTGCAACATTGCCTTCCATTTTGTTGAAGACACATAAACTCACCTTTTGCCTTTTTATAAAGTACTTGCACCTGATTGTTGAGTTTACAGTTAAGCACCTAAGTGTCTGCACACCTGACAGCCATGTTTGATCAATTGGTTTATACGCGTGGTATTTTGGAAAGCAGTGTCTTGAAATGGCAAAAAAGTAACATTATGTTAGATTTCTGTGTCTAATGTAGAGAAGTGTGTTTAGTGTTGTGCAAAACAATGTGTGTAGTGTTTTGCAAAAAGTGTGAGGCTGAGAATGTGCTTATAGTTGTGCAGATCTGGGCTAAGGTTTTGCTCCTTGAGTGTAGAGTTTCAGTAACTATTTTTAATTTTAGTGTGTAAGCAATCGTAAAAAACTGTAATGTGCTATTTTTCGTTCCTAAACGTAATTTAGGGAGGAGCAAGCCCATCTAATCTTCCAATCAACAGCCAGAGTATATAAGCAACTGCTTACCTCTCTTCAATCTCAGCTGTTCCAGCATCCCTCCACCTCCCCAAACTCCACCTTCATCTCAGGTACCTTGCTCTATGTAATCATATCCTATATTTATTCACTGTGGGGGGTATATCAGAGCTCGAGTTGAAGCTGCTTCATTGAGCCCCTCCTCAGTGGACAGCAAGCCAAATTAGCTAACCTAATACCCTAAAGATTATATGGGCAAACAAACTTGTTAAATTCATTTTTACATAACCAGCAGCATCATGTAATAATTATCTGCTTAAAAAAGAACAGCACTCATTAACAACCTTTTAAAAATGTAAATAAATTAAAATTAATTAATCAATTAATCAAAACTTAATGAAAGTCAGTTCAAAACTGATTTAAAAAATACCTGAAACTATTATCATAATGTCAGAGAGAGGTTTCTTGTTTTAAATATTACCAAGTTATTATTAAACTCTTTATATAGCACATTGCATTAAAACAGAGTTAGTTAGGTTTCAGTCCATAGTTAGGTTTCTGTTTATAAGAATTATCATAACATCAGATTTTCATAGATAAGAGGACCTCTTGTGGCTATAATTGGTAGCACATTCTGCATACTCGCATAGGCTTTACCTTTCAGTCTTAGGACATCTGGGATGTAACCATTATGTTTCCAGAAATATTTTAACATTTAGAAACAAGTTCCAAGGATGGCGTACACATGTACATAAGAAATAAACCAATCTATATATGCAGACTGTAAAGCTGTCTCTAACATCATTTTAAAATGTTTATCTAAAATTATTTTTTAAAACCAGTCTAAGTAAAATACAAAACAACAAGGAACTAACCTGCACTTTTACTCTAAAGGGCTAATATTATTTAATTTTAAAATCCATTTAAAACAACAGAGACTTTAAACATCTTATTTAAAGGAATACTTCTCCCCAAAAATGTAAACTTTGCGTTAATTCACCCTCATGTACGTTTAGGCCTGTATTACTTTCTTCCATGAATTACAGAAGATGTTAGGCAGAATGTGCAAAATGTGTTCAGTCATGAAACTGATTAGTGCTCTTAGTGCAATCTGTTACAATTACATCATCACTACATGCAAGATGATCTGGAGCCAATGAGCTTGTTCATGTGCAATTTTTTACCTAGGAAACTCGTATTTACGATAATTCTGAGAGCAGGTGAACAGTGTTCAGACAGAGGGTGAAAACAGGTGCTGCAACAATGTAAATTATAAGAAAAATACTGCAGATTTTGAACATTAAATCATGTAAACCTATTCCTTCTGAACAGGGTGAGTGAATGATACCAGCTTTCTGACAGGGAACGTTCTTATAACATTGGCTAATGTTCTCTCAAAGTTATGAACAAACGTTCTTCCAGTAACATTAAAAGAATGTTTGTTAAATGTTATCTGGTCTTTAATGATGTTCTCAAAAGATTAGCACAAAAATGTTTGTAGAATATTCTTAGAACATCCTTTAAACACTTAGAATAACAACTAACTTCAAATGAATAAGGTTATGTGTGCTGTTTTAAAAGAACGCCCTTCCAACATGTGAAAGTTTTGTAGCCTGTCCCATAGTTATTGTTCCTAACTTTTCTCTTAAATTTATATAAAGGCTATGCAAGTGTTAGAATTAAACACTTTCAAAACAATGTTCATGAAATCACCACATAGTGTCATTAGTATTTGATGAATGTTCTCATAATGTTGGCATAAAACTTCATTCTTTGAACATCCTTCAGATATTAAGGATCACTACTTTTTGGCTTAAGGTGGATGCTACAAAGTAAAAATCCCTGTATTTAATGAACACCACTCAGTGTGACAATTAGTGATGACACCTGATGTTTTCGAGTAAAATCACTGAAGGAAAGAGGAGCAAACATTTGAAGTCACCATTGTGGTTATCAGTGTTTCCTGTAGTTGGGCTCTTGACTCTTGATTGTTTTTTGTTATTTTCTTGTTAGGAAGTCAAAACAGTGATGTTGACTATTAATTAATGGTGACATCATGAAATGGCCTGATCATATCTGAAGTCTAATCACTGATTAAAAGTGTATTTTGTCATTAATACATTTCAATATTGTGCTGCTGACCATGTTATACTACATTGTTGTGATGATCGGATATTCTGAAAATACAATGAAAACATACTGTGAGCGGGAAGTTATTAACTACGGTTTAATTTATACACTCACAGACATCAACAATCTGCATATGAAACTCAACAATGGTGACATGCTTCATGCTGCAGTGCATGATGGGAGCCAGTATACAGAACTCATTCATGACTCCCAGCGTCATGAATAAATTATGCAACTGAACTCTTTTACTATTTATTTTTGATTATTTTTTTGATTTTCACCATTGTTGAGGTTTGTATGATGAGAGTTGATGTCTCAAGTGTGTCTCAATTTTTGCACAAAAGATGTTGTAGCGTTTTTGGAAGATCTCACACAGAACTTCAGTGTTAATGCATTACAGGGATCTTTGTATCACAACAGCTGAATTTGTTTTTTAAATTTTATTTTCTGTTCATTAATGCTTCAACTTCATTACTATTTAAGTCAGTCATGAAACTACAGAAAAAGCAGTTGTTTACACCACTTTAATGCAGTCATTTGATTTCCATTACAGTAGACAAGTTGATCTGCTTTTTTTTTATATCAATGCAGAAATGTTCTCTGAAAACACTATTGCAACTGCTGAAAGAGAAGAGCCCAACTAAAACAAACACTGATCACTATAATGGTGACTTAAATTAAAAACATTTAATAAAACATTAACATCTAAACCTCTGTTCATTCTCAATAAAAACTTCTGTAGACGTATGACAGAAATAAAGTCAAACTTTAATCATTGAATTAACTGCAGTTGCTTCAGTGCTGCAGATTGGACCCATATAGACATTAGAACAGTAGAGTATAGAACAGTAGTGTTCATTTAACACAAAGGATTTTGCTGTGATGTTGAGTTGTTAATAAAAATTGAGTTGAAAGAATGCTTCCGGAGCATCATTCTAACCTAAAAAAAAAAAAAAAAAAGTTCCACTAACATTAAGAAAACTGGACATTTTAATGTTTCCATAACCAAAACAGAATGTTTGGAAAACATTCTTAGAACAAAACTTTGTTAGCTGTGATGACAAAATTTTCCTTTTTGGGTGAACTATCCCCAATCTATCCCCTATCTAACTACAAGAATGTGACATTGAGAAAAATCAAACAAAAAGAGCCACCCTGAAACATGTTCCTTTATCCTTTTGACTAGTTACAATGATTCAGTTAAAAATAATAAACATAAAAAAGTTTTTTTAAGAACATGTTAAAATGCATGTTTGTTGAACAGCATATCCTAGCTATTCAATTTTTTTATAGAACAGTTCACTTTGTTGGAGTGCTTTACAAAAAAAAAAAAAAAAACTTCATATGAGGATTAGCCATTGATTATGACAGATATATATTAATTATTTGATCATGAATAAACCATATTAGGACAGAAGACTGTAATACTCTTCCAGTGGACTTAGCAAAACTAGAATCTCTGGACTTATATGTAGAGGTAAAGGTCATGTATTGTAAGTCATCTTGGTCATCAGAAGTGTACACATACCAGCCTCCTTCCTTACTCAGTGAGTAGATCTGATCCGAATGGAATGATGAAGAGTGTGGAGAGTGGGAGAGGTTCACAAAAGCAGATGTCTGCTAAACGGACACACTGACACAATCTCATGGCAGTTCGTAATTATTTTACGTTTTGGCAAATTGGTGGCTAATTCGTAGGAATTCATGCAATCTCATTCATATGTTTTCATATGATCTGCTTATCCCCCAGTGACGGTTATGTTAGAGGTGTGGTTAGCTAGGGGTGGACCTTCATGCTTTTTCCCCTCAAAATTGTGTGTTTTTGTACAATTCACATTGCATGAATTAATATGAAATCGCCACCTCGTAAAATAGTTGCATTTTCCCGTGAGATCAGGTTGAACACACAGCTCTCAAAACAACGTGCTAATTCAGCAATAAAAGGTGCATCCAGCTGCTGGTGTTCTGACAGTATGTAAGTCCAGTATGTGGAAGAAACATTAGAAAAGTGTCAACTGCATGTACTGGGTTTTGTTAGTCTTTGAAGATGTATTTTTCCCTACAGCACAGCCTGTGCTCTCTCTTTAGCATTCTCCTCTTCTTGTTGCTTCATGGCCTGGATCACTGCCATCTCTTTGGCCTCTTTTTTCTGGTTTCTTGCCTCAAACAGCAACCTGGCAGGCACAAGAGATAATAATACTAGCGTTGCATTGATAATTGCAGACAGTGCTTGTCCATTAGAAAACATCTCAGGGGGGCAGACATGTTGAGATCACATGACCATTCAAAAATGACTTGCTTTCTATAGTTATTTCACTCAAACCTGACCATGAATAGTGCATTTCCACAATTTACAGTAATCGATAAATGAAACGTTTGGAGTTTTGGAAGTATGGCCTCAACATTTTGGCATTAAACATGAGACTACTCTTGTCATGCGCTTGTACATACAGTAAGCTGCTATACATGCCATATGGCCAAAACATATTTGTTGTTGTTGAGTTTTTCCTCAGAGAAGAATTAATATAGGAGCTTTAACTAGGATACAAGCTACAAATGTCTGCTTGTAAAAACTGAACCATCGTAAATGCATTAAAGGGATAGCTCACCCAAAAATGTCAATTATCCCATAATTTACTCACCCTCAAGCCATCCTAGATGTATGTGACTTTCATCCTACATCATACACCGGAACTCGACTCTCTCGTGAATGTGCGGATGGACATTACCGGAAGCCAGTAATTCTAGTTTATAAAGTTATAAATATGGACATTTTTCTTACAAAAACACATTGCTTTGCTTCAGAAGGACTTTATTAACCCCCCTGGAGTTAATAGTATGGATTACTTTTATGATGGATGGATGTGCTTTTTTGAGATTTTATTTCAAAATCTTGATTACTCCCATTATAAAGATTAGAAGAGCCAGGATTTTTTTTTCTAATATAACTCTAATTGTGTTTGACTAAAAAAAGAAGATAGTCATACACCTAGGATGGTTTGAGGGTGAGTAAATTATGGGATAATTTTCATTTTTGGGTGAACTAACACTTTAAACACGTTTTCCAACTGATAATTGGACACTGAAGAATGAGTTGAAATAATTTTGTGTCATAATAGCATGTTACAGATACAGTCAAAAGAGCTTATCTTGTTTTGAAGCTGAAACATTCCTCTTAACCTTTGGAGCACAGACCAGGAACAAATTAACAACAAACAAATTAAGGTCGCTAACAATAGATATAAATGGCAAAACAGTGGTAATTTGCTTATGCTTTATATGTGTAAGTTTTAGATCTTTTGATTGATGTGTGTTGTGTCAAGATTTAATAAGTATACATTATTACAGAGTTAATTGCAACACCTGTTTTTGATGATCCTCTGCACAATGTTGTCAGTGGTGAGACTGTTTCCACTATCCACTGTTCGCAATATTCCCATTTTCCTGGGAACCTGTGTGTGGAAAACATGTGCAGATGATCAAACAGAAGTGTGTTGTGCTGAAATTTTGAGTAACTGTTGATGTGGCACTTACAGCATATGGGTCTGATCCATCTCTGTCTAGAAACACTTCAGTTTTCCCATGGCACACCAGGTCTACCTACACCAGGAGGAGAGTGCATTACTCTCTGGCCACATTTACACAGAAAAAAGGTAGTCTCAGTCTCAGACGGCATGACTTTTATGCCGATCCGGCTACACGTTTTCCAACTCTGTCAAGCAGGTTTGACAAATAGTCAGAAATCAAATTCAAAACAATGGAATTGTGTATACCTTGAAATGGTCCAGTAAGTCTTTTGTTACAGCATATGGTGCTCCTATAACAACCTCAGAGACATACTGAGAGATTTAAAGACACAAGGAAGAAATTCATATCAAACAATTCATATCAAACATATCAAGACAGGCAATCATATCAAACACTCACTCGACAAGCCAACACACTCAGAGTCCTCTCATGGATATTCATGATGGGATAGTTTTTCCCCTTGTAACGATTCACCTCCTAGAATGATAGCAAAAATAAACAAACATGCAGTTTCTACTTCTTCTCACACATCTCTTCCAGTTTTTTTTCAGTTATAATGAGCATTATGCTCAACTGAGATTTTTATATATATATATTTCAAAGACTTTCCTGTATACAGTTTACCTGATCAAAGTGCAACCCCACGATAACATATGGCTTCTCTGAAAGCTGGGAAACTGCATCCAGGAAATCCACATGGCCGATGTCTGATGTGCACCGGGTCAAAGAGAATAACATTAACATCGTCTTGGGAGGCAGAAAAAGCAAGGTGGAAAAGAACGCAGGGGTCTCAAGAAGTGTTTTTAATGTCCACGCTTGTTACTATACATCTTTCCAAGCTGTTTTTTTCAATGCAGGCTGTAATATTTTCTTGATGATGTTGTGAGTAACTGGTGCCCACCAGATCTTCTGCTGACATACCTTAAATGAATAATTTACACCAAAATTCTGTCATATTGATTCTGTCTGTTCAATCTTCTGACGACTATGTGCAAGCCACCAGAAGACACACTTTGTTATTTACTGACAATCTTCCCTTCCACCAGATTTTTAAAATCAATATATTGATTTTGACAGCTGCAGTCTTCATTATAGAGAAGAGCACTCTGGATACTTTACAGTAATTGTTCTTTTGAGTTTAACAGAGGAAATTTTTGGAGCCCCAAGTATTGTCTAAGCATGAAAGGATACGGAAGAGGTCAAAAGCTCCAGCCACATAGATGATGGTGTCTCCTGGCTGCGGTTCCTGCCCCGAGGCAAACTGGATGATTTTTTGAGACGTCTGCAGGAACTGTGATACTCCTGTCCAGGGACTGTGGCCCTTAGGACCCTGTGGCCAACAGTACAGAAATGATAACAAACAGCAACTACAGCAATAAATGTCAAATAAGGGATTGGTAATTTGTAATAAATTGGTAATACTGCACATTTCTATAGTACACTTTTATTACACTGACAGGTTTGGAGCATGGTGCGAGAGCTCAGATTGATTGGTTCTGACAACAGGGACGTGTTCTCTCCAGCTCACACTCTCACTCACCTGCACTTCCTCTTTCAGTGACTTCACTTCCAGTCTCAGCTGTCGGCAACATCACTTACAATCTACATGTCAGATTTAGAAGTGCTTCCAGTGTTGGCGTATGTATAATTTTTTTGTCAATGTTGTGTTCAGAATTTAATCTCTGATATACAATAATTAAAAGTAATTATATTGGTTTACTACTGCGGCTTGTTGTGTTTTAACATTAGGCTGTTTATTATGATAGTGGCATTATCTAACTAGCCAACCATGTTACTATATTGAATAACCTCTAAAAAATAATGTGTTGGCTCAACAACAACAAAACAAAACCATCACTAATTTTGATACTCCAGCCACAAATGATAACAGTTTGCATAAATTTTTTTTTTTGTTAAAATTGAACTTAAGAATATAAAACTTTGAGTGAATTTACATTCCACCAACAAGCTACATTGAGTTAGAGGAACTTAACACTAATTTTTAAGTTGATTACTTCAAAAATTAAGTCGTTCCAACTACCAGAGTTGTAGCCTTGGAACCAATTAATCTTATCTATTTCAGTTCAAATCAACAGCTATCATAGCACATGCCAACACAACTTATTTAACATACATTTAATGAATAATTAAGATATTATTTGTCACTGGCATCAGCGCAGTCATTGCTTATAGGTCAGTGCAGTGTTTTCCTTCATGTATCTACTCTTCAGCACAACGGTAACCACAAACTTCAAAATTACAGAAACTCTTTTAAATGTCAAACATAACAGCATTAAACACTAACAGGTCTTTCCCTTCACTAAAAAAACACATAAAATAACACTTATCCATGCAAAGCATGCTGGGAACTAGAAATGCACTGCCTAATATCCTAAGTTATCAAGACAAGACAGTTATCAAAGCCAATTAAGGCAGAAATTTGAGCTTAAATTACAAACGATAATAAGTTGATGTCATGATCAACATTATTATATCAACAGAACTCTACAAAATAATGTTTGCAACTTAAAAGGTTTAATTGAAAAGATAAATTAGACTTTTTAACTTGCAACCATGCGTTTGTTTAAGTTGTGGTAACAGGTCCCCTGAATTACTTTTAAGAGTGTACATAAAGTAAATTATTACAGTATTTACATCTTTGGTTTATTATATCACTTACACATTGAAACCACTGTATAGTTTACCATCACTAATTGTGATACTCCAGCCACAAATTATAAATTCTCTCACGATTTTACTCAGCCTCATGCCGTCCCAGATGTATATGGCTTTCTTTCTTCAGATGAACACAAACAAAAATTTTTAGAAAAATAATCCATCTTTGTGAGTTCATAAAGCAAGGACCTCTAAAGTCGACACTTCAAAAACCACACAAAATGAACATGACAGTAATCCATACTACCCCAGTTGATGAATCATGTCTTCTGAAGCAAAATGATAGCTGTGTGTCAGAAAAATACTAACATTTTAAACTTTTTAAATTATAAACCATCACTTCCAGCCATCTTTCATACATTTATTGCAGTTTTGCTTTTGTATACTCAGTAATATTTGTAAGAACAGTTGTAACTGTTATGGAAGTGTTATAAAGTTTTGTTTTTTTTAATAGTTTTATTTTTATTTATCTATTGTCATTATTTTATTTGTTCAGTAAAAAATGTTAATAGTTGTGTAATGTAAATAGTCTTGTGAAATAGTTTTCAAATAAAACTAGAATAAAAATATGTGCATCAAGTTAAAATCGTAATTTCAAAAATAATTTTGTGTTGCTGTTTAGAGCTGACAATTTTCTTTGTATCCTTGATAAATATTAGCTATAGTATACTTAAATGCTGAAGTATAAAAAATTCAATTGTGTGATAAATATATAAATATACCAGCAGCAACAAAAATATTTTCTTTTAGGAAAAAATGCTTTGGTCTCATTATAGTAAAGTATATTTATTCACTTAACCATTCCAACTTCTTGGCCCTGTTGGCAATGCAAACTAATGGCTGGAAACATATTTTTGGTTATATTGGTGTCAAGTGTAAGTGACATCACTGACAGAGGAAGCGCAGGTCAGAGAGAGTACGAGTTGGAGAGTGCAACTGCAAGACCTTTCTTGACAGTAATTCGCAGAATTCCTTTTAAACCAGCAGCCCTTTGAGGAAGCCAAAAAGTAAGAGTACACAATAATGTAGGAGCAATAGCCTAGTGGGCAGCACTCCTGACATATAGCGCAGCTGCGCCTGAGGAGACCCAAGTTTGAGTCCAGCTCAGAGTCCTTTACCTGTCCTGTTCCACTCTCTCTCCTCTCCATTGTTTCCTGTCTAATCTACACTTTCCTATCTAATAAAGGCACAAAAGCCCCAAAAATATAACTTAAAAAAAAGTGTACAAAGTATTGTTCTCTCTCCATTTGGAGGCAATGACTGAACTGCTTAGACAACGTTAAACTCAGGAACAGAGGTGCCAGAGCTCCGGCTTAAGAAGCTCTGATTATGGACTGTGATGACAATAAAGCTTTTTTATGTGCCAACTTGGCAAATACATGTGAAGGCAATGCTAGCAGAAGGAGGAACAAAATGGCAAAGCAGAAAAACAAGAGAAATAATTATTACAGACTTACCATAATGACTAAAGCACACTTTTAGCACACTTTTGGTGAAATAATAGTTGGTTTATAACAAAAATACACAAGAAATAGTTATTTTAAAAAAATGTCTCTGTTACTAAAAGGACAGGCAATGAGAATAAAACACTCACTCTTCCAAAGTTGTCTGTGTGTTGTTGATAGTCTGAACTGCCCTAAAGAGGAAAGAAAGATAAAGACATAACTGTCTTGTTTGACACGGAGTAAAAACAACATACCAGAGACATTTCAGAAACATACACTTCACAAGTATGCAAAAGCAGATGTGAATGCTTGGTCAATATATATTGCAAGCATGTGATCCCCTTGTACATACTTTTGTGATTCTGTGTTAGTGACAAACTTCAGTATTCAAAATATTTTCATATACAACATTTTTTTTTTTTTTTTTAATTTTTTAAATTTTTATGATCAGTACAATATCAATGAGTGCATTGCTGAAATTAGTGCTCTTGGGGCAATAACACTAGTGTAAACATAGTACCAAAGTGACTAGCAATCTAGTCTAAAGAAGGAAGTACATGTACATATACTAATTACTACACATTCAGTAATATAAAGAATATGCAATAATATTATAACATACAGTAAAACAAAAAATATAGCTGCAAGCAGCAATTATCGAGGCAAACACAATGCAGACAATACAGTGTTACAATGGCCGTGTCTCTTTTCAAATATAGTATGAGTCTTTAAGTGTCCCTTTATACACAGTATATATACACACATATATCATATATTATTTTATACCATTTAAACAGATCTAAAAGGATTTGTTATATCCTGTGGCTCCCTTTGGTGAACAATATTAGCTATAGCCTTCATCTCTCATTCCCATTAATTAAATGGCTGATTTTGTAAAAATTGCTGTTGAAACTCGTTATGTTTACTCAGAATGTTTTGTTGTCCATGTGTCAAGTTTTGTGAAGTTTTGTGTGAGTTAACAAGATATAGGCCAAATATCTATATTCAAAAGTGTCTCGAGATGGTGGGTACCCAATTTTGTGTGAAAAAAAAGTATTTTTTTCAAAAACTTGAAATAGCGGAAAAAGTCTTTACATGGATATGGATATCAATGGATTAAGGGGGCACTTAAGTAATGAAAAAAGAAAAAAAAAACATGAATTTTGCCTTGATCTTAACGGTTCCAGAGTTATAGGAAAAAATTTGTTATAACGTCACATTGTGGACAATTTCCTCCAAATTTAATACACAGTTTATTCTAGACACCTTTTAAGTGTCTGCCATATTTCATAACAATCAGGCATTCAGATTTGACATTATATGCGGCAGAATTTCATTTGGCTGCTGGCCATGTTTGTTTGGTTATCCGAGTAATATTTGAAGAATATGTTACCATTTGCCCCAAAGAAAGGGCATACCCATTTTCAACTTGATTGACTGTACAGCTTCGGAGTTACAAGCATTTTTTGTTGTAGTGAAAACTTGAAAAATATGTTTTATTGGGGTTTATGAACGTTAAATAAACATTTAATTATCTACAAGCATTTAATAGATTTAAATGTACATTAATTATATAAAACTAGACTGGCAGTGCACCCCAAAATCTATGCATTTATTTCCATTCAAAGGGATGGAAACTGATCGAAAAAACATTTGGCTCCCTCTGGTGGACAACAGCCTTCATCTTTCAGTTGAAATGGCTGATAGTTTAGAATTTGCAGTTAGCCTCCCGAGCATCATAAATTTATAAAAACTAAGATATGTTTGTCCACCAGAGAAGACGCAATTTTCAACTTCACCAGTTTACGGCATTATTAATAGGGGCAATTTTGATGCGACTTGGTGTGCATCCTCAAAATGTACTGTGGTCTATGTGTATTCAATTTCGTTAAGGCTTGACATTGCATTCAGGAGTCACTGACACTCATACAATGTTAGCATTTTTGCACGTTTCAGGCCTTGAAGGGAAGAGCCTCACCATGTTGCTGTGATGAGCTTTGGTCATAAGCAGCATGCGGCCAACCAGGTCTGTAGTGGACACACCCTGGGTTCTCTTGCACTCTCTGTAATGAGCAACTTTGAGTGAGAACCATACTAAACGTGCACAACATTAGGAGCATTAAAGCGAGGCATGTAATGGGCTTACCTGTACCTACCCGACTGTTTCACTTCTTCATATGTGTCTTTTCCATCCACAGTAAGAGTGATGTCATCTGTGGAGACAGAACCACAGTTAAGCTTTTTCAAGAGTCAACTACTGTGAAGTCTTTATTGAGAATTAATGCAATAATTTTACTCTAGTGCTTCTTATTTTAAGGTTTAGCCAAAAAGATTGGTCCCAGCTAGTGGTGTGTGGTACACTGTGCCCAAAATATTTTGCATGGAAGACCACGACCAAAGCCATGGGCAAGTAAGTGAAGGTTATATTTCCAGAGGACAAAAAAAAAAAAAAAAGATGCTCTAGAACCCTTCAGCTTTGTTTTTACTCAGATGCTGGACATATGTTATGCATATGTTACTTGAACAAGCTGTTGAGATAACGAAACGTGCAGTCTCAAAATATTAAACAAACACTATAAAATTAAAGACTTCTCTGTATTGACTTCAGCATCAACATTTTAGCACAGGTCTGACATGGTTATTATGCTTAAGCTCTGACCTCCATGAACACAGAAATCACAGCAATATTTGTCCAGAGTCTCAAGCGTGGTGACATACGGAGCTCCTTCCACGATCTCATCCACCCACTTGATGGCTCGCACCATCTTATATCTCTCAGCCTGAGTGAACACTGGAGGACCTTTGTGCTTAGAGATCTCATCTGCACCAAGAGAGAGACATTAGCATCAGTCAATTTCGTTTCTAGCTTCTATTACTTGTTTAGTACGGAGCCCTGCACATTACATGCAAACGTATATATATATATATATATATATATATCGTAGCCACAAATTAAAAATTTGTTCTTCGTATTTACTACTTTTCACAAACTAATGAACTGTAGTATATAAATATATAAATATACAGGGCTTCATATTTTTTGCTCACCAGCCAATGTTACTAGCCACCAGTGGTTTTCCAGAGCTTTGTTTTGCTCACCAGTGGTTTTCCAAAGTTACTAGAGACGCAGCATTTTCACTGGCCACAATTGTGACATCCATACTATGGGGAGAAACTGTCATATAGATATTTTTAATATTATCTCATAATTTGGCAGCAGGTATATTAGGCATGGATCCATTATACTGTTACACATGCATTTCCTTTCTCAACTGTTTACGTTCACTTAAAACAGAACTGACTATGTTTTCGTGAATACTCACTAAGACCGGCATTTTCACATTATTTGTGTGTATTTGACTGTTTAAGTGCAATAAGCTGAGAAAGAGAACTCAGTTTAGTACTGATATGGGGCTTTATGTCAGCACACTTTGGGTGTGAACACAAAACCTGCGAGAACGAGTAAAAAAATAGAAAAAGTCTTAGATCTTTGAGTTCAGCTCATGAAAAATGGGGGCAAAAACAAAAGTGAGTGAGGGGAGGCAGGTTTGTGTGTCAACTCACTGTCAGAGAGATGAGAGAGAGAGAGAGAGAGAGAGAGAGAGAGACTCCACTTCTTAAAGCTTAATTCACACACAAGTCTGCTTAAGTAATATTAAAATGTCAACTAAATTGTTTCAGTAAAAGTATACAAGGAAATATTCACAAGTTTAATTCTTCCCCTCAGTTCAAACACTGCCTGACATGACATGACACTGAGATCAGTATAACTACTGCTCAGTGGCAGTTGGTGTATTAAAACAGAAGTATGTCTGGTTCCTGAAAGAGCGCTTGGTCTCAAGCATCCCAGTCAGCTGAACTGCTGGAATGACTGCAATGACAAAGCAGGACTATCATTCTGTCAGTCAAACAACACTGTGTGGCACCGTTAGTGTGTATGCGTGTGTGTGTGTGTGTGTGTATCCTCACCGTCAGTGTGCACTCCAACAATGAGGTAGTCCCCCATAGCCTTGGCTTGTCGAAGTTGGTTGGAATGACCATAGTGGACCATGTCATAGCTAAGAAGAAGGTAAGGTAGATGAAGACAGGTGTTAAAACAGGAAGGAGACTAGAAAGGTGGTAGCATAGCTAGTAGCTACACTCATACAGGCTTTAGTTTGACCCAAGCCTATTGCATAGGCTATTACTCTGTTGATAATAATGTGTGGAACCATTTAAACATGTATGATTCAAATAATTTTGATATCCACAAATAAATAGTTCACATTAGAAAGCAAGTGAAAGAGTGTTGTCTACAAAGAAATTATGATACAGCTTACACTCAACTTACCGAGTTCTATCAATCAATCAATCAATCAATCAATCTATCTAGCTATCTAGCATTCTAGCTATCATCTATCTAGCTATCATCTATCTAGCTATCTACCATCTAGCTAGTCAGTCTTTTTTTCCCTCAGAATTGGAATTTATAACTCGCAAAAGCAAGTTTATATCTCACAATTCTGAGAAAAGTCAGAATTGCGAGATGTAAACTCACAATTGTGAGAAAAATGTCAGAATTGTGAGATAAAACGTCATAAGTATCTTTTAAATTGTTTTATTCCGTGGAAGAAACAAGCTATATCTTGCAATTCTGACTTTATCACATGCAATTAAGAGTTTGTATCATGCAGTCATTTAGGTCATATGATGTGCATTGAAAGTAAAATAAGATTGTTAAGATAAGAGTGATTATATAATATATGTATATAATAATGTAATATAATAATGTATATAATATATGTTGAAGCCAATGACTAGTCAATGGTGGCCTGGCTCTGCTCTATCTTAAAGCAGACAGCATCACAGCAGCACTGGAACTGGCCATGAGCATGAAATATTTACTACTGAAACTGGTTTGCCGGCAACCAAACTGCAACTGAGCTCTGCATATTTGACCAGAGAGAATGATAGCAGAGCCAGCAGAGTGTGAACCCTTGTGCAAAGAAAATATATTTCCCTATATGAATGATCTATATATTAAATGATTTAACAGTATATGTGAAAACGTACAGAATAATATGTTGTGTTAATATATTACAATATATTGAATAATACATAAGGAATTGCCCCTTTTCATATATTGAAAAATATGTGACAATATATTTACTAAAATATCATAATTTATGTAATTTTATATTCACTAATACACTTCATAAATTATAGATGTGATTAGATATGGTAGATTTATTTACTCATGCAGTATAAACACATACAATTATATAGACATATATAATATATTTCTTATATTTTATAATTATTTACATTAAAAATGTTTCATATTTTCAAGCTAGTTAACAAAAGCACAACTGCATGTAAGTATTTAGCAAAGAGACTATCATTGTGCTAAAGAGAGCACAGCCATTATTTTTTAAATGAAGCAATTTTAGTCTTAATGGTGTTTGGCTTTTCGTCAACCTAACCACAGGCTCTACACTTCAGCACAATGGTAACCCCAAAAACTCACACATACCAGAAAACCTTTTAAATTCCAAGGTAATACAATTTAAAACACTAACAAATCCCCCCCTATATTAATACTGAGCAAAATGAAGATCATAAAATGCAGCAGTCAGATTATGCAATGTGAAGGGGGCTGTGGGGGACGGGAGAACTGTGTCGTGTTCAAATATCATGGAAATAATAACAATGAATCTTAAAGGTCTTAAAATACATTTGTTTGTTTTAACTTTGGAGACGTTTTAATGTATTTGCTTCATGTCGAGATTCTCAGCAAAGCACATACTAGTACTCATTGACCCAGTGTCAGCTGATCAGATTGGCCTTCCAACCATGTCATGTGGTTACTGCACATGACAAGGTTGGTTATTCTTCATAGGTCAATCAAACCCAGTTAGACCACTTTGCTGCTCTGCATGGCTGCATTAACACAGCTGTTAAAAGATACACAAGACTGGCTTTCATTTTACCTTAATCACATTACATGCTATTTATATTTATCTTCCTGAAGGCTTTCACTGTCCATCTCAAAGTGGAATCCACTCTCTTTGTGCTGACTAAGTGCTGACCATTGCTGAACGTGGACTTGAAGTGTTGTTGAGCGTCAAACATTACGTGTTCTTGCCCTATGCTCTGCTCATGATAGGTCAGGGAGGGGTTAAATGACATTTTATTATGAATGGAATTTAGCATAGACATCCTGACAATTCAGGGTTAGTGATTTTTTAGAGTTTTACTTAAATATTTAGATTTTTTAAATGGTCATCATAAAAGAAAAAACACCATTGCTTTGCCATGGTTTCCTTTCTATGCCACCAAATTCATTTAACTGTGAGACTATTTACTGAAATGTAGTAGAACCATGACCACAGAACTGTGATACAACTGAAGCTATACATTAGAAATGCATCTAGAAACTAGAAATGTCACAGCCCTAATCTTTAGTATTTTAGAATAACATTTAAATGGTGCTTGTCTGTGCAAAACTCACTGTCACAATCCTAAGGTGTTCTCAGTGGTTTTGCTTGCAAGGACTTGAGTTTGATCGCTCGCACTCTCTCCTCAGTTCTATTCTTTGTTTTTGTTTTCATCTTTCATCTTTGCTTCGCTTCATTTTGTGTTACTCACATTCACTCGTGCTCTCATCTCCTGTCTTGTCAGTCTGTCAGTCTTGTAATTTGGTTACTCTGTGTTACTCCTGCCTTCTGCCAGGTTACTCCAGATTCCTTCCTCACCAGAACACCTCAGACATCAAAACTGCCCATCTTGGTGTTGACCCCTGCCTTCGTCTCGAGTTCTGGTTCTCAGATATCTCCTCTAACCTAGTTGCTAGTTCAGACTGTCTGATTGTTTACGATTGGAGGCTGCCAGTGACCTGATCTACCCCTTTTGGTGTTTCTACTGCTCGCTCAGATTCTGACCCTCCTGCCTGCCTGACGACCCCTTCATCTTCTGAAACAGCGTGGTCACTATCTGGATTGCTTGTTGGACCCTTGCCTGGCTTTCATGACCCCTTTGATTCTGGCCTCTTCATTGTTATTAATTTTTAATATAGCCTTGTTTCAACATCCATCTGGTCTATCATCCTTTTCTTCTGACATTGCTATGCAAAGGTGCTCTAGTGGGATGCTAGGTAGCCCAAGCTAGTAAAGCCCACCCTCAGTCTCTATGATACTCTGGTCTCTGGGTATGACTTGGCTCCCTACTAGGTCTATGGGCTTCACCCTTTTAATTGTCCATCAAGTGAAATCATATAAAGGGAACCATAATGCCCCTTTTACAAGATGTAATATAAGTCTCTGGTGTCCCCAGAATGTGTCTGTGAAGTTTCAGCTCAAAATACCACAAAGATAATTTATTACAGCTTTTCAAATTTGCCCCTATTTGGGTTCGAGCAAAAACACACCGTTTTTGTGTGTCCCTTTAAATGCAAATGAGCTTACATTAAATACAGCTTTACATTGTTCAAACCGGAGTCGGACACTGATGGAGATACTCAGGAAGAAGTTACAACTTTTAGAATGCAATTGGACGTTTCTGAATGGCTAGTGGATACATTTATGTAGTTGCTGTTGATTCAACTCATCGACTAGCATGTGCCGTCATGTTAATCTTTTGTGCAAATCCAGCATTGAATTGATCCTCGTTTGTGAAGCAGTCCGGAGTAAAATGATGGCATGGAAACACTCTACTACAACAACTCTTCCTCTTCTCTAAAGCAGCCCAACATGGCCTCACCCCCTTTGTTGCGTGTTCTTGGGGGCAGGGTTTATGTAAATTTTATGGTTAGTGATGTCACTAACCTGGGAAGAAGCTTCTTGTAGTCCCTACCAGCCATTTGTTGTAAAACAAACAGAGAATTCTTTAAAAGAAAATATCTCCCTTTGCATTGAACTTTGAACGCTGTAACTTTGCAGATGTTGTTTATGCTCAAACAGCAACATTACACACTAACTAAAGTTAAAAAAAAGTGAAATCATAATCAAGGACCCCTTTAAGAAAAACAATGCTGTAGCACACCTCTGCTCAACATGACTTACTCGTGTATGAAACACAGAACGGAGCAGGATGAGTTACATGGCTTAGGTGTTTGTTCAACACCTAAATATGAGTTACAGTAATAGTAATCAGAAATCAAATAAGAAAAAAAAATTGTTTTATTGATAGGAATCATTTCGATTACATATCCTTCCTGAGGAGGCAACGAGATACTCAATCAGTAGCTGATGGGAAGACCTTCCAGGTGTGACGACTGTCTGAAGCCCTCATAGTATCACAGCAGATGGCTGATGGCAAAAGCACTGCCCTCCAGACACGTCTACACCATCACTCCTCAGATTTCTATGAAGGACGTTGAATGCAGTAACTAAGAAGCAGCAACATCTCATTCCCTACTCAGGGAACCATGGTTACATACAGTATGTGACAAAGAAGTTGCTTTTCATAGGTTCACTCAACTCTGTGTCAGTTGCTATAATAATATAATATAATAAAGACATGTTTTGAGACTGGCAGAGACGACAGCACAGAATAAAGATGCTCATACCAGCCTCCTATGTTTCTGCTGCTGCCTCAGAAGACGCAGTAGTCCAGTGCGGCGGCTACACATTGTCATGTTGTAAATAAGACAACATCTGTATTGCAAACCCCTCCATGTTGTGGTTGTTGTTGTTGTTTTATGGCATATACCTACCAACAAAACGTCATTTACCATAGAAACCAATGCAGATAATCCGTAAAACGAAACATGGACACACAAATCGGATCTGAACAGTTGCAATACACAATGTGAACAGTAAATAATTTAGATCAGATTTCAATCGGATACACAAATAATCGGATTTGGACTGACAGTGTGAACGTAGCCTCTGAGTTCCTCCTTGAGGAGAGAATGCTGCACTTGCTGAAACATGATGAAACGAATAAGCTAAATTAAAGCACGGGCAGAAAAATTTATTCTTGATGAAGATAAATCTGATGAATGATGGCACGGGTGCATCCTATAAGGCAATGTCGACGCCAATGAATTGCTGTGATTCTATACGGGCTTCAGACAATCGTCACACCTGGAAAGTACTCCCGTATTGACGCAGCGCCAAAGGAAAACAGTAAATCATGAGTTGAAGCTCTGTCTGACTCACTGTGACATTCTCCTGTTATGCTGTAGAGGGTTTTATGAGAACAACAGTCAGGTGTGGGCTGGCGGGATTGAGGGGGGTCACTGAGCTCTCTGTGTTTACACTGCCTCTCATTGGTAGTTCATTCCACTGTCTAATATTCTGGCATCCCAAACATTCTGCAACATTCGAAAAAACACCATCACTCAGGCAGACAGAAATGGCTGGAATTCTGAAAGAGAAAGGCTCAATAATCCTGCTCATGATGTATTGCACATGAATCCAAACACCTCTTTTCAGCCACATGCACTCACAAACTCTGATGTTTGATCAGATACAGCCTTTTTAGAAAGAAATAATACTAATGTCTACTACTAATATCATCTCAACTCGGACACCCAAACCAAAAAGTAGATAGTGAGCTTATTCCTCAATACGTGTGTTTAAGAAAAGTGAATCACATGTGCATTTGAGCATAGTGAAAAAAACAAAAAACAAATGAGATTCAGGAGATGGATACACTCTAAAAAATGCTGGGTTAAAAACAAATGGAAAATGGACAAACCCAGCAATTGGGTTGTTTTAACCCAGCGGTTAACCCAGTCGCTGGGTTTGCCTAACCTGCTGGGTAGTTTTGGGTAGTCAACCTATTTTGGGTTCATTTTAAGCCAGCCATATAGTATTTTGGGTTAAATAAAACATTGGGCAAACGTTTAACCCAACTGCTGGGTCTGTCCATTTTCAACCCATCTTGGGTTGTTTTAAAACCAGCATTTTTTAGAATGTAGTGTTTTTCAGTGTGCCACTAATAAGTGAAACTTATAAATATAACAAATAATATTTTAAATATAATCACTATTGTTTTTGCTGTTATTGTATTAGGCAGTTATTGTTATTACAACAACTAATGTTCTTCTTACTGTATTGGTCTGTTTAGACATGAGTTTGATTTCAGAGCAGGGAAAACTCCATAAAGTCAGCAGGGATGTAGTGTTCACATAAAAAAGTAATGCGAAGACTCTCAATTCCATGCTGTATTGGAATCTATTAACCTCATAGGGAAATCAACCTTAATAGAATTCCTCTATTTAACTGCATGAATATATAGGCTATACTACTAATAATATAGGCTACTATTACTATCTATCTATCTATCATATATATATATATATATATATTTATACACACAC
Source organism: Hypophthalmichthys nobilis (assembly GCA_037950665.1). Lineage (NCBI taxonomy): Eukaryota > Metazoa > Chordata > Actinopteri > Cypriniformes > Xenocyprididae > Hypophthalmichthys > Hypophthalmichthys nobilis. The sequence continues at coordinate 6,733,662 of CM075475.1, forward strand.
ATACACACACATGCATACAAATTATAATACAAAAATATGTAATAATAAAAAATAATAAAAACAAAAATATATGTTGGTACAAATAAATGATACATGAAATGATATAAATGAAATGATAAATGATTATATATTCATAATTTTTTTTATTTGTAAAAGCATTATTATTAGTATTAATCTTAATGGAAACAATAAAAGTTCTTGAGCATTCAGTGTTTTAAGACTTTATATTAGATGCGTTGCAGCGTGCTGTGGCTGTCAAGTCTATAGTCCAGTCATATTATCTTATTTTAATGTACACAGAGCTCTAGTACTGGGATATAGTCTTTCTTATGCCAATGCGGTGAGATGTATTGCAGTGCGCACTCACCATCCATCGCACCAGACGCGGACAGTGCGCCTCCTCTTCTCCGGACTGCAGGCTGCGGCGGCGGACGGAGGACTGATCACATGATGCCCGTTCTTCATCATTTTATAAAGCCCTTTTCGCAAGCACTTCAGCACAAATCAAAGTCAAAACACTGATAATCCACTAGATTGGTTATTCAGTGTGTTCACAGGACCGGGAAACCTCTGTCCTTTTCCAGGATAGCCGGCTTCTGCGTTAAATGAAGGTGACGTTCTAATTTGGGACAACGCCTCCTCGGCTGGCCAGCAAAATTTACGAATCACACTACTGTGAAGGCATCCTCATGAATATTAGCGAAGTGACGTGACGTTTGGTCCGTGGGCCTAATTAATTTGCTGAAAGTCTTAGGGGCGTTAGCGAATGAACGAATCCAACTAGTCATGGCGTGGCTCATGAATATTAATTTACGTGCTGTGCGCCCCCGGAAGGTTTTCAAGGAACGTCCGCACGACAACATTTATATTCATGTAATGCGCCTTTGCAATAGTAGGATTTGTAAGTTCGCTGCCTGGGAAGTGGCGTCATATGGTACGGACTCGTACGATGAGCGGTGACAGGCAGCGGACATTACTGTTACATAATCCCAGCTCTCGTGTCATGTGACCAGTTGAAATCCATACCTAGCGGCCGCTGTCTCTGCGTCCGGGACATGCGTCTTGCTTACCATATAGGATGAACAGTGCTCGAGATCAGTGGCGCAAACAAACTGAATCACACTGTTAATTCAGGACTGAATGTAGGCTAATTGTTAAATAACCATTAACAAGTGATATAATAATGTATCATTACTGCTTAGCTAAAAATTGGAAGTTAAAAATTCAACCGTTAAAGCATTAAAAATAAGGCAGCACGATTCAGTAAATTTGATTTTAATGTGTGTGTATTATCAGTAATAAAGTAATCATTAAAAAATTAGTAATTATTCAAAAAAAAACAAAACAAAACAAAAAAAACAACCATTTATATCAATGCGATTCAGAGATGAAGGCCATGCTGTTGTCCACTAGAGGGAGCCACAGGATAGCAAATCCATTAAGATCTGTTTAAAATTGCTCAATAAATTGACTTGTAGAAAAAATAGCATATAAATTCATTATGGTTTCATAAAGTTTAATAAAGCCTAGTATAATAAGTTTGCAAAAACTGATCTCCAAAAGACCATTAATTTTTTTACCATCTTAATTTTAATGACATCGACAACATATTTGTCAAGATGCCAGACATGACTGAATATATGTCCAATTGAAGAGACACTATATTATTTGTCTATTTTAATATAGTAATATATAACAATACTTCCATAAAGAGACACTTAAGGATTCATATTTTATTTGAAAAGAGACATGTCCATTGTATAACTACATCATCTCTCTGATAAAACCGAATTTACTTTCATCTCAGAAGAGACATTGTGAAAGTCGAGGATGGTCCAATCAAATGTGGCCAATATAAATTCAATATTTATTAATCAAAATCAAAAGTGGGAGGGTCTGGGGACAATCTGAAGCAAGCCAGTTAGAGCTCAGCCTCAAGTCACATGCTTTTCAAAAGCTTACGGAACTTTGGCTAAGTTCAGACCAAATCCGAATTTTGTGCATATCCAATTGAAATCCAATCAGATTTAGCAAGTGTGAATAGCAAAGAATCACATGAAATGTGATTTTTACAAATCCGTTTTGAGCTACATTGGCTATGTTCAGACTCAGTCCAAATCTGATTATTTGTGTATCTGATTGGAATCTGGTCTAAAATTATTGACATCCACACTGTGTATCGCAATTGTTCAGATCCGATTTGTGTGTCCATGCCTCTCCATGTTGTGGTGGTTGTTGTTGTTGTTTTGACGAATGCCTACCAATGCAACGTCATTGCCATAGAAAGCAATGCAGACTTTCCAGAAAATGGAAATTTTCTGGAAAGTCTGCATTGCTTTCTATGGCAATGACGGTGCATTGGTAGGCATTCGTCAAAACAACAACAACCACCACCACAACATGGAGTGGTTTGCAATAAAGAAGTTGTCTTATTTACAATTTCCATTTGTAAATATCAATAACTTGGATTTTATAGTCGCAAATAAATATCAGAAGCTGGAATGTCAACTTAACATCAACATTATCTTTCCATCAAGGTGACCAGTCGCAGCAGTTGCTAAGGGTCATTCTGTGTCAAATCAAACAAATTTCGGAAACTTCCCCTGCTCAAATTTGAGATTTTGTTCATATTTTTTCTGTAGAAAGACAAACATAAATAGTGAAGAAAGCCAAAATATTAAATGTCACAGATGTATATTTACTGAGGAATCCACTATTTTGTAATAATCCACTATTTTCCACTATTTTTAGAGGGGTGTAAAAATGACTTTAGAAAGATGGCAGCATCGTTATTTTATTTTACACAGAGATTGGTAGGTCTTTTAGTTAAATTATGTTGACTTTAGCAATCTTTGTTGCACTTCTTGTTTGTTTTTGCCTCAAGTTTGCATGCCTGTAACTCAAGAAGTATTAAATATATCTTAATATCCTTTTAGATTCGGGCTCTAGATTCTATTGTGGTTTGCTGTCATAGTGGCACCAGCTGGCATCATTAAATGTGGGATAATCAAACAACTTTGTCCTTTTATATTTACCAGCATTAAATGCATATTTCCCACTGTGCACAGATACTAAAGACACTAAAGATACCGGGGTGGCGGTATCTCTCTCTCTCGCTCTCTCTCACACACACACATGCACACACTCACACACACACACACACACACGAACGTGCGCGCACACACACACACACACACAGGTTTCCATGTTTTATGAGGACTTTCCATAGACATAATGATTTTTATACTGTATAAACTTTCTGCATTTTTACATTTTATAAAAATATCATTTTGGATGATTTATAAACTGTATTCCTCACGGGGGCCAAAAAATATCCCCACAAAGTCTAAAATTACAGGTATTACTATCCTTGTGGGGACATTTGGTTCACTTCCGAAACTTAGTTTCAAATGTGAGCGCTTGCAAATCTTGCTAACAATGTGTTAAAACATTTTAACAGTGAAAAAAAAATGCTGGAAACATGCTAGCCCTGTTAAAATGTTAACATGTTAAAACATGCTAATAACATGCAATAAAAAAACATGTTAGAATCATGCTATGCATTAAAACATGCAAGTAACACGCTACATTATGCTAACAATGTGCTAAAATACTAACAATATGCTAAAACAAGCTATCAATATGATAAAATCATGCTAGTCGTGCAAAAACATGCTAGAAACACATTAGCAGTGCAATAAAATATGTTAGTAACACAATAAAACATGCTAGAACAAGTTAGGAACATGTTAATCATGCTAACAATGAGTTATAACATGTAACAAGCATGAATGAAATAAGCCATAAGAACAGAGCGAAGCCTGAGAAATGAGTGCTAATGATTGGCATTGTCTGCTCTCCAATGTTGTCACTCTTTCTTAAAACCTTCCGGAGCACCCATTACTCTTTATCATTATACTGTTCTCCTGGCTTTCGGCCCCACCCTGCTTGCCACAATATGTTAGAAACATGTAACATGCATGTAATTATGTTAACCTTGTGTTAAAATATGCTAGCAATATGTTAAAACATGTTAAGAACATACTAGAAACAAGCTAGTATCATCGCAACTACGTTCCTTCTTGGAAAGAAATGGTATCTGTGAGAATTACCAGTCAGGATTTAGACCGTATAGTACTGAGACTGCTCTCATTAGAGTTACAAATGATTTGCTCTTATCAATCAGATCGTGGTTGTATCCCTCTATTAGTGTTACTAGATCTCAGTGCTGCTTTTGACACTATCGACCACAATATTCTTTTGAATAGACTTTAGCATTAGTGGAATTACATTGGTATGGTTCAGATCTTACTTATCTGACCGTCATCAGTTTGTAGTAGTAAACAAAGAGATGTCATATCGATCACAAGTTCAATATGGAGTACCGCAAGGCTCCAATTCACAAAATTAACGGAATGCATAGCTGACATAAAAAATTGGATGACCAGTAATTTCTTACTACTAAATTCAGAAAAAACAGAGATTCTAATTTTTGGACCAAAAACTTCTTCACGTAATAACCTAGAATACTGTCTAACACTTGATGGCTGCTCTGTTAAGTCTTCGTCGTCAGTTAGGAACCTGGGTGTGCTCTTTGATACCAATCTTTCATTTGATCACGTCACGTTTCTAGCATCTGTAAAACCGCATTCTTCCATCTTAAAAACATATCTAAACTATGACATATGCTCTCAATGACAAATGTGGAACAATTAGTTCATGCGTTCATGACCTCAAGGCTAGATTACTGTAACGCTCTACTGGGTGGTTGTTCTGCTCACCTGTTAAACAAACTCCAGCTGGTCCAAAACGCAGCAGCTAGAGTTCTTACTAGAACCAGGAAGTATGACCATATTAGCCCGGTTCTGTCAACACTGCATTGGCTCCCTGTTAAACATCATATAGATTTTAAAATCTTGCTACTTACTTACAAAGCACTAAATGGTTTAGCTCCCCAGTACCTGAGTGAGCTCTTAATGCATTATAGTCCTTCACGTCTATTGCGATCTCAGAATTCTGGACAGTTGATAATACCTAGAATATCAAAATCAACTGCAGGCGGTAGGTCCTTTTCTTTGGAACAGTCTTCCTATCACTGTTCAGGAAGGAGACACACTCTGTCAGTTTCCGGAACCGGGAACACTTCCCATAACACCTGATGTACTCGCTCATAAGACACATCATAAGAAAAACGGCGTCTACGCTAATATTAGTCTCTCTCTGTTTATCCCGAGGTTTGCCGCAGCCTGCCGGATCCAGGCCGTATCCAGATGGGATGAAGGACCTGTATCTAGACATGACAATAATGCAGCCCTGACGTTCCAACTAAATTATCCCCTGCGAAGGCCTCCTTTCCTTTCCCTATGTATAGATAAAACGTTATCAAAATTATTCCAGTTCGCATAGATCCGCGGACACAACTAATTTTTCTGTATTATACGGACTAGACAAGTAATTTGGCAAATATCACTTTTTTTAAAAAAAAGACCAAGCTTCTGTGCACATACACACTCAAAAACGCAAATCTATAGACTAAACATGTAAATGAACGGCAAGAATGCATTAAAGGTATTAAGCATTTTTTTTTTTTCAGTAGGAAAGGTGTCTTTTAAGCGGCCCCTAAAGTAATAATTAACAATTTTACAACGGAAGTGATTCAGTCAAAAACCAACTTTAGCTCGATAATAATTTTCCTATTGTCACTGTGAAGCTGCTTTGAAACTATATGTATTGTGAAAAGCGCTATATAAATGAAGATGACTTGACTTGACTGGCTAGCAGAATGCTAAAACATGATAACAACATTCTACAAACACGGAAAAACATGTTAATGTGTTAAAATATACAACAATGCAAAGCATGCTAACAAAACCTAAGAACATGTCGACAAGTCCCAGTGACATGTTAACAATGCCAAGCAACAATTAAAAAAATAATAATTGCTTTAATAAAAATAATTGTCTTTTACTGAAAGAAATAATTGTCTTTTACTGAAAGAATATTTTAGTTTGTCATGTATATTTTTTTATTAGATCAGATAACATTTTAAGCTGTCATATGGTCATGTTACAACATGCCCCTCCTATGAGATATGTTGTCACATTTCACTTCCCTTCTTTCAGGGTAAATAAAGAAAAAAGTATACACTGTATTAATGAAAAAATGCCATGTATTTGTACCAGACATGTGTGAAATTAATGTGGAAAAAAATAAATTCAATGAACCCTAAGTAGATTTAGCCTACACAGACTGAGAAAGTCAAAAAGCGTTGTGTCCCACTCTCCCCAAGTCTAATATGGTCTAAGATTTTATTGTTCTCTCTGACTTTTTCATCTTCTCTCAGTAAAAACCTTCAAACTTAAAGATTTTAAAAGCTATTTTAAAATGTCAGACAAGGCTATGTCAAGTCAACATCAAAATTGGTCATTAAACTTTTAAAACATCTAGTCATCTAGTTTTAAAACATTTAGACTGCTAAATGTTAAGATCTTTTCACATAAAATTGAACTTAAATGCAAAATAATCATTTTATTTTAAAGATGATAACTGGACTGAGCATCATGTGAAGCACATTATTGTTTGCAACAATTATTGTTGCATTATGTGATCTGCTTCACATACTAATTTTAACGAATCTTCAATAGCAAGCCAGTATTCTATTCCTAAACACAGCCAAAGACATGCTATATTTCTCCCTCAGGGGTCAGCTGCTAAGTTGTTAGATATAATAGATGTGCATGAGCCCCATTAATTGTGCCACTGGCTCCAGGCTGAGAGATCTGGGGCAAGCACCTGCTGCAGAAGTGGGTGAGAATGACGAATGCTGTCCTACATCACCCAACTGCTCACCTCTCCCCTCCATGTGCCAAATTACTCGTATGGAGATAGAGAGCAGACTGGGCTCTTCTCTGGAGAAGAGCATTTCTCTCAGGAGCTTTCGATGTCATACGGATTGGTCAGCCACTGTGTGCATGAGTGAGATGCAGGTTAAACTGGTAAAACAATAATTGGCAATCCAATGAAGAGAGCAGATTAGCTGTCTCATCTCAGTGGTTACTCAATGAGTCCCTATTGATTAATCACTAATCTGAATATTGGGAGTGACAAGTTACCCCTCGATATCTATGGTAGTGGTATGATAATATACATTAATTAAAATATTTTTTATATTTCACTCAGATGTATTTCAAAGAATGCTAAGGTATCACCATTGTACATCAATGGAAAAACATCAAATTACAAAAAGTTATTTCTTTTAGTGTTGTATGTACAATAGCTGTACATTATATTGCCATGCATACAATAAAACCATATTAATTTGGACAAATTTATTGTGATTCAGTTTAAAAGCGAAGAGAAAAATGCTGATGCTTCTAATGAGAAGGATGTTGCATTTTCTCTTTTTGAAAGAAGCTTTGGGCTTCTAAAGATAGAGGGAAAAATTGCCTTGTATGCTACCAACCCAAATTTAGGACAGACGCACCTCAACATCGCTCATGACTCCAATGTTTTACTCACGTCAGGCCAAAAATATGTTCTCAGAGGTTGCTTGAACTAGGTCAACTGACATCTTTTTTTGGATCACAGAGAGAGAAATTGTGCCATCTAAATGATAGCAGTCTCCTTAAACCAAGACGAACAGCAATAAGCCTTCCCCACCGGTTTATTTGGGTCAATGACAATGCCATGGAAAATAACCAAAAATATATTTTGTTATTAGATGAAATATAATCATCATTTTTCTTAAATTGGGTAACATATTTCTCTAATGACAATTCAAGAGAAATTATATATATATATATATATATATATTAAAAATTATTTGGGTGCCTGAAGTTCTGAATCTTTCTCAAAACATTTTTATTGGTCATATACAAAATAAAAGAAGCTGTAATTCAACAAACATACATTATATACAACAGTACATCAATAAATTAGCCACATCTGAGAAATGGTTAACTGCATGGTTCAAATCCACAGTCATTAAATAGGAATACAGTGTTGTATCTATAGAATGCAAAAAAGTACAACAATTTAATTAATAAATAGTTACAATTCACCCAATGTGTTACTGTGTTTCATACAAAGTACTGTAAATATCTTATTACAACCCATTGATAAAATAACCAAAACATATTCTATCAATGTTCACCAATCATAAACTCACATTTCATAGCTTTATTTGATGACCCACAAATCTAGTGTCAAATATAAAAACCTGTACAGTCACTTGCTTACCAAACAAAGAATGTGACAAACTATTAGCCTAAAGCTTGGTAACACTGCCATTAATGTGCTGACTGAAAAAAATGTTGCTTTTTAATAGGATTCATTGATGAACCAAGACACATTAAAACAATGGCAGGACCAGTTGCATAGCCTAACGTTAAATTAATATAGTCACAAGACAATAATATAGTAGCAATGTCAATAGCTCTGTCCCAAAACTTAGTGAGCTTCCATGTTACCTACTTACATAAGCATGTTAACTGAAATGGAGCCTTTTATGTTACTGGTTTGACACAAATAGTGTTTTTCACAGTAAGTGCTCAAGAGTCAACTGATTTTCCCACTTTTCCATTGTTCTTCTATGTAAACACGCACTAGACGGACGAGTTTGACAGTTGCGCTTGCATCTTTTGCGTCTCGCACATGACGCGTCATTCTAAAAAATAAAAAAAAAACAAAAACAAAAAAAACAAAACACGGTACTCAAGTTAAAAGATGTTTTAAAAAAACAAATTCCACTGCTCGCGTATTGCGTTTTTCAAACCGTAAATGCGTTCTGTGCGAATGGCCCCTTCTAAACTGGACACTACATAACACAATAGAACCCAATCAGTAATGCTGTTTACACTGGACGTGATGCGATAAATCCTTACAGTTACACTGTTTAGACTGGGGCTGCAACAGCTTGAGGCTGTCTACACTGGATGTGACAAACAACAGTTGCAAATCCATTTGTTCTCATGTCAGAAGTAGCACAAGCTCGTGAAGGGATTTTTTTGGGATTTGTCTGTGTTGCATCGTGCCACATCCAGTGTAGACAGAATCACTGATTATAATGGGTTCTATCTGCTTTTGTTGCACCGCTTGTGTCTAGTGTAGACAGTGTTAGAAGTTTAGAACTTCTTTTAACTCGGGTACTGCGTTCTTAGAATGCTGTGTCGTGCGTGAGACACTGCAAAAGATGCAAGCGCAATGGTCACATCCGTCTAGCACGCATTTACATAGAAAAACAATGGAAAAGTAGCACTGTGGAATGAAAAAATGTGTTTTGTGTGAATATTACTAAGCATCCACAAGTATCTATACTTTCCGATAGTGAATGAAACAAAAGTATGCTTTAAGTACAAAGTATGTCCATCATCTTTGATTCACTTTTGACTGAGCTTGTCAAAATACATTCTGGGACTGGATATACTGTATGCAATACTGCCATACAATTTGGCCAGAACAAGTTGCATTTGAAGGCATAATGTTGCTGCCTATCTCTTGAAACAGAGTCAGGAATGTGCCTATGATGCATTAGGATACTAGGGTTTGGAACAGAGCTAATAAACACACTTACAGAACATTTACCTTAGTAGGAGTGACTGTATCTCACTGAAATATCTTTCTCCTTAGCAGTAATTTTACAATAGTGCTAAAATACAAACTACCACAAAAATCATTGGTCAAAAAAAAACAACAAAAAAAAAAACAATACTTTGTGCACATAAGGATACAGTGTGGCACTTATCCAAGAACTACATTAAACACCACAGAGAAGTGCTGTGTGAAAATAGTGTGCAGAAAACCTCAGAGAAAAACTCCAAAAAGCTGCTTTTCAGACAGAATGAATGTGGCGAGTGCATTATGTGAGCCATGTACTCTAACAACAGTCATCAAACTGCTGAAAGAATACGCCCTATATGCTGAAAACGTGTGCTGCAGGAAATGTTTTCAGAATACGGAAATACTGATTGGTGTGGCCTTAAATCTATGATGTGAGGCAGAGCTGAGTTGAGGCAAGAGGGCAGTGCATTCATGTCACAGTGAATCAGTTTCAATCTCTTCATTTTCATCTTAAAGAAATAGTTCATCCATAAATGAAAGCTGTCATTATTACTTGCCCTTGTGTTGCCGGTTATGACTGCAAAATAAGCCCCACCAGGGTGATCAAGATCAGAGGCAAGCAGTTTCTTGTAACTTGTAAGACTAGTTTATGCAACCCGACCCCAGGTTTTTTTTTTTTTAATCACATTGAATCCTTTGTTTTGCTGTCTGTACATTATTCTGCTTATTACATGATTGCTTATTTACTTCATATTCGTCAACATTATTGAGTTGACTGCACTGATGTTGACATCACTGTTTTTCCCAGACCTGCTTTATAGCGGAACTGATCATATTGATGATCTTTGCAGTTATTAAACTGAACTGAATTAACAATGAACTGATTTTAGCTGAATAATAATTCTATTGTCTTTTTAGAAATGATTTACATAAGAATTGAATTCTGTTTGCATCATTGATCATTATTTTCCTGTTTACCCCTGTAAAGCTGCTTTGAAAGAATCTGTACTGTATAAAGCGCAATAGAAATAAGGTGACTTGACTGTTTGAGGGGGGGATGTGCAGAGAATAAATTACTTAAATCTCATTGTATAACCTCAGATGACTTGTAATATAGAGGCACAAATCATACACACTACTATTATAACTTCTAGTGCTTGTTTCCTTTTTGGAGCTTGCTGGTAAAAACCAAAGTGTTTTGGAACAACATGAGGTTGGGTGTATGACAGAGGTTTCATTTGCGGATAAACTATCACTGTAAATCAACTGAAGTGACCTGAAAGTTCTCACAGGGTCTTTAACGCTTTGCCATGCCAGAGAGTTTATTCCATTTCCCCTCACTTATCCATTCAGATTCACAGCTGTGACACACATCAGGGCCATAAGTTGAAGTACTTCTGGAACTTTTTTATATTACACTGAACGTTTATCCTGAGAAAACAGTAGGGAAGAGCATATCAAAACAAGTCCATTTCATTAGTGCATTTCACTTACCCTGATCATCTCACAGAGAAATCTCATGAAGCTTATTTCAAACGCCTGTACGTAGTTCTGCTCTGAATCCAGAGTCAATATCTGTCCATCAGATCCAGAACATGAGCAAGACAGGGTTGACAATCAATTTACTTTTTAAATATTATAGCTCTGTTCCAAACCCTAGTGAGGGAATGCCTTGCTATCTGCTATCAGACATACAGTAGGCAGCATTCTATCTGAAACGGATCCTTGAACTGATCTGTGACATTCTACATGGGAGGCAAACACTGTACTCAGTCAAATTCAATAGAAAAAAAACAACATACATACCACAAACAAATATTGGGTAAAACAATCCCTTCTCGATTATTTCTATACACACATTTTAGCAATGATTACAGTTACTAAATGTAATAACTTTCCTGTTCCTCTTTCATTTACAACCCCTCCACAATCAAATCAACTCCCAATGGATAAAAGTCCCCCTCTACTGTATTTTTCTTCTACATATTTCCCTCAGCAAGTATTGGCTATTTATAACTGACATTTAGGGTGTTTTTGTTTCTCTGCCTATCTGACCCGAGATGCTGGGGAAGGCTCCGGCATCCCTGCGACCCTACGTAAGACGAACGCTTTGGAGAATGGATGGAGAGATTTGTTTCATTTTTCAGTGAGCTTGTTACCTGTTTGTGAAGGACAAGTGCGATGCTTCCTTACCTGATAGCACACGTACATCACGGAGATGCCTATTTGATGTCTACATTCATCTGCAATTTGTTGTCATTTTTGTTGCACGTGTTTGCTCATCTGCAAGACGTTTCCTGTCAGATGTTATATAGACATTTAGAAGATGTCTTAAAGATGTTTATGATTTAGAATGTATGTAAAACTGTTTTTTCTAAGCTGTTTATGAGATGTTTGTACACAACAGATATTTTTCAGATTAAGCGCTCTTTAGCAGACATCTTTAAAACGTGCTGTCTGGGTTACTTGGTATCTTTTTGAGCAGTCTTCATGTTGGGGGAGCACATATGACGCTCTACACAGTGTTTACAACAGACACAGAAGCAGATAGAACCCATTATAATCAGTGATGCTGTCTACACTGGATGCAGTGCGACACTACAAATTTCTGACAGTAAACTGATGTTCCGTTCTATTTCTGTCATACTTCAATTGTTCGCGCTGCTTAAGTTCTGACATGAAGAACAAATGGATTTGCAACGGTTGCTTTGTCGCATCCAGTGTATACAGAATCAAGCTGTTGCAGTGTGGCGCAAAACACCAACTGTCGCGTCCAGTGTAAACACGGTGTTAAAATGCTGGTCAGTTCACTAGGTTTTGGAACAGATCCACAACTTCATCACTTTGCAGACAATTTAAATTTAGTTCTCGCTATTCTTGTTCAAATGTTGTCCCAAAACACAGATAAACTGTGTTTTGCCAAACTACCTTTGCTGGAAGAGAACCACAAACTGACTATGCACCGTTATGAAGCGCCACACTGGGTTTGTTATAGTCAGCTGCAGTAAAGCTGGAAGTTTTATCATTCAAAACCCAGATGTTCTGAGCGCAACACATCTTCATTACAGAGATATGGAAGGAGCCAATATGAATGACTGGCTTCTGTACATGGTCTACGTCATAATATTCATTTAAAGAATACAGCAGGACACTTACACAGTGAACAACACTGTCACCTGACCACATACACAGCACGCCACGCGCTACCCCATTGCACGTGTCTATTTACTAGAAAAGCAATCAGACTTCAATAATAAGCCACTTTTGGTACAATTGCAAAATTGATATCAAACTATTTTTTGTTCATATAAATAACAGTTTTTTCAGTTTTCTTTTTCCAGCAAGAAAAACAACAAAGTTTTAAGTTGGAGTAAGACACCAGAGACCATTAGCTAACGATTCAACAATAAAGCCCGTGTTGGGTTGCTTCTGGAAATTAAATGCGACCAGCCCATCCATACAAAGCACAGAACAACAAAACTACAGCTCTACGACTCTGAACAAAGCTAAGATCAACACTTTTACCAACACGGTTTACCAACTTCAAATATTTTCTAAATGCAAATAAATGCCTCCTTTTTGCGATGTTTTTAAGGATAGGCTCTCTCATAACTCATGTCTGCAAAAGATGAACATCACCTGCCAGACAGTTTAACAGGGCCTCTGCTCTCACATGAATAAATACAGTAGTTTATTGCCTCTCCTGGTCATATTCCTCAGAATATAACTTGTAAACATCATTCCACTAAATGGAATTGAACTCAACAGGAAAGAAATTTGATAACAGAAAATAAGTTTTGCTTGCTTTGTGAATTACAAGATCCTTATTTCTTATACCATTTCTGATAGAACAGTGAATATATTTAGTTTTTCCCCTCAGTATATCAGTCAGTGGACAATATCAAGCACAGGTGACTCAAGTTGAAGCTAAAGTTAACCCAAAAACTTGTGACATCATTCAAAGTTAGTCATACAGGTTAGTCAGTCCTGCATGACTAACTTTCTTAGTCTTTCTTTAGATTTAGCAGAATGTCCAGACTATTTTCCATACAATGAAAGCATATAGTTACCATGTCTCACATGAAAAAAAGTACCATAAAAAGGATATGACTTCTGCATTACATTTCAAGTCTTCTCAAGACATATGATAGTTTTCTATAAGGAACACACCCAAATTCAAATCGTTATTCATTGAAAATCTCGCCCTCTGCTGCAGCTCTCGAATTTATGCAAGCACATTAGAGGTCTTCATGGGTTCACTTTGATTCAAAAACCCGAGGTCCGACCTGAGACTCGAGCGGGTTTGGGTCCAAAACTTTGACGAACGCCTTGGACATGGGTTAGGACTGATTTTAGTTGCCTCGGGGTCAGGTAATTTTAAATAAATGTGCTTTTGCTGAATAGACCCGAGAAGACTTAAAATATGCCAAATTTCTATTATTTGATTTGTGTGCTTAACAATACTTTATTATGTAAAAGAAATACATATTAAATAATTCTACGAGAATGTTACCATCCCCTTCTTCTATGTTCTCTGTCAGTCCGTGCTTCTGTGTGTAAATTACCAAACCATCCTAACGTTGTAACAATGGGCCGGTTGCATAAACCACTTAGACTAGTCTCAAAAGTTAAGACACTAATGTTTTTCATTCCATTACATAAAAAGGTAGATTGGTGTAATTTGAATTGGAAAAATAACATTGATTACCCCTTGGTTAACTGCAAGTTGGTCAAACTAGTTCTTAAGACACAGTCTTAATATAGTGACTAAGTTTATGCAACTGGCCCAATGTGTAAAATCCACGAAAAACATATTCTGCACATTTTTGAAGTATAGGCCACATTATCTGTGAACATGGCTTAATGTAACAAACGTTACAAAGAGGGATCGGAGAATGAACTTCATCTACAAATAAGAAGATGGGCATACTTTATAAGCTACACGTGTTTCTTCATTGTTCTCTTTAATTTTGGTCTGTGTCATACCAGGTTGAAAAAGTCACCATTAGCCACTGGTGTTCTGCCTGTGTTACATTCGGGTTTGAAAAAAATGCCATCGGGTCAGCCTTGGGTCTAATTTTATTGGGAATGGCTCAGGTTGGGTTTTTCTTAATTTAAAATGAATTTATGATTGTCGGGTTCGGGTAGGACATAGGACCACTGCACATATTTGAATTTGGTGTGCCAAGACATACCTCATCAGGTTTAATGTCAGTGACAAATAGCATCAGTTCTTGTGTGTCTTCAATCACAGGTTGTTTACATGTTGAAGTGTGATTTTCTGCTTGACCTTCTCTGGTATGCTTTCTCTGTATGGGAAAAAACCCCCAGCACAAAAGCTTCTCTTTTTGTGTTCTATGGACCAAGTAATATGGGATTAGTACCAAATGACAGTGACTAAATGACACATTTTTAAATAATTTTTGGGTTAAGCTCAAGTCTGTGTAATATTCTGATTAACGAAATGTTGATAAAAATCGTTGTTCATTAACCACAAGGGTTGAAATTGACAGATTAATCTCTAAAAAGAAATGCACTCTTTGAGTATGTTATGTCCTTTTTTTTTTTCTGAGAAATTTTAGAGTTATCTATTTATATTTTTATGGTCACAGAGCAGATCTTGCTGAATGTTATCACCTCATATCATAGCATGAGTAAACCTGTGCCTGATGGATACGCCAACCAATATACTTACAAAATGCTCCCCATTTGTGCATTAAGACCGTGCTTCTGTTTTAGTCTTGACAATGGTGATGACGCTGGTAGTGGCCACTTTGCCTGGTATGAGGGGCCCTATGACAGATGTGATGGGGCCCCTGGCACCGGCCACAGGGCTGCGGGCCACAGTTCTGGCAAAACTCTGGAGAGCCTCATATTTGGAGCGCAGCATGTCAAGCTCCACTTTCATACTGGCGTTCTCCGAGGCGAGCTTCTCCACCTCTTGCTGAAGCTCTGCCTTCTGTTTCTCCAGCTCCTCCTTCTGCGTGACACGTTTGACGCGGCAGCTGGCGGCATAGCCACGGTTTTTGAGTGTGCGCCGCCGCTGTTTCAACTGCAAGATTTCCTCTTTGGTCAGACCGCGCAAGTGCTGGTTCAGCTCTCGCACAGACATGGACACCAGCTCATCATCCGTGAGACTCGTGCCATTCTCACCCGGCTCTCGCTTCACCTGCAGAGAACCGCAAGGGACGAGATCAAGAGAGAAGCGAGGGAAGGGAGGGCAGGGGAGACTGGGGGCAATTGTAATGGTCCTAAACATCAAACAAGCTACAGCGATGAACCTTATTCAGCACATGCTCAGTAAATTTCTCTCTCAGAGAAGAGAAAGGGTAACATTTTACAATAAGGTTCCATAAGATAACAGCAATACATGAACGTACAATGAACAATTTGTTAACCTTAATTAATGTTAAATTCAAAGATTACTAATCCATTTTTAAAACGACAGTTGCATTTGAATTTGTTAACATGAATGAACAATGAATAATTGTTTTATTAACTAATATTAACAAAGATATATAATAAAAAATATTGCACATTGTTAGTTCATGGTAGATACATTTCTGATACCAAAAGAAAATGTGATTTATTATGTGATTTAATACTTTTCTTCTGCTGTCTTAAGCTTTGAATTCAGATTTGGAGACACTTTCATTTGAAACATCACATACCTTCAGTGCTTTGTTTCCCTTGTTTGTAGTAGTCATACCACGAGAGCCGCTCTCCTCTGCCCTGCTCGACAGGTCTGTCAATACAACAGAGAGTTCACGATGGTCAGACAAATGTTTCTCAGTCCAGAGAGAAGACACACAGGAGTTGATCATCAAGGTCATAATTGTATTCAAAAGTTGGGGCGTAAAAAAAAACAATCTCAATTCAATCTCTATAAACACACTATCTCTCTTTACACAAACTCTGCACTACATAATCAAACACTCCTTGCTAACTTTCTGGCCAGAACACATAAAACTGGAGCATGTGAATTTTTTTTTTTTTTTTTGGCTCAACGCTGAACGCTTCTAATGCTGTATCCCAATAAGGATGCAGCATCAGGAGCCTGCAGGAGCCAATAAGATGTCATTTCTGGACACACACATACAGACACTCCCAAAACAACTAAACCAAAGCACAGAGACAAAACCATAGGGTTGTAACCAGCAAGGCACACCAATAAAAAGTGGTTACTGCAAACAACCAGAAGTGTCTCAGAAGCACCAAACTGCTGCCATCTGGGATGATAACAAATCGAAAGCAACAATACACAGAAAACTGAGGTACCAAGAATTTACCCATTGTGAATAAATTTTTAAACATTCCTGAGAGGAGCATGTGGGGATGAAATTAAAGCAGATGTGTCACAGTGGGGATGTTGTCACACGGGCAGAGACAGCAGCATCTATCACACATACTTCTCTCTCTACACACACACACACACACACACACACACACACACACCTTCTGCTGGTTCAGTGGCTCATCGGCACATTCCAGGGCCCAGCTTTATGACGGGGCTCCTCTCTGACTGCAACAGTGGAGAAAGGTTTGCGACATCTTATTGGGCCTTGATGGACTAGCACAAACGCCATCAAATAAGGATGCTAGGACAACTGACAATCATGTCTTAGAGGGTAAGGAGAAGACCCCAAGTACCAAGCTTGGGAAGTATAGGACTTCTCATTGGTCCATAGGCAGTTTCTGCCCTTCAGCCATCTTGAGACTAATTCCTAAGGTTTAGGCCCAGACCACCATACAAATTCCTTAGGACCTTTTGGATGCATAAGTGTTAGCTGAAACAAAGAGAAGCCACAAGAATCCATCCAAATCCATTCATAACCATGTTTGGAAAACGTCTCAGGTTACGACTGTAACCCTGGTTCCCTGAGAACAGGGAACGAGACACTGCGTCCTAGAACGCAGCTGGGGGAACGCCCTCGTGTGGCCGGTGTCTGAAACAATCTGTCCAATCTCGACAATCCTATTGGCCTGCGACAGCCTATGACGTAATTCAGGTGTAACCAGGAAGTATAAAAGGGCCACCTGGAGAACATGTCATCCGCTTTTCGTCTGAAGTGACTGTCAGCAGGCAGAATGGAGGCATGGCAAAGAGACGCAGTGTCTCGTTCCCTGTTCTCAGGGAACCAGGGTTACAGTCGTAACCCGAGACGTTCCCTTTCGAAAGAGAACATGCACTGCGTCCTAGAACGCAACTGGGGAACGAAATACCCACGCCGCCATGCCGACAGGAGTGCATGCCAAAAGGCTGAGAAAAAAAGGGGGCTAGAAAGCCAAGCACTCAACTCCTTCTGGTCACACCAGCCTGTCAGTGACAAAACTCCCTACGGCCAAAAGCCGAGCTTAAGCTTCAAAGGAGGAAGCCCTCTGAGAAGAGGGCATGACTCACCAAGGCCGCTCAAGGCATGGAACCAGCATCTAACAGAAGAGGTTCCTTTTAAGGAGTCAGGAGTCTCTGGCCAGTCACTTTCAAGGGGACAAGAGTCAACCCTTGGAGCCACCAGGGAGGCCGACCCAGCACAAAAAGAGGCCTAGTCTGCCAGCAACCTGTCTGTTCATAGAACAGAGTCCCTTAATTAAAACCCAAGAAGGGCAGCCAAATGAGAGGGACTGCAGAAAGGCAGAAACCACTCCTCACCGGAAAGGGACGGGCATCCCAGGGAGCAGAACTCAGCAAAGTGCTTCCCAACCCTCAGATCGAGGGGAGTAACTTGCTCGACCTAGGATCTACAGAATGCTCAGAGGAACATTCTGGAGGCTGGTATTTCTACATAGGGCCCAAAAAGGGCTACCTAGCTTCACCAGAAGCAGGTCTAAGGGGAGTAAAAACTCCTAAATTACCATAGACCACACTCAGGGAGCAAGGTCCAAAAAACGTAGAAACTACAGCCAAGTATAGCAAAACTGATCTTACCGGGAGGCTGAGGAGCCTTCTACCAGTGATGAAGACTCGGGAGTGCAGAACTCTGAATAAGAACCCTACTAGAGGGGAGTAGACAGACTCAACCGAGACGAGTAAGACCAAGCCAAGCAGATTGCTGGGAGGCTCAGAAGAGAGCCTACAACCACACAGACCAGAGAACCAGCTTCTAATTAGCCTGAATAAGAGCTAAGAGCCTGGCTCATACAACACAATGGGAAGTCTGTAAGAGGACCAACACAGAAAAAGGGGTCCACCCTGGGGCAAAGAACCAACCAGAACCTACCACAGAGGCAGCCTGAAAAGGCCGACGCAAAGTAGCAGATATAAAACTGGGGTCAACATCAAGGAGGCTCCAGAGGAGCCTAGCGACCTGATATTGGATACCATGAGGAAAGCCAACAAGGAGGTCCCAAAGGGCCAACGACTCAAAGGCAGAGAACTTGAGAGAAAAAAGCCACCAGGGCTAAGAAGGCTTGGAATACTCGTTGGCATTGCCAACGCGGGCTAAATACTCAGCAAATAGCTTTAAACCCTTAAAGCAAGGGGAGTAAATCATGCACGGGCTAATGCAATGGCTCTAAGGGAGCATACTCAACCAACATGAAGGAAGGGAGTACCAAATGTGCTCAACCTAAGCCAAAAATGGCGTGAGGCATACGGGGCTAAAGAGCTAAGAGTAAGCGAAAAACCCGAGTAGGACTCAAGGGTGCAGACCTGAACAGAACCAGCCGAAAAACAGACGAAAAGGAGTCTGAAAAAAGAGCTCAGGGGAAAAAAGAGGCCTAACAACAGTATAAAGGCCTACAATTCTGACCAGAGACTTGAAACATCAAGGAGCTCAAAACACGACTGGAGGGAAGTTTATAATTAGATTACAAATCAAGATCGTAAGAGAGTAGGAATTATAAAAGGTGTCACGACCAACCTTCACTTAAAGGGAAGCTCCAGGGCCCTAGTAAAAAGCCCCTGTCTAAAAATAAAAAATATATATAAAAATATACAAGTCCCCGAAAAACGCCTTATGCAGGGAGCTTTGAGGTCCATGCAAAAGCAATGGCTCTAATAAAATAGAGGCGACCCACAAAAAACTCAACCTGAGACATACAGAGTAAAAAAGGGGCCAACTTAAAAATGTAAAAGTGGCCTGCCATACTCATGCAGTCTAAAGGCTGCGCTTCACCTCAAACCCGGACCGGACCGTCAGAAAAGTTCCAGCTCAGGGAACATACTCATCATTGGCCCAGCCTCAGGACCGATGTAGAAGCGCCTGTGGGGACGAAGGGAACAGAGGGACAGAAGAAGAGGAGAGGGTGGAGTGTGCAAACCCTCAGAAAGGGAAGAAATACTCACTGGCGTTCCGAACGCCTGCGCTGTATAACTTCCCTAAGATCCTGCTTCTTCTTCCTAGCTTCTCGCCTTCTCTGCGACCTGCTCTTCTGAGGAGGAGGGGCCCGAGTGGCAACGCTAGACTTCTGGCCCTGTCTATGGTCCTCAGACCAGGACGGTCCAGGTCCCCCCGGCTGTCTGGGCGTAGATTCAGACCGGCGCAGTATACAGGATTTAACGCTGCTGAGCGCGCCCTCGCCAATCTATCACGAAGATAACGTTCGTCCAATCTACCACGAACAGTCTCTTCCTGAACGCGCTCCCACGACAGATTTAATCTATCTGAAGCACGCCCCATCACGTCAAGCAGCTCCTCATACGCGGGGCAGGATGGCCGAGACGGCTCAGATCTAACACTTTCACTGCCAGCCTCGGCCATCGACTGCTCTTCATCTTGGCTAGGAGCCAAAAGAGCACTGTCTGCTAAACCGGAAGATGCAAGAGAAATAGCATCCTCGTCGAGCAGATCACTCTCGCGAGCCACCGAATCGCAAGAGACAGTGACACCCCTCTCAAAGTGCTCGGCGAGCTCCACCTGTGAGCCCCATGACTTAAGCCGACTCTCTGCCTCAGCACGAGCGGGGCCCGAGCCGCCAGGCACAGGTGACTGTCCTTCCTCTCTCGTGAAGATGGACAGACGAGAGCGGAGCTTCCTCATAGGAAGACGCTCGCAGTGCACGCAAACTGCTCCCTCGAGAACAGAGCGTGCATGCTCTTCGCCCAGACAACGAACGCACAAGTCGTGTGTATCCTCCGGTGTCAAATATCTAGGACACGGATCAGCACAGCGCTTGAAATGTTTCTCAGTCATAGTAAAACGATTGTCTTACCTTGAACAGATCGCAACAGACAAACAGTCACTGAAGGCGAAAAGAGGATGACATGTTCTCCAGGTGCCCCTTTTATACTTCCTGGTTACACCTGAATTACATCATAGGCTGTCGCCGGCCAATAGGATTGTCGAGATTGGACAGATTGTTTCAAACACCGGCCACACGAGGGTGTTCCCCCAGTTGCGTTCTAGGACGCAGTGCTAGTTCCCTTTCGAAAGGGAAATTATAACTGATGGAAACTACAACACATCCATTTCATACTTCCAGAGAGAGACAAGTATTCTCAGTGACAGCTATATGTAGTACAACATTCAGCTGTTAATGTACAAATGAATGTATGCAAGACAGTTCAATCTTTTTCCATGTGTTCGACATTGCTTAAAGTTATTCTGGTGATGGTTTGGGAAGTGAGCAATGCACTGGTAAATCTTTAAAAACACTTTTCTAACCGTGTGCTTTAGATTACGCAAATTATTTCCACAGGGGAAAGAAGGGTGGGCCACACTATGTGTGCCCCCTCTAATGACAGCAGCCAGTCATAGCACTGGAATAGAGGAGCACCAAATTGCAATCACCTCCTCAGTGGAAAGGGATAAATATACTCTTTCAACAGACACACTCCTTTTTCTTAGTCTCTGGCCTGAGTGGTGGGAGGCAATAGCAGATACTCCATTCTGAGTCTCCCATCCAGTGAGAATGCAACAGATATGCCCAAGTACTGAGTCTCCATTCATCCATGTGAGATGGCCTGCAAAGGTGAGGTGTTAACAGATACAAGGTTCTGAGTCTCCGGACTGCATGTTCCAGATTTTAGGACCCATTTTAGTGCTCCAGGAGATCAGCATCCCACAAAGCTTCATGTTCAATGCTGCTGAAACAGATTCCAGCTCCTTTTATCACTGCATTGCTCCCAACCAGTGGAAGGCATCACCACCACTGAACTGCTCACTCAAACACATGGAACACAAATGTCACTTAACCAAACCTCTTTCTAGAGACCTAGGCATTGTTGTATATTATCAGTATACGACTAATTTACATTAATGTTATATAGCTGTTGCCAGTTAATAATAATAATAACAATTTTTGTTTAATGCATAATAAGATTCTTTTATTAGTTTCAGAGAAACAACAGTTTATCTTTCCATAAGATAAAGTAACACTGCCATAGCCATACCCAACTTAATGCCAGATTGACTAAAAGCTGAGAGAGAGTGTGTGAAAGAAGGGAGAGAAGTCATTATCCGAACACATTTGCCAAACCACTTTATTCTTAATTTGCTGCATCTGTGTTGTCAGTACTCACACCTGATTATTATGGCTGGGCAAAAAATTTTTTTAAATGTGGTTGATTCAGTATTGCTTCTTAAAATCCTTAAATCTATCTTTTTTCTGTATTTATTTCAGCAATCATTAAACATAATATCTGATTAACATTAATGTTATTATTAGTCTTCTCCACTAGGTGTCATCCTCTTATTTCCCTTATGCCATGTTACAACAGGGTCACTGTTATTCATTCAGTGCTTCACATGGCGGATACAGGTGCGCCTTTCCACGTAAAAGATGTTTCTGACAGTCAAAGGAACTGTCCCGATCGGGCCAACAATGCATGGTCAAGAAAGTTTATCAGTTGCACGTGTTTTTATGCCTTACCAATTTAAATATTCAAGCACAAGAAGATGTGAAAGAGAACTAAATTCAGTACTGGTGCGCTGTGTGAGAAGTTTTATGTGCTTTTATGTGAAGTCTTATAAGCTGAGTGTCTCTCAGACAGCATGCGAATACTAAATTGAGTTCTCTTTCACATCTCATGCTTGAATGGACACATCCACACAGAACTATGTCAAAATGCCCATCTTGGCGAGTATCCTCATAAACAGTCGGTTATTGCTTAAGTGAACATAAAAAGTAAAGAACGACAACACGTGTACAGTATCAGTATATTGGGTCCGTGCATTAGTCTTAAAGTGACAACAACCTGATATTCCTGCTGCTGTGAGATATATGCAGAACCACAGCGCTGTACGTGACAGCAGTTTCAGGACAACAGCACCAGACCAGATGCTTATTTATTTATCATTCATGGTACTCATTTAATAGTTGTGTTGATTACTCTCACGGTGTACACTACAGTCTCCATGCAGGCTCACGGCATCCGCAACACCAATATTTTAACAGTTTATATGATTTTGGTATGAAGATAAAGGTTAGGATTAGGATTTTTTTTCTCTGTAGTATTATAGTACAGTGTATATTAGCACCGTTTGTTGTTTGCTTTTGGAATCTGAAAGAACGCTTGAACCTGAAAATGGTGATGCATGATGTCAGACTTAACAAGCAGACAGTAGACCATTGAACCACTGAAAAGAACAAATCAGAGCTGATCGGATCCATAGGAAAACAGAAAACAGTGAGTGAAGGCATTAACAAGAGGGCAGGTGAAGAAATGGAGAGAGACAGAGAGAAGTAGAAACAAAGAACAAACAGACCAAGGGAACATGGGGGTTGGCAGCCTTGTGAAAAATGCATCCTCAGCACATTTGGGCTAGCTTGCAAAATGAAGGGTAAAAACCCCTGATCTCAGCAAGGACCCCAACCAAGGCACCAATTAGGAAGTTGTGTAGCTGAACTTAAATGACTAGAGCAATCATTTCCAACCTTCAAAGCCTGGCAGCATTCATAAATTTAGAGGGTGCAATGATGCAATGATACATAAATTACAGTATATATACATATGATAAATGCTGAGCCAACAAAAGCGCTGTGGCCTTGTGTCCTTGTGTCATGTGTTAATGATTGCCTTCCTTTACTGAGGCCTCAGGGACTAGTCCACAGATGGATGCCATTGGGCCAGGCTATGCTAAAGAAACACCGACCTGCCCCATTTACCTGTCCTCTAAAGCACAATGTGACCTACCAATAAAATAAAACAAGCTAATTTCACTGCTCCTGAAGATACTACACAGCTCTCTGGAATACGTTATTTTTTGTGAAGCATTTCTTTATAATGAGTATAAAACCACTAAATTGACCACTATCTCATTTTCATACATAAGTGTCTCTCACTCCATGATTGCTCCTCACATAAGAAATCAAGGATCATGAAACATAAATATGAGTTGAAATAAGTGTAATTTAGTAAATTGCCACATAATAAGCACATTAATAAATAATGAGTCATTATTTAGCCATTATATTTTACATTTACATTATATTGTAGTTTTAACACAATTTGAATTTGATTAGGATTTTCATGTTACATTTGAAATATATAACACTGTGCATGCAGAAGCTGTCTGAGTAGATTTTAGTTAGAATGTCTGGTTTAAACTAGAAAGAATTCTTCAAGACAAGTCTTTTGATAAATTTTTAATGCTGATGTATAATAACATGTAATGTTAATATAAACCATACTCAAATCATGGCTCCAACAAAGTTGTTTCCATTTAAAGGTGTAAACCTTTAAAAGTGATTCTTAAAATGCTTATTTTTATTAAAATACTTTCTTCTATCTCAGGTTAATATCTAGAGTCAACAATAAGCAGGTCCAAAAAGAATATGCAGACTTTCCGAATTTCCTGTGCTGATTTTCAGAGAAAATCTGTGAAATGTATTTAAATAGGCTTTTAAACAGGTTATTCAAACAGAGCTTATTTCTATACGTGTTTTCATGCATCAGCTAAAGAAAAAAAAAGAAAAGAAAAAAAGAAAATCTGACAGCACACAATTATTATTATTAAAAATTTTTATTTTATTAAATTGATAAAGAAATATCTTTCTATTGAAATAATAATATATACTATACTGTAAAATTAGAAAACAATCATAATATAATAATAATATATTATAATACATGTTTATTATATTAATAGAATTAAAGTATTATAATAGTATTTATACTATTATATAATGTATTAATAGAATTGTTGTCATTATTATTTTATTTTATTTTATTTTACAGAACAACAGTAAAATTACAATACTAACATTTATGGTTGCCCTAATTTCATTGTTTTCGAAAATTAAACCATTAAGCTTTTATTTTGGCGGGAAAAAAAAAATGCAGGAAGACCTTAACGCTTTTCTTTGTTGATAACAACAGATTTATAAACGATTCACATAAATTTGGGAAGATGGTTGGTTGCGTTCCCAAATGCAAAAGCGACTCAAACATGCTGCATTTGCAGAGTAGCATTTAATGTGAATAGAAACTGAAAATGAACAAAGTGCTGTGCTTTACTCTGAAACATGCAGCGTGTCAGACTATATATTTATATAAATACATCACCAACCGCTGCGATTTCATGATTGCACTAAACCATATCACATTCTGACATCAATGTATTGCCAATATTCATTAAAAAGTTACCGGGCAACTGGCAAGTAACACTATTTCAACGCCGATTTTTACTCTCATTTGACTAAGGCTTTATCCATGACTAGATCAGGGATAAGAATCCATGCATGAATGCATTAGAATATGTAACATTTTGCAGTTTACGTATTTAGTAATTGTTTAAAGGGATAGTTTACCTAAAAATGAAAATTATCCCATGATTTACTCACCCTCAAGCCATCCTAGGTGTATATAACTATCTTCTTTCAGACGAACACAATCCTCGACGAATAGTCGTCCTCCGGAAGCTAGTTATTTGAATTTATAAAGTTTTAAAGTTTTAAATGTGGATATTTTTCTTACAAAAATGCATCGCTTCACTTCAGAAGGCCTTTATTAACCCCCTGGAGTCATATGGATTTTTTTTTTATTTTATTTTTTTTATGGATGGATGCATTATTTTTTATTTCAAAACACGGCCCCCCCCTTCATTCACAACCATTATAAACCTTAGAGGACTAAGGATATTTTTAAATATATCTCTGATTGTGTTCGTCTGAAAGAAGATATATACCTAGGATGGCTTGAGGGTGAGTAATTCATGGGATAAATTTCATTTTTGGGGTGAACTATCCCTTTAAGGCCATTTCGTGATTCCAATCATCATACAGTAACCAGCCCATACACCCCCACCCCCAAACATTCTTTTCTCAGATTTACGCAATTCATGTGGGTCATACTTTCCAGGTCAGAAAATACGGAAATCCATATTAATATGGAAAAATCACTTCCCTGCTTTTTAAAGTAGATGAAAGAACATTCAAATAAACTTAAATATTTAATAAACTAACACACCAAGATGGGGCGCGTTAAGAACTTGGTGTAAATCTGCTGAGCTTCCAGCAGAGTTCTGCATGCACAGATTCCATTAAGCCCTTACTATGAAAGCCATTTGTAGGGTGACTTTCTGAAGTGTGTAAACACTGTGCCACTTTCAAAATATTGCTCAGTTCGTTTGAGTGATCTGACAAGTATATTTCTGGCTTAATCAATGTCAGGACTTCAGGATGGGACTACCAGTGATTGTCCAAACAATGGCAGATCCAAGCCAGATACTAGGGTTTGCAAAGTACAGAGAGAATGACATACGGTAACACTTTATTTTAGTGCCGTAGTTACATGCTACTACATGTACTTACTATAGTAATACTTGTAATTATGCATAATTTACTGTTAACTAACTCTAAACCTAACCCTAACTGCAACTCTATAGTAAGTACATGTAGTTAATTAATAGTACTCAGTACTTATTTGAGTAATTACAATGTAACTACGGCACTGTAAAATAAAGTGTAACCCGACATACTGAAATATGAAACATCTGCAATTCCATGTCAAGTCTTTCAAGGTCAAGCCTAAAGTCTCAAGATTTAGTCTTTTGCCAAGTCATGTTGTAAGTTATTTTATATCTTACATGTACTAGTTCTAGGGATTTCCTTATTCATCAAGTCATACAAAAAGATAAAAGTATTAAATGTTTTCAAGACAAAAAAATCTTTTTTTGAAACCACTTAAATTAGTGTTTTTTTTTTTATGTGCAACATTACAAACCAATTGCAGCTCTGAATGATTTTACTTGTAACAAAAATTACCTGACATGAAAACTTGGTGAGAAAGACAAGGTAACAGATATTCTGGGCTTTACTAAAACATTCATGGCTTAAAAGGTGGTTCACTCAAAATGAAAATTCTGTCATAATTTACTCACACTCATCATTGTTTCAAACCAGTATGCATTTCTTTCTTCTGAAGGCACAAAAGAAGATATTTTGAAGAATGTTGGTAACCAAAAAGTTTTGGTGAACATTGAATTCCATTGTTTGGACTACGGACAATTGATGACAGAATTATCATTTTTGGGTAACATATGCCTTTAAGCCCCACCCCTATTGCCACCCATGATAAAGAATACAGTTGGCGAGAAGTACAGTGAATGATCATTATGGAAATAGACAGTCTCGTAAATTTTAGGGAAAGCTACTAATGTACATGCAAGTCATTTTCTAACCTGCTGACCTCTTGGAAGCCCTGATGCCCCTTAATGAAGACTGCCACTGCCTTAGAAACCCTGCATTTAATTTCATGCATGATCAGCACCTCTTTCTGATCTTCCTCGTCAAGTACAACCAGAAAAGAAAAAAAGAAGAGGAAACGAGTAGTTTTATGCAGACCTAATCATCTCTCCCTTCAACAGAGTCAAGTCAATTATCAAACAAGCTCTGTGTGTCGAGCACCATTTAACTGCAAATTAAAAATCAGACTCGGCTGATGGCTGGGGTTGTGTTTCTTCAAGATGGGCATCAATTTAGGTGCAGAGGGCAGGGAAGCCATAAACTAGCGGCTATTCAGAGCGTGAAAAGGAGATGCAAATTATTCTGAAGTTTCAGCAGTGAAGAAGCAACGATGCACCATTAACAGTCAATAACCCAATGGTAGCACTGTTGATAGATAGACAGTGATAGAGAAGTGGGGCTGGCCAAGACGATCACGAGAAGTATTCTCTCAAAGTCAGTCAGCTTTAAACGCAATGGAGCCCAACTTTTGTGAAGAGATTAAATTTGTGAGCTCAATGAAAGGTAGATTCATTATTGACATTTGGAGTCACCCTCAAACATTGTAAAAAAAGATTAGTCTCTTTCTAATGCTGTATTGATTTTACAGGGCCGCACACATGGGTAAGGCTTGGAATGCAAAAAAGCTTTTATAAACTATAAGCAAACATTTCTTTCCAGAGTTAAATACAGGGCACAAGTTTGGACTTGAGTAAAGCAGTAAATATTAAATGGCAGGGCCAAAAACCTGAGTTATCAAACAAATCAAATGTACTAGAATACCGTTAGAAAAAAAGAGCACAGAAGGACACAAAGGAAAACACCTGATTTTAGGCAAACAGACAAATCAAGCTAAAACACTGCCTTTATTAAACAAGTTTGAATGACCTGTTGCCCAGCTAAAGAGGTCATCTTATAGAGAAAAAATCTGACTTTGGTGAAATAATTAAAAGGCCCATGGGTCAACCGTAAGTCCTTTCTGAATGTCGTGATATTGGCCCACTGGTTATTTGTCTTGAAAAGGCTTTGACAATTTGACATTTCTGTTATCTTTCTTGCATTGGTAACAAACCTCCACTATCTTTCCTGATTGGTTGCCAGATGTCAGGAGAATAAATCCCCCGAACGGAGCTTTTCTCTTAAAAGGATAGGCTACGTTTTCTGTCCAGTGTTTTACTTGTATCTTCTCAGTCTGACAACTACACGCACGCTCTCTCTGTGCTGCAAAAAAGCGTTGATGATCATCGCCAACAAACATGTATGTTGAAGTTTAGTGATGTCTATATTGTGAAATACAGCCAGTCTGTGTTCCCTCACGAGGGCGCATCTTCGATTTTCAGCTAATAAATCTGCGAATGAACATTCTCTGTGACAAACTGTAATAAATACAAACATGAATCTCTACCATAGGCTATTGTTTGAGATCAAATGCACTTATGCATCCTTTGTGCTACAACAGAAAGTAAAAAGCTAATATTTGAAATGATTGGAATTAATATTAGGAGCCACTGTTTTTCTATTGATTTTCTGTTTGATGAAGCACAGAAGTCCATGCTCCACCTACAGGCCTATTAGTTAAAGTGAAATGTGAAATGACCTTTATTACTTTACCCCTTTTGAGATCTATTATATTTTGAGGTCATATTTTGAGGTCATATTATATATACACACTACCAGTCAAAAGTTTGGACACAGTAAGATTTTTAATATTTTTAAAAGAAGTTTCTTCTGCTCACCAAGGCTGCATTTATTTAATTAAAAATACAGTAAAAACAGTAATATTGTGAAATATTATTACAATTTAAAATAACTGTTTTCTGTTTGAATATATTTTATAAAGTAATTTATTCCTGTGATCAAAGCTGAATTTTCAGCATCATTACTCCAGTCTTCAGTGTCACATGATCCTTCAGAAATCATTCTAATATGCTGATTTGCTGCTCAAGAAACATTTATGATTATTATCAATGTTGAAAACAGTTGTGTACTTTTTTTTCCTCAGGATTCCTTGATGAATAGAAAGTTCAAAAGAACAGCATTTATCTGAAATACAAAGCTTTTGTAACATTATACACTACCGTTCAAAAGTTTGGGGTCAGTAAGAATTTTTATTTTTATTTTTTTGAAAACAAATTAAAGAAATTAATACTTTTATTCAGCAAGGATGCATTAAATCGATCAAAAGTGACAGTAAAGACATTTATAATGTTACAAAAGATTATATTTCAAATAAATGCTGTTCTTTTGAACTTTCTATTCATCAAAGAATCCTGAAAAAAAATATTGTACACAAATATTTTGTACAATTGTACACAATAAATGTTTCTTGAGCAGCAGATCGGCATATTAGAATGATTTCTGAAGGATCATGTGACACTGAAGACTGGAGTAATGATGCTGAAAATTCAGCTTTGATCACAGGAATAAATTACTTTATAAAATATATTCAAACAGAAAACAGTTATTTTAAATTGTAATAATATTTCACAATATTACTGTTTTTTTTACTGTATTTTTAATTAAATAAATGCAGCCTTGGTGAGCAGACAAAACTTCTTTTAAGAACATTAAAAATCTCACCGTGTCCAAACTTTTGACTGGTAGTGTGTGTGTGTGTGTGTGTGTGTGTGTATATATATTATATAAAATATTACATACACAGTCAAACTTTATTCATAAAAATTTATTCAGACACCTTGAACATTTCATTTCATTCATTAATACAGTTTATTCACTATAGTTTTAAAAAAATGGTAATAAAATATGACAAGATCTCAGAGTTAAACTGTGTCAGAAAAAAAAAAATCTTAATTATGTCAGATAACACTTAAGCAAAACATGGTCAGGTTAAAGTGTCTGAATAATTTTTGGTTCCAAATTTGTATCAATTTTACTGGTAGTCCAGTGTATGAAGAATTTTTGGGTATAATATGTCACAGTTTACTTTATTTTGCTATCCTCACTTACATACATGAAGTATAGTGTCCTGCACCCACTGGTAAAAATATATCAAAAATATCAAAAATGTCTGAATAATTTTTGGTTTGACTGTATATATACTCATTTACTTTATACTACATGTAAAAGGACATGGTACATGGCAGAAAGAAAAAGAAAAGTTAAGGAACTGAAAATAAGGAACCAAAATTAGAATATAGAAACCAAAATGGTTAAATTACTTATGATTTCCAGTCTTATTCCAGACTAGTTAAAAATAGAATACAATATGATATGGCATAAACAATAAAACTTCAGTGAGAGTTATTTGTCTTTAAGCCTAATTGCTTGTTAAATTTAGGCTCTTTGATGCAGGCTTATCCTACAATAATTGTCCTCCACATTAACATCTTTGAATAAAACTTAAAAAAAAAAAAAAAATTCTTGCACAGTGTTACGTCTCAAAGAAAGAATGAAAAAAATGCATAGCAACAGCAGGAAAAGACAACTGCGGTGAAAATAATAAAAAAACGCCCTCACTTACACTGGGTTTCATCATCGACACCCCTCCCAACACCCCCCAAAAACCCCATTGATCTTTTCTGGAGTCCTGAGTGCTGCATCCAGAACAGATAATGCTGTACCGAAGGACTAGGGGACTGTAATTTCTGCAGAGACGGCATTAGAAACGTAAGATTTGAGGAGCACCTCCTCCACTCATTAAACTCTTTCTTTAGGTTGCATCAACTCCTGTCCTAGCAAACCTTCAGCCAATGAATGGTAGATCATTTTGAACAGAAATACCAGTCAAAGCCTGTATCACAGACAAAGGAAAAGGTGGATTTCAAGGCATGATTTAAACTGGTACATCTTTCAAATGAAAGCCACCATCTAAACCCCTGCTGCTTGATGAAGGCGCTCCTCTGTTCTTGTTACCTGCTCCGGCAGGTGCAATTACATATGGCTAGACAGGGTTCATGACACAAAAGGGCATCCTTATAAATGCCACGCACATTTAGGCTTGCCCAAAGTCATTGCTGATTAGGTCAAAAGTCATATTACACAAATCTGAACTAAAAATGGTTTGATATTTCTGATATTACAGTTTATATTTTACATCAATTTAACTTTTCACATTATAATTATATTATGATGTATAATTTTGAATTATGATTGTCATAATTGTATTGCTAAAAAACCTTTAGACAGTTTAATGACAGGTTCCTTTGTGACAGCTTACCTCAGTGTGACAACAGATGCCACACTATTGGGCATGTTGTCAATGTGTTTAATGATTTTTTTTTTTTTTTGGAGCAATACATATATACATATATGCTAGATTAGAGCTGTGTCCAAATATTTAACCCTTATACTGCAATTATAAACCATAAATCAAATAAGGTACATATTTCCTAAAGTACATGCAGAGTATAGAGTCTTGTGTAATAAGCAATATTCAAAAAGCTTTTAGGCACTTTTTTTTTTTTTTTTTTTTACAGTGTCACTCTCTAACCATCAGCTCAAAAAGATGCTTGTGGCAGTCAGGAGTGCTGGAGATGCTCTACAAAAACCAGCTCCGGTTAAATGTTTTATGCGTTATCATATTATAACAGCAAACAAATTTAAAAAGGCAACCTTAGATGATTCTCAAGACAATGATCAAATGTTTATCACTTAAAATGGAAATCACATTTGACAGAATTAAAACTCTGACAAACACAAAAGCATTCAAACAGGTTTTAAAGGTCTCTATAAACGCACAGCAACGTCTATTAATAGACATCGTTTCTCGCAAACGAGATTCCCACTAAAAATCATCTGCTATTTAAATGTCATACTATATGGCACATGACCATCACGCTGACAAATTTGGAATGTAGATCCGGTAATTGATTCCTGAGCTAGAAACATTCATGAACCGAGCAGCATTATGATGAATCAGCATCTACGTTCCAATTCGAACCAACAAAGCGATACACTTTATGATGCCTACAGGAAAGCCATCTGAATATCTGTCGAATAAATTAAATCTTCTTTCACTCCGATATTTACCTCAACCTGACAAATTTGATAGTATAATAACCAATTCGCCCAATCAGATATGAATATTTGTATATTATGAATACAGCATAATCGCATATTGACAAACACACGCGCCCTACCTGGTGCTGAAACGCACAGCGCCCTTATGATGAAACAGCAGCTTTGTGCTGATGTGTGTGTGTGCTCGCGCGCGCCTATCCACACATTTCTGCACATCCCCCTAGCTGTCACTATAATACCTCTAATTCACAGCAACACAGGGAATCCCCATAGGCTGCGCGCCTCTGATTCCACTCACGCATATTAAACATGTTTATGACACAAAGCAGCTCGTTTGCAGTTGTAAAACAACATAAATGCACGTGCGTTTACAGAGCTGCTTCAGGTATATGATATATAGATATGTTATGAGAGTAAGTGGAGGCGTGCATGCACACTCAGCACAACAACACTCTCACACATTTCATGAAACAATAATCGAGTTGACTCACCAGTACAACAGATGCCTTTCTCTATACGCGTGTAGAGTAAGCAAAGAACCCAAAGTGTGTTTGAGTGAAATCAGATGTGTAAATGTGTTGTTATTGCTCGGATTCTCTTTCTCTTGTACTGAAATCATCGGACGTCATATGATGTTTGATCACGTGGCTTCATTCATGAAGGATCTACGACACCGCTCATTTAAAGGAGCAGTCTTGAATACAATTTTAATCATTAAAATTATACATTTTTATTTTTAAATAATTTATTACTATTTATGATACACGGATGCTTTTATACATCTCAACGTACCAAAACCCTTATTTTTTCATTAAAATACATAAAAGAGTGGTGAACATCAATATGTAGCCTACGACTTCATGTTAGATGCATATTTTACATTAGGTGGAAATGTGCATCCTTATTTAATGTTTTTGTAAGTATTAAAAAAATGTTTGTTTTCACTCAGACTTTCATTTTAGGCATTTTAACTAATGTCAGTAACAGTTTTTTTGATGTTTTGAATATTTTGTTTGATACATTTATACAAAAAATTACAAATACTGAGAACATTTTCCTGTGCCACTGACCTATTATCTGTGTAATTGCACTGTCAATTATATACATATGATTAAGTGTCACCGCCACTGTAATGTGACAAATAGCATTACAATCAATGTCAGTAAAAAAAATCAGGTAAGAAATCAAAGGCGTAGCTGGCATAACTCCCTCCAATATGATTTTTTAAAGACTGCATTGTTTTCTCTGTACATTTAAACAAACACAAATGTTTCTAATGACAGAACAGTAGGGGACTTTCTATAGAAACACTGATTTTTATACTGTACAAACTGTATATTCTAACCCTACCCTAAACTTCAATGTACTAATTCTCACTTACAAAGCTCTGCATAACCTTGGTCCTACATATCTGACTTACTTCAGCCTTATGCTCCTGTTCTTTACTTGTACTCTTCTAGTGCGGGATTGTTAGTCAGCCCCAAGTTTAGTCTGGTGACTATGGGAGCCAGGTCTTTTAGTGTTGTGGCTCCCAGGTTGTGGAATGCTCTTCCTCAAGACATCCATCAAGCATCCACCCTTTTCTCCTTCAAAAACCTCTTAAAAACACATTTTTTGTCTGAATATTACTCCTCAGCTCTGACTGTAAATTGTACTTTGTTATGGATATGTTATTTGTTTGAACCCCTCTTTGTTTGTGACTTCTGTATATTATTTTCTGCCCTTGGTATGTGTGTTGTGCTTTGATGTTGATGTTTATTTGGTTCTGTTTCTTAACTTTGTAAAGCGACCTTGGGTGTTGGAAAGGCATTTTATAAATACAAATTATTATTATTATTATTATTATTACCCATCACAGAAAACTTTCTGCATTTTACATTTTCAAAAAACATCACTTAGTATTATTTATAAGATGTTTTCATCACGGGGGCAAAAAATGTCCAAACAAGGACAAGGATTTTGAATATTTAAATTTTTTGAGGAATTTTTGTCCCCATAAAGTAGGGTTTAACAGGACCACACACACACGCACACACGTTTCTTCAGATCAAGCAGGACTCTTAAATTGAAAGTAACTTCCTAGTAGTTTGCTGCTGGCTTCACATCATCACCCAGAGCAAACCATGCACAAAAAGGTGCCTCAACCTCAAGCAAGAGTTGCAAGTAGATTTGAATTGTAAAAACACATTCAGAAAAAGTCTTTCTGGGTCAGATACTTTGGATCTTTGCTGGGGAATATACTCACTCTGAGATCTTAAAAAGTGCAACCACTATTACCATTCCAAAACTTGTATGCATTTCTTTCTTTTGTGGAACACAAAAGAAGACATTCTGAAAAATGTCTATGTTGAGACAGAAGAAAGAAATTCATATACAAGTTTTGAGAAAATTATAACAGAATTTTCATTTTTGGGTGAATTATTCCTTTACATTTAAGGCATGTAAATAATCACTTCCTGGATTTTTAAATATAAATGCCTTTATTCTTATACAAAGCATCACCATTCATGCAACATACTATGAACTGAAATAAAAATTAAAAGTTAAAAAAAAAAGTGTAAACAAAGACAAAAACAAATAGTAAAATCAATTGCCCACCTTCCTTATTAGTAGATTTTTAATTTCCCCAGAGTCAGTTCTTTACTATATATATATGTGCAAGAAATCTTATGCAGTGTCTACAGACAACATCTCCCATTCAAAGTCTTACTTTGAAATACAAATCTCAGTAGATATCTATATGTATTTATGATATCTGTGAGGGAAATACAGTATGTTATACACAAAATATAGCAATTTACTGAATAGAATAACAAACTCACTATGAATGTACAGTGCTGATGTTAATTTTCTAGGGACAATGGCTTTTCAGCTATACAGGACATAAACATTTCCTCCATCTTAAATGTAATTTGCAACTAAAGACAGATATTGGGCAATCTGCCTTGTCTATCCTAAATGTCCATAAGTTTGTCTATGTTTGTACAGTAATGTTGTATGCAACAGGTCCTTTCAGAGTGAAGCCCAGGTAAAAGGTGACATTCTCATTGTTATGGGGTACTAAGGATGACTTAAGAGCTGGGATATGAAATTTCATTCCTTTGGGACCCTCTAGAAATACCTTCTCATCCTCTGTCCAGCCTGTGACACATCTTAGCAATTTAGACATTTCTGGCATTTTCCATACTTCTCCACTAAACCATTTCAGGCGCTTTTCTGAAACAGAGAACAGTTTTGTGATTGTTTCAAACTTGCTCTTGTGGACAAACTTTTCAAATCCAGTCCCATTGCTCAGGAAGAAATGAGTGTAGATCCTCTTTTTCCTTGGTGGGATGTCCTTCAGTTTCTTGTCATAGTTTCTCTGGAGATATTCAACAGCAGAAAGAACAGTTTCATACTTGTGTTCTTTCTCCTCTTCTGTGTCCTGCTCTTCTGGCCAGAAAAGTAAGACGAGTAAGAAAAGAGCACTTGGCAAACATCTCTGTTTCTCTTTGGGAAATTGGTGACTCAGCCTTTGTAGATCCTGAAATGCAGCCAGCTTAGAAGACTGAGTTGAGAGGCAACTTAAAGCAAAGTGGGATGCTATGTAGTTGACAAGTTCCGCTTGTGGCATTTGTGCCCTCATAGGATTGCTTGGGTAAAGTGAAATAATGTGCTCCAGAACACTCACAGGGTTACCACCTTTCTGGTTTGTTAGAAGGGAAAAAATTGTTGTGATGTTTCCCCCACCATAATAATAAATCATCATGCGTTTCATGAGAGGATTTAACTTCCCTTGGTTTTGATCTGTAACAAGAGAAGCACCACTGAAGTATTTGCCATAAGCAAAAGACTTATTCACCAGCCAGTGCATGGGATGTTTTATGGTCCTCTCAACAGTGTCAGATGTCTTCTCCTCATCGTTTTTCAGGTCAGTCTGGAAGTAACTCAAATCTTCCGAAATCCATTCAAGCGCCTCCAGCATTATTTTTTGGAGGTTTTTCAGCTTACAATGAAAATGTTCCCATGGTTTTTCTATCTCAACAGGAATATAATCTGTTAGGAGGTATTTCAATAATTCTGAAGGCTTTCTTCTTGAGAACACATGAAGGGTGCGCATTAGCTTCAGCAATGCACATCCTACCTCTACTACTCCAAAAAAGCCAGCATTGTTCATGTTCTCATTGTCCTCAACTGCTGCTTTCTTGCATTCCTGAAAACATTCAATGGCTTTTAGTGCCGTTTCCAAAGCATCTACTGTGTTTTCAGGTGTTTGTTCATCCTGCTCCATGGCTTTGCATTTTGCTGCAAACCACTGCCTGTACACCTGACCTCTGGTGTCAAGAATGTAGGAATTGTTTGGCCTTTTTGCTACAGCAGTTTTTGCCCACTTTTCTGCTTCTTCAAATCTGTCATGTTTGTAATTGAGTCGAGCCAGTTGTTGAGCAAAAAATGCATCCTCATTAAAACGCTTGTAAGCCGCCTTGAGAAGCTCAATGGCTTTATCTGGACACTCGTTCTCTCTCACATGCTCAATTAGGGGAGAGAAAAAGCTGTCAAATTTATCACCTTTGCTGATCCTGTGGCGTGTCATGAACAGATCTCGCAAGAACTTCATGTAATGATCTTTACCAAACCTGTGCTCAAAGAGCACATCATTGTTGAGAAGATCCAAAGCAAGATCACTTTGTTGTTGTTTGTCACCCAGAAATTGTTGGAGGATTTCCTTTGCAACCAGTGGATGAATGATCCTGATGGAGTTAATGTAGGTGTTTTCGTCCCTCAAGTGTATTAAGACCAATTTAGCTTGTTCACTTAGAGAAGTCTCAAAGGCATGTCGTCGAAACCTATCCACATGGATGGAAAGAGCCAGTAGAGCTTCGCAATGTGACTGAGAGATGAATGAGTTCTGCACATAAGTGTTGAGCAATGCCACATACAGAACAAGCGTAGTAACCACAGACTTGTGGTCAATGTCTTGCAGTAAATGCTTGACAAACTTCTTCACATATTCAGCAATTTTGTGGCACTCAAATTCCTCACTCATCAGGACAAATGTTAGAATGAATTCTGGCTTGAACTGCTCTTCAAGTCTTTGTCGTTTTTTGGAAAACTGTTTTTTTTCAGTCTCTGAAAGTTTATGAGTAATAGAAACATTCTGTTGAGGTGATATCTTGCACATCTTCTCTGGATTGTGCGATCGCCTACAACTTAACAGAATGAAGCAGAGAGTTCCACGTGCTATTTTCTTGGTATTGACAGCCACTTCCAATTCATACTTTACATCTTCTAAATACTCTTGATCAAAGTCTTCAAACATCAGGAGAACAGGGAGGCATTTTTGGGGATCTTTTTCTTCGTATTCCCGAAGCCAAACGGCATCTTCTGAAACAACCGATGCCGAGTATGAAGGTTTTGCAACGGCACACCTTAAATCCTTTCGGTTGTTCCACAGTACCTGCCTTGCCACTGTACTGCCACCACTGCCAGGATGATGGTATATGTTGATGCAGCTGATGGGTGCCCGATCCAAACTCCAACAAAGACAGTCTTTCACCAGACTGCTGACTTCATTGTAAGCATCTCTTTGAATAACCTCCCCAACTAATTTTTTATCTGCAAGCCAGAGATTCATCCAAGTTATTTTTCCTCCATGGTAAAACTGCTGCTCAGTGCTCTCCTTTTCAGATTCTATGACATCGGGACTAGTTTCGTCACAGTGGTTTAGACTCAGAATCTCCAATGAACATCTTGTTTCCTCCTCTCGAGTATCAAGGAAACACTCCCCTTTGACATGGATCGGTAATCGTTTGGTGGCCCGTGTAGTGGTAGGCTGGACCTGTTGGAGGGTTGCATTTACCTGACTTATTGTCATGCCAACAACACTTGAACTATTTACTGTTTCCATGTCACAGGATCCTAGAGCAAAGCTCTGCCACTCCTTGAAATTCTCCTCAGATTCTGCAAGGCAGATGATGTCTTCATGTCCTTCCATGTCAGTGAAGAACTCATAGAATGTGTTTAGGAAAGGTGTGTCAACAGGGGAAGTAAGAAGGAAGATCACTTGAAAGGTTCCTTTGGGCAAGATATCTTTGCAGATCAGTGACACACAATCTTTCAGAAGGGTTCTTTTTGTTTTAACCCAGGTCTTCTCATCACATGGAGGCTCGTTGCCTTTGAAATCGCTCCGGCCATTGCAAAATATCCAGCTGGTTTGATCAAACAAACGCAGATGACTCTCAAAATCTCGGA
The DNA here is from genome assembly GCA_037950665.1 of Hypophthalmichthys nobilis. Lineage (NCBI taxonomy): Eukaryota > Metazoa > Chordata > Actinopteri > Cypriniformes > Xenocyprididae > Hypophthalmichthys > Hypophthalmichthys nobilis. The sequence goes on from CM075475.1 coordinate 6,772,035, forward strand.
TGCTCAAGCCGCTGGGAATTTTGTAGTTCTGCATGAAATGGCGGTTCACTGTATGGTGTTTATTGTATTCATGGCATAACCCAGACACATTGGAATCTGGATCAAAGTCAAACACACAGAAGATGTTCATGTTCAGCAAAAAATCTATGTGTTGCAGATCCTTCTCCTGAAATCGATTGGTAATAAGTATGTGCCATTTTTCCCTGTCCATTATTTTCTTTCCACCTGTTATGAGCATTTTGAGTTTTTTTCCCAGGTTCTGGCACAGTTTTGGTGCTGTGAAATTATAAGTTTTCTCTGCCTCTTCTCTCTGAGCATTCCTAAAACTGATGTGTTGGTAGAACTCATTCAGGTCAGCCACTGGTTCTGTTTTAGAACCCACTCTGCGATAAGCGGTTTTCTTCTCTAACTGAACTTTGTTTGCCTTCTCATTGAAATTTGGCAGGCTAACAGAGAACACATTATTCTTCACTATGCTCACTGCTGGCTTAATATCAACCTCCACAACATAGTTTTCCATGTTGCTGTTTGAACAAACTACTTTGACAAATTGAGGTTCACCAATACATAGCCGTACAAGTTCGCTATCAGAGCTAGAGAAACTCCTCTCAATGTAATCTAATGAATCATAGTATACATCTTTTTCCTTAACAGGAACACCAATGATTTCACCATGTTCATAACCAGTGTCACCTCTACTGTCCATGACACCAAAATGTATTGTGCCATTTGTACGAACATTTATACAACCTGTGGCAAATTTAAGTACTTCCTTTGCAAACTTGGCCTGAAGTCTTTGACGGTCCAATGTAGCAGCAGTGGCAAATGACTTGTACTCATGACATGGAGTAATTAAATCATTAACCCCTGATTCTGGTAAGAGTACACTGTTCTTAACATATGCAAAATCAACACCTTTCATATCAAAAGGTCGTGGTTTTGAATCCCTCCTTGTTGTTACCACAAGTACAGAATCTTCTTCCTTGTTATTCTCTTCACTGATATCGGCTCTTGTGTCAGTGCTTTTAATTGCACTTGCTCCATGGTCATTTTTTCCAGAAGACTGTTTGTGTAAAAGATCGTGCTGGCCTTGGACTTTTTGTGAATTAATTACTAACTCATCTCTTTTTTTGATTATCAAAAGCGCTGGCCCAGATTTCATTCCAGTCTCTTTTTTCAGATATTCTTCTGATAGTTCACGAAGGATCCGACCATCTACTTCCTCTTCATGAAGTTTTTCGATGTATGTTTCTTTAATTCCTATTGATCTTAACCAGCTGCTCACTATAGACTCAGTCCATGTCTCCAGTGGAAGATCCTCTGGCTTTTCTGCAAACCAAAAAAAAAAAAAAAGAAGCTTAAGGTGAGATATTTTACTTTAAAACAATGCCTGGTAAGTATAAGCCAGCATTATACTTGCCCATGTTTAATGGCTTCTAATGATCATTCACAGTACAAATGCAGACACCATTACATTGTAGACCTGAAGAACAAAAATGACATTGTTAAAGCAGAGACATTTTGAAGCAGTCAGCAATACATTCATCTGTATTTTGATGCATTTCAGATTAATTTCATCATTAAATAAATGCACAATGAGGGGAGTAAACACAGAAAGTTGCATTCATTTAACTGTTCATTGCTAATGCATCACATATGCATGAACAAAGTGCATGCTATAAATTCATAAATAAGCATAACCATAAACAGAAATCATAAACATCGGCAGAGTTTGAGGGGTTACTGCTCCCCCCCAGACCAGAGCCAATGATTTTGTCAGAGCTATGAATAAAAAATTAAAAAGAATTAATAGAATTTATATTTTCTCATTTTATTTGTCTTATAATTTTGGAGTAGAATGAGTAAAGCTTTTTGTTGTTAGGATGACAAAAAGTTTTAAAAGTTACATTTTTAGGCAGATTAAAATTTTAAGCTGTTCAAAATGATCGAGATGGCCAATCAAATCAAAGAAGGCGGGTGTTACTGTCTTACTGTCACTGTCACAACGCAACAAGAGTGTTTTACGAAAAGAATCGTTTTACGATAGAAATGTTCAGTGACCGACAGTAAACAGACTAGATATATGAATAAGCGTGAATGTGTGCACATTTTAAAATAAAATATTTTTTGCAAATAATTTAAATTGATTACTTCATAATTAGACCTAGAGCTTCTTTTACCATTCTTATTTATTTATTCCCTTAAATCCCTATTAATCCTTTAATTTTTTAAAATAATTTCTTATTATTTATGATCATAAAGTAAGAAAATGATATTTATAATTTTTTATATCAATTATTTGGGTGATTGCATGGACATGCACAGGAGCATGGAGAACGTCTTGGTTAAGTATGGTAACCCATGTTCCCTGATGGAGGGAACGGAGATGTGGTTCTGAAATGACAACAACAAGGGGGGTCATCCATTAGAGCCCCAATCACCTCTGAGAGTGTCAGAAAAGCCCAATGAAATTGGCATGTGGAATTTGCATGCCAAGCCACGCGTGGGTGTGGCTTGGCATGCAAATTTGCTGGCAGTGCAATGCACACTTCAGGTTTGTGCTGAGGAGCCGAGGTAGTGACTTGTCTGTTTCAGCGGTCAGCACAAAGTTGTGGCAGGAGGGACACTATGTCTCTGTTCCATCCATCAGGGAATGAGGGTTACCATACGTAACTGAGACGTTCCCTTTCTGTTGTTCATGTTCGACGTGGTGTAAGGGACACTAAGGAGTCCCTATACTAAACACCACAACTGCTGTGCTGTCACGAGATAATGCGGTGTAAATGTGGGCAAGCCTCCGCATGCCAACGACAAATGCAACAACGCTTACTTGTAACCTTCCAATGCCCAGGGTAGGTGACCTCAGGTCTCCCATCCAAGGGACCTAATCAAAGAGGTCTCTGCAGCTGTAGGGCCTCTTCTGAATTTGAAGTAATTTAGGAAAATGTACAGCTGCATACACCCTTATAATGCTGGGAAATGTTCTCTTTCTCAGAGAGAAAGGAAACTACAGAGACCACATCCTACCCAAAGGGGAGGTATACATGTGGAAATACATCCTAAGGACTCACCAACGGGAAGTACTACCTAGGGAAAAGTCTCTATGGTGGGCTCCACCAAGGGGGGAGATGTGACTGGTGATGGAGCTATCACATTATCACCTCAGAGAGGGGAAAGGCGCTAGTGTAAGCACTACACCTGGAAAGTTCCTCTGAGACTTACCTGATGTCACTGAAAACTCGGGATGAAACTGGTTCTATTTGGATTTTATAAAACCTTGCGAAGGTGTTCACAGTCCACAGCTCTACATATGTCTGCTAGTGAAGCACCATTTGCCAAGGCTGACAAGGTGGCAATACCCCGAGTGAAGTGAGCTCTCACTCCTAGTGGGCACGGTACGTTTTATGCCTGATATGCCCGGAGAATGGCGTCCACAATCCAGTGGAACATTCTTTGTTTGGAGACAGCCTTCCCCTTCTGCTGACTTCCAAAGCAGTCAAAAAGCTGTTCAGATTGTCTGAAACCCTGTGTTTGGTCCAGGTAAATGTGCAGGGCTTGCACTGGACACAACAGGGACAAGGCTGGGTTTCCTTCATCAGGAGGGAATGCTTGCAAGCTCACCACATGGTCCCTGAAGAGAGTAGTGGGAACCTCGGGCACATATCAAGGCTGGTGAGAGTAGGCCGGCCCAAATTCCAGGCACGATTTGCTAATTTAGAGGGCTTGTAGGTCCACCACCCTCTTGAGAGATGTAAGCGAAATCAGGAGGGCTGTCTTCATAGAAAGGGCTCCAAGCTCTACTGATTGCAAGGGCTCAAACAGATCTTTCTGCAGGGCCTGCAAGATAAGGGAAAGATCCCAAGAGGGGATGAGACGAGGTGTCGGAGGATTCAACCTCCGAGCACCTCTCAGGAACCTAAGTATCAGGTCGTGCTCCCCCAAAGAACTGCCATCCACAGCGTCATGGTTCACTGCTATTGCAGTCACGTACACCTTAAGAGTGGAAGCAAACAGGTGCCTCTCAATGCCCTGCCGTAGGAAGGAGAGCACAGAACCGATGCCACATCTCCGTGGGTCTTCACCTCGGGAAAAACACCATGTAGTAAAAATGTGCCACTTTAGGCTGTACAGCCACCTGGTAGAGGGAGCTCTGGCCTGAGAGATGTTATCTATCACTGCTGGTGATACACCTACTGCTGATCCATGGCTGTATATCACAAACACAACGTTTACTCTTTTTTTTTTCAAATCCAAAAGTTGTTACTGAACATGGCTTATCAGCATTGTGATTGTCTTTGTACATAGGCTACATTGTTTCATAAATGTCATGTTTAAATGCACTACATTTAAATAAAGTTTTATTTAATTCATTACTTTATATTTATATAAAGTAATACTTTAGATTTATATATTACGTTGCTCACGCAAGTGGTACAACTTTTAAACATAGGCGATGTTATAATCACAAACTCTTTAAATTAAAACTTACAATAGACAAAAACAGCTGACTCTCGTCTTTTCTTTTGCTTTTAAATCTTCATTCGTGAAATCCTGCGGGTCATAAATAACTTTGTTTTTCCACCTCCACGAAGAGATGAGTGCTATCCATTATGTGAAATGTTGCCATGTTTATCTAAATGTGAGGTAAGGTGTCGTTTTCCTTGCTTTACCGGAGGCAAAAAGCCATGTGTTGACTGTGAAACAAAGTAGAGTATATGCATTCATGGTGAAATTGCAACATTTTCGTGTCTATTATTTTAATGCGAACAATGTGCTGTCGCTTTAATTCAGCGCGGTGCAGAACAGCAAAAATAGACTCGGTACGGAAATGATCACTGCACTGCTGCAGATGCACCGCTCCTGGAACGCACTGCCGGACCGCATCCGCGTACAGTGTGAACGCTCTAATCTGTTAACATGGGCATGGAAAAAATATGCACCGCATACACACTGCAGATGGAGTATGTGTGAAACGGGCATTAAGAGTGGAAGCAGATAGGTGCCTCTCAATGCCCTGCCGTAGGAAGGAGAGCATAGACCCGACGCCACATCTCCAAGGGTCTATACCTCGGGAAGAACACCATAGTGAAAATGTGCCACCTGGTAGAGGGAGCTCTGGCCTGAGAGATGGTATCTATCACCGCTGGTGATAGGCCTCTTAATTCCTCCTCGTCCGTCCATGGCCCAGACGTGGAGGCTCCAAATGTACCAATGCAGGCGGGGCCCTTTCCAGGACCCCGAGACTGCATGCCCATTGCACACGGCACTCCAGCCTGATTTGGAGGCATCTGTTATGACAACAACATGCCTGGACACTTGTTCTAAGGGAACACCCACCCATAGAAAAGCAAGGTCCAACCAAGGGCTGAATAAGTGGCAACAGATTGGCGTGATAGCCACGCGATGTGTGCCGTGGTGCCATGCCCATCTCGGGACTTGGGCATAAAGCCAGTGCTGTAGCGGTCTCATACGCATCAATCCCAGCAGCGTCACCATGGCTGAGGATGCCATATGCCCCAGGAGCCTCTGAAAATATTAGAGGTACCGCTGTCTTATGCTTGAACAGTTTCAAGCAGTTCAACATTGACTGAGCAAAGACGTGCTGTCATGGCCACCGAGTCCAACTCCACACCAAGAGAAGAGATGCTCTGCACAGGGGAGAGCTTGCTCTTTTACTCTTTTACAACTTACTGTAATTAATTAGCTTTTTTGGGTACTTGTACTTTTTTGAGTACATTTTTAAATTTTTAAAAAAGTACAAATTAAGCTAATTAATCTACCTCGCTACTTGTAAAATCACATTCCGTTACTGAGTACGCTTACAATTTGAATTAATATTCAAACCTTTGACCGGCATATCGGTAGCCAATTAAGATATCCAATCGTAAACAGACCATTGAAAACCCTGATATTTTACCATCGGCACATTCTCATTCTCTCATCTCTCCGACAGCAGGTTTGACACACCAGCTTCCTCCTGCTGTCACTCACTCATTTCAGTTGCAGCACGGGATTGCAGGTATTGCGTATAATTTTAATCATACCCACTGGTTTCTATGGCGTATTTTAATTACAAATGTCAAGAGCGCATTATTGTAACACGAGAGCATGTTCATGTAATAGCATAAAATAATGCAAGCTCTCAAATATACAAGTGAACTGCCTCTCCTCTCACTCAGATGATGAGTGCGTGCTCTGTGTACTGTGCAATCGCAAATCTCTCTGTTCTCTTAAATTAAATGTTGTCAAAAGTTATCAAACAATCAAAATAGACCCCCATGCCTGACCGATGAGAATGCTACAGGAAATCTTATTGGCTATAAGTGAAATGCACCAGAAAGTCTTCAACAGGTGGATCTTTAATTTCTTTACAATGTAAATGTATGTTTCAGAATGGGGCATTTGTATGTTTTGTACATATAAATAACCTAGTCTGTCTAACTGCATCACTACATTGTACAGACATTACAGGTCAAACCCTTCTGATGTTCTTTTTATCTAAATAAACAACATATTATATGGCTCTTAAAGGGTTAATTCACCCAAAAATGAAAATCTGTCATTAAGTACACATCCTCATGTCATTCCAAACCCGTAAGACCTTCGTTCATCTTCGGAACACAAATTAAGATATTTTTAATGAAATCCGAGAGCTTTCTGACCCCAGACTGCAACATAATTTCAATTTTCAAGGCCCAGAAAGATAATAAAGACATTATTAAAATAATATTAAAATGTGACTACAGTGGTTCAACCTTAATGTTACGAAGCGACGAGAATAATTTTTGTGTACAAAAAACAAAAATAACGACTTTATTCAACAATTTCCTCTCTTCTGTGTCACTCTCTGACTCTGTTCATGTGAGCACCACGACACATGCGTGATGCTGACGCAGGAGCCGGCCAATAATGAACCGGCGTACATGGAACCTGGAATCGCTGTACTGTGTTTACTACGTGAACAGCATCAGAGACTGACACGGAAGAGAAGAATTTGTTGAATAAAGTAGTTATTTATTTATTTTTTTGTGCACAAAAAGTATTCTCATTGCTTCATAACATTAAGGTTGAACCAATGTAGTCACATGGACTATTTTAACGATGTCTTTACTATCTTTCTGGGCCATAAAAAGTGGTAATAATGTTGCAGTCTATGGAGGGTCAGAAAGCTCTTGGATTTCATCAAAAATATCTTAATTTGTGTTCCGAAGATGAACAAAGATCTTAAGGGTTTGGAACAACATGAGGGTGAGTAATTAATGACAGAATTTTCATTTTTGGGTGAACTAACCCTTTAACATACACGGCATATTAAAATTCAGCATTGTTATATTTCAAATACCTCAACTTAATTGAGGTAATTTGTTTTATTTGTTCTTATTTTATTACTGACTGTTTACTTGTCTTTTTTGTAAATTCAATTCAGTTTGAAATCAAGCTTTCTTGTGCTGTGTGTGAGCTATTGCAACAAAGTTACCCTATTGTAAAGACACAAATACACAGAGTGAGCAAATATTTAAGTGAGATTATTGTAATGGCAACTGATCAATGTTTAAATATGTAAACAGAAGCCTAAATTAAAATCTGTTCATAGTATAAAGCGGACGTGTCTCTTCAGAAGACTTGAATTAAACCGCTCCATTCAAATTGATTACTGTTACGAGTCTTGTGCTTTTTGAAGCTTGAAAATATTGATTGCCTTGACAAAATGGATGGACATAAAAATTAGATATTAAAATATCTATATGGCAGCATACAGTATGTGGTGGTTTTCCTCATGGTATTTAAAATGATACTGAATATTGATCATTTTTAAGGTATTGTATTAAAGTTGGAAATTCCAGTATTGTGACCACTAATTCATGTACTTCGTCAATAAGGTGAAAGTGCTTTGTTGAAAGTAGCTATTTTCTACTTAGATTTATGATTTGATTAAATATTGTTTGGTAATTCATTAATTATCACCGGCTAAAAAGTAATTAGTAATTAGTACTTTGAGTAGTTTTTGAGAAGAGAATTGTAACTTTCCTCAAGTACTTTTTTGACACCAGTACTTTTACTTGTAATTGAGTATTATTTCAGCAATGTAACAGTACTTGTACTCGAGTACAAATTTTCAGTACTCTTTCCACCACTGCTTTTCCCAGTTGACCTGAAGTCCCAATTGGGCTAGGTGCTGTGTTCGCAAACCAATTCCCAAGACTGAGCTAAAATCAGCCAGTTGTCGAGGTAATTGAGTATGCGAATGCCCATTTCCCTTAACAGGGCAAGGGCAACCTCCCCGATCTTCGTAAAGAAGAGAGGAGATGGACTGCCCGAAAGGGAGGACCTTATACATATATGTTTATCCTTCGAAGGCAAACCGAAGAAATGGTCTGTGCAGAGCAAGGATCGAAACATGAAAGTACGCGTCCTTCAGGCCACTAACCAATCTAGATGTCTGACACGTGAGCATGTGTCTGACCATGAGCATTTTGAACGGGAGCCTATGCAGGCTCTACCGCATTGTTCGCTAGAAGGTCTGTGATTTCCTTCGACAGAAAAGCTGAATCTGGGTCGACACTTGGAGAACTGAATCGCATAGCTGAGCCAGATTGTCCTGAGTAACCAACGTGACAGGTTAGGAAGCATCAACCACGCACCAAAACTCTTGTCTGCCTAGTCTCACTCTCCTGTGTGCAGGCTTGACGCAACAGAATGCAGGAAGGCAATGTGTCACCGTCCACAGAGGCTCGCCTGCATTTCGGGGGCAAGCAGATCCGCAGCCTCTTTATCCCTGAGTCGGCTGTCTCAGGTCTGCCTCGAAGCCTTACGTGGGTTCTTGGTGGTCTGCTGATGGGCTGGCGGCACCACCTGTCTGCGGCAAGACCGCTGGAGTCTAGCTGCCGGCTCAGGCCGAGGTGGGGCTGGAGCAGCACTCGCAGGGGACTGACCTCAACGTCGATCAGATGGATCCTGAGGCCTCTGGGCTCTGATTTCCTTGGAAGCGGAACCACGGCGAGGGAGGATGTGCTTAAAGTGCCCCTATTATGGCATTTGAAAGGTTCCTATTTTTGTTTTGGGAGTCCCCAACAACAGGGTTAAAAGCATGCAAGATCAAAAAACACTTTAATTGTCTTATAATCTGCATTTATTTTTAACTTATTTGCTCAACGACTCCCAAATGATTCACTTAATGATTCATTTTGCTGAACCCCTCGTTTGCATGACGCTAATCTGAGGTGATTGGTCAGATGACTTCTGCTGGTTAACACGGAGTGCAATACAGTGCTTGCATCACTTACATTGAATTATAATAATAATGGTGCTCTGCTCTGTTCTGAAAATAAAGACTCAGAGAGGACATAAGTTGTTTTGTGTTTATGTTAGCGAACCTAGCCCACAGGTTGGTGGTAAACACCCAAACTGTCATGGTATATGCGTTAGCCCAACACAGAAACGTATTGATAAAGCACTGCAGTTGTACACCAACGTATTGCTCTATTCTTTATCATAACTCCAAGTAATAACAACGAAAATCATTTGACACATTTCTAGACAATTGCGAGTGAACACATATTGCTGTTAGCTGGTTAGCTAGAGACTTACAAGCTGCGCGGAGCATACACAACACACGACTAGGCTAAATACGTATTGTGCATGCTACAGAGAATGTGGTGACTCTGGCTCGAAATTTGGACGCGGAGAAGGGCTTCAGTCCAGTAACGTTACTCTACTTAGGCCATTGGACTGAAACTCCGAACCGTGTGGATGTTAGACATTGGATTTTAGTCCTTGCTAATCACATATTTGTCTAGAAGATTTATTTATTTATTTTTTTTACTTAGAGGATATATAGACTTGGCTGTTTTAGTTGGATTGCACATCAGAACAGGTGAGTCTTTTTACAAACAACTCGTTTAATTGACTCAGAGTAGACTCTTACTTTTGAGAGACAATAACTTAATATATGGTGCACTTTCAGATTTAAAACTTTGCAAGATGTTTTCATTCACTTAGAGCTATGTTACACACTGCATGAAAGGTAATTTTCAAAAATCCATAATAAGGGCAATTTAAAAGCTTCCATCTGTTTCTTCACAGAAGAAAACTGTTGAGCAAAGTCCTCAACAGTGTCGCAAAAGAGGCCGATTTGGGAGATGGGGGTGTCAAGAAAGCAAACCTTCTCTGTGTCCTTCATCTCTGCAAGGTTAAGCCACAGGTGGTGCTCCTGGTCCACTAATGTAGACATCGCCCGACCCAGGGCCTGCACCCTAACCGCACTTATCTGTACACAATGAAAGGACCGCTGAACGTGCCGTATTTCCACCAGCAATGAGGTGATTGGAAATGCTTCTCCTCTGTTTCCAATCGAGATGCACTGCTTCGGCTCCGAATAGCAAAGCTGAAGTGTGTATTGGACTGCCAGCGCCAGGGGTGGCGCTAGGGGTGGGCTAAGGGGGCTGAAGCCCCAAATGTTTTTGCAAAAGCCCCGATTCTGTCAGGTTTGAGATTTCTTAACTGTGCTATAAAAATATCATTTTTCAATACATATCTCTCTACTTAAATATGTTAAACAGTTCAATACCGCTTTTCCGCAGTATCCACTGCTTCATAATGAACCAAAATTTTAAAACATAGCCTAACATAAAAGGTCTCCAACATTGTATTTTGCAAACAAACTAAAATCGAAACCGTGATATGGCTTTGTGCCTTTATTATACAGCAAAAGACAGTGATTTAATTAAGTATATAAGCAGTCTGCTTGTGCTGCGTGTTTTAAAGAGAAGTGAGCAATTTGCTCACGCGATGAGCTGGTAATCTGGTTTTAGTATTCTCCAAAATAAAAGCACAAGGGTTTATCTCTTGCAAGCGAAGAAATTAGGACAAAAGTATTGTAATTTCCCTATACTGTAGTGTAAAGTAAAATATAGTTATGCAGTATTCATTTTCATTTATTTTACAGTGCATTTGTTTTACAATATATGGATATTACTGTCATAGGAATAATGATATAAATCATGATTAGGCTATATTATTATATTATTGTAATAACTGTTTGGCATCCTAAAACACCAGTGTCAATGTAATGACTGAGACACTATATCACTAACTAAAAAGATGTTTGAGCCCTCTTTAATGTCCAGGTACAAGTCAATGCTTTTTCTTTGTTCAATTTGCACACTGCAAAATGGGTTGAAGCTCTTAATTTTGAGCTCTCAAAGTGCACCAGATTGAAGCATTTAACCCTAAAATGTACAAAATTTTCTTCCGGGGGGACATGCTTCCGGACCCCCCTAGGAACACAGGTCCACCCAACATAGTTTTACAAAATCCTGTGGGAAACAATGATCATTTTATGAACTTTACTCCAGCATATACAATAAAGTTCCTTTCATGTCAGTAAAGCTGTTAACACCAAATTCAAATGTCATTGGACAAACTATACATTTGGGCTAAGCCCTGAATGTTTACAATGTCTGTCTCCGCCCCTGGCCAGTGCTTATGTCCAGGGGCATGGCTTGGCATGCAAATTCCACATGCCAATTTCATTGGCCTTTTCTGATACTTTCTGATACCTTGATGCATTAGAGCCGTTTTGTGCAACAGTTTTTATTTTTAGTCAAGTAGGCAAACATTCAAAGAATGTATTGGCATTTGCTCCACAAATGCAACATAGAATAATAATAGTAATAAAAAACAGAGCCAAGTTAAGGTAATAATAAATAATAAATAAAACAGGAATTTGAAATAAAATCTATTTACAGAAAATTATGGTTAAATTTGGTTAAATAATTAGGTTTAAAAATAGGATATAGCCTACAAGTTGAAATGAAATATGGACTATATGGAGAAAAAAGAAAGATGAATGACATTCTATATTAAAGTGACACGTGCAAAAATCAAATGACAAAAATGTAACCAATAATTGGAGGTAGACTCTATGTACAGTTCAGCTATTTAGCAGGACAACTGCTTCAAAGAAGCTGCTCCTGTATCTGCTCATGGAGGTGTTTATGGATCTCAGAGGAGAAGTTCAAAGAGTGTGTGGCCACAAATGGCCACAAATGTTCAAAGCAACGGCCCTATAGAGTATACATTATTGGCCTATATATTTGGCATACAACTCTATAAAGAACTTTAACATACATGTTAATCTTATACAGTTCTATATGTAAAAATTAACATGCATGTTAAAAGTATGTGGGAAACACATATGAGGTCATAAATGTATTCCAAACAGTGTATCCGGAAAGTATTCACAGCTCTTCACTTTTTCCACATTTTGTTATGTTACAGCCTTATTCCAAAAGGGATTAAATTCATTATTTTCCAACAATACCCCATAATGACAACGTGAAAGAAGTTTGTTTGAAATCTTTGCAAATTTATTAAAAAATAAAAAACCTATGTACATAAGTATTCATAGCCTTTGCCATGACACTCAAAATTGAGCTCAGGTGCATCCTGTTTCCACTGATCATCCTTGAGATGTTTCTACAACTTGACTGGAGTGCACCTGTGGTAAATTCAGTTGATTGGACATGATTTGGAAAGGCACACACCTGTCTATATAAGGTCCCACAGTTAACAGTGCATGTCAGAGCACAAACCAAGCCATGAAGACCAAGGAATTGTCTGTAGACCTCCAAGACAGGATTGTATCGAGGCACAGATCTGTGGAAGGGTACAGAAAAATTTCTGCAGCATTGAAGGTCCCAATAAGCACCGTGGCCTCCATCATCCGTAAATGGAAGAAGTTTGGAACCACCAGGACTCTTCCTTGAGCAGGCCGCCCGGCCAAACTGAGCAATCGGGGGAGAAGGGCCTTAGTCAGGGAGGTGACCAAGAACCTGATGGTCACTCTGACAGAGCTCCAGCGTTTCTCTGTGGAAAGAGGAGAACCTTCCAGAAGAACAACCATCTCTGCAGCACTCCACCAATCAGGCCTGTATGATAGAGTGGCCAGACGGAAGCCACTCCTCAGTAAAAGGCACATGACAGTCCACCTGGAGGACTCTCAGACCATGAGAAACAAAATTCTCTGGTCTGAAGAAACAAAGATTGAACTCTTTGGCCTGAATAGCAAGCGTCATGTCTGGAGGAAACCAGGCACCGCTCATCACCTGGCCAATACCATCCCTACAGTGAAGCATGGTGGTGGCAGCATCATGCTGTGGAAATGTTTTTCAGTGGCAGGAACTGGGCGACTAGTCAGGATCGAGGGAAATATGAATGTAGCAATGTACAGAGAGATCCTTAATGAAAACCTGCTCCAGAGCGCTCTGGACCTCAGACTGGGACAAAGGTTCATCTTCCAACAGGACAACGACCCTAAGCACACAGCCGAGATAACAAAGGAGTGGCTATGGGACAACTCTGTGAATGTCCTCGAGTGGCCCAGCCAGAGCCCAGACTTGAATCCGACTGAACATCTCTGGAGAGATCTGAAAATGGCTGTGTACCGACGCTCCCCATTCAACCTGATGAAGCTTGAGAGTCCTGCAAAGCAGAATGGGAGAAACTGCCCAAAAATAGGTGTGCCAAGCTTGTAGCATCATACTCAAAAAGACATGAGGCTGTAATTGGTGCCAAAGGTGCTTCAACAAAGTATTGAGCAAAGGCTGTGAATACTTATGTACATGTGATATTATTTTATTATTATTATTTTTTTAATTTATTTTTTAATAAATTTGCAAAGCTTTCAGTGGCATTTCAGATGTATTTAAATATAACATTATCTATAATCTATAATAACATTAAACATATTTCATGTTTCCTCCAAACAATTTTTTCTTGAGTATCAAGACAGGCACATGAAAGGTCAATGAACAACATTCACGAATTGTGTGTGGCACAAACTCTACATTCAACAGAATCTCTGCTTGGAGATAATTACCTGTGTAATTTTGGCCAAATTAAAAATACATTGTGTAAGAATCTGCATATGTGGTGCATGCAGAATTTAACAAATCATGCAAACCTCTTAAAAACCTTTGTCCTCAGGTTCAAGAAAACTAGAATGTTTTGGATGGTGACCTCTCAGTTTAGTGCTTTGAAAATCAACAATTATTAAATACATTTAAAGGTAAATCCAGTTTTAAGGGAAAGGGAAGCTAATGTGCACTCTAAAAATCAAAATAATTTGAATAACAAGGTCTCCAGATTAAATAACAATATTGACTCTTTTCTTAAACAGTGGTAAAAAAGGCTGAAATGTGATGTTTATAATTTTATAAAACGTTTTGTTTTGAGGATGTTACCATAGACCTGAAGTTTTTTTTTTTTAGTTTAGCTACCTAAACATGTGATTCTATTCTAATATAAGAATTTTATGAAATAATTTCCACTGCTGATTCTGATTTTTTTTTTTTTTTGGTGAAGAATTTATAGAGTATTAATAAGTTGATCTCCCCCTCCACATCACAACCTGTTTCATCAACTAGGGTTATACTGTTTTCACTCAATGAGCTGCGTGATTCTGGATAAATTCAGAATCACAATTTTTTTTTGTTTAAAATAGAGATCACGATTCTTCCACGATTCTGAACAGACAACTAAACAAAATAACATGTAATTTACTAGTGGTTCTGAACTTCTGACAAAATGTTAATGGCTGCAATCTGTTTAAAAATATTTAATAAATTTGAATGAATTATTTAGAAAAAAATCTGTTTGAATGAATAATTAAATGACTCACTAATTTCAGGGCAAGACCACCCTGATTGTAAAACATGATTGGTTGTACCGAGAATGTGCTACGATTGGTCAGCGATGTGCAATGATTGGCTTCAGCAGACAGTGGGTGGAGTCCACTTTTTTGAGAATTTGTGTGTTTTGACGCTAGAAATGTTTCAAAATCCACAACTGCACAGAAAGCAATTCACAATTGAATGCCAGGCAGTGTTGTATTTGTGACATAAAACCATATTTGTGAATATTTTTTTATTTGCAAATCTCATTTTATTTATTTGTGAATTTAATTCATTTTTGAGAAAATCCTAACATACACTGTAAAAAAATGACTGGCAGCAATGGCTGCCAAACAAAAAAACATAAAATAAAAGTAAAATGCCAGTCATTTGACCATGATTTATTTTACAGTGTGAGCAAAAGAGACAGAGCGAAACGCGTCATAATCTGAAAACCACGCCCACCGGGGGGAAAACAATCCAACCGTCTCCATTGACTTTGTATTGCGTGAGGCTGCCTCCTTGTCATTCCTGACTTATAACAAAAAAACAGAACAATGTCCAAAAGCTGCTATGTGACAAGGTGTACAGAAAATAAGCTAAAAAAAACCCAGAACCAAAAACCCAGAAATTTTTATAAGCTGTCGACCCAAAAAACGAGCGTTTAAGGACTAAAAAGTGGATACAGGCGATTGAGACAGAGCGCGACATGTCATATTACTATGAGAACTACGCCCACTGGAGGGGAAACGTAATCAGCGACAGGAAATATAATATATAAAACTGACATTTGGATATTTGACTTACCAGTGATGTTTACTGCACACGTAGGCTTACTGAGGCGTACTGAGTGTCAGGATCCCAAAATTTACGCATTCTTCCTGCTGATGCTTCACGTCTTATTGCCTGTATCCACTTTTGTCTCCTTAAAGGCTGGCTTTTACGGTTCGGTAGCTTATAAAAACTTAGTTCAGGGTTTTTTAGCTTGTTAGCTGTACACCTTGTCACACAGCAGCTTTAAGGCATTGCTCTGTTTTTTGTTATAAGTCAGAAATGAGAAGGAGGAAGCCTCACGCAATACAAAGTCAATGGAGACGGTTGGATTGTTTTCCTCCCCGGTGTGGGCGTGGCCTAAATGCGCTCTGTCTATAGAGACAGAGCGCATTTATTATAATCTGAAAACCATGCCCACCGGGGGGCGTGGTTTTCAACAATCCAACCGTCTCCATTGATTTTGCATTGCGTGAGTCTGCCTCCTTGTAATTTCTGACTTATTACAAAAAACAGAACAATGCCTAAAAGCTGCTGTGTGACAAGGTGTACAGCTAACAAGCTAAAAAACCCAGAAATAAGTTTTTATAAGCTGTCGACCCCAAAAAACGAATGTTTAAGGACACAAAAGTGGATACAGGCAGTGAGACAGAGCGCAACTGGTCATATTACTATAAGAAATACACTGGAGGGGAACGTAATCGGCGACAACATATGCTAAACAAACAAACAAAAACAAACCATTCATTATTTTTAACCATGTCAAAGAATTATTTCACCTGTAGCCGAATACGTTTGGCTTGTCACATAGCAGCTTTTAGACATTGTTCTGTTTTTTGTTATAAGCCAGAAATGACAAGAAGGCAGCCTCGCGCTATATAAAGTCAATGGAGACTGTTCGATTGTTTTCCCCCCCGTGGGCGTGGCTTTCAGATTATGACGCGTGTCGCTCTGTTTCTATGGTGCCAACTGTCCTTTTGCGCCATCTGGTGGCAATTTCATGAAATATTATCGTGATTATTTTTGCAATTTTACATACACTACCAGTCAAAAGTTTGGAATTGGTAAGATTTTTAATGTTTTTTAAAAAAAATTCATCTGCTCACCAAGGCTGCATTTATTTAATTAAAAATACAGTAAAAACAGTAATATTGTGAAATATTATTACAATTTAAAATAACTGATTTCTGTTATGAATATATTTTATAAAGTAATTTATTCCTGTGATGGCAAAGCTGAATTTTCAGCATCATTACTCCAGTCTTCAATGTCACATGATCCTTCAGAAATCATTCTAATATGCTGATCTACTACTCAAGAAACATTTATGATTATTATCCATGTTGAAAACAGTTGTGTACTTTTTTTTCAGGATTCCTTGATGAATAGAAAGTTCAAAAGAACAGCATTTATCTAAAATACAAAGCTTTTGTAACATTATACACTACCGTTCAAAAGTTTGGGGTCAGTAAGAATTTTTATTTTTATTTTTTTGGAAACAAATTAAAGAAATTAATACTTTTATTCAGCAAGGATGCATTAAATCGATCAAAAGTGACAGTAAAGACATTTATAATGTTACAAAAGATTATATTTCAAATAAATGCTGTTCTTTTGAACTTTCTATTCATCAAAGAATCCTGAAAAAAAAAATATTGTTCACAAATATTTTGTACAATTGTACACAATAAATGTTTCTTGAGCAGCAGATCAGCATATTAGAATGATTTCTGAAGGATTATGTGACACTGAAGACTGGAGTAATGATGCTGAAAATTCAGCTTTGCCATCACAGAATAAATTACTTTATAAAATATATTCATAACAGAAATCAGTTATTTTAAATTGTAATAATATTTCACAATATTACTGTTTTTACTGTATTTTTAATTAAATAAATGCAGCCGAAACTTTTTTTAAAAACATTAAAAATCTTACTGATTCCAAACTTTTGACCGGTAGTGTACAATTGTATGTAATTTAAGAAAACAGAAAAAATAATGTATAAATAAATACAGTAATATTTCTGTTTTAAAAAATGAGAATTACTGTAATTTGTCATTAATAGCATAATACTTTAAGAGTCGATTTGTTAATTTACATATATTGTTTGTTATTGTTACAGTTTTGAGTACAATTTAAAATAAAATAAATTGACTGTAAAAAAATGTTATTTTCTGTAAAATTTGGATTTTTTTTTTTTTTTTTTTTTTTTTTTACAACGTATATTTGTGGATCTCATTCTATTTATTCGTGAATTTGTTTAATTTTTGTGAATCTCTTTACATTCATTTGTGGATTATTATTTATTTGGAATAATGAAACCCCATTACTTTTCAGGCTGGGCATCATTAGGCCTATTAGACAGAGTTAAATCACCTTTATATAGCGCTTTTTACAATACAGATTGCAACTGCAATAATGCAACAAAGTTTGTTGGCTGTACAGCAGCTCTAGAAGAAAATAGTGTCATTGTCCAGTTTAAGTAAGTTCAGTAGCTATTGATTCATTCTGTTGTATCATTAGTAATCATTAGTAATTAATTTAGTTAGTAATCGTCCAGCTCGCATACAATGGTGTCAATGCAGGCAATTTTCTGTTATCACAACTGATTAAGTTACAGTTTCTGGTCAGATTTTCGGCCAGAAACTCGCTTCGTCCCAGTTAATTTACCTGAAGTGGTTTGCTGCGATGATCGGTTCTGTGAGGAGGCGCACTGATAGAAACTCCGTCTTATTTGAAGGCTGCATAGTGCATAAGTCATCGAGGCAGCCTCGTTTAAGAAAAGTAACGGTTAGATTGCAAAGTAAGAAATAAATTACAGTATTTTACACCTCACGAGGAATAACGGTCATTTTTTTTACGGTTATTTTCTTAAATAAGACAACCCTGATGACTTATGCAGCCTTCAAATGCGACCTCCTGAGGACGAAGCCTCCGATGCAGCTTGAGTCCATTAGCTGCCTGCAACCTGCGTATATTATGGCCTTTCACACAATATATATGTTTGCACTACTTTTTATGCTGAAATCGCTTTCGTATTCACTGAATAAAAGCTCCCCTTCGTTTCCCTAAAAAATCTAACCAGTTTGAACTGGAACGCCGTACCCTCTCAAAATTCACTCCCCGGACTCCGCCCCCACTTTCCCCATTTATGGTAAATAAATACCCCATGCTTCCCTCAAAAACACCCCTGTTCTGAAGTTACAAAATACGAGGCTTGTTAAACTGTATTTTAGGATATTTTGGGAATAAACAACCAAAGAAACTCACAGTTGTCGAGTCTCTCCTGCACTGACCTGGGTTCAGTCCATCCATAAGAGACGAATCAAAGGGACAAACCTTTGAACAATGTAAAGAAGTGTGTAATATTAGTGTAAATAAAATATTTCACACAAAATGCTTAGATTATTTGCATATCACAAGGTTTACCCATTAAACGAAGAGCGTGACAGCGTGCGAGACTCTCTCTGCTTTCAGCGGCAGCGCGCGTCTGTTGTCTGTGTGGTCCAGTGCAAATTTCCGGTACGAAAGGTCTTAACTTTCGATTTCCTGAAAATGAAAGGAAACGTTTCCTGTATAAGCTATACAATATATAAACAACCATATAAAATAATAAAGATATTAGTAACCGAACAGAACATTGAACATAAAATGATAAAGGCACCCAACCAAAAAGCATTGTTTTTTTTTTTTTTGTCGTTTTACAAGTTTTGGTTATACTTTATTTTACGGTGTGTAATATTAATTAACAACAATATTAAGTGCATGTAACGTGTAACAAGGACACTGTAAAATAAAGTGTGACCCAAGTTTTCATCACAATCATTTCTCAGCTTTTAAATGTGTGCAGTCCTAGTCCATATATGACATTATCATGGAAAAACACATTTTGACTCTCACTAGGAAGAACAGAGACAAGCCACTGTTTAACCTAATCATTAAACTGATAGCCTACCATCATGTTAATGCCCATACAGTGTACAGCACTTTAGTTTCTCATGTGATGTAATGGGAAATTACAGAACCTGATTTTAAATATGTATTCCCACACCTTTCTATTGGTGAATGTGCAGAAATATTGCAATAATAAGAAAAATCTGCTAATGCAATATTTATGTATCATAACTTTATGATTGTTTTGCTCATTTTCATGTGATCTGATGCATCATCATACATGTATATTTCCTTAATATGAAAACCAGTAATTTCACCATAAAAGTGTAATTTCTAGGGCTGGTAATCAATTTAAAAACATAATTGCATAATACACAGATTAATCAAAACATAAATTATCACTTATAAGAATATCTGCTTATGATAACTCAAACATTACACTATTGTGGTTAATTGATAGGAAAATGCTTTATTATTGACTGTATTGAATGTGGTTACTGGCATTAACACTATTATTTCATGACAGTGGAGAAGTCCTTGGAGAGAGAAGGGGAACAGGACTGGGTAGATCCTGCTGCAACACACTGCCCTCTATGCCACAGATCCAAACTTATGAACTCATCTTACAGGCACAGTAGGTCAATGTACACGTCCAACTCAAACGATAGTGGATATAAACTTGAGTTGCGAGTTAATCTTTCAGTTCTGATTTCTTTTCTCAGAATTTTGAGATATAAACTCACAATTGCGAGTTACAAATTCCAGTTCTGAGGGAAAAAGACTGACCTTTTTCTCAGAATTTTGAGTTTATATCTCACAATTCTTACTTTATAACTGTTTTAAAGTGTTAGTCAGAATTGTGAGATAAAAAGTCACAATTATACCTTTTTTATTTTCTATTCAGTGGCGGAAACAAGCTTCCATACAACATATCTAGCAAACATGAAATGGTTTCTGCTGCATTTCAGTGGAATTGAGTAATTTTCTGACATTTTACTTGTATATCATTTCCCATGACAGTACTATAGTGAAATTACTGAATGAACTTTACTTTACTTCCCTGCCCTTACCTTCCCATTGGACAAAGACCAGAACTGCCCCAGAAGCACTGAAAAGAAGAGAAAGAAGAATCCCCAGAGTAATGGAAATCATTTAAATCTATTACTTACATGCTAGAATTTGTGCCTCCATACAACGGAAATCCATCTCTACATTACGATTAAATGTTTTGTCATGTCAAAAAACCAAATGTGATTGGTCCTACCTGACCAGCATTGTTTTGCTGTTGGATGATAAAATACACCTAAATAATGATATTGAGAAACTTTAACAACCCCCAAATTGCAAACACACAGTTACGAGTTAAAAATTAGGTTTTGTGTAAACTAGTTTAAAAATGCCCAGACTGATAAGCACCAAGTCTATTTTCAGGATCAATGTTTTGATTTATCATCATTTTTAATCATCATTGCACATTCTGTTTTACTTTACCAGTGAATTGCAATGAGGTAATGTTTATTGGTTCTCCACAATTATATTATACAAAAGTGTAAATAGAACTAAAATGTAATTCATTCTAAAGGTCAAATATCTGAGCAATGGTAGGTGGGGTAAAAATAGTCTTTGCCAATAAGGTTGGCTATTTGCGCTCATATCAATTGGTAAAAACTTGTTTGGCATTACACAATAGCAGCTTTTATTAACACTACATGTAAAAAAAGCATAATTGAATTTTAATCATTTTCCCTCAAAATGTGCCATTTAAAAATATATACTGAACATTAAAAAACATGTAACATTATAAAAGCTCCATCTGGAATATTTCAGTTCAAAACTGCATGCGTTTCATGTTCCAATGTCGTATATGCACTGAACATCTGCAGGAGAGACATCTTGAGTACTTTAAAACAAAACTTCTTCCTGCCATTTCCTTAACAAAAGCCCAGTTTTTCAATCAGGCATCCATTAAAACCAAGAAAAATAGTTTAATTATTTTCCAATATAATAACCATTTAAGAGAATCACCTGAAAGCTAAAACTTAACCGCATTATCCAGAATCCAAGGGTATGAATTCATAGCTTACCATGTTTTGTTAAAATATGCCAACATATAAAAGTGGATGACTGAAGTTATGAGCACAATACAGGATAATAACTAAGTCTGTCATTAAATTATATATCCCTTTGAACTTTTGAAAGCGTAATACCTGTAATGTCATAACAGATGGTTTTATGTTAGAGACATTGAAGGAATAGTTCATCCAAAAATTAAACTGTCATCATTGTTGTTTCAAACCAGTAGTATCATAGTAGTAGTCCATAAGTTTTGTGAACAGTATTTAAAGTTTTCTGAAGCCATATGATAGCACTGTCTGAGAAACAGACCCAAATTTAGCACAGTAGACAGTATTCACTGATTATTTAGTCGTCGTTCACAAACACGATTCGCGCTTCCATATATTCTTGACATGCGGTGATGTGACTGTTCACATGATATGCAATGCTTTTTGGCTTCATTGATGTCAAAACAGGTGTGACGTCTTCACACTTTGAATGAGAATTAAAAAATGCGGCGCAGGGGGAGATCATCAGTGAATAATGACTTCAATTTGGATGCAATCTTCAAAAGTCCTATCTACTACTTTTATGATTCTTTTTGGGGCTTTGCAGCATCTGGTCACTCTACGGAAAAGAGGCATGGTGAACAATCTGCTGTTCAAACTGGAAAGAAAGAAAGTCGTACATGTATGTATGGGACATGTCTAAATGATGCAACTTTTCATTTTTGCCTGAACTATTCCTTTAACAGCTCTCAGCAGCAAAGGCATAAAGCGAAACCACAAACATCAGACTCTCTTCAGGACCAAGACACACGGCACAGTGTCATTTAAAAAGGCACAATCAATGGCCACTTCAACCAATTATCAATGATCAAATTATGTACAAAAATATATATTCAATAACACGTTCTCTCTCAACATTGCACAGTAGAATTTCTTGCATTCACTTCAAGTGTTCAACAAAAATCCCACACCTTCCAATCTTAAAAAAGGAAGGAATGACTTCAAGGTTTTGTGAGCACACCATCTTTTCCAGCATCCTCCAAATGATCTTGGCCAGGAAGCTGTAAGTCGCTCAGACGAGAGCGGTTGTCTAAAATGAGCATGTAAGGCACTAAAGATGGGATGGCGTCTTCTGCGGTGACACAGCCCGGACACTGCAGGCCCAGACTGCATCCACACAGACAGACTGCTCATCCCTGGAATGTGTCTGGAAAGAGTCCATTAGTCACGTGGCACTATGGAGCTCCAGTCTCCGGTGCGCACAATCCGGGCGGCACTGGGCCTGTCTGTGTGTGCATCTCTGTGGTGAGCTCTGGTATGTCTGCTGATATCTGACTGGACGATGACAGGCCTGATGGCACTGATGGACTGGAATGCTGTGTAGGCGGAGTCTGTGTTGCACAACGTGCATCTGTGTTGTGTGTGAGCAGTTCAGAAGCGTGGTAGTAAGGCAGGAAAGGTCGCTCCGCAGCACAGAAACGCATGGCCAGATGTATGTGCTGCAGAAGAAGAGGGAAGCGGGAGGTAAAGTAGGACACAAATTCATCTGGAATGGACCCCAGCGTCTCCTGGACTTCATCAGGTAACTCTCGGTAATGGTGTTTCTACAGGAGACAAAGATGAAATAGTCTGATGAATGTGCTAAAGAGAGAAAGTTTTTGTTCATGTGAAATGGGTTGTAAATGTTTTTTTGCAACATGGACGTAAATTGTATGTTTAGTTGTGTATTCAACAGAGGTGTAACGGTACATGTTCAGTGACGGTTCAGGACAAATACATCACTGTTCGGTGCATACAGTCAGACAACGAATACAGTAGTCACAGGCGATCTACACTCCAATCCAGAAGGGAGCGCGTGCGGTAATGCAACACTGTTTGAGCATGTAAGGCACAACAGGAAAAAGTGCAGAAGAAGAAGAGTTCAGATGGCAAGCAAGAGCTTGCTAGTAGCTTATAAGCCGTTTCAATTAATTTTTGTGACACGCTTCACAAACTTCGCGGAAAGGAAACCAGGACCGCAGAAAGTGGCATCCTGTTTGTTTTCTTTATTTTATAAAAGCACAATGTTTTGTTTTTATTGTGAGTGTACACAAATAAAAACAGACCCATGACAGTGTCGAATGACGTCTTATTCTTGTCTGTATGATCAAAAACTAATCCCTGCACGTTTTATTTTTTCATTATTCTATTTATTTTGTACTTTTATAACACAAGAGATGCTTTTCAGTTTTGTATCTGCTGTGACCAAATAACTTTTGCTTTTTATCAGCCCTACAAAAAAATATGACCTATTCAAGAGTGCATTCTGTTTACTGCTTAGTGCTTAATAAACTAAAGGAGGCTGTACTGTACCAACTAGGGGACTAAATGCTGCTAGGTGGAACAAACTGTAATTTGCACTATGTCTGTGTACCATTACACCCCTAGTATTCAAATATACAAATCAATTTATTATTTAGTAATTACTGTAACTGATTATTTATTAGCAGCTTTTTGGTGTTTTATCATCAGAGTTAGTTAAATTACACCCTGACTTCACTTAAAAAAAATTTAAAATATGTGATAACCAACAAAACAACTACATAGAATGAATATATATAAAAACTTGGTGTTCCTCTTTTATGCCACAATCCTTCCACATCATACAAATAAAATTTAGAAGTGAGTTGTTGAAGCTCATCCAGTACAAAAATGATCAAAATAATTTCACACCACTGTAAACTGTGTTGCTATAACCACAAGATATTTGTGGGATCAATAAACTCATGTCATTTAGCAAATTTACCTTATTTCTCATGGCACGTAAAAGATCTCTGACCGATCCGCCTTTGTATGAACGAAATCTGCGTAGATCTGTTAAAAGAACACTTTGTAATTTAGTGGTTTGAAGAGCCAAATTTTCACATTTAAGATTTTAAAAAAGAAAAGAAATAAAACTAGAAAATCATGGCAGAATTGCATGTGGTTAATGTATTTACAAAGTCTTAGAATTAAAACCTTATAGAAAATCAAGTCAATGGTAAGCCAAATCGCAGTAGCGCTCACCGGTCTGTAGAGGCACTGTGATATGATCCCTCCAATCACCTCTGACCACCAACCGTCCTCCTCTCTCCAGCTGCCTCACAATCGGTCCATCCAACGGCTCCTTCTCAATTCTATCGCTCACATCCTGTGAGACAGCAGGAAAAAATTCTGCCATTTACTGGCCATTCTAGAAGAACTGCTGTTATTTTTCTTTTATCTTTGGCTGAGTTTCTCTGAACAACTACTTTAAAAGGATCTTATTATGTTCCCTGTGGTCCACGTATAATGTTGGCAGGATTTTTATATCAAAATAATAATTTAATAATTAAAAAGTAAATGGCCACTTCTACCAAAACACAATGCAAACACAATGTAAATAAGAGATTCACTATGCAGTGTATACTGCTTCAATGATTATAATGGGAGTTTTGGCGAGACAGCAGAACTTGCGCTGAACAAAAGTTCCAGAGATTAAATTATATACAGAAGGCGATCACTCCTTTTATAATCACAGTTTGAAGTTGTTTTTCATGCTACTAAAAGTAACAATGGGAAGTTGACCGTTCAGTCGATGGCTTGAAATCAGTCCTTACAGTGGAGTGGATATAAAAAGTTTTAGACACCCCTATTAAAACAGCTGTTTTTTTGTGATGTAATATTTTTTTAAAATAAATCATATCAGAACATTTGCACGTTTAATGCAAAAATTACAACCTATGCAATGCCACTGAAAACCAAAGTGACACGTTTCAGAGAAAAAAAGATAAAAATATCCTAACTGCATAAGTTAGGTTATTACTCACCCCCATGTCATCCAAGATGTTCATGTCTTTCTTTCTTCAGTCGAAAAGAAATTAAGGATTTTGATGAAAACATTCCAGGATTATTCTCCTTATAGTGGACTTCAATGGACTCCACTGTTGAAGGTCAATATTACAGTTTCAGTGCAGCTTCAAAGGGCTTTAAACGACACCAGACGAGGAATAAGGGTCTTACGCTGTATGTCCTACGCCTTTCCTATTCTACTTACGGAAAAAACAGAACTGGCGTCGCGTTCGTTCCGTAAGTTGAATAGGGAAGGCATAGTTTTGAAGAATACAGAAGACAGAAGCACTTGCAAGGCGATCATTTGTGTTTATAAAGCATATACATTTAATTTTTTAGAAAATGACCGATCATTTCGCTAGATAAGACCCTTATTCCTCGTCTGGTGTCGTTTAAAGCCCTTTGAAGCTGCACTGAAACTGTAATTTTGACCTTCAACAGTGGAGTCCATTGAAGTCCACTATAAGGAGAATAATCCTGGAATGTTTTCATCAAAAACCTTAATTTCTTTTCGACTGAAGAAAGAAAGACATGAACTTCTTGGATGACATGGGGGTGAGTAAAATATCAGGAAATTTTCATTCAGAAGTGAACTAATCCTTTAATCCTGGGTATTCATAAACTGACGTTTCACACTGCACATTCCTAAACCCCGGGAAAAGTCCTTATCTGCATATTTGTGGTGTCAGTGTTACTGACTGGACAAATGTAGCACGTGACCTGTTTACATAAAGGCTCTAGCATTGCGTGTCCTCATTGCTGACTGTAATATCAAGTTATTTTCTGAATGAACTTCTCGAACTATAAAGTTAAAAATGACGTTTGACATTTTTCTTATTATACACAGAAACATCTGTTTATATACATTATATAGTGTTTCCATGACTGCCCAAAGTGTGTGAATATAAGGCACGTGATTGGCTGTTGATTACTAAGCATCCAGTTGTAACATTCTAACACCACATTGTTTCACACTGTACAATGTTGGCACCACAGTGCGGGGTTCCTTTACCCAGGGTAAAAGCGGTGTTTAGGACGTTGATAACCCAAGGTTAAGCACAGTGTGAAAAGCCCTAAAGTGTGTTTACAAAACATTATGCCCTACTGACACATTCAGGCACTTCACTGAAAATAAACAGCCACTTCCCTTCAGAAGGCATGCAGAGACAACATTCTTCCACAACTAAGAACTGCACAACATTTGGAGAATTTAGGAGGCATCTAAATCTATTTTTATTCCAAGTGATCCTGTTGTTGTATCTCTCCCCTCACTAACACATACACCAGTGGGCGGAGCCAAAGAGACAAGAGGCATTGATCTGTGTCTGTGCAAGCAGGCTTGTGCTGATGTATTCATTTCCATTATGTAAATAAAACCAGGAAATAGTAAACACGCCCTAATGGTAGCTTCATTTCAATAAAAGCTGTGTTTGGATTAACAAGGAAATTTTGAGTTCTACAACATACAGTATGTTTTTTTTATAGTACAATGATCTCTTCTATGTCAAAAGCTCAAGGAAATTTGATTTCTCAATTCATGACTAGTGTCCTTCAAACAATAATGTACTGACCTGTAAAAGGAAAAGAACTGAAATTATCTTTGCTGACTGATTTGCTGTTTTATGGTATGTTGTTATAGTGCCTTTTGCTGCCTTCTTG
The DNA here is from genome assembly GCA_037950665.1 of Hypophthalmichthys nobilis. Lineage (NCBI taxonomy): Eukaryota > Metazoa > Chordata > Actinopteri > Cypriniformes > Xenocyprididae > Hypophthalmichthys > Hypophthalmichthys nobilis. Next base: position 6,798,946 of record CM075475.1, read on the forward strand.
GCGAGGGCATTGTTTGCAAAAGATGCGTTTTACCTGGTTAAACCAGGACGCCTGACTAACAAACCTGGAAGAACTGCAGCTGTTTTTCCAGACTCCAGAAGAAGGGATGTTTCAACACTCTGTCAGCCGAGGGTCTCTTCTCTGGCTCCATGCTTAACATCTGCTCAATCAGATTTCGGGCCACAATATCCTCTGCACGAAACAGCATAAACAATCACATGATCAAAAAACTGTGATATACATTTTGCCCCAAAACGAGCTGGTGTTTCTGAGTGCGAGAGGACGAGTGTGGTGGTCGTACCGTGTCTGTTCGGCTGTAAGTGGTCCAGTGAATAGGCACCCAGCAGAATGTTTGCCTGCCGCTGCAAGGACTTCCCAAAGGGGTGTTGGCCTTCAGATACCACATAATAAAACACACAGCCTGCAGAGAAGATGTCTACCATGCAGGTCTGAAACATCAGAAAGAGGAGAAGCCATGAATGTCTAGCCACTGACAAATCTACTATATTAGCGCTTGGCTCTCTGGAACGTGCTTTATGCCTATGCCTATGCTGCAGCAAGAACTGTGGTAAGTGCTGTAAACAGAATATGGATTGCTGAATTGTTGAAAACTTGGTAAAATTAAAATATTGGTAGCATGAGATAAATTCATTAACAAAGGTTAATTACGTATCATGAACTAACAATAAATAAGACTTTTACAGCACTTACTAATCTTACTAAAGTTCATGATAAATTCTACATACAATACATTTCAGTTTGTATAAATTAACACTGTATTATGGTCAGAGCTGATAGCCTCGAGGGCAGTGCTCCGACATGTAGGGCGGTTGAGGTTTGTGTGAGTTTGAGTCCTGCTTCCCACTCCCTCTCTCTCCCACTTCACTTCCTGTCGATTAACTATACTTTATCTATACTCTCAATAAAGGCAAAAATGCCAATAATAAATCTTTAAAAGACAAACATTGTATAATGAACGAACACAAACAAACAATAACAATAGTATATTCATAAATTAACATTAATATCAATAACAATTTGTTATTCATCCATCATCTGAGAAATAATGTTATCAAATTAACCCTTATTGTAAAGTGTTACAAATAACTTGATGGACACATCAGTCCTTCATCAGCTATTTAATTCCTTACATGTTCCTCATCTTACCATTACTACAGAAACATGGACTTAATGCAGTCATTCACAGATTAATGGAAACAAGCTTTCAAAATGGTGATCAGACTCAAACACAAAAATATCTCTGATACCAATCAACTGTTCATACCACTTTAGAAGAAAATCACACCGTTATAAATTAAGCACAATGCTAAATATCAAATTAAACTCTTTAATCAACATTTATAATAAGTAAATACATAATTAACAATATTGTGATGAAATAATATCACTTTACTACTGATAAATATTTGGTATATTCATATTCATGCGATTTAAAAAACCTGAGAAAATTTTTCATTCTTTCAGGTGTTTAAACCAAATCAAATCAGACACACAGTATGTTTGAGCTCTTACCGGGTTATGTTTAGCATCCTCACTGAGCACTTCCGGAGCGATCCAGCCCTCCGTGCCTGGGACGCCTGACTTCCTGCTGAAGCTGTGTCTGCCCACCGCCAGCTTTTTACACAGGCCGAAGTCTGAAATCATGGCCTTCACGCGCCCATGCGTGTTTGGCATCGACACAAGGATGTTGTGCGGCTTCAGATCTCTGTGGACTATCAACCCATGAGAGACTGAGTGTTACCAACACTTGTATCAAACAGATTTATCAAAAAAAAAAAAAAAAAAACTACTACAGTACTACAACAGTACTTCATGAATACTGATTATTTAGCCTAAAAAAGCAGATAAAAAGCATTAAAAATGTCTTACTGATGTTACTGATAATGGTTACCTATATTAAGAGAATGTAAATGAGACAGTCCAGACATAGTTTGCTCCAGCAGTGTCACTGGCTCCAAACCGTGGCGGTCAAAGTCCTTTCGTTCCACATACTAAAAGTAAATAAAACAAAAAATAAATAAGTAAATAAATAAATAAATAAGACATTATTAAAAGATAAACGACATTATATTTTATATTATACAATACAGCATTGCATGAACTAAAAAGTTGAAAATCTGTTTTCATCTGCGCCAGAAATTAAACAGCATTTTAGGCAAGATTTAAGGCCCCGATATTCTCACAGCGAAGTTCTTTTTCATTCCTCGGTTAGGTGTAATAAAAGGTTTGAAATACGTGAGCAGCAATATACTGTTATCGAACATCCTGACGCCATCCACATTTGGATGAATATATAAATATGTGCTGCGCTTTCCTCTCAATAACAAAATAAACACACAACAAAAAATGAGGTGAGATAACAGCAGTAAAGAAAGCATCTGATCATAGTGATGTGGATATGTTTGCACAAGCTCTGCAATTCAGCTCTCCAGTCACATCACGTTTATTTTATACAGCACTTTATACAACAGATTGCTTTAAAACAGCAGCTTTACAGCATTAAACAAGAAAAACACTGTCAGTGTCTCTTTCAATTAGAATTACAACTTCATTTTCTACTATAAAGCGACTCTCCAATGTTCATGTTTTTGCTTGCGGAAGTCTGAGCTGGAGGGACTGAACGGAAGAAATGAACCGGAGAAGATTTCCATGTCAAAGGCAGAGCCTCAGAGCCACACCCACCTATTACATCAACGCTACTGACCACAGTAGTTTGAAGGTGTTTTCTAGCCGGAGGAAACTACCGTGATAACGTGATCATTAAGCTCTTCCAAGTCAATTCAAGTAAATTATTCAGGTAACATTAATAAATCCTTTATATGTGTTAGACATTAAAAATGGTCAGTGATAAAAGAAGTTCATGTTCTTGTCTGACATTTTTTAAAATAAAATCTGTGATAAGTAAAGTGCAAATTCGAATCCATTTTTATTGTAATATTCAATTTGGGTTCTTTGACCTAAAACAGCGATGAAGCGTCAGGTTGTGTGTCTGTCATACCTCTTGCAGTGTGCTGCTGCACAGCTCTATGGCGATGTACTGAAACTGACGGTCTCGCTCAGTGCAGAAGTAACGAATCACGTTTGGATGTTCGTCTGACTCCCGCAGCAGCTGAACCTCGCGGTCGGCAAAGCTGAAGCATTCTGGGAGAATCCTCTTTACAGCCACTGGACGGTTATCAAACTGACCCCTGAAATTATACAGAGAGAAGCCTATAGACTCTGAATCTGAAAGAATGAAAGCAAATACAAAGACTACAAAGGTCATTCTTGCCTGTACACGATAGTTCCCTCAGCACCATGTCCAAGCACATCTCTGGGGCTGAACGTGATGTTTCCAATTCGGACAATGTTGGATTCGTCCTCTGAAATTACAAGACAAGGACAGAGTAAAAAAACAGAAGTCAAACAATAGGCACAGCAACACTTGGAAAACAAGGTAAACGAGATTAAATGGCGATTTATTGATTTGAATTGTTTCGCTGACAGTCCTAACCTGTGTCCTCATGCTCATTAGCCGAATGTCCCATCTCAGACTGGGACATGTTGGAATGGTTGGACGCTCGAGGGGTTATGTTGGGACTGCTGTGGCCGGAGCTCTCCGAGCGGGTCCGGGCTGCCTCCAGGAAGTCAGTGTCAGGAGGCAGATCTGTGGGCGGCTGGAAAATGAGCTGCTGACGCTGCAGGAGCTGCAGCTTCTCCTCCATCTGCTGCTGAAACTGCTGGTGCTGCAACTGCTGCTGCTTATGGACACTCTGATCAGAACAAGACAAACCACGATACTCTCAGAGCTGAGCAAACAGAAGCTTCTCTACCAAAAATCATGATTATTTTGCATAGAATTACTCATGCAAAGACTTATAAGTTGAGCATTATTCATTTTGTTTATATAATTTTACTTTTTGACTATTTACTAGACAGAACAGTAAGGGTTAGTTGCCGGCCGACCATTGGCTTGGTGTGTCACGGCCCTAACATGTCCTTTACTGGGTTCACCCAAAAAAGTAATTACTCACGCTCATGTCATTCCAAACCAGTAAGACCTTCGCTCATCTTCGGAACACAAATGAAGATATTTTTGATGAAATCCAAGAGTTTTTTTATCCTCAATAGAAAGCAACAAGGTCCAGAAAAGTAGTAAAAACATTGTTAGAAAAGTCAACGTGACTACAGTGGTTCAACCTTAAAGGTGCTCTAGAACCTAATTTCACAAGATGTAATATAAGTCTAAGGTGTCCCCAGAATGTGTCTGAAGTTTCAGCTCAAAATACCCCATAGATTTTTTATTATACCATGTTTTAACTGCCTATTGTGGGGTGGGATTAAAAATCCCTGCCCCCAAGCTCACGACTCCCATTAAACATTGCATAAACAATACTGAAGTTCACAATATAACTCTCAAAATGGATCTTTACAAACTGTTCGTGATGCAGCATATCAGATCACGTAAGTATGGCATGTATTTTGTGGTTTTTTGCTAACATTTGATTCTGAATGAGTTTGATAATGCTGCACAACAGGGGCTAAAGCTACACATAGTTGGAGAGACTCGATAAAAATGCAGATGCGTTTATGAATTATACAGACTACAAGCGTTTTCGGGTTAAAAATGAAAATAATGACATGGCTCTGGTCTCTGTGAATACAGTAAGAAACAATGGTAACTTTAACCACATTTAACAGTACATTAGCAACATGCTAACGAAACATTTAGAAAGACAATTAACCAATATCACTAAATATATCATGATGTCATGCATCATGAACAGTTATTATGGATCCATCTGCCATTTTCGCTATTGTCATTGCTTGCATGCTTCACAATACCTGCAGAACGTCTGATGATTCGCCTGTGTAGCTCCAGACGTTAATACTGGCTTGCTTTGAACATGGGCTGGCATATGCAAAAGTTGGGGGCGTACATATTAATGATCCCGACTGTTGCGTCACAGTCGGTGTTATGTTGAGATTCGCCTGTTTTTCCGTGGTGTTTTTCACGCACAAGATTTACGTATGAAGGAGGAAACAATGGCGTTTGAGACTCACGGTATGTAATTACCATGTACAGAACTCTAATTATTCAACTATGCTAAGGTAAATTCAATTTTAAATTCTAGGGCACCTTTAATGTTATGAAGCGACGAGAATACTTTTTGTGTGCAAAAACAAAACAAAATTAACGATTTTATTCAATAAAATCATCTCTCCCCTGTCAGTCTCGTATGCATTTATCGCAGTTCAGCGCTTACGCGTTTACGTCCGAACGCCCCCTCAGTATTGGCCGTCTCCTGCGTCAGCATCACATGTATGCGTCATGCTGCTCACGTGAACAGTGTCTGCCAATACTGACCCAGCGTTCTAATGTAGAGCCTGGAACCGCTGCAATGTAAATAGCATAGGAGACTTATAGGGAAGAGATGAATTTGTTGAATAAAGTTATTTTTGTTTTGTTTTTGCGCACAAAAAGTATTCTTGTCGCTTCATAACATTAAGGTTAAACCACTGTAGTCACGTTGACTATTTTAACAATGTCTTTCCTACTTTTCTGGACCTTGAATGTGGTAATTTCGTTGCTTTCTATTGAGGATAAAAAAACCTCTTGGATTTCATCAAAACTATCTTAATTTGTGTTCCGAAGATGAACGAAGGTCTTATGGGTTTGGAATGACATGAGGATTAGTAATTAATGACAGAATTTTCATTTTTGGGTAAACTAACCCTTTAAGATTGAACCACTGCAGTCACGTGGACTATTTTAATGATGTCTTTACTACTTTTCTGGGGCCGTATTCACAAAACATCAGGCTAAAAATAGCTCCTAACTTGCCGATTTAGGAAAAACTCTTAAAAATAATGGGTGAGTCAGTCCTAAATTTAGGACTCCCAAATTTTACAATTTCACAAAACAATTTCGCTAAAACCAGCTCCTAAATCTGTGAAAAGTTAGGAGTAGGCAAGAGGATTCCTAAGTCACTAAGACTAAATCACAAACAATCCTAAACTGGCTGCTGCTGGCAATCCGCCCAAAGACACTGTACACCATTGAGGCAATAGGTGATAAAGCCTCGAGTGCTGAGCCTTTTCTTCATAAATGCAATAAATATTTGACAATTACATTGCAGTCTATGAGGGATCAGAAAGCTCTCGGATTTGATCAAAAATATCTTAATTTGTGTTCTGAAGATGAACGAAGATCTTACAGGTTTGGAACGACATGAGGGTGACTACTTAATGACAGAATTTTCATTTTTGGGTGAACTAACCCTGTAAAAGGACATGTTAGGGCCGTGACACACCAAGCCAATGGTCGGCCAGATCTCAAATTAATAAACTGATTCTGCGCAACATCCAACATTACTTCATTATCATCATGACACGGTATTGATGGAGTGTTGTCAAGTAGGCAAGAATAAAACTCACCTCACTGACCAAATTAATTACTCTATAATGGTCAGATCATCTTCAGAGTGTGCTTACCTTAGGGTAGGTAATGATGAAGGCCACCCAGCCAGCCAGAAGGAAAGTGCAGAAGATGATGGTGGCCATGTCCTTCAGCATGGAGTCCACTGGAGTCTCCACGCGCGGGAGACGGCCGGGTTTCTCCTGCAGGGATGACACGGGTGGAGGCAGTGGACTGTTGTCTTCCATTCCACTCTCATTCACTTTCTGAAACACAGCAGAACACGCTTTTGTTTGTTCGTATTTTGGTTTATTGCCATGCATAATCTCTTAAAGTGACAGCAGCCTAATAAACCTGCTGCTGTCTGTCATGTTAATCAAAAAACACAAGACAGAGAAAATCACTCTCTGCTCTTGACTGAATAACTTTTGTAATTTTAATTGTAAGCATTAATCTGTACTTAATTTTACAATGAAAACTATATTGTTATTTTACATTTGATTACTTTCATTTCTGTAGTGTTTCTTACCTGAATACTACTGTTAGACCCACCTGAAAAACTTTAAGCCATGTTTATTTCATTTGTCTCTTTATTCTATTTATTTATGCTATTGTACCGTATTGTATTGAATTCCAACATTAGTAGATACATATTTTCCCTACCACAGGGTTTATTTCAAAAAATGTCAAATTTTTTATGACATCTGATGCGTATTCCAGACCGTCTGATATAGCAGGGTATAATATAGCACATTTGCAAATATTGTGGGGAGAATATTGGTTTATAAGCTGGGTTATGTAGATTTTTCTTTATCATTGCATACTCTAGTCAGGAATGGACCAGCAGTCTCTTTAGCCATAAAAGAAAATTTCATTTTTACTACTACTTTTATAATGTAGCAATTAAAAGCATTGGATGCTTTTAAGTATCTGTTATGCTTTAGATGAGGGATGAAAGTCATTTTACTATCCAAGAATATCAATGAACAGTTCCGGGTCATGATGCAAGGACCGCCGAAGATAAGGGTGGATGCATACAGTTTTGGGTTTAGAGAAACCTAACCCAATCATCTAAAGGGCTCTATGTGAAAGTCATTTATCTGGTGATCAGACTTCAGACATTCACTCCATTGGTTTACACACGTGACCTGTCAAAGCTACTGGATGTTGTTCTTACTGTACCTCTTCAATGGTCTTCTCTGTGGCAGGGGGAATGATGTTGACGTGCTGACGGGGGATGCTCTCTGGAAACTTCTCCAGGATTTTATTATGAGCGTCAGGCGGCGTCTCGTGGTGACCTGCGGAAGAGAAACATTGCCGTTAAGCAAAATGTTCACACCTCATTCAAAGTGGGGCAACATAGTTAGCACAAGAAAAGTGGGTTAACATGACAACTAACTATGACATTAACTATGACAATTATGCAGTAATTAAAATCACAAATTGTATGTTTTCAGCAAACAGATGAGTTTTGCACTCACACTTCAGGACTTTTCTCAAAACATTAAGACGCATTGTGACTTTGTTACTCTAAAGTTTGTTTAACAAAAGCGCAAAGTCTCCACTAGAGGGCCTGATCGGCACGGCTCTGAGAGCAGGTCTGCTGAAGTGTGCAGTAGTGCTACCTATCAGCAGCAGAGAGTTCCTCATGATGTTCATGCGGTTCCTCTCTTTCAGTGCTGCACTGAACTTCACTGTGGTGCTGGGAGTGATCACACACTCCTGCTCATTTTCCACGCTTGACTCCTGGTTATTGGGGCCCTCCAGCATGGGAAACGTCCTGCCACGAGGCTGAAAAAAGCACACAAATATACACAAATATTTTTAAACAAATATAATAAATTATTAATTAATAAATCTTATTTTTTGTAGTCTTTGTTGTCTAATTTGTTGTTGTCTTGTTGTGCATTTTAGAATTGCATTTTAATGGATTTAATAAATAATTGACAGAAATAAGAGTCACAATGTTCTGCAGGTGTTCAACGATAGACAGCAATATGCCTTAGATATTTAAAGGCTTAGTTTTAAGTAGGTTTTTTTGTGATTATTATTTCTGATTTTATAGGGTTAACAGTGTACATCTTCCTTGTCTAAAGGCTAGAGTAAGATTTATGCTGACAGTCTAAAGTCTGGCTATGCAAGACAACAGTACAAATATGACATGAACCTTTCAAAATTAACCTAACCATGTAGTCCCATAAAAAAGTATGAGGGAACATATTTTAAAGGTTTTTAATGCCACTCACCACAACAGTAACTCCGTCATGCACCAGGGAGGGAGACGCGTACAGACCAGTGGAGTGTTTCCCTACATACAGTGTGGACCTGTCAGAAAACCAGCCAAAAACAGCAAATTATTCATAGTTTGTTATCCAAAGTTGCATACTTTGCCTGTAAATAGCATGCTAAGGAAATGCTACGTTTTATAGAGCGGCTAAAGTTTATTTATCCAGGCAATAATCCTGCATGCTGCATGCAAGTTTTTTAGATGATAACAACAACATTCCCACAAAGAGATCTTACTCCAGTTACTGTAATATACACTATATGGTCTACAGTATTAGGACACACCTCTTAATTATTGAATTCTGGTGTTTCAATTAGACCCATTGCCACAGGTGTATAAAATCAAGCACCTAGCCATGCAGTCTGCATTTACAAACATTTATAAAAAAAGTAGGTTGTTCTGAAGAGCTCAGTGTATTCAAGCCTGGTACTGTGAGAGGATACCACTTTTGCAGTAAGTCAGTTGGTGAAATTTCATCCCTGCTAGATACTTCACTTTCAACTGTAAGTGGTATTATTGGAAAATTAAAGCATTCAAGAACAGCAGCAACTCATGAAGCAGAAGACCACGTAAAGTCATTGAGAGCTGAGGCGCATAGTGCGTAAAAGTCTCCAACGCTCTGCTGATTGAACAACTGAAGACATCCAAACTTCCACTGGCATTAATATCAGCACAAAACCTGTGTGGCGGGAGCTTCATAGAATGGGTTTCCATGGCTGAGCAGCTGCATGCAAGCCTCACATCACTAAGTACAATGCCAATCCTTGGATGGAGTGGTGTAAAGCACACGGTCACTAGGCTCTGGGGCAGTGGAAACATGTTCTGTGGAGTGACGAATCACAGAACACGCTTCACTGTTTGGCGGACGCCAGGAGAACATTACCTTGCCTAATTGCAACTGTAAAGTTTGGTGGAGGAGCGATGATGGTATGGGGCTGTTTTTCAGAGGTTGTGCTATAGGCCTCTTACTTCCAGTGAAGGAAAATCTTAAAGGCCCCGATATTTTCATGGCAAAGTTCTTTTCCGTTCTTCGCTTACGAGTAAAAAGTTTGAAATACGTGAGCAGCGATATACTGTGAACACATTTACATGAATGTGTAAATACATGCTGCACTTTCTCTCAATAACAAAATAATCACACAACAAAATGAGAAAACAGCAAGCATGTTTTTCTGAACAGAAGAAATGAACCAGAGAAGAGTTCTACGTCAAAAAAGGTGGAGCCTCAGAGCCACACCTACCTATTACATCATTGCCTCTGACCAATGGTGGCACGAAGGTGTTTACCAGCCGAAGCAAACTTTTACAAAAAGTTCTCAAACATTTCCAAAAGTTCCCAAACTCCCAAAACGAACTCAGAACTCATGATTTTGTTCGAAATGACGTCACATCAGTTTGTTCTCCGATTTCGCTTGAAGTATTTTGGGGCCTTAATGCTTCAGCATACCAAGACATTTGGGACAATGCTAGGTTTCCAACTTTGTGGGATCAGTTTGGGGAAGGCCCTTTTCTATTCCAGCATGACTGTGCACCGGTGCACAAAGCAAGGTCCATAAAGACATGGCTGGATGAGTTTGGTGTGGAAAAACTTGACAGAGATCAATGTCCTCAACGCCATCCAACACCTTTGGGATGAACTAGAACAGAGATTGCAAGCCAGGCCTTCTGGTCCAACATCAGTGCCTGTCCTCACAAATGCTCTACTGGATGAATGGGCAAAAATCCCCACAAAAACACTCCAAAATCTTGTGGAAAACATTCCCAGAAGAGTGGAAGCTGTTATACTGTAGCTGCAAATGGGTGACCAACTTAATGTCTATGTATTTATAATGAAATGTCATTACAGTCCCTGTTGGTGTAATGGTCAGGTGTCCCAATACTTTTGTCCATATTGTGTATATATAGTGATCTGCTCTAAACAGTGAGGGTTTCTGCTCAAAGCTAGGAATGGATTGATGACTGATACTGCAAGCTTGAGTATCTGCTGATACCAATCCAATACCAGTACTGTCTTTTTCTTGATCAGTTTAGAATAACTATCTCTCATTAGCTTACCAACTACTCACTGTTTCATTATAAATAAAGGGAAAAGAAAAAAAAAAAAAAAATATATATATATATATATATATATATATGCTAGGAATTATATTGTTAACTAGGCTACAGCATTAAAATGAACAACAATTCCAGTGCAAATCTTAAATCCAACAATTAAAAATTAAAAAAAATAAATAGTGAATGTAAGTGTAGACCGCTACAATTACAAATTACTATTTGTATTCCACGAGCGTTAGAGCATTCTTAAAATCTTATAAACAATACATTTGTGTTTTGTGAGTTACTACCACATACTACGATAACTACAATTTCTAGAACCAGTTCTTCCCCACACTTCTCAAAAAACGGAGAGGATGTGGCTTAGATACTAGAGATGCAACATGCAAGTCAAATCATGTCAGCTCAGCAAGTGCCAAATGAGAGTAAAATGTGGTTTTGGCAAGTAAATATCAAAAGGAAATCAAGAGGAGACATTTCAGTATATGATGTTTGGAGTGCCACGATTAACACATGATTTTTGTGGAATTAAAGCAAACTGACAATAAATAAATAAATAAATTTAAAAAATAACCGTGTAGGCAAACAGAAAAAGAAGAGTTACGAAAACATAGAAAACAAGCATTAGTACTTGGTCTTGTTAGAAAGGCAGCTTACATCAGCTTATCTTTGGTTTTCTTCTCCCGAGGAAATGGATACTTCCACTGTGTGATGCGGCCCACCTCTCCCGACATGAAAGTAAGATAACGCAAAGTTTCCACGGCAACATTGGTGTGTGGGACTTTGCGCAGGCCCTCGCGCTGCCAGATGTAGATGGCCACCACAGGGGAGTTGTAGTTCTGAACCCACTGCACGTCTCCAGACTCACTATCCACTGTCACCACTAGGCCGTCACCGTTGGACACAAAGTGGGCCATATCTGTCAAACACAGGAAACAATGTTATGCTATGCTACAGAAGACATCTGAAAGGGTTTCCAAATTTACACCGATGCCTCACTGTATTTGGTGTCATCGTCTGGAAGGGTGTAAGCATAGTCAGAGTATGTGGCGTTCCAGCGCAGCTCTCTGCTCTTGGTGTCATACATAGTGATGGTGTATTCTGAGGAACAACACAATCAGTAGATCAGCAAAGCACAAGACTGATAGATAATGAATATCTGTGATTTTCACATCACATTTGACTCATTTTGACCTAGAATTTCTTTGCATTTCAAACTCCAGTACACGCATGTCGTATTCTGTAATATGGTTTATCACAATATTGCTACCATGGACCGAATTATCTATAATTATCTAGAATTATCTATAATTCTAGATAACATACTAGCTCTCTGAATTTACAGTAGCTAATTTCCATCAACAGGTCAAGATTCAGAAAGCTAAAGCAACCCTTGCTTATGGGCTGTTTATCACGGTCCAGCTGATATTTTGCTCCGAGATTGGCTTCGATCTGACTTGTGACACCGCCTGAATCATAATCTTACAGCGTTCGTTTGTTGGCCAGAGAAGACGGAGCCTGGTTTCTCCCAAGTTTTTTTTCTCCATTTTGTTTTACAGTGGTGAAAAATTCATCCGATAATGAAAGTGCATTACGGAACTTAAAGGGTTAGTTCACCCAAAAATGAAAATTCTATCATTAATTACTCACCCTCATGTCGTTCCACACCCGTAAAACCTTAATTTATCTTCGGAACACAAATTAAGGTATTTTTGACCAAATTTGAATCAGTGGTTCGGAGCATGTATCAAACTGCCAAAGTCACGTGATTTCAGTAAATGAGGCTTCGTTATGTCATGAGTATTTCAAAATTTCAATGGTTCACCACTGGGGGCGTGACTTTGGCAGTCTGATACACGCTCCGAACCGCTGATTCGAAACAAAAGATTCGTAAAGCTTCGAAGCTTCATGAAGCAGCGTTTTGAAATCGCCCATCACTAGATATGGTTGAATAAAGTTGTTATTTTGTTTTTTTGGCGCACAAAAAGTATTCTCTTCACTTCCTAACATTAACATTAAAAATACCTTAATTTGTGTTCCGAAGATGAACTAAGGTCTTTTGGGTGTAGAACGACATGAGGGTGGGTAATCAGAATTTTTGGGTGAACTAACCCTTTAATAATCAATGAATAATAATAATAGCCAATATGTTACAGAGGCAGTCTCAGATTACACTTGGTTATATCTTGGTTTTGTTTTTTGGGCTCTACCAGAATATGTTTTTTATGCTTGAATGTTCAAAAAATATTATTTTTCACATATTTAAAAAATGTTGCAGCCTCACTCTTCCCAGTCTGTCAGTAACGCTCTGTTTAGTTCCTGTCTCTATGAAGCCCCTCCTTTTGTTTGGGAAATAACCATAACCGCCAATTTCAACACACTACTAACTATCTCAACCAGGCCCTGCCCCTTTATTCTTTATATAAATTATTATTTAAATGAGGAATATTGTGACGTGTTCATTCCCGGAAGAAAACTCAAGACTACAGCTGCTTTTGTACGAAACAAAAAAATGCAGCATAGCCAGGGACAACAGTGAATACATCTGACTGATTGACTGGAATCACACATTATAGAGAGCCAAATAATAAACGTCATTTAGTTAATTTAATTATTGTGCATAATTTATATTTGGTTATTACTTCTCTATTCATATTATTGTTATTACTACTTTAGGAGTAATTACAAAGTTATTACTATTAAACATGTTACTACTCCTTTAGGGGCAGTTGTTAGAGAGTCAGAGTCAGACTGGTAACAAGAAGGTTGCAGGTTCGATTCTCAATACCGGCAGGAAAATGAATAGCGCTCTCTTCGACCATCAATACCCACAACTGAGGTGCCTAACGTGGTTCAACCTTAATGTTATGAAGCGACAAGAATACTTTATGTACGCAAAAATGAAACAAAAATAAATTACTTTATTCAACAATTTGAACTGCTGTCATACGCAGTTGACATAATGAATGCAGTGCAGCGCTTCTGTGTTCTATGTCAGAATGCCAAATTATTATTGGCCGGCTCCTGCGTCAGCATCACACGCATGCGTCGTGGTGCTCACATGTACAGCTTCAGCCAATACTGAGCCAGCGTTTGGACGTAAACACAGAAGCCTGCACTGCGTTCACAACATCAACTGTGTACGACAACAGTTCAATTTGTTAAATAAAATCTTTATTTTTGTTTTGTTTTTGCGCACAAAAAGTATTCTCGTCGCTTCATAAACATTAAGGTTGAACCACTGTAGTCACATGGACTATTTTAACGATATCTTTACTACCTTTCTAGACCTCAAAAGGTGCAATGACGTTGCTGCCTATGTGTGGTTCAGAAACCCTTGGATTTCATCAAAAATATCTTAATTTGTGTTCTGAAGATGAACCAAGGTCTTACGGGTGTGGAACAACATGAGGGTGAGTAATTAATGACAGAAATTTCATTTTTGGGTGAGCTAACCCTTTAAGCAGAACAATAAAGTTTGTTTATCTATCAATGCAATTCAAGTTTTAGCAATTATTGTAATATGAAAAATTTATACCGTCACATGTCTAGTCTCCAGTAACAGTATTGCAGTATTCCTCATATCAATTCAAAGCGCTACTACTCCAAAAGTGTTTTTTGTACTTCCTGCTCGTATAGACACACAGAGATGATCCGAACTGAACTATGTACAGGTCTCGTCTTACCTGTGCGGCCGAGGTAGAGCAGAGATGAAGATGGACATAACATCTCAGCATAGGAGGAGGTCAGCGTTTGCTGCTTCTCACCAGTCAGCAGATCCACCACATACCACACGTCCTGTTTTTTACCTACAAACAAACAAACTGCTCTTGTCAAAGCTTCATTTACTCAAGCACAGGGCTGCATACAGTTATGAACATTCCAAGTTCAATTCAAGATCAGCTCTATGTGCAGCATCTGTGATTCAACCACAGACAATAATTCAGACTCATTCTATTTGCAAAAAACAAAAATTGTGTGTGTGGTCCTGAACTTAAAATGGAAGTGTATGGGCCAAGATATTTTGGAAAGTTTAATGTCACCCCGCAGTCAATAATTTTATCCCTTAAAACTTATCTTTGATAATCAAAATGATATAATTATGTAATAAATTAATTTTTTTCCTGTGTAAATAATTTCTTCATGCCTTAAAATAGCTTAAATGTAACTCTACACCATTGCTTCATTTAGTATACGTGGAACCATGATTATGCAAATTAGTCCCCGCCTCCACTCAATCACAGCAGCTCGGAGATCCACTTGGTCAACTGTAGTAAACGCTACACAATGGAAAGTGGAAAAACTGGTTTAATTCAGCAATATATGTTTGAACCAGAAACAGATTAAGAAGAATAAGAGGAAGAGTGAATTATACAGGCTCGTCCACAAGTCGATGTATCAGAAAGGTAATGCGTTTTATGTATCACTCTCTACAACGTAATTAATATGATTAGCCATTGGCTTGACTACGATATCAAACAGCTAATGTTCCTGTGGAGAAAAGCCCCACCCTGTACGTCGACAGGATTAGTTACATGTTTGTGACGGTAGGAAAAGGGCAGTTTCAAACCACGTTTTGAGACTGTCTTTGATACAAAGCAGTTTTAAAGAGAAAATACTCAGTGTTGACTGATGAATTTGCACATGGTTTGTCCTAAAGCCTATTAAAAACGCCACATAGACATATAAACAACATTAAACAACTTGATTTTCACCACATGGGGTGAGAAATCTGAAGCTATCACACTTGTCTCATGGTAACATGTACAATACATTTGAAATAGTGTATATTTTAACATTTATTCTGATGCACATCTTGATTATTATCTTGTGTGGCAATCAACAGCATATCACAGATGCTATACTGATCCTGGAACATTCCTCAGAAGAATGGAGCTGATTAGCTAAAAGGTAAAAGGTGAAAAATTTGATGGCTTGATGATCATATGAAAGGGAAAGTATTCTTTGGAATACCAATGAATTGTGTATAACAGTGGCAAAAAAACCCCAAAAAACAAATAAACAAGTACTACTGATTAAAATGGAAAAAAGTGTCCATTTACATATTCAGTGCAGGGTTTTCCCATGTGCTTGTTGTTTTCCCATTTCATTTAGCCCTTTATCATCTTAAAGATCAAAAGTCCAAACACAACTGATGCAGCATGCGTAAATGTTCTCTTCAGGATGTGTAAACAGACATCAACACGTCAATTCAAACACACCACATGTTTATGCCTGGAAAGAAGTGTGGCTTTGAGTCAAACAAGGCTGTTTCCTGTGGGCTACACCGTGATATTCTACATGAGAGGAACTTAAACGCTAATGTTTAAACCATTAATAAGTCTCATTTAGAGAGATTAACAAGTAACAGGATTAAGACATGATTTATCTTTCAGGTCTGGCACTCTGATTTAATCACTGTTTGGCCTGCTCCCTTTGGGCTTTGTGGGTGTCATTATAGATGTTTCTGTGCCTTGTGATTACGCACTCTTGGTGGTTAAGAAAGGGTGGTACGTACAGACATCTTAGTGTGATGTTTGCGGTGAGATTATGAAACAATCCCATAGTGCCCACCCACCCACAGGGAGGCCGTTAGGAAATGGCCAGTTCCTCAAACGTGTGCCACCCCTGCTGGCAGTCTGATCATGTTGAAAATAACTAGGGTTATGGCTTTGTTCAACCTAATTTCAGTTTGCTGAGATTTGAACAGAACTTGATTATGAGGGTCAGAATAAGAGTTACAGAAGAAGTATCTCACCCATGTATAAGATGCCATCAGAACTGCGACAGGGTGACGCCTGGACCAGCTCAGGAATGGTGAATGGCAGTTTCTGCAACATGCCCAAATATTAGATGTAATACTGCATTTTTAATCCATCCAAAATTACACAAAGCAACTTTTTCTTTTAGTTAAAAGCAGTCTAATAATTTAGTACCACTGCTACTGACCTCAAATGTTTCACTTCAAAATCATATTGCTCATTTCTAAAACCATCATTACTGAAAACATCACCATTAGCTTTCCAGAGAATGAGGATGTCCTTCATGAAAAACTAAAATAACTACTCACCGTCAGCCCCTCATTATTCTTTCCTCCAAGAGAGTACAGACTGCCATCGTTGGGGTCTGGGAGAAATGCAGGCCTGTGAAACAAGAACAAAAGAGTCAGACACTTTACATGTCGTGTTGTTTGATGGATGTCATTCCACACCTATATTCTGTTCTTTTTTCCCCCCACAGAATACAAAAGGACAGCTAATTTTAGTGACAGATGTGGTGACTACAAATGGTCATTGTATGGACAAGGAGCTGTGTGAAGATTCAGTAATTCTTTTTTTGTGTTCTACAGAAAAGGAAAAAACCCCTAGCAGTGTTGGGAGTGTTTTTTTTTTGACTGTTTTCTTTCAGCAGCAGTAAGATGATATCATGAATAGGAAGAATTGTGCAGGCTCAGCATCTTGCACAGTTCCTGTTGTTTGACTTTCCAAATGCACAACCGCTCAATATAAATGAAAGTATAAATGAAAGAATGCTTACTCTGACACGTGCGTTGGGACTTGCAAAACAGGATCTGCATTGGGAATGAGAAAAGGTTCAGTTAGGAGTTATACACTTTATCACAGGCAAATGAAGGGATGAGCAAACATGAAGACATAAAGCAAACAAAGTGCTGGGTGTCAAACTTGTGGAGGACACTTAACAGATATTAATCTATTCACATAAATGAATCTATTAGAGTAGATACTGGGAGCAGAAAGTACTATTATATAAGACCTTCATGTAAACAATAATTCTGCTTTAGTACATATTTTAGAAAGTCATCAAACCTATCCACAAATGGAAGGATAGGAATTATTCAGTGACACAGCTCTAGATTCCAGATCTGTCTAGTTAAACTCTCAACCAACTTCGCAACATCAAACCTCAGTTTAAATCATAATCATGCACTGTTCGCTGTTGGCCAGAGGAGAACTGGCCCCCCAACTGAGCCTGGTTTCTCCCAAGTTTTTTTTTTCTCCATTTTTAATCACCTGTTTGTCATCTGAAGTCACCTGATGGAGTTTGGGTTCCTTGCCACTGTCGCCTTTGGCTTGCTTAGTTGGGGACACTTGATATTCAACAATGTTTTTTGATCTGCCTGCACTGACACCATTCTACGCAAACAGAACTGAGCTGGACGATGACATCACTGTTTTCTCCAGTGCTGATATATAGATAAATTAACTAATTATTGATTTTTACAACAGAATGAATCAATACTGAATTTACTTAAACTGGACAATGACACCATTTTCTTTAAGAGCTGCTGTGCAGCCAAAAATGATTTACCAGTTATCACTGTAAAGCTGCTTTGACACAATCTGCATTGTAAAAAGCACTATATAAATAAAGATGACTTGACTTGAATGTGTGATGAAATTAAAATGTGTGATGTCATATAGCTAGGATTTATATCAGCCAATGGCCACTTAGTTAAACAACAAAAAAAAAAATCTGTTGACCACTAGATATAATGTATGAACAAATATGTTTCTATGAACAAATGATTGGTACAAATCATTGATACAGAACTAAAGTGATGTTCAGGTGTGTGCATATTAACTATTTTACAGTAGCTATGTTTCCACCCACCTATTTTTATGCGCATTTTGGGATATTGCATTAAAAAAATGCTGGATGGAAATATCCGCCAAGATGCACATAAATTTTAAATATGTGCATAAAAAAACGTATGCGCTCATTTGAGGCGAATAAATGTTTTATCCGATAAGAAGACATGCACATAAACTACGATGGAAACACATTTACAGAATAAATTCCTTGATGTGCATCAAAAAACCCAGGTGACTTTGCTTCAACAGAGGCTGTGATTGGATAACTGGACAAACCAGCGGACCAATCGCATCGCATCGCATCTCAAATGTTGCTTTGGTTGTTCTGAAACGTCTGAGCCAAAGTCTGTTATCAGAATGATTTGGTTTAATTCCCTCCCAGAAGTGCCTCACATGATTGTGTTCCCAAACAAGAGCATTGGAGCGCAAGAGAACATGACAGAGTTTGAGTTTCGTCTGCAGTCACTTATGAAGGAGGAAAAAGAGCCACAGTTACTTCCCTGATTGCAGCAACTTCCATTTTTATTACAGATATTTTGTGCCAATTTCCCAGGAAGCGGCATATTTGTTCTCTTGAACACATTGGATGGAAACACTGATTTATTTCGCAAATGTTTTGTGCGATATTCCAATCTTGCACACAAGTTAAAATTGCAACTTTGGATGGAAACATAGCTACAGACTTTAAATATGGTTAATCAAATCACATTTTAGAGTAAAAATTATTCAATATTGAAAAACAATTTATGAAACAGATAAAACAGTAAAAAATAAAACTCCTGGATGCATTGGTCAGCCCAGATTTCAAATGCTGCACTCAAATACACAATATAGTAACCTTCAGTTAAAAGAGCAAAGTCCTGAATGTATATATTGGCTATATAAAAAGCTACAAATTAATTTTGTGTCTTATACTGTATAGCAGTGGTCACCAACCTTTTTAAGCCCAAGATCCCTGACCTCGACCTTTTTGAAAGACAAGATCTACAGCCCAGATTGTATTTAGTATTTTTTTCGTGGCCAATGTAGATTCTGATTTATTTATTTATTTTTACAAGCAAATTGGCCGATTCTGATACTGGTTGCAGATATTTATTATTAATATTATTATAATAAACAAAAATACATAGCCATTTCAAATTAGAGGGAACCACTGCTTTTTAATCACAATCCAAACGAAGATGCTACGCACATTGCATGAGCAGTTGTTTTTTATTTGAATTAGATTTAATTTCAAGATTTAAAGCAAAAACAGAACGGTCTGACTTTATCTTTGTGAAATTATAAATGCTACACACACAAATTCTGAGGTAAGAGGAAAATAAAATGCCATTGCCATCGAAATCTTTCTGAAGACTGATCTCCTTTTAGAGATGCATTCATATAAGCCCTCACCCCCAATTCAATATTTATATTTTCTTCCTATATTTCGAGCATCGTGAACAGTGAGCTGCTCTGCCTGCTACAGAATCGTCTCCTCTTTGCGTCTGTCTTCAGCGTCTCTGGCCTCTTGTTAACGGCCATTTACAGACTCAGACATGATGTGGGCTATTTACCTCTGTCACTGTCCCAGTAGCTCCCTAAAATAACATAAAATAAATACAAAAATACAGTACAAAGACTGGAGAAATGTAATGTAATTTTGTACTCATATTTCTGTTATTTTTGTGAGCTTCTGGAACAGTGATAAAGATCGACCAGTCGATCGCGATCGACGGGTTGGTGACCACTGCTGTATAGCAATTGTGTGAGAGCCTGACCACAATGACAACACACTTAAACACAGACTATCAGGTGGGTGTGTAGTGCAACGGCCTCTAACGTCCTGCAGCTCCAGCGTGTATGACTGGCTCAGCCTGTACAGCAGGTTTCTGGGAAACTGCAGGTGCTGTGGCCGTTTGAATATTGATAAATAGGGCCAGTGGGTGGCTACTGTGCCGATGATGGAAGATTCCAGTTCAATGCATGTTAAATACAGCAGAAATAGAGGGAGCATTAACATGCATTAAACAGAACCATCCCTCATTCATGTGTTGTTTTGAGAGAAAGCTCAAGAGGAAATGAAGTGAACAGACCGGCCTGGCCTTGATGACACATAGTTTGTGCGCAGTTGGTTGACAGATTTTAAAAATATTATTGAGACAGTGTGTAAGGAAACACTCATCCGTGCAGAAGCAACCTGCTGTCATACCAGCTGCATGCTGGACAAGATTACCACCTTTTGAAAGAAATGCAGTAAAAACAATTGCTTTAATAAAAATGATTCATAAACTTCCTACACCATATTTGACAGATTTATGATGAATGACAAGTCAAAATGAAAAATGCTTAAAGGGTCAAAATTGAAAATTCTGTCATCTTTTACTCACCCTCAAGTTGTTCCAAACCATATTAATTTATTTCTTGTGTTGAACACAAAGGAAGAGGTAACACTTTATTTACACTACCAGTCAAAAGTTTGGACACAGTAAGATTTTTAATATTTTAAAAAGAAGTTTCGTCTGCTCACCAAGGCTGCATTTATTTAATTAAAAATACAGTAAAAACAGTAATATTGTGAAATATTATTACAATTTAAAATAACTGTGTGCTATTTGAAAATATTTTAAAATGTAATTTATTCTTGTGTTGGCAAAGCTCATTACTCCAGTCTTCAGTGTCACATGATCCTTCAGAAATCATTCTAATATGATGATTTGATGCTCAATAAACATTTATTGTGTACAATTGTACAAAATATTTGTGTACAATATTTCTTTTTCAGGATTATTTGATGAACAGAAAGTTCAAAAGAACAGCATTTATCTGAAATACAAAGCTTTTGTAACATTATACACTACCGTTCAAAAGTTTGGGGTCAGTAAGAATTTTTATTTTTATTTTTTTTAAAAGAAATTAAAGAAATTAATTATTTTTTTCAGCAAGGATGCATTAAATTGATCAAAAGTGACAGTAAAGACATTTATAATGTTACAAAAGATTATACTTCAAATAAACCCTGTTCTTTAAAATATCTTCTTTTATGTTCAACAGATGAAAGAACTTCATGCAGGTTTAGAAGAACATCAGGGTGAGCAAATGACGACAGAATTTTCATTTTTTTTTTCATCTCATTAAATGTGGTAAAACACTGTGCAGGCTTAACTTGAAAAAACAAACCCTAACTGTTTTTTGTGGAAGCTCAAATGTGTTTGTGTGACACACGAGGACAAACCTCATTGGTATACAAAAACCTCAAAGAACGTATTTGATGTGCTCTATGTGTGAGTCAATCAATGTTTTTATATATATATATATATATATATATATTGATACGTGAAAGCTTTGGTTGTATGAGACTTTCAACAGAGAGACAAATCTCTCAGGTTTCAATTAAGAAAAAAATCTTCATTTGTGTTTCGAAGATGAACAAAAGTCTTATGGGTTTGGAACACATGAGGAAGACTAAATGATAACAGGATTTTCACTTTAGCGTCAACTAATCCTGTAGCCGCAGTGTATCGCCGATGTGCTTGAAAGCTAAAAACATTTGATTAGACCTTTCATAATACTTTTAGTGTTATGTATTAAGTTATTATGTATAAACTGGTGTGTGTTTAGCTGAAAAACACAATCATATTCTGTGATTGTTTCTACGCATCGTGAGCCCTCTTACATCACGTTACATTATAACATATTTAGCCACAAACACATTTCATAATACTTGCGAAATTCATGTCTGGTGAGTGCTTTATAATGAGTGCTAGCCAAAGAATTGTGCTTTGGAGGAGTTTGCGAGGGTTAGTAGTATTTTTGTACATATGGGCATCAGACATTCCAAACACAGACACAAGCACAGACTCTGACAGAGGAACTGTTCACTGATGTTTTCACACATTTAGAATGTTTTTATTTTTAGTGTGTATTTTGCTGTAATAATAATAACAAATAATTATGCTGTAAACCAAAGAATTCTAGAGCTGCAGCCATTGTGTCATTTTTGGCTTGTGGGGGTGCTGGTTATCGGGTTAAGGTAAATACACAATACACTGAGGAATTATACTATAACTCTTGTTTTTTTGAAAAATATACAATTCTTGAAACTTCTGGAATCACAAAATGAATTATAAGCAGTTTTTCCACCATCGGGCCAAACCATTCTCATTGCTTAACCACTCCTTGCCAGTTCGGTCCAGCCGGAAATGTTTTTTTTCCACTGTGGGGCTGATAACGGCTAAAATTTCCGGAAACTTTCCATGGGAAGTTAAGCTGGAGAATTCTGTAAATTTTGCTATTTTATTGTTATTTGCAATTTTGCTGTTTTACAGTTAATTCCCATTACTTCCCATGGAAAGTTTCCAACTTTGAAAATTTCCAGAATTTTTCAACCCTAGTGGTGACATCACTACACGCATTAGCATTAGCCAACCATGCTGAAAATTCCGGGCTGAGAACAGAGTGTAATCGTACCATGCCGAACCAGGTTCCAGTTCATTACTGTTCTTAGAACCGTTCGGCCCGATGGTGGAAGAGAGGCTAGTTAATTAATTTGATATATCAACACTCCCAGTTTCTGTTAATATAAAAAGTTTGCAAACACAAAAGCAGCTTTGCCATAATTACAGCAGAATTACCAGAAGAAACATCTTCACCTGTTTGGGGGGCCTTTGAATATTGTGCAGGATAATGGAAGGCCTTTAGGTGAAAAAGGTTGAGAACACTGATAACGATTTTACACTCCTGCAAACAACAGTGCTGGCGTTCACTTTCACACGCTCACTGGGCGTTCACTGCTGTCACTGCAGGTTACACTGTGCTATGTGTGATCTGAACTCATGATCCATCTGCTATTAAAACTGACAGGTCTTCCAATAAAAGCGTATGCGTACCTTCTTTCAAGGTCCATTTGATTGTTCCAGATCTCTTGCTGACGGCGTGAAGGTTCCCGTCCAGCGTGGACACAAAGAGCAGACTCTCTGGTACAGACACCGTACTGCTGCTGCAGAAGCCCTGCAAACACAAAGCATCACTGCATCCGTTTTCTTTGGTTTGTCTTATTATTCACAATTTTGTTAAAAACAGTAGTGGCCAAAAGTGATGTCAGGCCTAAAAAAATTGACATCTTCACCCTTAATTCAAATATTATTATCAAACATTTGTTAAAGATTTTATATTGCGTAGTGAAGTCAATAGTTTTATTTGTGATAACACAATGAAACATGCCAAATTGTGCCAAAATCATTTTTGGCCAGGCTGTCATACAAAGAAATTATGGAATAATGGAATATTAGTAACTCAATGTTGTAGTTAATGAGTGCTTTTTCCTGCATTTTTTTGCATAGTAAAATAAAACCTGTAGCTGTAGTTTGCCTTTTTGGCCAAATAATTTTGTCAAAAAATACCTTAACAAGTGTTTTGTTATTCCCTCATATTTAAAATATTTAAAAATGATAAAATATTTTCCTTATATTTTTATGATTTAATCGAATTTGTAGGGTCATTAACAACAAATATCCCCTCCTCCAGACACCATGGCCACTGTATATTGTGAAATACTTGATATTCTGACTCTCAAATATGTATAAGTAAATGTATTTTGTGTTTTAAACAGTTTTACGTCAGAGCCTTTCAGATTCACAACATGTAAATTCATCGTTATTTGATTACCGCGATTTGAAAAAAAAAATGATGGTAAATACTGTCCAGTATTAAACAAAGTTAGCAACAGTCTCAGGCACAGCATGCAGGTTTTGTTTTGTGTGAAACCGTGCCAGAAAGAAGTGAGGTTTTACATTCATTTTTTGAATAGATATCAATGGAGGAGAGGCTTCAGTACACTGAATAAACTGCTTTTGTAAGGAAATAGCTTATCACTTACTGAATCGACAGCCTGTCTGCTAATCTACATCAACATGTTTGACATTAATTTGTTTAATACAAAACTGAAATGATTACAGTGGGTGTATCAGTACTTTTTGAACATTTCCACTTTTCCAGCACATTTTAACAAGACCGTGATAACATTGTTATAACCATGATCATTTTGGTCACTTTAATCATTTAATTAGAGCCATTAACATGCATCAGAACCAAAAAAGTACACTAAAGATTACAGCTACAGCGCGTGTTGTATTGTAAAATGAGCGTGCAGGTGATACTGCAGATATAAACATCCCATGTGCAATGCGGGCAGAGCGGATCTGGGTTGCATGTGGAAGTCAATAACTGCAAGTTCTATTGTGTGGGCTGGTTTGGACCCCGTACAGCAAACAACAGTGCTACTCTGAATATGAAGGCGTCTAGTAGGAGTAGGAACTAGTTCAGTTAGTGGGTTTGAAAGGAGAATAAGCAGAAATGAGCAACAGACACAGGGTGGAGAGTGGACCAACCCAGAGCTGAAAGCATTAAAACTAAATACCTGTCTCAAGGCTTGTCCACACCACAACAAATGCTTGGTGCAAAGATTTGGTGCAATAAACATTTTAACTTGAATGAAAGGCTGTTAATGTGTCTGTTCAGACCAAGATGAACATTCGCAAGCTATTATCGCATTCACAACAGATTTTTTTATTTTTATTTTACAAAGAGCTATTTTTCACACTGCAAAGAAAGCTGGTCAACCAATAAAAATTGTGGTTTTGCTCACGTCTAGAGCCACTGCTGTTACATAAAGCTACAAATATTATACATTTTTTTAAATATATTTATGCATAGTCAAACCAAAATTTATTCGGACACGTTGAACACCTTGAACAAAAGTTCAGACAAGGAAAAAATGCACAGTGATCACAAGTAAGTCACCAGACCAGGCCTGAAAGCTAAACCGGACGTCTAGACAGACTGTTGTTCAGCCACATTAATTCACAGCACATTTCTTAAAAGAAACCCGACCCTGCTCACCTAGAGAAACTAGTTTGGGTGAAGGTTCAATAAACAATGAGACTTTATTATATTATTTATGTATGATGGCATATAATGAAACAAAGATTGCTAAAGTCCAGAGATTTTACTAATAGACCTACCAATCTCTGTGCAAAAATAAAATAACGATACTGCCATCTTTCTAAAGTCATTTTTACACCCCTCTAATTTGGCTCCAAATATCAGGTGAAAATTGTCATTTTGACCACCCTCTACAAAATAGCGGATTACTCAGTAAATTTACATCTGTGACATTTAATATTTCGGTCTTTCTACAGAAAAAAAATATTAACAAAATCAAAAATTTGAGCCTGGGACCTCTGGTTGATTTGACACAAAATGACCCAGGACTAAATTACAGTTTAGAATAAATTCAAATAGAAAACAGTTTTTTTAAATTGTAAAAATATTTCACAATATTACTGTTTTTGCTGTTTTTTTTTTAGATCAAATAAATACAGCCTTGGTGAGCAGAAGAGACTTCTTTTATTTAAAAAATCTTACTGATCTAAAACTTTTGATATATAATATACATATATACATACACACACACTACACATTCTATTGAATGATGTGCTGAAGTGATAACCAGTTTTGTTTTTTTGCAGATTTAGTGGCTTGAATCTGACAGTTAGCGTAACTGAGTCAGTGCAAACATTACACACCTGTGCAATCTCTCACGACCACACATGGACCCGATCACTATCGAAACACAGCAGCAGCGCGCTCTTGGTTTCAGGAGAGAACAGAAAACATCCAGCACATCTGCTGGAGCCACAGCCGCAGCCGCAGCCCTCTGAACTCCGATACCACAGTCATCACACTGCAAATGCTCCTTCAGAGGTCTGAGAGATTACTTCAGGATGACATGAAAACAAACAAAGACCAGAGATCTTGGGAGGCTGCTTTAATCTGCAGTGTCATCTTGTCCACTTATAATGTACTTCATGACTACATTTGTGTGATGCCAAATATTGTTGGGCATTAGAGGTCCACAACGACACCACAGATTTACCACTTATTGTAGTTTTATGGACATAAAAATATGGGAAGTATATGGGTCAATGATGCATAAATAAGCTTTCCATTGATGTATGGTTTGTTATGATAGGACAATATTTGGCAGAGATTTGAAAATCTGGAATCTGAGGGTGCAAAAAAATCAAAATATTGAGAAAATCGCCTTTATAGTTGTACAAATGAAGTCCTTAGCAATGCATATCCACTCACAAAAATAAATTTTTGATATATTTACAGTAGGAAATTTACAAAATATCTTCATGGAACATGATCTTTACTGATTACCCTAATGATTTTTGGCATAAAAGAAAAATCGATAATTTTGACACATACAATGTATTGTTGGCTATTGCTACAAATATACCCGTGTAACTTATGACTTATGGTTTTGGGGTACAGGGTCACATTTCTTAGAAAACAAAAAAGCAAAACAAAACAATTTTAACAAAACTGCTTCATTTGAAAAAATTTGTCCGCCTAATTGTACAAATTCATGTGGCACAACCAATATGCAGAAAAATGCAGATTCCTCCAACCCCCCCATTTTACCTTAAAAATATATTTAAAAACTGTTTCGAAAATAATGAGTACAGTCACATGTATACAAGGACAATGTTATTAAATTTTAGCTGATCGTTTCTCAAAATCATATGAAACCAATGTGAATACAAAGAACTTGATAAATGTGTTCTAGATTTGAACTAGATTGTATTTACCATGGACACACAAATGCCATTGATCCATATAAAAATATTGTCACAATCTATGTATATATGCTCCTAATTCTGAGGAAAGTTCTTTTTTTTCCATTTTCAAAACAAATGGTCTCTGAATCTGGTCACAACTAAAATGAACTAAAATTACTTGTGAGCCTAATTTTAAGGTCAGAGAGTGTAAAGTGAAAGGCCTGTTTTATACTTGTTATATTTTTTGTTTACCAAGTTCTTTTAAAGAGGAATCAAGAGCGAAAACACCAAAAGTCAAACTCTGCCTAATCTAAAATTATAAGTGAACTGCGGGCACTCATTCATTTAAAAGGTGCAATATGTAATATTTTTGTCCACTAGAGGTTGCTAGAGGCCTATTCAAAACAAAGGCGTAGCTTGATGACAGCAAATTTGAGCGTGGAATCTTGGGACATGTGGTCTTCACATCACAGCTGGTGGAAACAATCAGGATAGGACACGGGAAGAAATCATGTTCATGGATGCGATTATTAACGTTACTGTAGTATGAAGCAGAGCAGGACCGAGTGTTGTGGGAGCTGAACGAGGTCGCTGGAGCGACTGTGCAACACACGCCTCAGCAGAACTTTTATTATGCCACAGTCGCCGGCGCCACTTCTGCTTTTCCGGTCATGAGTATGAGGTAATGCAGCTCTGTTTATCATATTAGATACATTTGAGTGTGTTGAAAATGATGTTATAAAGTTACTCTGTGCGTTCACTCGGCGGCTGCTGTGAGACACTTGTTTGAGAGACACTGCAGTAAGATAGATCGATTTTAGAATATCATATTAAATGCTGGATGGCTTTTGTTGATAAATGGCATGCAATTAATTTTAAAACGTATTGTATGATGGAGAAAATTCTGTATTACTGTTACTAAAAATAAAGTTGCATCTGATTATGATCTGATCTGACTATGTTAGCTACTTCACAAAAGAGTGTTTTTCTCTGAGGCATGGTAAAGCATGGTACTCGCAAAAAACAAAAAAAAATTAGATTTAAACAATAAGACTAAATGTGTTGAGCTATATAACAATAATTCATTTTTTTTTGTCTATAAATGTAACCAAACAGTTGTTCCCTTGTTTATTAAAACGTAATATATTAAAGCGTCTTTGGTGTTTCCATGGTTTTTACAAAATAAAACTGGAAACCGAGGGTAATGCAATTGACAGGCGACTTCTCACACGTCCCGGAGCCTTGGTTAAATTTGCAATTTTCTCACGATTTACAAATAGTTGGAAACATTTGGGATATTGTAAGTGAACAAAATATATAACACTGGCCTAGTGATTTTTGGATATTTTACTGCAAAAAACATATTGCACCTTTAATGAACATTAAAATGCTTAAAAGCAAGCAGTTGCTATGAAGCTTAATAAAACAGGGCAGACATTGCATCACCCCGTTGCATAATACCCTAGCTAGTGCAGTGCAAAACATATCAAATTTGAGCTCTACGCAAGCCATGTGTCCACAGCTGTATACAGCAGTGCCTGATGCTGGAGCGAGGCTTTATAAAACATGTGATTCGCAGGTCCACCCTTCCACATCCTCATTCTCATACTGCACAGCAGAAAAGGGAAATATGAGAAACTATTTTAATAGACACTTGCAACATGAGCATTCATTAAAGACTACTGACACATACTGCTAATCATAGCTGGTACACTGCAATTTAAACTTTAATTTATGTAATATGTTGTAACTATTTTCTAAAAACCAGTTTAGGCTGAGAAAACAGTCTTTCTGCTGCATTTCACACCATTTAGCTGTGACTATATAGCACAATATGTGACAATATAGCACATTTGTATATTTTTAATGCCTACTGTCTATTGTACTCAACAAGAAAGTTATCCATTATAAACTTTATCCAACTTAATGTACTCTTCTCCAAAATGTCTAAACTTCCAGCAAAGTATCAGGGGGCCATTAGATATGAGAGAAGATGTTTATTTAAGCCATAGATGGTAACGAGATGTACACTGCTATTAAGGTACAGAAAAATAAACGAAGAGCTGTAAAATCCACATCCATAAAAATCCAACTAACGCAAATCCATTTCAAGACTTTCTGTTCCAAAAATAAGAATCTCAAGCTAAGTCATCTAAAAAAAAAGGAAAACAAATCTCTATAATATAAATGCACCTTCAAACCTTTTGGTAATGAACAGTACATTTAAGTCTTTTGCAAGTCAACTGGACAAAAGTGTCCGCACAATTAGTAAATGTAAATTTGTTTATGTACATTTTTTGACTGTACTAAAGCATAAAAACACCATAATATGTTTGCAGATATTTAGGAAACATGCTAAGTTCACATTCTCCAAAAAACAATGCTATGTTTTTTCTACTTTAAAATGTGTGTTCTGTGTCTGAATGTCTGTTTCTGTTTTGGGCTGTGTGATCCCACCCACTACCAATTTACCCAAATAGTATTTCGACACCCCGGGATGCCAGTTGGCAGAATACAGCGTATTGCAGCCATGGAAGCCAGCAAACGAACTGGGTCAGAGATCTCAGATTCTACCCGACCTAAAAAGCCTCAGCATCTATCTAAAAAGCTCTATGAACGGAAACATATTAAAACGCGGACTCTTGCTCGTTGCCTTTCATTGTAAATTGTTTTCGCTCTTGTTGCGTGTCCTCAATCTGGCAACCCGACGTGAGCATCGAGTCTGAGGGGAAGGGGCCGAAAGAAACAACTCTCTCCAATATTTTGAATTTCAGTTCCCATTTCAACCACTAGCTATCAATATTACATACTGCACCTTTAATAATGAATTTGTGTTGAGTGTCTATAGCTGCGCCCCATTTCGGAGGCTGTGTCCTCCGGAGGTCGCAATTTTAGGCTGCATACGTCATCAAGGATGTCTTATTTGAGAAAAGTAACCATAATAAATTTGACTGTAACTCCTTGCGAAATACTGTAATTTCTTTCTTATTTTACAACCTAACATTACTTTTCTTAAGAGACCGGCTCGAAGACGTATGTGGCCGACAAATGCGACCTCAGTAGGATGCAGCCTCCGAAATGAGATGCAGCTGTAATGTCAGAAACACAAGAGCTGGGCCTCCGCTATGGCCTACTATAGCTGTCACATGTCAGTTCTACTCTCGCCACACACGACTGCGATAAGAGATGAACACAGACCTCTATCTGTCAGCGGCCATGTGCTCTCTGCTACAGGCCTACTGCAATCATGAGTCACTCATTTCCTGTGTGCTACAAGTCCAGACATTAAAAAAAAAATCAATAGGCCTTAGTAGACGTTATGTTGAAATTAACATGGATGAAAACTTACAGTCTGTACAATGGCATGTAATGTACAAAGCAGAGGTCTTCAGCCCTGCTCCTGCAGAGTTCAGTTCCAAACACACCTGAACCAGCTAATCGAACTCTTCAGGATCGCTCAGAAAATACAAGCTGAAGTAGGCTGGATATAAATTGCCAGGAGCAGGGTTGAAGACCTCTGAAATAAAGGTCCAAAATCACACATGCTTTCACAGCTTTCAAATTTGTTTAATGGAGTCTTGTTTTCATTCCTGTAAAAAAAACAAATATGGCGCAACCCTGAGGAAGGTCTATGTGGAGGAAAGCGTGCTAAAAAATTATGAACCTATATGGTTTCTTAATAGCGGGATATAAGCAGTAGGGGTGTAATGGTACACAGAAGTCACGATTCAGTACATACCTCGGGGTCCTTTGGGGTCATGGTTCAGTACGAGTTTGGTACAACAGAAAAAAGCAACAAATGCTAAGTTTCTTTTCATTTATTTTGAACAGACAGTAGTGCAAATTACAGTTTGTTCCAACTGGCGGCATTTAGTCCCCCCTGAGGTAGTTGGTACAGTACAGCCTCCTTTAAATTGACCAATGCTGCACAGCAAAATGCAACAGATGTTTTCAAACTTATCGGTTTGAGTAACATGTTGTGTATAGTCTACAATGTCATATTCTTGCGAGTGAGAGTTAACATATTGCACAAAGTTCAATATTACGTTTTTTCAAGAAATCACGGAAAGGTGAGCGAGAAGGAGAAAAAGTGCCATCTACATCTGAGCCTACTTCATGTTTCCACGAGGAGACAGCGAGTGAAGCGACACCTGAGGCTTCCCATTTCCAAGACACATATTTCATCACTAAACTGTAATGAGACTTCCACGACACAAATCGGCACAATGCCAAATGATTTTGTGTCATTATAACAGAAGAAACAACTTGAAATACCTTGTCATTTTTGGTCATACAGATAAGAGCAAGACAACATTCGAAAAGGGTCTGTTTTTTTTTGTGTACACTCACAATAATAACAAAACATTGTGCTTTTGTAAAATAAAGAAAACAAACAGGGTGCCATTTTCTGTCATTCCAGTTTCCTTTCATGAAGTTTGTTGTGCGCATCACAAAAATTAATCGAAACTCAGCGTATGGGCTACTAGCAAGCTTTTGCGTGCCATTTGATCTCTTGTTTTGGGTTGGTGCATAGATCATCTCTTCTTCTTCTGCTTTTTTCCCTGTTGTGGCGGTTAGCAAACAGCGTTGCATTACCGCACCCCCTTCTGGATTAGAGTGAGCCTGTGACTGACTGCATTCGTCATCTGATTGTATGCACCGAACCGTGCTATCCCTACCGTGATGGTTCGGGATGAACACATGTACCGTTACATCCCTAGTGAGCAGATATGGCATTTAACTGATAGTTCTACATAATGCGTATATATATATAAAATGCAATTTATTTATATTTAATGTTCCTGGATTATCTTGATCATATTAGGCACAAATGAATCGACCCCGCAAACCTTTCATTTGCCAGCCTAGATCTTTATCAGTTTCTCCACAGCAGCCCACTGATGTCTGCGCATCTCAGCATGAAGTTATCAGATCCAGGTGAAGCAACATCACTGCCAGTCTGTGACTAAACCACTGTAATTTTAGTGTGATATTTAGGAAGTAAAAAGTGTGTTCTGGCAAGGCTCATACTGTCTCAGATCTAATGCTGTTATTGACACTGAAGACAAAGACACTCTAATCAATTGATAAAAAAAGGACACTACAGTCCAGAAAATAACTGCAAAGGATAGGCAGGACAGCATGGATAGGACAAACTTATGTCCTGCAGGCCAATCCAGACAAAACTCAAGATACCTCTCTCTGACACTAGTTACTAACAAACTTTAAGAGACATACAGTATCTACTCTATCATATAAAACTAGTGTACTGATGTTTCTGCTCAGATCAGAGCGTGCATATACTTTTGCATGTGCATAACTGAAGTATCTTCATTGTCCATACAATCAGATCAAATAGCAGGCAAACAAAGATCAGCCCTATAACTATTCAATGAGTAGACTAATAAACTAAAAGCTGATAGAGGGCCACAGGTCAAAGGAGGAGGACTGTAGTCGATCAGCAGTGTTTAGACTCATCATGACACGTCTGACTCCAGTAATGAATGCGGTACACTATTAAAGACATGTGTTACAGTGATCAGCGAGTTCAGGAGCGAGTAATCGATCAGTAATGTTTACACTCACCATCAGGCTGCTGTGACTCCACCACATGATCGCCGTTATAATCCACACCAGAGCCCTGCTACACACTCCCCACGCCATCATACACACACATAAACACGCAGACTTGCTGAGTATACGGCAGATATAGGTTTGCCTTACGATAGTTTATGGTGTCATTGTACTGGTTACTACTGAACAGACGGGTTCAATGCGTTTATCAGCTCGCTTCCTCTTTCTGCTCTTGCGCATGCGCACAACACCCTGGAGGCGGAGCTGTGAAACGACGTCACTTCACCTTGGACCGGAAACGAGGAGTCATATTTTTTATTTTTTGTTGTCAACGTTTAAAATACAAATTACATGAGAGTAAATTAAACAAGTAATAATAAAAATAGGAACTGTAATAGTTCTTTCTGCAAAGAATACATCTTTTATTATATAATCTTTTTATTATTTATTATCTTTTTTCCTCGACTGGTCTTTTCGTCATGCTGTTTAAAATAAATTTAAATAAGTACATTTTCTAATGTTTAAATAATTTAATTATGTCAAATGTCAAAAAACATCTCCATTTTTTTTTTTTTTTTTTTTAAATGAGTCATCTCAGTATCCACCTTATTTTTATAGTAAGAGCAGGGGCTGGGCAGACATTTTTAGCTTGAATGTCTCATTCGCTTCCAGTTATTGTAGCTGTAGAAAAACCTTGATGTTGAAAACTGGTATTTGTTATATTATTTTAATGCATTATTGTTATCATAAGCACACTGGTTTGCATAGCTTGTTTTACCATTTACTACTTTGTTGTTCTTCTGTTTACCTAGGCTATAGACGCTAATGAATCAGAAGTCTCACAAATTCAAGGAAATAGCTTACTTCCGCACTGAAAAAAGACGGATACTGATAATTTAAAATAACGACAATTCCTCAAGCAATCAATTGGATCATTCAGACCAGTAGGGGGTGGGATGGGGACAACCAGAAATCTGAGAAGAAGAGTCCCCACTATGGTCCTCTATACAGCACAACCTACTCTGTTATACACGTTATGCCGACCTCAATGGTGCAACATTTTTTTTTTTTTTTTTTTTTGTATAGGCATTATTCCATTTTTGCTCCACTATATTTACGTCCCCTTTTTCAGTCTTTTTTACTGTTGTCTCTAATTGCTGTAGTATTTGGAACCACGTTTTGTTTTTCTCCATTACCCTTGACTGTGTTAGCAATGACAATAAACCTGACTTTGAGTTAAGTTAATTAATCAATTGAACCATTTGCTTCGAAAAATGATTCACTGTTTCGAACGCCACACGCTGGTGACCCCTGCTGGTCAAAACATGTAAATGCAGCAAAAACTCAGGTCAAACATGCATAAAACAGCTTTTACAAACCCATTGCAAATGTTGTACTGAAAGTATAATCTATCAAATGCAATCAACTAACCATCTAATATCATTAATAATTAATTATTATTGTCTCATAAATTTCTCTATCCTCAAACAGTGGTGTTTTTGTTTTTTAATTGGAAACAAGCCAGTGTGTATTCGTCATTCATTATACCAATGCAAACATATTATACATACTACACAGTGTGATGAATCTTAAAGCTTTATAGTTGCTGGAGGTGCAACAAGTGTTCCGCTCTCGCGGTACTTTGATGTCATACGGCGATCGGTCTGCGAAGCGCCGATGCATCTCGAACAAGCCATTTGCTATAATGTGATTGGTTATCATAGAACACGTGATGCGTTTACAGTTACGCGTCCAATGTGTGAGCCGCGGAGGTTGGTATCTTCCCCACATTAAAAGAACATCTCAGATGTTATCCGACCACGTTGGCTGCGAGTTCTATGATCCGCCATACACAGTGGGAGAGGAGAGGAATGACATGAAATGAAATGAAATGAAATGAAATTTTTATTGTAATTTGTAGGCCGGAGGGAGTGGAGCTGATATGTAGAGCAGATGTTTAGATTGTAGGTCGTTTGTTGTTTTTATTCTACTTCCGTAGTTTAGAGAATTTTGAGAGAAAGGTAGGCCTAAACTCAACAGTGATAAAGCTGAAAGGAAAAAAAAGAACTTGTTTATCATTTATTCTGAGGAACAAATGAGCTCTTGTCGACAAATTAAGGTGAGTGTATCTGCTGGTAAAGTAGCATTAAAGTTCACTTTAGTTTGTATTCATTTAAAACAATTGGAACAACTTAGTGTTTGTTTTATTTTTTTATTTTTTTAAAGAAATTTTGTCTTGCTATTGAGTCATATCTTTTTTTTCTTTTGGTCTAATTTGATACTGAAAAGTAAGAATGACTACCCATAACTAAACTAACTTGTAGTTGGGCATACTAGTCAGTTGCATAATGGCGATACTAATGCAACTGGCCCCAGAGCACGTGTTTGCAGCAAGGCCGATCACATTTACAGTGAAATTACATTCACGTTAATTTAATCAAGCTTTAGTCTTTTCATATGATTATACCATTAACACAGATTATTTGAATTTGTCCCCATTTAGGATTATTTGCAGTGGCAGTGGACTCAGGAGCCAGTGATTTTTTTTTTTTTTTTTCCCCAGGCCTGAATTCGTTGGATGAAACGTTTTCAGTTTGTATGGTCTGGAATTATGTCTTTAACGTGTTAGACTGCTGATTATCACAGATGTTAACTAAAATCAAATCACTGACCGGATTTTGACTACATGTCTCTGATATTAAAGCTGGAATTAATGTTAATGGAGGCTTTACTTTTGACACAGGTGGAGAAGGTGAATTGGAAGAGGCTGAGGTTTGTATGTCCCACACTGTGCTGTTATCTGTAATGACAATGTGTTAACTTCAGATTTGACTAGAATTAATTTGCTATGTGTTTTTGGGAGATGTGTAACTTTCTAGGGTAAAAGGACATTTTGTGGTTAAGCAAAATTCTGTATGTGTTTGAGTTTCTGTGCATAATAAAGCAAAATGGATGTCTTTGCCTGTCTGTGTCTGTTATTTGTTGCTGTTATAGAGCGCACTGTAACTGAACCTGTGGAGCCTCTTCATGGCTCACTCGGGTCAAGCAACGGTGCAACAGTAAAGGCTTGTTATAACTGGAGCCTCTTGGCTTTTTCCCCCCAAGTTGCTCTTTTAAAAGCAATCCACAAAATTCTGAGTTTGTTATACAAGTTTGAAGTGCATTTGAAAAAATATTGGAAACACCTGAATTATTTTTGCAAAAGCTGTTTATCAATTTCCACACACAATCATGTTGTCAATATGGCCGAACACAACATAAACAAACTATTGTGCAAAGGAATAAGCAGTTGGCAGAGCACGCACAAAAGATCAATTGTGAATGGCAATATTGTAGCACAAACTGTCATTCAACGTAAACACATTGAAATCAAAGTTAATTTAGTATTGATTATTTGGACCTAAATCCAAAATGTGGAAATAGCCACAATTTACGTTCATTGACACCTTAGCACCAGCTAAGATACAGACCTTGTCATGTTTGTTGGATATAAAACACTTTCTCAGACCTGTCAATACCTGTAGAGTATCTGATAATGGATGAATGTCAAAATTCATTCATGATATTATAGATGGCAAAGTTCATTTGCCACTGTTAATCCAACAGAAACTTCCTACCTGATTTAATACACCATATGACCTGCAAGCACAGTAAAACAAAAGAAAAAAAAGTCTACCTGACAATGAACAACACAGATAACAACACTTGACAAAATATGCCAAACAAGTTGAAAAAAAATGCTTTGTACATTCAACAATCTTCTCCACATGTACACAACATACAAGCTCATCGGTGTTGTTAATAGAATAGCACTTGTTTTTAGCCCAAGATTCCAATAATTCACCACATAAAACACTGTGGTCAGCGCAAAATTATCATTTCAAGTGAATAATAACCATATATAATGAAGTGGGGAGGTTTGAAGTTAAGGGCATATCACACAAGCAATCAGCATCTGCCAAATAGAGCCATTCAGGCTTTAGATCAAAAACCTCGTAAGAGATTTACTTTTTCAATCCATGGGACTTTCCCGTGGGGTTTGGGAATAGTGGTTCTAAAGGAAAATACAAATACCACAAGGATGTTCGTTTATGGGTTGTACTCTTTATCTAGCAACTTAACATTTATGAAAAACAGCAGCTTCAAATTCACATTTGATGTATAATCTATGTAAAAATGTGAAAGCCTCTTTAAGTAATGTTTACCACACCTCGTTTTACTCGTACAATCCAAAAAAAAAAAAAACCTATTCTAAAAGCCAGTAGGGAAGCCATGATCAATTAGCCTTCCAGGTTAACCTACAAATTGACATCTTTTTGGGTTCTGTGACATGAATTTGCATCAAAATACACTAGGTTTGATCAAATGATGAACTAGAACTATATAAAGATATGGGCAAGTGTTTATGAAGTTGATTAGCCTGTTTATTTAGCTACCCTAACTATGCACATTAGCATTGTTAGCATGTTTTTCCCCCTGCTGTACTATGAGAACAGACCTGCGACCCACCATTTGAGAACCACTGATCTACACCCAGAGGGGCAATGGTTGACTGGATATATCTCACATAGAAAGCTCCTGAACCCTATCCACTAGAATAGGCTGTTTTAGTAGGGATCGCCTAGGAATTAAGGGTTATTGGCTGGTGTCCCTCTTGAGCACAGTGAAATTGATCTAATTGCATAATCGGAAGCCACACAGAGGGCTCAGGCAGCGGTGAATGGAAAAGGATAATGGTGTACTAGTAGGTCTGTTGTGACTAAGAAATTATTTGTTGCTTAGAAGCATATGACAATCATGAGGAAATCATAAATATGTGCAAATCTGCCCCCTTTTGGCTTATATTTCTGTCAAAATCACCAGATGCATCCATTACTGGTGTTTGTAACATGTGACTCAAGGATTCACGGCCTTCAAATATCGAACCCTCCAAGGTGGTTTCCAGGCACCCTGTCATACTAAAAGTCCAGTGAGAGCCTTCATATTGTAAATCATATCTGCTGACCAGACCTTAGGCTATTGCAGGAAAGAGTTTAGGTTGTGCCATGCGACCCCAGGACTTTTGGTAAGTCAGCGAGCATCAAACAGAGGTAGTGTACACTTTACCTAGTCACATATAGACTTTCCTTGTTCTACTGCCTCTTCACTAATTGTTTAACATCCATCACCTTTATGCATTTTAGTGCATCACCAAAATCTCTTTATCCTGTTTGAGGGCCAACAGTATGTGCATTCGGACTGTCCCAATCAAATCAAAAGCAAGCAAGCAAGCAAGCAGTATTGTCCTTTCTTTTAGTTATGGGTGTGTTCAGATTTTTCACAGCTCTATTCAATGGGCAATATGGCACCTGTAATTTTCAAGTCAGGTATAGTCTTGCCCTCATGGGACTTCAGTATTTATCTTCTGATTTATACAGCAAAATATCTTCACATGTCATCAAGGGATTCCTCATGGTCCAAGGTTTCTTCGTCCTTCAAGGCATTGGCATTGGAACGCGTGTCCATGGCAGAGTGCATGATAGGCAGCCAGACGTCATCCATGTTTGGCATTACAAATATTTTCTGCATAAGGTAATGGAAGCGTTAGAGGGGCAAGAACAGGAAGTAATGACAATACAAACATAAAAGCCTTGTCTAATATCAGCAAACGAATATAGGGTAAGGATAGTTTGGTGCATATACAATGTACTAATATATTAATTTTGATCTGAGAAATTTGCAAAATCTCTGACCAAGAATTTGAAGGTGCGGTAACACTTTTACAGTGCTTGTTACACGTTCCATCTACTTACTATAGTAATAATAGTAAATTATAGTAAACGTGTTGATAATTAATATTACTCAGTACTTGCAAAACAGTATTTGTGTATTTACACTGTAACAAGTACACCTTAAAATAGTGTATTCGAAGGTACTTGCATGTATTTGACTCCAAACTGGTAATTATGGGTTTGCAGCTCTTAATTACAGAGGGAAAAACACTAATGTTGAGGTTTCTAACACTGGCTCTCGAGGTCCACTGTCCGGTAGAGTTTAGCTTCAAGCTTAGTCAAACTCGCCTGTAGTGGACCTCGTGGGACAGAACCCCTGCACTAACGAATGTTAATCCTTATCCTATAACACCTTTGAGAAGACCAATCAATTTACCTGAAACTCCTGATTTAGTTTTTTTTCTATCCAGTCTGTCACATGAGCAAAAGTAACCTCTCTCTCGCCCAGTTTAGGCCGAGCTTTCAGTTCAAGACGAGGAGGTTTTCTGAAACCATACCTGAAATAAACAGAAACATCCACATAAGCACATGTCCACGTCTTCACTCTGAAAACATAATTTCACCATTCCTTGCATTAAAAAAAGCCACTAAAAACAAATTAAATTCATCATATAAAGTAATTGAACAATGTCTTACAGGTTTGGAATGACATGGGGGTGAGTAAATGATGACAGAATTTAAATTTTTGGGTGAACTAACCCTTTAACTGTCAAAAAAAAAAATCTTAATGGTCCTTAAAGACACTTGGTATTTGAGTAAAATATAATTCCTTATTTCTTTAGATTTTTGGCTAAAATTTTGACCGGTTTTGTGAGCTTCATCCATGCAATGAAATCTTTTAAATTCATTTTAAATCCAATCGTTGAACAGAGGCATGAAATGTCTTGACACATGTACTGAATTATGACCAGCAGATGGCATGATAGCGACATTTAGGATGCCCAAAGATGCTGTCTGAAAACTTAGGCAGCTGACTTGTTGCCTCACTGCCCTATCGGGCAATGACTTTGCACGCAGCATTTGCACATAAAACATGAATTTAATTTATCTTTTAATGAAATGAAAATTAAATAAACCCTTTCATTTTTGTTGGCAAATAAAGTGCTGCACAACAAAGGTTTACTGTTAAAATTAAAACATGGTAGTGAGATTATTCTTTAAAAAAAAATAAAGATTTAATAATAATTGTATTACTATTATTATTATTATTATTATTATTAGTGTTATTGGTAACACTTTACAATAAGGTTTCATTAGTTAACTACATCAGTTAACATTAACATATGAAAAATATTTATTATTTATTTAAGCATTTATTAAATCTCAGTTAATCTAAACATTTATTAATACATTATTAAAATTAAAAGTTGTATCTGTTAACATTAGTTTAATGAACCTGAACTAACTTGAAACACAATGAACTGTTGTATTTTTATTAATTAATGTTAACAAAGATTAATAAGTACTGTAATTAATGTATTGCTCACTGTTAGTTAATATTAGTTGATGCATTAACTAACCTTAACTAATGGAACCTTATTGTAAAGTGTTATTACATTAGGATGTATATTCTAATGTACAATAGTCATATATTTCTGTCACAATTTCTTCAAGTTAAACCAAACTTTTATTTTGATGGGTTGCTATGAAGACCTTTTTGAAGTTTCTGTGTTTATATATGACAATAGTTTTTTTAAATGAAAAATGCTCAAGATGTAACTCTGAGCAGGGTATGTGTGTAGAAGACAAAACCGTGTGTCTGCGCCATTCACGTACACAGAAACATGCAGGATTCATATTTAAAGGGTTAGTTCACCCAAAAATGAAAATTCTGTCATTAACTACTCACACTAATGTTGTTCCAAACCTGTAAGACTTTCGTTCATCTTCAGAACACAAATTAAGATATTTTTAATGAAATATTAGAGATTTCTGTCCCTCCATTGACAGTCTACGCAACTACCACTTTTTCGCTTCAAAAAGTTCATAAAGAGGTCGTAAAACTAATCCATATGAATCAAGCGGTTTACATTATACAGTAAATTTCCATTTTTATGAATGGATTCTGAGATTCTGTTCAACTTAATACTGAATTTTAAGACATTTTTAAGGCCTTAAATTGTGGAAGGTCAAATTAAGACTTTTTAAGACCCGCAGAAACCCTGATATTTAATACAATAGTAATTTCTCGCTAGAAATTACATCAAAAATGGAAAACTTTGGTCAAAAACGTACATTTACACACACCACCAACCAAAACTTTCAGACTTTTTTTTTTATATTTTAGCTCAACTGTCACAGAATGGAACACACAGGATTGTGGGATATCAAAGGCAGTGAAGGACACATCTATGCTGCCTTCAAAAATCGATCAGATGAAGATATCTCAGGAGACAGGAAGTGAAGCTAACATTGAATTCTGATGTGCCTTGATGTCCTCCTACCTTGGAATGCATCCTTCGAAAGGCAGCATTTTTAAGCTTCTGGATACAGCCAATATCTGACCATAATTCTGTGCAGTTGCCATTTGAACAGGATATTAAAGAATCTACTATACCATATCCTGTCTGTTGGAGGTGGTGGAATGTTGACAGCTAGTGTTCCTTGACACTCCTGAACCTCAACCGTCAGGAGCAGTGGGGTGTTGGACACCTCCTCCATCTTCTTCTTAATGAACTCAGTCTCTGTGGCTTTCTGGAAATACTTGGACTTGGCAATCTTGTCCACAAAGCGCATGATTTTGCTGGGTCGGTGTCCCCCAACATAACTGTGAAGAAAAGAGTTATTCATGCAGTATGTTTTACAGGTGTGTGGCCATATTTGATCAGTTGGTTGGTTTTAATGCCATGCCAGCTTCCTTGGCTATTTTCATGGTAACAAGTTATACTATAAAAGAGCAAATTAAATACCTATATTAGGTTTAAAAAGTTTGCTTTAGATAAAACTGGATTCAGGGTTGACTCTTAAACAATTAGTCCATCTTTGACCCACAGACAGATTCGGTCTCAGAGCTCTGTGCTGGGCTCTTAAACACAGAAGTAAATGGAAAGTTTCTCAATCTCACCCTTCCACTCCTGGAATTTCAGGCACTTCGGCAGTATCTTCCTCATCAGAAGATCCTGCACTCGACGATTCTTCATCACTGTCGGCCAGGAAGTAAGTGCGTGGTCTGGGTCTAGTGCATGCACACAAACAGACAAAAGCATATGCAGCATATTTCTATGATAACTGGCTTTCTGAAAGGAAGGGAATGTGCAAAGCTCTTGCAAACACCTGTGCTTAAGTTGACATGGCAATACACAGTAAAAAAAAAAAAAAAAAAATTCTTCATAAAGATTAAAGCACTGTTCCGAACCCTAGTGAGCTGTAACATTTTTAGGCCCTTTTTCCACCTGGTATTAAGATGCGTTTTGGTTGATCGGAATACAAGTGGACGAGGAAGACACATTCCTGTTTACACCTGGTGTTTTAATCCGTCTCTTTTGTCCACTTTCGACCACTTCTGTCCTGATTTCTTTGAGGGGAGGGTTTATGGGCGAGTAAATGTATGTTTTTTTACCCCGGATCTTTCGATCTAATGGACAAAATAAGCTCGCATAATTTACATATGAACGTGACTGGAGACGACAGAAAAACATATGGAGAGCAGCAGCTTTCATTTCTGCTCTGACAGCTGCAAGACCGGCCGAACGCTGTGAGAAATCAGGAATGGTGAGAGAACATTGTGCTTGGTATGTTTTTTGTCTTTAAACCAATCTTGGGTTTTCAGCCGACAAAGTTTAAATCCTGTCTGGCTAGAGCGCTTCCCATAATGTTTACTCATTAGGTCAGTAGGCAGAGAGTCGGCGGTCTTTTGTGGCTGTTCGAACACATTCGACCACATGAGCGTTTGGTCGAAAGTGCTCAAAACGTTTTATATACCTCGTTTACACCTGTATTTAGTGTCGTCCACTTGTGATTCGATTAACCAAAATGCATCGTAAGGAATCATTTGCATGTTTCAGACAGAAAGGCAGAATCACATGCATCACTTATTGCAATCCCACTGATGCTTAAGAGCTTGGAACAGAACTTCTGTAAGTGCATGCAGACCAAAGCGGATGTGGAATGAAGTGAAAATCTGAGAAGCAGCAAAAACATTCAGCATGTAGAACATAATGAGAGATTTCAGAAGAGCCCTGATTCAACTCACCATTAAGGGATCACATCCACAAAGAAATGAGTCCAGCGGAAACAGCAAAAAGAGTAAATGATAAATACATCCAACAGAAAAATAACCCATCAAAAGAACATTGCATCTCACAAAAAAAAAAGAAAAAAGGAAAAAAAAAAAGCAGCCTAGAAATTTGGAACCAGTGACGAGGAAAATCTGACAACATCAGAAATGTCATCCATTTTCTTACCCTTCTTTTCCCTGTTCTCCTAAGCCTTCTCCCTCCTTTCCCAGTCTGGTCAGGTTCATCTTGGTTTCAAGAGTCATAAGAAAGGAACCGTTGTACGAGATCTCCAAGTCAAACCAAAGGCCTACAAAAAGAGATTGCCGAAACATATTTGGTCACACTTTAAAATACATGTCTGAATGTCACTGCATTAAACAACAAAACAAACTCTCCACAGAGAATAATCCCTTATTCTGTCTCCTGGATTGTGATTATCCAACTGCAATGTTTGAAATCAATATGCTCTAAATTATAGGATATATTATTAATACTTTTTCATCATCAATTGATCATTAAGTTTCACTAGCTCACAAAACACGATTACTTTGGTTCTCTACTATTCTGACACAACGAGCCACCAGTTGCCTGTATAAATTCGGATGCCCACATTGTCCCCTGAACAACAAGCTTTGCTTCACATTTGCCTGATTTGAACCTCATCCCCCAAATGAATTTGGCTGGACTCTACACCCAGCGTGAGGATACATTGATTAAACTGATGCAGGAGTCACTAGTGAACCCCTGGAAATCTTAAAAGCCATATTGTCACGACGCACACTTCCTCCTGAGCGAGTAAAAGGTCAGTGCTTGAGTTTGCTTCACTCTGATTGGCTCAGACACACACTGATCCTCTGAGCTCAGCGGGCTGCTTCCTAGATGACGAACGAGAAGTTTAACAAGCTGGCAGGGGTCTGGCCATTTACCAAATCATACACATCCACCGGAGCAGTAACTGCAGGGGTGCTACAGCGCATTACAGCAGGGATATAACTTGACTGCATCAGTGAGGCACATCTAATGGTTTCGGTAAATGATTTCAGTATGTATAGAAAGACATTTTTTTTTATTAAGAAATGAACAAGATCACAAGACACTGGCAAAACAAGAACCAAAACTTTAGATTTTCTTAGGCACCCTGTATGAAGATGTAACCTGGTGACTCTTGCTATGGGCTCATGTAGGTTGCTAAAGTGTTCTGGGCCTTTACATAGCCAAGTTTAATACTTAGGGGTTGTTTAAAACACTTTTCTAACTGTTTTTAGCATTATAGCCTTCCTGTAGCTCAAACAGCAACACCAAGGTCATGGGCTCGATTTACAGGGAATGCATGAACTGATTAAATGTATACCTTTAATACAATGTTAAGTCACTTTGGATAAAAGTATCTGGACTAAAAAAGTGCAGTGCATGCTGATTACTGCTACATGCTCTTATAAGGCATTGGATCAGTATTAGGATATTATTACAGTACCTATAGCCAAGAGAGTAATATCCTACTATGGTCTATAGACATCCTCAGTAAACTTTTGCTGAACGAGTGTTGGTCTGATGTCTGAGACCAATTCTGTCAAGAATCTCCCAAATCGATCAGATTCCCGATTGATTTGTTCAAAACACGGATTCATTGAGAAACAAAGCACTGCTATGTGTTGCTTGGAGACACTCAACAGTTCTACTCTGGCTTTATAGGTAATATTTTCACTGGCAAAATTGAGCAAAAACAGCCAATAACGTGTCTGAAATAACACATTAACTTTATTGAACTTTTGTATAAAATCAATTTACATTTACACTTGTGCTATTCAGGACAAAAACAGCACTGTGTGAGATTGCGATCGTGATATTGCTTAACTATATCATATGATACAAATATGAGACAAAAACTCGTGGC
Source organism: Hypophthalmichthys nobilis (assembly GCA_037950665.1). Classification (NCBI taxonomy): domain Eukaryota; kingdom Metazoa; phylum Chordata; class Actinopteri; order Cypriniformes; family Xenocyprididae; genus Hypophthalmichthys; species Hypophthalmichthys nobilis. The sequence goes on from CM075475.1 coordinate 6,843,381, forward strand.
ATTTTTGCCGCAATTTCTTGAATTTTCGGGGCATAACTGCATTTTATAGGCTCCATCATGCAGTGAGTTGTTGCCCTGCTTCATGTTCATCACCAATCAAATGTAAGATGAACTGCGTAGGTCAGGGAGGGGTGTGTTAAATATTTTAACGTTATTTTTTTCCATAACTAATTAATTTAATTAACACATTAAATCGACAGCCCTGAAATATATATATATATTTTATTCAGGAGTATAGACCAGGCCTTACCTCTGTGATCTACAGATGGTTTGGAGGAGCTGAGGATCTTGGGAATGGATATTCCCATGTCCAGCTCAGTGAGGGTCAGCTCATTCATGAAGTACGGTAGCTGTAATAATCATTACACTAAGTTACTGTTTGAAATGAAACACACAGTCAGGTAGTCTGCTCTGAGATGTATACCTATCAGTACTCACCCTGATCTTACTCAGCTTTTTCTGGATCTTTTTGGACACCACGTCTGCCCAGTATTTCTCTCCAAGAAAGTCCCAGAAAATGCGACCCAAAAGAGCATTGACCCAGGCCTCAGACTCTGTTTCCTGCTCTCGACTCTCTGGAAACTATGAGACAAACACAACAGTAAACAGTTCTTCATTGGAAGACACTAAAGAATCATCACAGACTAAATTTCATTGTTTTCTGGCAATGAGGAAGCTTTGTACTCCAAGTGTTGATAATATTTCTAAAAGATCCCCTAATGTTTCACCAAAGTATACCACAAGAGGCTAGGTGTTACCAGATGTTAACATGATTAAGCACTGCTTCCAGTTTCTAGTAAATGTAACAAACAACGGGCATGTTACATAGAATACAGTTTTAAAAATACTATGGAATTCATTTGTATGATTACAGGTCTTAGAATAGTTTCAAACATGGCCCATCCAATGGTACACCATTAAGATTAGGAATATTTATACTATCTAATCTTATTTATGGAAGAGTGACTGGGCATACAAGTTTCAGTATTTGACAGGTTGAGCTGGTTTAGTTGATGTTTGGTTTTTAAATGTAAGATGTTTTCTGATTTCTGAAAAATGGACATTGTGAAATGTTGTGGACCTTTTTAACGGTTCCCGGACTGCTTCCAGCACTCTGAACAGGGCTTGTGGCGGGGCTGCCAGTGGACTGGCTGACATATTTGGCCATGTAGACATTGTATTCCAGAACTTTCTGTTTGACACTGGCACCAAGGTCTTTTTGTCTTGGATGAGACTGGAGCACTTCATCCAGACTGCCACGGCTGCTGCTGCGGCTCTGAGCCAGACAGCCTGCTGAGAGAGATCATGGAAATAATGCTACTTATTCTTTAAAAATACGAACAGCTGTAAACATCAACAGATACTTCATCTGTAGAGTATTCATTTCATTACTATAACCTGAAAACCCTGATCAGAGTAAAAGCAATCATTAATTTGAACATGAACAAAAACTCATGAGAAATATACAGTACTTTTTTTAAAGGGGCTATATGTACTAATTTTCATGTATTAATCACTTTTTTTATTGACAATGTGTGAACGAAACTTATAAAAACAAGACCTTCCCTGACTTCCTAGGTCAGGGGTGGCAAACGTCGGCCCTGGAGAGCCACAGAGTTCTGCTTCAACCCTAATCAAACAAACCTGAACAAGCTAATCAAGGTCTGAAGGGTTACTAGGAAGCTACAGGCAGGTGAGTTTTTATTAGGGTTGGAGCTAAACTGTGCAGGACTGTGGCTCTCCAGGACCGGAGTTTGCCACCCCTGTCCTAGGTTGTCTAAGAAAGCCTGTAGGACTCAGGACGTTTCTGCCAGGAAAATCAAAAAGATGTGACGATTACGCTCTCGAGAGCCTCTCTTCCATTCAATGACACATGAAACGAATGCTTACACAATGTTCAGGATAATGCCGAAAGAGCAATCCTGTACTATAATGTCAATGTGTCATGCAAAGAAAAGGGATTAACTCAAATTATAGTCTCACATAGCCAGATCTATATAGTCTACAGTCTCAGATAAACTTTAATCAATCTATCATTAGTGTAATTTTAATGACCTCATCATTCAACATGATGCCGGTGAATTGCAGAGCTGGTGCAAACATACACACATCATCGCTATGATCAGATGCTTTCTGAACTGCTGCTTTTGCAGCGCTATCATTTTTGTTGTGTGTTTATTTTGTTATTGAGAGGAAAGCATGCAGCACATATTTACATATTCATCTAAACGTCGCTCTCAGCAGTGTGGGTGGCGTCTGGATGTTAGTTAACAGTATATCACTGCAAAGGTATTTCTAACTTCTTTTTATATCTAAGCAAAGAACGAAAAAGAACTTCACTGTGAGTATATCGGGGCCTTAAATCACGGTCTGTCTCTTGTATGTTGAGTGCAGGCAGTAAGTTACTGGCTGCAGTTCACTTAATGGCCACTGGTGTCGCTAATAACAAAAGTTTCTGAATTCTACATATAGCCCCTTTAATGAAAGAACTGATGATTTGAATCAAGCGCCACTTGTAAATATGAACTTCACTCTTACTTGTAGGCAGGCCCGAGGGCTTCTTGGCTTCATATTTCAGTTTGGATGCAAACAACATCCTTCTGAACCATTCCTCTTTGTCTCTTCCTGTCCTCCCAAACAGGTAGAGCACAGGTTGTGTGTGTGCTCTCTTAGGTTCCTCACTAGTGCCTACTGTCTCAGTCCTGTCTCCTGGTGCAGGGGTCTTCTCCTCCACCACCTCGGTCTTATCTTCCTGAGCTTTGGCCATGAAGTCATCCTGCTTGGCCAGCTCAATGCAGATGGGATACTTCTTATTCCACACCCTTTTCCTGGCCAGGCTCTGAGGCACCAGGTAGATCTGTAATACAAGAACCCAAAGTTAACCTTCATTTTTTATTTATTTATTTTTTAAATAGTATGTATTCAAACTAAAGGGTTTAAGGAGTTTTGTTTTTGAAAAGTTTGTCAAAAGAACAATGTTTTTAGGCAAGTGAAAATGTGAAATGCTGCATCAGAGCCGCTTAGATGCAAGGAAAAAAGGTTTCACCCATTATGCAAATATTACTATGGCATCCTTACCAAGTTTAAATAGGACTGTACATTAAGTGCTCTGGGCTAAATTCATTGCTGACATTTAAAACTTTAGGATAAGAACAAAAAAAAAAAACAAAACAGGTTGTGCACAGAGGGACAGTGTCAAGCCACCCACCTTACTGTTTGTGAGATCATAGATTTTCTGGCTAATGTAGGTGATATCAGGTTTGAGCTCGCTGAAGGTTGCCCGGCGGGGAATATTGCGGTTAGGTTTGGACAGTCGCAGGACAGAGCCCTCCAGACGCACATACACTGAGTGAGTGAGTGTGGCGTGATATGTCTCAGGGTCATAGCTGTAGATCTCATTCATCCAACCCTGAGTACAAAAGCACAGAACATTTACAACAAAACAAATGGGCAAATCGAGCAATAAAATAATAAGTAGTAGTAATTAAGGGACCAAGAACACCCTACAGCTTCCACCTTCTGAGAAATTAAACATAAGTGGAGAATCAACACACTAAACATTGCGGAAAAACTGCAAGTTATGAACAATCCATTTTTAAATGTTTTTATTGTTAGTTTTTTCTCAATATAAACAGCAAGTAAGTGATTAATTTTTCTCAGAGAAAATTATAGAGTTGTGTTCTGTTTTGGACATGTTTGAATCAAACAATTTAACTGAAAAATCTAAATAAAGGATTATCATTTGATAACTCTTATTAAAAGCTACGCCCTCTGCTGTACAGGTGTGAATTTGCATTTCCTTCAGCCTGAGGCTTATTCATTTCACTTTTGGTGTGGAAGGGCCTTTAAATTTGCCAAAAATAGAACTTTTTTTATAAAAAGCCCAGCAAGCCCAGCCCAGGTGAAAAAAAGTAATGCAAAAGTAATTTAACCCATTACTTTCCATAAAAAGTAACAATTAGTTACTTTTTTTTTTTTAGGAAGGAACACAATATTGTAATGCATTACTTTTAAAAGTAACTTTCCACAACACTGATAATAATAGTAGTCAATGAACAATAAACTAAGAGAATGTATCTTAACATAAAATCTAACAACATCACCTTGGATGTTCTATATCTATGCAGTGTAAATCTAATTTTTCTAAGATTTTTTTTTTTCATGAGTCAGACAAGAAGCTAGGCAATGATAAGGTGTAGCTTTGCAAAATAACAAGTTTCTTTAATTCAGTTCAGGAAATGGCTGTCAGCAGAGAACAACAGATTGGTGATGATGATGACAGTGAGCATAATTATGATCATTCCTGGCAGCATCTTACGGCACTATCCGGCAATCAGTTCTGACATCATGTGTCAACCATTTCCTGATCCAAGCACTCCTTCAGAGTCTAAAAGCTAAATTCTAAACTGTGCTAATATACAGCATGTGCTGTTAGTACTTACTGAATAATCATGATCCTAACCTTTCCTTTACTTAATCCTAATCCTAATCCTATCTCCATACCGAAATCTTCGTTGTTAAGACAGTGATTCTGAGTCTTTAAATTATTGGGGTCTGGGACACCATGATCCGGAGACAGCAGTGTACACCGTGAGTTTTTAAAAGCTGTGCTATCAATGAATAGTGCTTAAACTATTAAACTAATTTCATCAATTGTAAATGTTGATTGCTCATAAACGCTCTTTGTCAGGGGCTGTCCTGCATTGAAACATGACAACAGCAACATTTAACATGACCTGGTGCAAATATCAAACCCTGCTATTTCATTAAATAAATAAATAAAAATGACATGCGATGTTTGCCTAGCTCCACTTAGCAGGTGTAGTACAAAATGGAACAAGGCATGTGGTTAAAGATGTATAGCTTTTAGCCCCTAATTGCATCAATCTAAAAGTACTCATTTTGTTTTGGAAAGGCTAACATGGAGCTCTTTATTATCATGAAAAGGCGGCTTAATAAACTACAGCCAGCTTAGTTTAAACAAGTGCCTATTCTCCACTATTATCATTAGAATCAAACAAGTAGGCTACATTTTAAATGAGTGTAATGATTCCATGAAAATCATTAGCTTAACTGAGAAAAATGCTATAAATGTAAGTCTGTGACAAGATTGTAAGGAAAGGGCTAAATAGGGGTTAAGGGGTAACTTTTTTTTTTAAGGGGTAACTATTTGCAACCAGTTTTGTATTGTCACGATGTAGGTAGTAAGAGTAAATGAACAATGTCTACTCTTTCCCCATGATACCTCTATCCAGGTGTCACAGGGTATTTATGCAAAAGTCTGCCAGTTGATACAAAAGTTTTTACAGCCGTCTAAAGTCCACTGGATGACGCATGATACAAAACTTTTTATGACTGTCTAAAGTCCACTGGATGTCACATTCTGTTTATATTACAAACGATGCAAAGCTGGTTGAAAATCTGGTGTCCTTTAAAAAGTGTATATAATGTCAATATAAGTACTGAATTAATGCCTTTTCAATCTAAATACTGTTATTTTAAACATTTGGTAGTTCAGTTCTTTGTTTAATAACACTTTTTAATGAAAGTTTCGGTAACACTTTATTTTAGGGTCTTTTAACTAGTTGTTTATTAGCATGCATATTACTAGAATATTGGCTATTTATTAGTACATATTAATGCCTTATTCTACATGACATTATTCTACATTCTTAATCCTACCCAATACCTAAACTTAACAACTAACTTACTAACTATTAATAAGCAGTAAATTAGGAGTTTATTAAGGGAAAAGGTGTAGTTAATAGTGAATATGTGTTCCCTATACTAAAGTGTTACCAAAGTTTCTTTATAGTCTTCTTGTTTTTAGTTTTTTAGTAATTTGTAATGTAGATACTTGGATAGTTATTCAGCAAACTACTTATTTACACTTACTTGAGTCATTTTAGTTTTAGAACTTCTACTTGTCAAGCAGTAAAATTTCAACACTCTTTCCACCTCTGCCTGAAAGTGATTCCATGACATCATTCCTCTGTGCCGTTATCATTATAGTTGTTGTGTACTCTCCGCTATTCTCTTAGGGTGTGTTCACACTTGCCCTTCGGTTCTCTTTGTTCTTTTGTTCCAGATCAATAAAGAAAATGATACATTTAGTCCTGGTTTGCTTAGCGTTCACACTGTAATTTTTAAGACCGAACCTAAACAAAAAAAAAAGAAAAAAAAAAAAAGCGCGTTGTCTAAGAGACGCACGCACGTAACACCGCTGCTCAGTGAGCAGTCTTTGCAATTATTCTAGTAAATTCAGATATTTATGCTTTAAGTGAACAAACACAGTTGAGAAAGGAAAAGCATGTGTAACAGTATATTGGATCCAGGAAGCTCTTAAAGTGACAGCAGCCTAATATTCATGTTAATCAAACAACAAAAGAGAGAAAAATTACTTACTGTTCTTGACTAAATTACTTTTTGCAACTTTAATAAAAACAAATGTAAATTCAATTTACACAGTGAAGACCACACTGTTTTTTTATATATACATTTGATTACTTTATACAATTTATGTAGGATTTCTTAGCGCTTGAAGTTTTTCAGGTAGGTCTATTTTAGTTGTGTCTTTGTTCTATTGTAGTTGCTATGTCCTATTGCTTGTGATTAGTTTATTTGTTCTTTTTTTGTTTACATGTCTTCAGTAAGCTTGAGTTTGTTTTTTATTTAGTTACGCTAGTATTAGTTTTTTGTGATATTGACATTGGTGACAAGAGTTATGGTATCAAAAATTGAGATATAAAAGCCTTATTTAAAGCAAAAATGACTATATCATTATCGTGAAAAAAAAATTACTCATATCGCATTACGCATATCTGAGTACTATGGATGATTATTAAGTCTAGCAGTCTTTCTTTTTTGTTTTCAATGCTATTATTCTGCATTTTTTGGTTAAATTAGCATTTGTAGAACTGAAAACGAGGACACATCTTTCATGCCAGGCACTTATACCACTGGTATGAACAAATACCTCAATAAGACCACGTGAAATGCATAGTGAAAATTATTAAACTTCCAGCTCTTCAAACTGTAGCCTTAACCACTGCAACAGAATCACCTTTAACAGCAGGATGGGACCCACCTTGTAGATGGCAGGTTCTTTGATATCCAGAGGAACCCTGTTCCATTGCTCTTTTCTGTTCAAGCTGCTGTGACGGCCCCATGAAGGTCTGCTTCTTGCTGATAACCACACCATCAGAATTGCCAGCATGAAACCTGCCACCACTCCTGTCAACACCCAACACACATAGGTAGGCAGTGGCAACACAAAGCAACCATAAACTATAGCTATAAGAAGAATCAGTCTGTTGTGGGGTACTCCTGGAGGCTCATCTTCTTCCTCCTCCTCCTCCCCTCCTTCAGTTGGTTCCTCACTGCATCCCCCTGTACTCCCTCGTCGGACTTGAGATGAATGAGGTCCTTCACCATCTAACTCTGTGTCATTGCAGAGCTCAAAGTCTTCGGGGTAGAGCTCACAGAACTCTTCATCTTCCTGACGAGCAAGTGTTGACATAAAACATCTGTTCAAGCCCAGCGAGGGTGATCTGTGCAGAGGCAACTCAACAGTTGCGCCCTCAAGAGGACTTTCGCCCTCCAGGTCTTCCTCCTCCTTGATGCAGTAGTTATTGTTGCTTTCTGAGTGGCCATTGAGGGCAGACAGGTTGGAGAGTTCAGAGGCACTGGAAGAAAGGTTTCTGGACCGGTAGGAGACACCTGCAGTTGTGGATGTGGAAGTGCTGACACTACCAGTTTCCTCGCCAATTATTTTGCTGAGCAGCTGAAGGGGCTCATACATTACCTCCGACAGACGGCGCTTTGTGTCTTCAATACGTGCCTCCACCTCTTGAACTTTGAAGAAGGAGCGGCTATCCGGTGAGGTGAGGGGGGATGAGGGAGCAGTTTTGGAGTCTCCACTGACAGCAGGAACACGAGTTTGGGTGAAAGGCTTGAAAAGGTGCAGATTGAGCCGGGAATCTGAGGGGCGATGAGTCAACGAAGCCTCCTGTTCGGGTCGAGCAGTGTCTGTGGACAAAGACTTAACCAGGGTCTTCATCAAATGCCGGTGCCTTATTGACTGGGGGGCAACAGTGGGAGCCTCACGAGATTCCACATCTGTGGAAAGGGACTTGACTAAGCTGAAGAAAGGCTTTGAGGGTAGGGCAGAGGACTTGGCTGGAGATGAGTTGGAGGAAGCTGAATAGGTGGAAGGTACCGGGGCAGTCGACTTTTGTTCAGAGGGCCATGAGGAGCTAACGAGACTAGAAATGGACGTGCAAGCCAGGCTAATGGAGGGGTGCTGGATAGCCAAGGCTGAACTGTGGGTCTGGGATGATGGTCCTGTAACCATGTCCACTCCCAGCACATCAGAGAGAAGGTCCTCACTGGCCTCCTGAGCTGTGACTACGCCCTGATCTTCAGTTTCAAGGCCAGAAGGGGAATCAGCTAGCCTGTAGAGCTCCTCTTCGTCCTCCTCTTCCTCATTTCCTTTGGCAGAAAAGTGTATGGTAATAGTATCTCGGGAGAGCGAGCGCTGCACCTGCACCTTACGGGCTGCTGCAGGCCGAGAAGAGGAAGAGGAGGAAGTTGGGGGGCTTAGTGTGTCTGCATGGTCACCACCCTGACTGGTCATGGCACCACTCAAAAGAGCTCACAGCCTGTGGATACACAGAAGAGAAAGATTACATGTAATACACTTTTCATATCAATTCATCATCCATACTGAAAAAAACCCAACCAAGATGGTTCAGCTCAGTGCTTCCCATTAATTTCCTAGATTGTGGCGGAATATTGTTACACTTCTCATAATGACATAAAAGATCTCTAACATTGTGTTTGGCGCATTTGCTTTGCCAATTACCAGTCAATCGAACAAAAATTGAAATTGTGATATGGCTTAGTGCGATAATAAAATTGGAAAAGGCTGTTTCAGAGTAAAGTGCAGCACTGTGTTCATTTATGCATGTGCAGCTCATGATCTGGTGTTTTCAGTGTCTGGGTTCATAGTAAAAGTGGCAAACTCCATCTGGGAATGCAACGTGGACCAGATTAATTTTATTTTCACATTATTCACAAAGTTTTCAGCATTTCACTAAATTTATAAACCTGTTACCACAAAAACATAAAGGCTTGCCAACAGTTTTCTACCAAAATAAAAGCTTGAGATATAAAAGACAATTAATATTCAGTAATATTATCATACTATTGTTTTGTCACTATCAGATGAGTACAAAACTTAAACTGACTGAATTGAGCTGAATAACAACACTTTTCTTCTGTAGAGCTGCTTTATAGTTAAATTGAGCTTTGCAACATTGATATTGTTAATGAAATAAACTGAATCAAATTTTTTTACATAAAAATTTTTTTTTCCCTATTACTGGGAAGCTGCTTTAAAACAATGTATTGTATATTGTACTTGACTTGAGGATTTAATGCTCACAATTCTTACATGAGATGTAAGAATTGTAATTTTACTACTGTTGTGTAAAGTAAAAAAAATTTTTTACAGTGCAGTTGGATTACAATAGTATCATATTTCTGTCTCGTTTGTCTTCCTAAAAATAAACAGTGTGAATGTAATGTGGACTGAGATACTATCTTAAAAGAGGTTTGAGTCCACTTTAAAGTCCAGTCAAATAAATGCATTTTTTCCCCCTTTTACTCTATTCAATTTGGACACTGAAGATGTTGGAGCTCTTAATTTTACTCTCGAAGTGCACCATATTTATGCATTCAATTTTAAAATGTACAAACTCTTCCCCTTGGAGGGTCTAAGGTCCACCAACCATAATCTCAAAATCCCATGGGAAACTACTGACAGCAAATTTAATGGGATAGTTCACCCAAAAAACAAAATTCTCATTTTGCTTCAGAAGAGAAGACATCTATTAATCCACTGGGGTCATATAGATCACATCACAAAGGATGTGTGTTTTTTGGAGTGTCTGCATTGGGAACTCATTCACTTGTGGTTCAGCTAAGTGTTTCCTATTAATTTATTAGTTTGTCACAAAATATTTTTACACTTCTCATAATGAGATAAAATTATTGTGTTTGCCACATGTGCTTTGGCAATTACCAGTCAAATCAAGCTAAAATGAAATTTGGGAACTCATTCACTTATGAATTTGCAGTGATTTATTATTTTTCTAAAACTTGTTTGTGTTCATCTGAAGAACATCATACAAAGCTGTAAAGTCAATGAGAGAATTTTCAGTTTCGGGTGAACTATATTCCTACAATAGACCAATTAAAACTATTGCTGGTTGTCAGTGTAATGTAAGAGTTTGACACACATTCATGCTGGCTTTGCCTGGTCACCCATCATGCCTTACAGGTCATACTAGTTTACCTGCAACAATACCAGCTTAACCAGTTTCAGAAACAGATGTAACATTATCACTTTCAGGTGAGTCAAAGTTGAAAACTCAAATTTTATTTTATTATTATTTTTTTAAATATACAGAAGCAATAATCAACAGACCAAAGCATAGACTTGACATAAATTAAACTTGACAAATCCTAAAACAAGAGACTCACCAAAGAAGAGGGTTAAATAAAGCCAAAGATACACACCAGTCAAAGGAAACATGTGGGCTATGAATACGCAACAGAACTAATGATGCAAACAAGGAACACCTGAACAGAATCAAGACAGGAATGGGGAACATGAGGGACAGGAAACAATGAACAAGACTGGTCGATGAACAGGAATAAACTTCAAATTAAAAGACATGACATAATAAAAGACATGAATCAAAACAAGAACAAACATGACAACACATTAGCATTGCTCATCTAAAACCAGTTAAAGGAGTCATGAATTGAGAAATAAAACCTTCCTTGCTCTTTTAACATACAAGAGGTCATTGTGCTATAAAAGCATACTGCAAGTTTCAGATCTCAAAACCTCCTTGTTAGTCCAAAAACAAAAGTTTTACAAATGTTGTGAAGTTCTTTAGATGTGAAAGAGCATAATCTGTGCATACTGTCATAAATGATGTAATCAGCATTCCATCTCTTTATCTGTTTATTTATGCATCAGCACTGAGTTCACAGTCATATGCACATTGTTCATATGCACAATCTTCACAGAGTATTGCTCTATGGAACAGTAAGTACCTGTATTTATTTCTTTTAATTGGATTTATTTAATTTAAAAATGTATGTCATAATTTTAGGTCTAATGCTTATAAATGACAAATCTGATTGGACGAGAGGTCTTCCAAGAATACTGATGTTCTAACAACTTTCACCTGGGATTCTTGTTATGGGACGTTCTAGACAGGCTGTCAGTCTGTGTATTATGCTGCCTTCACGTGCTCTCGGAATTATCATAAATACGAGTTTCCTAGGTAAAAAAAATTGCACATGAACGCCTTCCCATTTCAACTTGAATGCAATGAGCTTGTAAAAGAAGTGGGAATTATCAAATTTCCGATAGCACGTGAAGGCAGCATTATTGGTGGGGATTTTACGGTGACTTCAGTGCAGATTACATTGTTATGCCAGTAGGAGGCGACAAGTGACTGTCTTTATGATCGAGTCAGTAGACCATTTATTTAGCAAATTCACTAAAAAAATGCTGATTCATTCAGGAACGAAACACAGTGTTGACATTTTTGACACCATCTTATGAGGCTCAACCCAAGTAGGGCTGCACCTACTAAGTATTTTGATAATCGATTCATCTGTTTGATAATCGATTAATTTCTTGGATGAATCGATTAATCGGATGTAAAATCCCAAACTAAGTATTAAAATAGTCATGTGAAAAAAATCATGTGAAATCCCTTTAACCATTGAAAGGATACTACGACAAAGATATCGCTTCCGCATCTGTTTAACTATAAATGACAGATTAGCATCTGTGGCAGAAGAAAGTAGTTAGTCACAATAGCGTTTTTGGGTCATTCCATGGTTTTTCTTTATTTTTATTTTTTTACACATTTGTTCCGTCAAACTGTTGTATAAAAGCAATATCACATGTATGCGATATGGCTCTGTATCAGCACAGCTGTGATTACCTGCGACCTAAGGATGAATCACTGCCGTGCTGATATTCAGTTTTCACGTGACATCACGCCCTTTTACGAACGCCCACCTAGAGCACTTTTTCGTCAACAGAGGCTTGTTAAGTCAACAGAGGCAGACAAACTGCTGTTAACAGTTTTCCCAAAGGACAGCTGGTCTCTGGTCCACAGGGAGGAGAGCCTAATGATTATTTAAAGAAAGCCAATGCAGCTTCTAAAACAAAACACTCCTACATAATCACATCTCAATGTCCTGCTGTCATGGTTGGCCACACCCAAGAAATGCTTCAGAATTATTTAGTCTCCCAACATCTAAGAACCACAGTAATTAATCATCCCATATTTCCACTAATTACACTACTTTCATTCCAGTTTTGGTGCAAAAACAAACACATAGCAAACTTTTGTTATAACTGTACAGAGGGAAATGATATCACGATAATTATCGCTATCATTTTATCGCCCAGCCCTACCATAGAGCCACATCGTATGTGTGATATTGCCCATATACACTACCAGTCAAAAGTTTGGACACGGTAAGATTTTTTATGTTTTTGAAAGAAGTTTCGTCTACTCACCAAGGCTGCATTTATTTAAGTAAAAATACAGTAAAAACAGTAATATTGTGAAATATTATTACAATTTAAAATAACCGTTTTCTGTCTGAATATATTTTATAAAGTAATTTATTCTGTGATGGCAAAGCTGAATTTTCAGCATCATTACTCCAGTCTTCAGTGTCACATGAGCCTTCAGAAATCATTCTAATATGCTGATCTGCTGCTCAAGAAACATTCATTGTGTACAATTGTACAAAATATTTGTGTACAATATTTTTTTTTTCAGGATTCTTTGATGAATATAAAGTTCAAAAGAACAGCATTTCTTTGAAATATAATCTTTTGTAACATTATACATGTCTTTACTGTCACTTTTGATTGATTTAATGCATCCTTGCTGAATAAAAGTATTAATTTCTTTAACTTCTTTTCAAAAAAATAAAAATAGAAATTCTTACTGACCCCAAACTTTTGAATGGTAGTGTATAATGTTACAAAAGCTTTGTATTTCAGATAAATGCTGTTCTTTTGAACTTTCTATTCATCAAGGAATCCTGAGAAAAAAAAGTACACAACTGTTTTCAACATTGATAATAATCATAAATGTTTCTTGAGCAGCAGATCAGCATATTAGAATGATTTCTGAAGGATCATGTGACACTGAAGACTGGAGTAATGATGCTGAAAATTCAGCTTTGCCATCAGGAATAAATTACTTTATAAAATATATTCAAACAGAAAACAGTTATTTTAAATTGTAATAATATTTCACAATATTACTGTTTTTACAGTATTTTTAATTAAATAAATGCCTTGGTGAGCACTTCTTTTAAAAACATTAAAAATCTTACCGTCTCCAAACTTTTGACTGCTAGTATACATATATATATATATATATATATATATATATATATATATATATATATATATATATATATATGTGTGTGTGTATAGTTTAGGATCATTAATCCAGCCACCACAGTTCAAAACGCACGTGATTCTCTGATTAATTGCAAAGTTTGACCATCATAAAATGAAAGTTTATCATTTAAACATGTTTTAGGTCCTGTCAGTTTAAACATTCAAGAGATTTTAAACCTAAAAATGGACACATACATGCAAAAAAAAAAAAAAAGTAAAAAAATGCAGGTAAAAGATCGACTATCCTTGTAAACACAAATGATTATGGCTTAGGTGAACAAAACAATTGAGAAAGAAAACCGGATGTGTAACAGTATTTTGGATCCTCGCCACGCATTTAGTCTTAAAGTGACAGAAGGGCCTACTGCTTTCTGTGTCATAAATGTTAAACAACAAAAGACAAAGAGAAAAATCACTTTTGTAGTTTTAAATGCAGTGCTTTTTTACATTTGATTATTCAATTCGTACCTGAATACTGTTAGACTTACTTGTAAAATATAAAGCACTATTTATTTCATTTTTATCTTTGTTCTGTTATATTTATCTATGCTTGTAATTTGTTTCTATGCGTATTCACTCACCTACAAAATCACCCCAATCATCCAAGAATGATTAATTCTTTCCAAATAGAACTATTCAAGTCATCTGGTGAAGACAATAAATGTATTTGTTAAGTCAACAGAGCAAGACAAACTGCTGTTAACAGTTTTCCCAAAGGACAGCTGGTCTCTGGTCCACAGGGAGGAGAGCCTAATGATTATTAAAAAAAAAAGCCAATGCAGCTTCTAAAACAAACACTCTTACATAATCACATCTCAATGTCCTGCTGTCATGGTTGGCCACACCCAAGAAATGCTTCAGAACTATTTAGTCTCCCAACATCTAAGAACCACAGTAATTAATCATCCCATATTTCCACTAATTACACATGGCAATTTGAGTTATTTTCCTACATATATCTAATGATCTCTCTGAGCTGACTAAAACTGTCTTAAGAATAGCCTATATACTAAAGGCAGTCTTTGAAGGGAGTGAATGCTGCACTGGGAATGGAGCTGTTTGAAGTTTTCTGACAATAAGGAAAAGAAAGGGAGCAAAAAAGAACACTGAATTTAAAGCTGATCAAAGCAGTCAAGGGTGAAGCACTAAAACAACGGCAGCAAAGAAATGAGACATCACATCAAATGTATTTCCTCAACTCAGAGACGGAGTGCTCAACTGCACACAACCAGAGGCAGCTCCCTAATTTTCATGATTTCAAATTAACTCTGTGTTACTGGTCATCCCTAACTTTTGGGCTTTGAAACCTACTTTTATGTTACATCTTTATGTTTCTCATGAAAGCAACATGATTTTATTTTTTTTAAAAAGTGACAGGTCAAACTTAATGACATAAGTTGTATTATTCACAGTGTTTGACATGTATGAAAGAATGATGTGAAACAGGATAGAGTAACACACAGAGTTGGGGTGGGGGTTGGGGGTCTGCCTCAGCAGTACAGTGCTGATTTGCAGTACTAGGTTCAGCACTCACATTTAATTAACATGCTGATCTCAGGAGACATCAGAACAGTGCAGCCAGACACCAGGCTCACCGTTATAAACACTGACATGATGGAGAAGAACATCTCTGATTGAGACATTATTGTGTTTATTTCATTTTTAAAAAGGCCTGGTGTGCTTGTTGTGTGTTGTTTGTTCATACATTCACCAGAGCACAGGATCACACACAAGTCTGTACTGTTCTGGATCAAAGGCTTGAACACTTGTAAGTCTTAAGATTCTAGACTGGCTCAGAAGAAAACACTCATTTTCTCATAGAAGTGCTGCATCCCAACTCACTCATAAGGACAGATGCTAATGTGGTAAAACTTCAATTTTGTCTATTCTGTAAAACACCTTCTCTTAGCAAATATCTAAAGTACATAAGTGACCGAAACAACATCTATCTAAACATCAGCTGATTTTAAATGCAATCTTCTAACTGATGGTCATCTTATACATAGGCCACCAGTGATCATAATTAGTCAACATGCAATATATCCATTGCTGAATAATCAGAGATACATATGGCCAAGTCATTTTCATAAAGAGACTGTTATCATTACCAAAACAAGTACATGATTCATAAAGTCAATTAAATAACAAACATAGATGGTGAGCAGATCTTGCATAACCGATATGAATATTTTTTTACAGTCAGTTGAGTGTTTGACCAGAGGATTTTGCTATTTTGAATGAACTTTCAATCCCTCTATAGTTAAAGACATTATCTAAATTTGGCATAATATCAGATAAGCAGTGTAATATGACTTAATAATGACCTATCACCAATTAAATGACATCTAACAGAGCAATAAAACAGAAGGCAAAAAAGTTAAAGGACAGAAGGAAGATCAGAATAATGTGTGAGCATGACTGTGACTAAAGGGAATGAGAGATGAGAGAAATTTCTATTCCAAAAGAAAAGAGAATGGCTCTTAATTGGATCCCGTCTCTAAAGCTCAGCACTGTGTATATATATATATATATATATATATATATATATAAAACCTCCAGCCAAGACATCTGAAATTCAGCCCACAAACCCATCACACTGATTTATGCTCTTAAAGTCAACATGAAATAGCATTCTCAATCCATTTCACCTCTGTGATATAATAGATATACCATGATGTATTTCTAAGTGAAACAAGATATCCAGCAAGAAAATAATGTAGGGCTGAACTTGATTATATTGGATGGTGATTTCATGGCCACTACATATCAGAATGGAGTCAGAGCTGAATGTGAGTTTGCAGTGCATTCTGGATCACTATGCCCCTCCTAAAACACTGCCAGCAACCACTTGTGAGAATTTCTGACCAGAACGTGGAGCCAGGCTGAGGTCAAGATCCTATTCCAGAGCTTTTCCAAGCATCATAAATGGTAACATTTTGTTTCTTATCTATCAATATTTGCTGTTATTGTTGTAACCTTTATACATTTTTTGCCATTAAATTTAAGAAAATGTAAGTCAGCATTATCTACACAATGTTCAGGACATGATGTCGTAATACATGAAATTAGTGGGGCGTGCAGTGCATGAGGGTCTCACGGGAGGCTGCCGGTAGAGCTTCCCACGCCTACCGTATGTGTGTGAGGGAGATCCTGAGACTGTCTAATTGAGCAGTCAGGAAGCACTAATGTAGTCTGCACACTGTGGAGTGAAGAACAGGATGCAGGACAGTGGGTGATGGCCTTATTCGGCCCACGGAACACAGGATGTGCTTGTGAAAGGACTGAAAATATCTGAGTGTTCAATCTCCAAACAGAGCAGATCAAAAATAGATACATATTAATATAAGGGATACAGAACACATGCTGTTCATACAAGATGTGAATGGAATAAACAATGGGCGAGATGCCACAGAACAGAAGAGACCGGCTAAAGAAGTAAAGCTCTAGGGATAAGAAAAGAAGCATTTCTTAGATTCAATATGAAAAGGAAAGAAATAAAGAAATAAATAAATAAAGAAAGAAAGTATGTATGTGCACTTACTAACTGCAATATCAATGAGTGCGTTTACATGCACATTCTTAACCCGATTATCCTTAATAAGCCAACAATGCATGTGGTCATGTAAATGCATTAACCCGTTTTCCTTTATCGGAGTAAAGTCATAAATGGCTTAAGCATAAACCGATCGACACAGCTACATTTTTGCCCCTTACCCCGATTTCTCCCAGCATGTAAGCGCATTAACCTGTGTTCTGTCAGCTTATTGAAGTGCACATGTGTGATATGTGACAGGAAAGCGCCTTTATTGTGGTGTGGATTTAAACGCATCCAGACAGAGCGAGCATTTCGATATACGGGAGGAGGAAATACATTGCAAAGTCCGACTGTTTCTTGACCCAAGAAATTATAAAAATGTGTTCTCATCTCTTGCAGAAGTGCCACAGTCAAAATGCTGCATCTGTAATGGCATGAGAGGAAAATATATGTTTCTGTAAGTTTTCCGTTGACATGTTGGAACAGTCTTCGGTTTTTAATGCTTTAACATCACAACAGACATAACAAATGGAATACTCAGAGTCAGATACACGTATGATTACTTTTTGACGTCACTTCTGGGAAATAAACGGATTTATTAATACAGTCTTGTAAACGTGGTTTACTTGCATTGCTGGGTTTTTGGTTTGCATGTAATCCGGGACAACCGGTTATTTCAATAAACTGATTTTTTGTATTGTGTATTGGTGTGCATGTAAACATGCATAATAGCTGGTTTTAATGCCTTAAAGGGATAATTCACCCAAAAATGAAAATTATCCCATAATTTACTCATCATCAAGCCATCCTAGGTGTATCTTCTTTCAGTCAAACACAATTGGAGTTATATTAAATTATATTCTGGCTCTTCCATGCTTTATAATGGGAGTGAAAAGCATCTGAGTTTTTGAAGCTCCAAAAAGTGCATCCATCATAAAAGTAATTCAATACGGCTCCAGGGGGTTAATAAAGGCCTTCTGAAGGGAAGCAATGTATTTTTGTAAGAAAAATATCCATATTTATAACTTTATAAACTAAAATCACTAGCTTCCAGCAACGTCCATCCGCACGTTCATGACAGAGTCGAGTTCCAGTGGAAGGGTAACGTATGATATAAGCTCAGGTGAAAATTGACGAACGCGGAAGCGCAAAGGATAGAGCAAAACAAAATGCTGATCACGAATTAGAACTTTAAAAGGAGAATCTCTCTTATTTCGATATAAGAGAAGAGGAGATACATCATTCATTCAGGTCAGAGGTCACTCTTCCACCAGAACTAGACTCACGTTAGCGGAAACCAGTGATTATAGTTTATAAAGTTATAAATATGGATATTTATAACCCATTGCTTTGCTTCAGAAGGTGTTTATTAACTCACTGGAGTCGTGTGGATTACTTTTATGATGGATGGATGCACTTTTTAGAGCTTCAAAAAAACTCTGGCTCTATTCAAAGCCATTACAAATCTGGGAAGAGCCAGGATATCATCACTCTGATTGTGTTCGTCTGAAAGAAGATAGTCAAATACACCTAGGATGTCTTGAGGATGAGTAAATCATGGAATAAATTTTCATGTTTGGGTGAACTATTTCTTTAAGATTTTAGCATTTCAGAAACATTGAGAAACAATAGAAAATTATTAAATTATGTGTAATAATGATATTTATTAATTCAATATTTAATAATTAAATATACAACATTCCAATAGTACAATAAATTGTTAAAAATAATATCAACAAATAATAATAATAAAAAACAAATGAAATAAGCTCATTCAGCTGTCATCTCACTCAGGTGCTTCACTGATACTAATTTCAATGTTTCCTGCTTATCACTCATTCATTTCCTGTGAGCCCACGCAAAGCCACCTGCCCAGGAAATGAGAACAACACCACCTCTATCAGACACGCACAGTCAGAGATTAACCACAGACAGAGCAATCACAGGTAATAAAGAGTGCACCATTTCTCCAGAACCAAAGGATTGATTCAGCTGCTGACACGCATTTGCCATCCGATCGGTTGTCATGCCAACATATGCCAACACTGACAGGAAGAAACCCAGGGATGAAATGGAATGAAACGATGTGTGGCAAACTGAGAGTGAAGAGGTGTAAACAGTTATCCAAACATAATAGGAACATGGCAGTTTTAGCAGCTGAAATGGTCTCTTCGGAAATTTGAAAAAGGACACACAGTTAAGGCCTGTTCACACCAAGAACGATAACTATAAAGATAACTATAATGATAACTTTATTAGCGTCCACACCAATGCACAATATCATTCTGTTTATTCTAAGCACACACTGCAGTTTTGTCATCTGTCACTTTAAATGCTCAAGCTCTTTTAAGCAGGATGGCTTCTGATTGGCTGTCAATGTTTTTTTTTTTAATCATTCGTTAGCTGGAAAAAATCATTCTGAAAGAAATTTCATCGAATTTGTGTCGTTATAGTTATAGATGTGGTATGAACTCTGCTATTCTTTTGCATTTAGAATGATTTTTAGAACTATTTCTTTCTTGTTACCATTATAGTTATTGTCCTTGGTGTGAACAGGCCTTTATACACACTGAACTAAAACTAAACTGATACTCAAATATGAGGAAAATGACTTAAACACCTGCTTTTGGCCCAAGATGATGGGATTGGCTCCAGCATCCTCATGACCCTACAACAAGCCCTTTGGAGAATGCATTGATGGATGGATGGACATAACCACCAAATATGACTTAGTGCTATAGTGCTATCCAACCAGAACTAGATGAAGAGCTGATCCTCCAAGATCCTCCTAGCTGTTCAGAAAGCATATTATGCCATCTTCCCTAGATCTGCGATCTCGTGACAACATCATCATGTTATCATATCACTGTCATGCTAGAAATAGACTGTGGTCTTATTTGTCAGACTGAGGGAACATTCTGATTTTAACCATGAACTCACAGACCTTTCTGTTGGTGTGTCCCAGGATGAAAGAGTGACGGATTAGGAAAGCAGTCTTTATAATGGAGAAGACTGGAGCTCAATCAATCAGCAAATCCCACATCTGACTGCTGAAGGAGAGACAAGGGGCCGGATTCACAAAACATTTTTAACAATAACATTCTTCTTAACTGTTATTTTCTTATTTGAATTTGAAGTTAAGAATACATTGTATTCCCAAAAACATTTCTCAAGAATGTTCTTAACTTTTTTCTTAAGATTGTTTGATTGGTTGATTATGATTTCACTTGTTTAACTTTAGTTAGTGTGTAATGTTGCTGTTAGAGGACAAACAACATCTGCAGTTAAGATGCTCAAAATTCAATGCAAAAGGGAGATATTTTCTTTTACAGAAATCACTTTTTAAGGACTACAGCAAACAGCTTGTAGGGACTACATCAAGCTTCTTCCTGGGTTAGTGACATCACTAACCCTAAAATTTACATAAACTCTGCCCCCGAGAACATGCAACAAAGGGGGTGAGGCCATGTTGGGCTGCTTTAGAGAAGAGGAAGATTTGTTGTAGTAGAGTGTTGTTGACATGCCGTCATGCCTTCACAAAGGAGGGTCAATTCAATGCTGGATTTGCACAAAAGATTAACATGACGGCACATGCTAGTCGATGAGTTGAATCAACTCCACAGCAACTACATAAATTTATCCTCTAACCATTCAGAAATGTCCAGAGGTATTCAAAAGTTTGTAACTTCTTCCTGAGTCTCTCCATCAGTGTCGACTCTGGTTTGAACAATGTAAGGCTGAACACCGTTACTGACAATTGTCATTTTGGCTGCGTGAGATTTTCCAGCTTTGTTGTTGTTGAGCTACCGAAGCACAAGCTGATAAAGCTCCACCCTCTTCTAAAAATGAGCAGCAGCTCATTTGAATTTAAAGGGACACACAAAAACTAAGTGTTTTTGCTCACACCCCAAATAGGGGCTAATTTGACAAGCTATTATAAATGATCTGTGTGGTATTTTGAGCTGAAACTTCACAGACACATTCTGGGGACACCAAAGACTTATATTACATCTTGTAAAAGGGGCATTATAGGTCCCCTTTAAAAACTTAAAAAGAAAAACATCAAAATAATTTTAATTCCTGAAAAGAATGTTCTTAAAAATCATAGCAAATAACCTCTAACAAGTTAGGATGTCCTCCAACTTGTCTTAAATCCCTAAAGGTAAAATGTTTAATAAATTTATTAGGATGTTTCAAATATTAAGCATTACAACATAACATTGTTTACGCACACCCCAAGTAAATAGTAATATGTATGTATCCTACATATGTTTCACTATTATTAGGGATGTGCACCAGTACTCTGACACCAAAAATAGTTCATGTAAACAATAGCGGTTATGATTATGCGTGACATGACTTTTTGCTGATTTCGAAATTTGGTAAAACTCTAAAAAAATATTCAAACCTTTATCTGTACAATTATGAAATCTTTTCTGGCAGCATTCAGCACATATGAGAGCACCTATACACTGGACACGTTCACTCTAGCAGTGCAAATACACACACACACACACACGAGAAAGATGTGTCGTGACGAACAATTATTAGGCAATCTACAGGCAGTGCAAAAGGACAACCATGTGTTTTTCATTCAGTTGATCAGTGAGTCTTTCACAAGAACCGCCAAACAATCAGATGTTCTCACCAAAATATTTTAGAACTTCCTACGAATTTTTTTAACTGCTCTAAGAAACATTCTTATAAACTTCTAACAATATCTCTTAAGAAGATTTTTGTGAATCTGGCCCTAGATAAGAGAAGAGATACTGAAAGCTAAATGAAAGCAAGTACCAGAATGAGGGATGTGTATGAAATTAAGTACTGTAAATGTAGAACGTCTGATATCTCTATACTGACATCTCAGTTGGCCAGACAGTGATAAAAACATAGCTTAAAGGTGGGCCATAATGAACTGTTGATATAGCATTCTCACTTGAAACAGAGAAAAGGAGTACTTCGCTATTTTAGCATTCAGTAGTATTATAACCAAGATGGATAAACAATTATTTAAAATTACAAATGACACAATTATCAACATAGACCAAATGTGTGACTGCAGATATACACTGAATTTTTTCTTTAGCCTAATCAGATACATCCCCATCAATGTTTGATAAGTAACTGTATATTTTATTCTACTTACAGAAAAATGTATCTTATAATGGTTAAAGAAACATAACAGATCTATGAGTATGAGCTGTAGATATGTTCAGTACTCACGATTCAGATCCAAGACCTTCAGTAAAAGAGAGAGAACAGCAGAAACTGAATGAATTCCACCTGCTCACCTTCCATTAATCTCATCTGATGCTCCGAGTAAAAGCTGAAGATTTACAGCCAGCACTGATGTATCATGCAACAGCTAGACTCAGATTAGTGAGGAGATGCTAAGCACCATGTCAGACAACCCACAGCCTAGCAACCGCAAATTGAGCCCAAACAAAATGCCATCTTGCCAGACACACAGAAGGTCTGTAGTAAATCTGAGAACGCTCTGTGAAAAGCACTCGAAAGAGTCACATGCCCTTCCTGGTCAAAATGCTTGTGTTGCCAAGATATTATTGTAAACACAAATGACAAGGAACAAACAAACACTATGACATTTTTCAACCCATTCTTATTCCCAATGCGTCTAAAACTGAAGCATGGTCAAGACACCAACAGGCATTATTGTTGAACTAGGAACTCCATTGCTTTCAATTGTTTGCCTTAAGAGTCATTTCTTGCATTTGTAAAAGTAGAAATTATTATTATTATATTTTTACTTTCATAGATATTTTTTAACAGCTGACCTCACCCCTACCCTAAACTTAACCAATTCTCAAAAATATAAAACATGTAACAGGTAGTCAAAAGGTATTAACTGCAAAAAGTGACAAAAAAAAAAAGAGAAAATAAAAGTATTACAAACTCATGTTGCTTTCAAAGTCTTCTGAAGCCATACAGTGTCATTATGTGAGGAACAATGATGCAATCAGTCACAAGGCCACACGAGTGCCAATGGCATTTCACAATCAAAGTTGATGTAACGCTCCTTCATTTTTGTAATCTTGATCATGATTTTTGCCATTTGAGTCATTTGAGATTTTATTTTTTTTACATGTCATCCGAATTATTGCACAAGTCAGACACTCAAGACACTCCATTATTGCATCAAGACAGACACTCAAGACTCACACACATGTTTTTTTATCTACTCATCTAGGTCCCTTATTTATAATATTATCATATAAATTAACACAGTCTCTATATTATGAAAACTGGTAAGAAAAAAAAAATTCTCTCAAAAGCTAAAACAGTGAAAATCATAATAGTAAACCCAATAGTTACAAATTACATTTTTTCTTTTAAATGCAGTAAGCTAGGTCAATATTAGGAGGATATTATATTAATAAAAGCTGGATGACTAAATGGCATGCTATAAATTTTTAGAATATATTGTATGGTGGAGAAAATGCTGTATTACTGTTACTACAAATAAAGCTGCATCCGATTATGCCATGTTAGCGACCTGACAGAAATGTGTTGTCTCAAAAAAAGAAAAGAAACGAAAACGACATTCAAACCATAAGACTAACTGTGTTGAGCTTTATAACAATGATTAGTTTTCTGTCGATAAAAGTATCCAAACAGTTGCTCACCTGTCTAATAAAATATGTAAAATATATTAAAGCAGCGTCTTTGGTTTTTACATGATTTCTACAGATGTAAATGAAGGGTAGTGAGGATATGACGTCATTGACAGGAGATGCAATGACACGGACCATTACACTGGTTAAAATAGCTGATTTCTCTGGATTATTGGAAATGTTATTGGAAACATTTGGGATAATGTAAGTTCGCAAGTCAACAAAATATATAACATTGTTCTAGAGGTTTTTAGATATTTTAATCTGAAAACCTTACATATTATGCCTTTAAGTTTTTATTATTTAAACTTTAGTCTAGTCTTTTTCGTCAACAATACTGCAAGTTGATAGAGTCACAGTTAGGTGTTTAATGATGTTGGTGTTGTCTTAGTCATGGAAAAAGGGTTGCAAATAAATGTTTAGTCACAGTTTTTGTTAACGAAATTAAAACCAATTTGTTTGTTTGAAATTATGGGTTGCATTAGGTGCTCGGAAATGTCTCAATTATGTAATGTAAATACAATTATTGTAGATGTTTAAATTGAGAACCATACTTTAAAATATATATAGCATAATGACAAAATAATACCTCAATATATAATTTCATGATTAAATTCCCATGCCCTTCACGTCTGTGTATCGACTGCAAAGGTTTATTAAAAAGCAAAAAAATCTCCTAGTTCATAAATATAGTGATGTCTAGCGGTCTAGATGTCTACCTTTAGCCTGTTAATAGTGACACTAAAGGTGCTTGACCATGGTTTTTAATCCAAAAGTTATATTAAGTTTAGATTCTACCTTTCATTTCTTATTTATTTTGTCTTCAAAATGTAACCGCATTGAATATAAATTATCCAGGGGCTAATAACAATCTGAAATCAATATGGAACTCTCATAGAAGGAAGTCACTGCTTAGAAAAAGGGTTTCTATCAGTAGAGCTTCCTCCCCATTCTGTGGTCAGAGGTTTCTGAGAGCGAGGAAAGGCAGATGTGACCGTAAAGGATATCAACACCCTCAGGATAACTGCTCTGCTATCAGAACTAGAACACAATCACTGGTATGAAATCACACAAAATATGACTAAAGCAGACAAACACACAATGCGGGGATCTAAAGACCTATAAGTGGATTTGAAGAGTGAACATAATCAGATGACTAATCTGAGCAGAACAGAAACGGAGATAAAAAGATACAGAGCGAGAGTCCAGGTGCAATCAGCACAAGTCTCGGCCCACTTTAGCTCTGACATGACATGTTTTTATTACATAATAAAACGCACCTGCTCTGCTGCACAGTGCCAGAAAAATATGCACCACATACAATGCAGTAAAACATACTGTACACATATATACCCTTCATATGTATACATATACTGTACACAAATACACCCTTCATATGTACCAAAAAAAACAAAACAAAACAGTATGTTAGACAAAACCATCTGCATTTGCATGCTTAAGGACACCACATGCTCTGTGGCCTCACTACAAAATATAGTCAAATCTGCAGACCCAAATGGACCGCTTGGCTTAACGTACCTGTACAAAGGCAAATGAGCTCACAGTCTATAAAACCAAACCCTCACAGCTCTTCCACTGTCAAGACAGGAAAGTTAGAGACTTTCATTTATGTTGTCTGGAAATTATATTTTAAATAATGACAATGAAGCGTATTTTAAGACTCAGATTAATGCATTTTGACATTATTTTTATGACAAATAAGCACCCCCCGCTGTGATTATTATAATGTGACAAAACAATGATATATTATTTAAACCATAT
Source organism: Hypophthalmichthys nobilis (assembly GCA_037950665.1). Lineage (NCBI taxonomy): Eukaryota > Metazoa > Chordata > Actinopteri > Cypriniformes > Xenocyprididae > Hypophthalmichthys > Hypophthalmichthys nobilis. The sequence goes on from CM075475.1 coordinate 6,868,849, forward strand.
GTATACATCATTGCAGTATTTGTTGAACTGCCTTTAATGTATGCTAATTTATATAAATTTCACACACAAAAAATAATTGTATTAAAGTAATTAGAATACAAAATAACTCAAAAGTAAAACGTACAGACATATTATATACAGCTTCTTCCCTCAGGTTATACGACTGCAGAACTGCAACTGATACACCACAATATAGTGATCTAACAAAGCCCACACCACTCACACACATGACAGTACATGTCACACAATACTGTACGCTATCTATACTATGCTGTACTGTGATATTGTCAATGTCTTTGTGTAATGTTTATTGTGATACAGTATCTCACAGAAGTGAGTACACCCCTCACATTTTTGTAAATATTTTATTATATCTTTTCTTGTGACAACACTGAAGAAATGACACTTTGCTACAATATATAGTGAGTGTACAGCTTGTATAACAGTGTAAATTTGCTGTCCCCGCAAAATAACTCAACACACTGAGTGACACTGAGCATGTGCACTCAACTTCTTTGGTCGAACATGGCGAGGCCTGTTCTGATTGGAACCTGATCTGTTAAACCGCTGTATGGTCTTGGCCACCATGCTGCAGCTCAGTTTCAGGATCTTGGCAATCTTCTTATAGCCTAGGGCATCTTTATGTAGAGCAACAATTCTTTTTTTCAGATCCTCAGGGTTCTTTGCCATGAGGTGCCATGTTGAACTTCCAGTGACCAGTATGAGAGAGTGAGAGCGATAACACCAAATTGAACACACCTGCTCCCCATTCACACCTGAGACCTTGTAACACACCGGGGAGAGAAAATGGCTAATTGGGCCCAATTTGGACATTTTCACTTAGGGGTGTACTCACTTTTGTGGCCAGCGGTTTAGACATTAATGGCTGTGTGTTATTTTATTTTTAGTTATTTTCAGGGGACCGCAAATTTACACTGTTATACAAGCTGTACACTCACTACTTTACATTGCGACATGAAAAGATATAATAAAATATTCACAAAAATGTGAGGGGTGTACTCACTTCTGTGAAATACTGTATATGTACTATATATTATATATGTTGTATACTCTTTACTGTTATACATTGTTCCTCTGTATATTGTATTGCATTAAGTGTATTTAAACTAGGACTGCAAGATATTGAAGAAAAATGTAATATGCAATAACTTGTTAATGCAATATTCAATATGCGAATGCGATACAATATTACTTTAGGTGTGTAAAATAAATTTAAATTATATTTAAATGTATTTAAAAACTGAAAATGATATACACTGTAAAAATAATTGTTGGTTTAACTTAAAAAAGTAAGTTACCTGGTTGCCTTAAAATTTTGAGTTCATAGAAATTAAAAATTTGAGTTAATACAATGAAGGCGATTGGTTTAATCAACAGAAACTCAAAATATTATGTTATCTGAACCACATTAATTAGCTAAGTTGATTTGACAAAAGAAAAAATGTTGTCATAAATCATGAAAATATTTTTTTTTTTTTACAGTGTAACCAATATATATATATATATATATGTTTATTTTCTTTCTGGGAAAAGAAAACATCACTACAACTTCTGAAAGTGAACAGCAGTGATTTAGCATTACATAAAAAGTAAGGTCACAAATCTGACAATGTCATTTTAACATCAATGTTAAATATATTTGATATATTTTAATAATAATATAGTAATATAGTTATATCAACCTGAAAACTTAACACCAAGAACATCCAGGCCAAAAAAACTCCTGAAACCAGGGGTGGATGATTAGTTATTTTTGTTATATTACTTTATCTTTGTTATTAAAAATAAGAACAAAGAGGCAAATTACAAACAATAGGACAAATACAATACATGCATGCAGCCCTAATTTTAACTTTATTGTATAAATGTACAGCTACAATGTCTGGGCCAGGAACGTAAGCTTTTCACACATCATTTGCTTGTAAATGCTGTAGTGATAATAAAAGTGAGTTGAGATATTATGGTACTAAGAAGTTTACGGACAAATGTAGTTAGTTGTCATGAAAATAATGTTAAAAGGGGAAAAATGCTCCTAAAATATGTTAAAACACACATTATTTTTATCTTTGGATTTTAGGGTGAAATGGCCTGGGTATGTTTTCCAGAGTATGTTATAATTCACTGCATTTGTTATGGAGTACAAAGGTCATGAGATGTTGTTTGGAAAGAACGTCTGACCTCAATAAACACAGTGCCATTGTGCCTGTAAGCAACAGCTCATAATTGGCTAACTGTGTGTCTATAGTTCCAGAAGTTGTTTCAGAGGCGGAGAATGTGGAGGTGGAAAAATTAGATGACAGAAAGATTTTGTTTTCTCTAGAATAACATACACAATAAGAACAGGGATATTTATTCAGAAAGAAAATAGTGTCCATATTGATTAGATGTTAATCCAGTGTCACATTGTGCTATTTTTTTTTATTAAATCCATGAATTTGTTTAACACATGTATTTTCTAATTTTTTGGTAATTGACAACAGATATTTTGGCTATATTCTATAATCATGTATGATAATACTGTTCAGCTTCATTCTTGTCTTGACTATACAAGAACTTAGTACTGCAAATATACTGCAAAACTAAAAGCAGCTCTGAGAATGTGACCTGATTTACTAAGAATATTTGTTAATTATGAATTGAGGATAGGAAAGAGCAGCAGTAACTATGGATACAGAGAAGAGTGAGCTATATAATGAGCTCACTGAGTGTAAATGTCTAGAGACCTGACGAACCTCATGAGTCCATGGGTTAAGGGGAATTAACCACAGAGTGATCCCATGCTAACCTGCTGTAAAATTAGTTTAAACACTCCTTAACAGTTAGTTAAAAGCAGCCTGTGGATTCATTTACTATGCTATATGAACAGGGAAACATGGTTATGGTAAAAACCCTTACAATGGACACCTATCAGGCAATCATGGCAAACAAACAAATATGCATCTATAACACACTGTGTCAAAAGCACAACTATAACAACACTTAAACATTTCATGTTTTAACATGAGATTAAAGTGATAAAATCACATACCAACCCTCTTTGTCTAAAGTTATATCCATTATTTCAACTTAACAACGACAAGCCAAAAAAGTAACGCTGGCTAGTTTTGCTGACTCATGTTCTGGTATCCTGTAAGTTTAACCAGAAAGAAACATGACAAAACTACTACAGTATCCATGAAGCACTGTTTACATAGAACAAACAGAGAAAAGAAGCTCATCCACCTTTAACACTAGTTCTTTGTTTTTTTTAAATCGGTGCGACCTGACTACAGAAACCAGAGGAAAAGGCCCTTTTGTCAAATACTTCAGCACCCATAATGCACTGGGCATGTTGCTATCCAAGGCCACTCCCACCAGTCTGCTATGGATACGCTTACCAGAGTCAAATACCGCCTTGATTTAGTAGGAAATACTTCTTAGCAAAATTTTAGTCATGGTGTCGACTTGTATTGTTCCCAGGTGCAAGAATTCAAAGAGTAAATGCGTTACTTTCAGTTTCCAGGGAAGGATCCAGTGTGTTGTAGGCAGTGGATAAAGGCCACAAAGAATCGTAAATATGGAGAGAATGCCGTGACGGAAAATCTGAAAAACCTCTGTGTTTGTGGTCAACATTTCAAACTGGATGACCACGAACACAGTGTTTTAGGCCAAAAGGAGGGGAAAAACTGCAAGAAACAGCTATTCTTTCAGTTCCGCCCAAAGGAAAATGCCGTCAGGTAGAGGTCAGAAAGCTGTTGCCATAGTATTAGTGTTCTGTTTTTACCATAATGCTGTTTAAAGAGTAGACAAAGTACAATACAATTTTCAGTGATAAACAATATGGGCTTTCGCACCGGGTATACTCGGCTATAGAAACTAGCCACCAGGATGGTCCCCCAAGAACTAAATTTTCCCCTAGGGCCATTTTCCTGGTTGCATTCACACTCCCAGTAGATACTTTGAATAGATGTAAACCGGCCAACTGTGGCACCATTTAAGTGTGGCAACATCAACATTCAACAACATCAACAACTGCAAAATGGAGGATGCCGTGATCAGTTAAGAAGTGCCTGGACTTTGCGTCGGCCCATCTCGCTGTTTTCCATGTTCAAGGAGTAAGTATACATAAACTGTGTGTTTACAGAGCTTTTTTAAAATGGCGGGTGCCTGTTTCGTATAGCATGTGTTCGGCCAAACAACATACACCTGCATCACTAGAAGTTCCTGTTGTGCTAGGTTAGACCATACTCTGAAGTAGGAGTAATTTAGTCCCCCCAAAAGGCGTCTGTATAACTAAAATTGTTCCCAACTGAACATGCCAAAAAATGCCCCATAGTAAGTGCATTGCTTTGAACACGTTTTACATTAACTGAGGAACAAACTGATATTATCGTAACTGACAGAATGCCATAGATCTGTTACACCAACCTAGACATAAGTTAAAAACCAGGAATTTTCCTTTAACTGTAAGCACATTAACACACAGTAAATGCTGAGTCAGACAGACATATTGCTCACTCTCTCTCACACACATACACAGAGAGAATTTAGACGTTGATATGCGTTATATTACAGTTGACTAAAGAGCTTCCTATCTTTTATCAGATCATGTCCTCACAAAAAGGTTTCTCCATTACATCTATTTAGTCATAAATCCCCTCTGTTACTCCAATGAGATGAAGACAAATGAAAACGAACAGAAAGAGGAACACTACTGATGCATTTCATGAGCTTCCATTTCAACATGCAATGACCTCAAACATGCACACAGTAAAGCCAGCTGTTGGTGCTATGACTGTGACCCACAATAGCCACATCCATGTGATCAGCTTCCATGACCAAACATACAGGACCAATCAAATCTATTCTAAATCTGACAACGTAAAATATGATACTCTTCCTGTAGCCTTTTTTTTTTTTTTTTACCATTAATTTAATCCTTAGCCATGGCAACACTGTTCAAGAAATAAAAAATCTCCAATGTCTTTGCATTATGTCACATGAATCCACTAGGAGGACTATTTAAAAATTCAGATCCTGCAATCCTGCTTTTCATGTTCACCATACCTTTCATGGTTTGACCACTCTCGCATGTTTTGTGTCAACAAAATTTTATCTGTGTATGTCATCAGCAAGTTGAGAGACCACGTATCAAATCAAAGCAAGTGATTTTCAGCTAGTTCCAAACAGTTGTTGATCGTTTAGATCTTTCCTAGAAATTACAGGTTTTTGTGCATCTATATTCAACCTCAAAGCATACTGCATGAAAGAACAGTATGAACTACTCTGTTAACCCTGCTGCTTTCACTGCGTAGAATATGGAGGGAGAAAAAACAAACAAGAAACTCTGGAGGAAGATAGAACTATTGAGTTTTTTATGACACTAGTTTCACAGATGCAGTGAGCTCTGAAAGTGCCTGGCCCTCTCTGACACTATCCCCTGTGCACACACATATGGTGTGAAAATGCATCAGAGCAGAGCGTCATGAGTGTAAAGACAGGAGCCGGTCAGTGGATCAATTCCCTAAAGGTGCCTGAAATCAATACAAGTTCACAGTCACAGTTTTAGCACTTACGTCGAGACCTCGGCCACATTCAGTCTCCACCTGCAACTGTGTCTGAGTATGGTGTCATGGATCACACTTCAAAAGCCTGCGGATGGCACAGACACACAACACTACATTACTGTTTCATATTTATATCATCCTTAATGATAATCACAGACAATTATGCATATAACCAAACAGACACACTTTACAATTGCCAAACTATGGCGTGGTTCAAAACATGGTAAATGCTTGTTGATACTCCATTATAAATACGACAGCAGCTGTATAAGACATCACAACGGGAAAATCACACACACACACACACAGGTTTGTTTTTGTGAATTGTGGGGACATTCCATAGGCGTAATGGTTTTTATACTGTACAAACCGTATTTTCTATCGCCCTACACTACCACTACCCCTAAACCTACCCATCACAGAAAGCTGTGCAAATTATTACTTTGTCAAAAAAACTCATTCTGTATGATTTATAAGCCTTTTGAAAAATGGGGACATGGGGTAATGTCCTCATAAGTCACCCTCTCCTTGTAATTCCTATGTCATACCCATGTCATTATACAAATTTGTGTCCTGATGTGTCACAAAAACGCGCGCACAAACACATAAAAATTCACGAATCTCTTTGCAGTGCCCTTTATGCTTTTTCGAAAGTTACCTTTCGTGTAGTTTGTAATAAGGCTGTTTGTGAATGTAAAAGGTTTGCAAAGTTTCAAAGATCAAAGTGCAGATAAAGGTAGTTATTGTCTCCAAAAAAAGAACTGATTCCTACGTAACAATGTTACAATTATGCATAACACCAGCCTATGGTCTTCATTGGCTGCCTGTGAACAATGTCTACTTTGACTTTCAAACACTGTAGTTGTAGCTAAGACTGGAAGAGTTTGGTTCATGTTGTTGACATGTCGAGAGGACGCTGTTTTCTGCACTGTGAATCCACTTTACATTTGCTTCAAAAGAATGAGGACTCACGCTAGAAATGATATGAAGGCATAAAATATCGAACTGCTCATCAGAAAATGTGTTGCTTCAGAAGATTTGGATGAGTTGAGTCATATGGATTAATTTCATGCTACCTTTATGTCCTTTTTGGAGCTTAAAAGTGTTGGATCCCTTTGACTTTTATAATAGAGACAAAACCAGCTGAAACATTCTTCAAAATATCATCTTCTGTGTTCTGCAGAAGAAAGAACGTCATACAGGATTGGAACAACACACCGGTGAGTAAATGATGACAGAATTTTCATTTATGGGAGGTTGAACTGTACCTATTTAGTCTAGAGATTTTCCTTCTGCACTGTTAGAGAAAGACTGCAGTGATCTCAGGTGTCTCCTCTAGAGGTTCAAAACTGTGCTCAGATTTGTCTGCAATCAAAAGTCAGATATCTCAATACAAACTCAAACATGTCTCATCAAATTTTCCCAAGAATAAATGATCTGACCCACTGTACTACTGTTGTCAAAAATTGCTTCAATGACTAAAAAGTATCCTGAGCAATAAAAGAGCGAACTGTGAGTAGCAGGAAGAAGGTCTACGAGCACTCAGTGTTCTAGGCGTCCTTCAGTCTGTTCAGATGCGCACTACTCAGTGCAGCTCGGGCTGTTTGTTCTGATGTGTTACACAACGCAGGTTAACATGTGCGCTGGCTGCAGAGAGCTCTGCTTTAGTCTTGTCACTCAACACAAACAAACATACCGACAACACTCATGCAACTTTAATGAGCTCTGTGCGTGTGTGAGACACACTTTTGCACACAGCAAATAAAGGTGCACTTCTGAATGTGTGCGAGACAGCATAGTATAAGTCTTTATTCAACACAGCAGACGTCAGTAGTAGTCACATTTTCAAAGAAATGAGCTGCTGGATGTTGAAATGCATTCTTAGCTTTATCAACACTATTGTTCCATTTTAATCTATTTTGAATTGATCCTGAACTGAATGGAAAAGATAGAGAGGTAAGAGAGGTTTCGTAGTATAGTCATGATGCACATGATATAGTAATGTGAACATCTGAGAGAGAGAGAGAGAGAAAGTGAGAGGGGGACGGGGGTTCGGGAAAGGTCCACGAACCGGAACTCGAACTCGGGTTTCCCGAAGCGCAATAGCGCTTATATGTCGGCGCGTTGCCCATGAGGGGATCGGCGCTGACAGTAACTGATTTTAAAAGCAACAAGTATTGTAAACTGTGAATTTAGCAATACAGGATGTATCTCTGTGTATCTGTGTTATCGTAAACATATAATATATGGACTCTTAAAGTGATAATTCACCCAAAATTTCATACACTCACCCTCATGTTGTTCCAAACCCATAAGACTTTGGACAATTTTTGAAACACAAATTAAGATATTTTTAATTAAACGTGGTAAACACAAAAGCACAGCTTCAGTGTTTACCAAATGTGATGTGCTCTTAGTCTATATATGTGTTTTGATCATTGTAGATGTAAATAAAAGCCTAAATTAAATATGTTCATCATATTGCTATACAATAGCCTTTATAACCTTTTTGGATCTTTTAAGTTTTGGTTAATTGACCTTTCAATTGAGGGACAGAAACTGCTCAGGTTTCATTAAAATACCTTAATTCGTGTTTCAGAGATTAGCCGAAGTCTTTTGTGTTTGGAACGACACGAGGTTGAGTAAATGATGACAAAATTCTAATTTTTGGGCAAATTGTCCCTTTAAATAATATTGCTTCAGTAAAGAAAAATGTTTTCTTTACTTTTTTCCTTCACATTTTTGTATGTAGCTCAGCTACAAAAACAAAACAAAACAAAACAAAACCTATCAATATGATTTTACAAGTACTTATTGTATATTAGTGGTGTGGTACAATATATTACAAGAGCTAAAAAAACTCTTTCATTCAAGATTGAAACATGGATGGCACATAACAGTAATGATAGTAGTAAAGTAATGATGAAGGCCATCTCTAAACACTGAGCTTCTTTTAAAAATATATATAATCTGTCATGACAACTCTCGGCGTGTTTGGCATGGTAATGGGTATGACAATGTTGATATATTTGGTATTGGCGGAATAGATCTGTTACGCTGCTGCTGTTATTGCTGTTGCTGCTATTATTGCTACTGTTATTATTGTTGCTGCTATTATTGTTGCTGCTATTATTGTTGCTGCTATTATTGCTGCTGCTATTATTGCCGCTGTTGTTATTGCCGCTGCTGTTATTGCCGCTGCTGTTATTGCTGCTGCTGATATTATTGCTGTTGTTGTTGCTGCTGCTGCTATTGCTGCTGCTATTTTTGCTGTTGCTGCCATTATTGCTGCTGCTGCTATTGCTGATGCTATTATTGCTGCTGTTGTTATTGCTGCTGCTGTTATTGCTGCTGCTGTTATTGCTGCTGCTGATATTATTGCTGTTGTTGTTGCTGCTGCTGCTATTTTTGCTGTTGCTGCCATTATTGCTGCTGCTGCTATTGCTGATGCTATTATTGCTGCTGTTGTTATTGCTGCTGCTGTTATTGCTGCTGCTGATATTATTGCTGTTGTTGTTGTTGCTGCTGCTATTATTGCTGCTGCTGCTATTGCTGATGCTATTATTGCTGCTGCTGCTATTGCTGATGCTATTATTGCTGCTGCTGCTATTGCTGCTGCTGCTATTATTGGTGCTGCTGCTATTATTGATGCTGCTGCTATTATTGGTGCTGCTGCTATTATTGATGCTGCTGCTATTATTGCTGTTGCTGCTATTATTAATGTTGCTGCTGCTGCCGTTGTTGCTGTAGTATGGGACTTGCTACTGCCAATACATGACACGCTGCTGTGAGCAAGTAAGATATGCTGCTGCTGTACAAAATAGCAGGTATTATCCCCCAGCAGATCTATACAGGTGGAGCTGGGGAAGGTAGAGGGTTTCTGAAACAAGCTGTAAAGTGCTACAGCAAATGCTGATCAAGTGTCTGAAGGTTGAGCAGCGAGCTCACTGGCTACTGATACAGCAGGAACCAATCAGCTGTGCCCTATAGAGAATGACGTGATTACAAAAAAATTGAGTTGAGGACCTATTAGTCTGTGCCATCTAGAGTTTCATGACTGAACTTTGTATTTGAATTAATCATATATGTAAAGGACAGAAAGTACTCCTGACTCAATAAAATAATCTAAAACTTGGCTAAGAGCATCTTTATTGCTTTCATTTCCACTCAACCTGATTATTGTAATTCTCTTTTTACAGTCATCTACATCATCTGAGAGATCACATGTAACACCAATTTTGATTTCTTTAAATTGGCTCCCAGTTAAATGTAGAATTCAGTTTAAAATTCTTGTGATTGTGTTTAGAGCATTGCATGGTCAAGCTCCTGTTTATATAAGAGTTGTTGCAACCTTCTAATTCCAGCAGGAATCTGAGATCCTCTCAACAGGCCTTGTTAGCCGTCCCTCGCTCTAGACTGAAGACTAAATCTGTGACTGTGCCCTTGAGTGTTACATGTCTACTGTTGTTTTCCTCAGTTTGACCTAGTTTTCCCCATTCTGTTTAATCAGTCATTTCATTCACCTGTGCCCCGTTAATTATCTTGTTAAGTTCCCTTTGTTTGTCACATGTATATATACCCTGTGTTTTCCCTCATTCCTCGTCCGTTCTTGTTGATGTTTAGATGTGTATACTGAGTTTCCTGCCTGTTCCTGTGATTAAATTCTACTCCTCGTATTCTCCTTCGTCCTTGTGCCTTCATATACACACGCCTCATAACATTGAGGTTGTTGCCCCCAAATTGTGAAATGTTCTCCCTTTGGATTTGAGATATGTGGACACTTTTAACAAGTAGCTAAAAACCCACTTATTTAAACTTACTTTTGTGTAAATTGTTCTTTATTTCTCTGTTTTGATCTTATGTCTGTCACTCTTATTTTGATTTCCTTTTTATATGTGGCTGTAAAACACTTTGCTCTAGAAAGTTGCTATAGAAATAAACATTACTTATCAACAAATGTAAAAAGCATACATAATCATCAGTTGAAACAGGTTATTAGCCAATCATCCTGGCCTTGAATCTGTGTTTCACACAACTGAGTGTGAACACAGAAAATCTCTTTGGCCTTTTGTTTGTTACTCTGCTTATTGTTTTGGATAGTCGGATATTATGGAAGAAACTTGAAAATCTTTCTTTGTCAATGCTGTTTTTGATGATAATGGATGGCTAAGATTGAGTTACCACAATTTTACTGTAACAATCACTGTGGTTTCTATTTGGCTTCCATACGGGTCAGTCAATAATCTGAAATCCTGAGTATGATTCACTTTGCCAAATGGTATTATTATCAAATTACTATTAAAGTACCATACTGTCATGGCTCTGTACATGGTACCATAATGATAAAATATTCTGGACATCTAACATACTAATACCACGTTTCTGCACATGTAACATGGTAATTGCAAAGTAGTAGTACAAGTACCTCCTGTTCTTTGAAGTATGATATAAATATTACAGCTTATGAATATGGTAATCATCCCATACCACGGTATTACCTCCTGATACCTTCACTGTACTCCTTGTAACTCATCTAACAGCTGTCTGTCACTTCCCGCAGCATATCAATCGCACGCGACGCCATCAGGCTTTACCACAGATGATTAAGCATCAACAGATGATGAAAAGATTTGCGGTTGCTATGATACTCGTCTGTCTCGAGACAAGGATGCGGCTTATAGCAACGACACACAGATGATGATGGGCGTGAGAGCGATCTTACCATTACACTTCTTCATTATCCTGCCGAAACTACACACACAATCTCGTCCAACACGTTATATTTTCACATGAGCGTCCACAATCGATCCCGCCCGTAGATGCGATCATGTCTGTGTTTATAATCCAGTGACAGCAACACATCAGGGAAGCCGAGCGAAAATAAACCATACAGACCCCCAGACGACAGCAATCAAACGATGATCCGAGGGAAATGGAGATACACGTCTACATTCACACGCTCTGTGCTGGATTAAAATGTCTGCTGGAAGGGCGTGTGTTTGTTTTTATGAGCTGGACGAATCTGCAGGGCAGAGGCGCCCCCTGCTGGATGTATTTATTATATTATATTATATTATATGTACTATGCTCATTGTCTATGAATGTTATTTCCTTGTCCATGCAGTGGTTTAAATGCGCACAAATAGAGCATAAGCGCTCTAATTCCAGTCCAGTTTACAATCTCGCCTCTCTCATCACCCTCTTTTAAATATTTTACACGTCTCTTTATGTAAGGAAAATGTTAAACTTTCTTAGTGTTGGAATGGTTTGTTGTAGCTTTATCTCTTATTGAACCGACGGTGCCCACATTTCCTAGCATCTAAATAATCTTCTTCAACACAGGGACTGAATACTTATGACATGCAATCTTTGGAGAGCTGAGATTGTTGAGTTTATTTTTATTAAAACATGCTGAACGCATCACAACAGATGCTATATATCTATCACATCAAAGTTTAAAATGATAAGATTAAGATGAGATGAGATGAGATGAGTAATTCATGTATCCAGCAGTTTGCTTCTATCAAGGAGGTAAAGACCAGCTGATTTGATAAAAGACTCATAACTGCAGTTTGAAATGAAGCAGCTCCATCTAGTGGTCACAGATGATACAGAATTTCAGTAAAGCTGAAATTAGTTACAACTAAACTAACGATAAAAGGAGTTAATATTATTTGTGAAGCAGTGCTTTCGATTCATTCTCCAGTCAATGGATGTGGGATATTTTACAGAGGACCTCCTGCATTTAATTCAGACGTCTATTTCACTAATCTCAAATACAGACTCAAATGGAGCATTTCACATCATGTTTTTTTATTATTATTTAAAAATTACAATTGTTTGTCAAAATACTAATTTGATATATTTTTCTAGTTACCATTTAACTAGATAGATAGATAGATAGATATAGGGTGAATTCAGGGTGATTGGGTCAATGGCAAAGTGTGTCCCAATCACCCTGAATTGACCCTATATATATATATATATATATATACTGTTTCTGTTAATAATAATTGTTGTACAGGTGACATGTAGCTGAAGGCCATTCGTTTATAAGCTATAGGCCAACATTTTAAATATAGATGCGTTGTGATAGACTTTCTTTACAACACTTACTTGATTTACTTTTTTTTATAGTTTTTCATATTGCAACTACATGTGTCTACATCCCTTGTGTTTAGATTTTTATTTCACTGTCATGAACAGTGTTGGGGGTAACGCATTACAAGTATCTTGAGTTACGTAATCAGATTACTAGTAACTAGTAAAGTAACACATTACTTTTAAATTTACAGCAAAATATCTGAGTTACTTTTTCAAATAAGTAAAGCAAGTTACAATGTTCTCCCATGTATTGACTGACATCTCACCTGTCCCCATGTTGAGAGAAGTCGTGAGTAAGTGCAGAGGTGTTGTGTGCGCTGTGAGCACATGATGGTTATTTGTAGTTCTAAACTAAATATGAATATTTACTCATCTTTCTTGCACAAAAACAGAATCAGTATTCCTCAAGATGAATAAAAACAGTGAAATGCAATCTCAGAATATTGCACAAACCTGCAAAAATTAAATATATTAAATTAAACAAATATACGTCATGTATTTAATCTCACTTTATTAACCAATGTCTTTGCTGCTGACCTTCGATGAGCCAATTCAACCATAAGCATAAATGTTTAGATAAACATCACATTTGTGATCAGCTTGAAGTTTATTAATTTCACTTTTGGTGTGAAAGGGCCTTTACATTTGCCAAAAATAGAACTTTTTTGTTGTTATTAAAAGACAAACAAACAAGCACAGCCCAGGTGAGAAAAAGTAACTCAAAAGTAATGTAAAGGGTTACTTTCCATTAAAAGTAACTAAGTAACGCAATTAGTTACTTTTTTAGGGAGTAACGCCATATTGTAATGCATTACTTTTAAAAGTAACTTTCCCCACACTTGTGATGAAATCAAATCATGTGACTTGTGTACTCTGCTATAGATGCCATTTTAGGAGTGTTCATTAAGAAAGAACTGAGAGAGCAAACAAACCTGCTGTCATTTGCTCGCATGCAGGAGAGAGAGGGAGTTAATAATTGATGCGGTCCTGTTCCCAGCAGCTCTCTGTCTCACAGAAGACATTTAGCCGTGATCGAGATCAAAGCCGCAAAGACTCCTGCTGCTAGGCTGAAAGGAGGAACTACTGATCGCCTTCCTCTCGCCCTAATAGCAGCCCTTTTATGAAGTTAATAAACTGCACACCTCAGTCACACTGCAGAGCACAAACTGCTCTGTGAACTAATAACTCAAAAGAAGAGAGCCACCTGCTTTCAACTCAACCATCTTTTTGTGTGTATGGAGGACGCATAAAAGCCCTGTTTTCATGACAGATATCATGAGGAATCTTATGAAGAAATGTTCAGTCATATGAGACAATAACAATGAAAATAAAGAAAATATATTTTAAATGAGACAAAGAAAGCCTTTCTTAGGACCATTAAGATTTATTATTATTATTATTATTTATTTATTTTGCATAGTATGACAGCATTTTCATGACATTTTTATGACTTTTTTCTGTGGAACATAAAAGAAGATCTTTTGAAAAATGTGCACAGTTTTTTCTCTCTCTCTTCATAGGCTATAATGAAAGGTAAAACGGTTTGGTTACCAACATTCTTCAAAATATCTTTATGATGAACAAATAAAAACAGAATTTTCATATTTCACATTCCAGATTACCAAAAGATTCTCTTAAGGGTCATGGTATATTACACACATTTTTTCTCTAAATTACAATAATGAAAAAAGTACTGTGACAATGATTTTTCATTTAAAATCAGCATATATTATAGGTAGCTATACAACAAATAATATCTTGACACATGGACCTTATGTAGCCCCCCACTCTTTTCAGCGCTGCGCTCGTTGTCTTCTGTCTTCTGGTTTGTATTTCCTCAGCATGAAGGTAAGATCTTACGGCTTTATGAATGAACTGTTCGTTTTTAAAATCTTCCCGGGTTACTGACATTTGTAATGACATCTGCTTCAAATATTACAATGCACATGATAACTTTCGTTAACTCTACAATAAGTAAATCCACTTCAGCTAATTACTCTTTGACAACACAGAAATATAAACCGCAAATATGGAAGTTCAAAAACAAAATTCTAAAGATGGCTGAGCACTTGTTTCCAGTGTTGGGGAAAGTTACTTTTAAAAGTAATGCATTACAATATTGCATTACTCCCTAAAAAAGTAACTAATTGCATTACTTAGTTACTTTTTTATGAAAAGTAATGTGTTACATTACTTTTGCTTTACTTTTTCTCACCTGGGCTGTGCTTGCTTGTTTGTTTTAGAACAACAAAAAGGTCTATTTTTTTGGCAAATGTAAAAGCCCTTTCACACCAAAAGTGAAATGAATAAGCCTCAGGCTGAAGGAAATG
Organism: Hypophthalmichthys nobilis; assembly: GCA_037950665.1. Classification (NCBI taxonomy): domain Eukaryota; kingdom Metazoa; phylum Chordata; class Actinopteri; order Cypriniformes; family Xenocyprididae; genus Hypophthalmichthys; species Hypophthalmichthys nobilis. Next base: position 6,883,850 of record CM075475.1, read on the forward strand.
CATATTTATGCCTGTACAGTAGAGGGCGCAGCTCAAACAAACTTTTCAGCTGTGCTGCAATTCTGGATTAAAGGGTTAGTTCACCCAAAAATAAAAATTATGTCATTTATTACTCACCCTCATGTCGTTCTACACCCGTAAGACCTTCGTTCATCTTCGGAACACAAATTAAGATATTTTTGATAAAATCCGATGGCTCAGTGAGGCCTCTATTCAAGCAAGATAATTAACACTTTCAGATGCCCAGAAAGCTACTAAAAACATATTTAAAACTGCTCATGTGAGTACAGTGGTTCAACGTTAATATTATAGAGCGACGAGAATACTTTTTGTACACCAAAAAAACAAAATAACGACTTTTCAACAATATCTAGTGATGACCGATTTCAAGACACTGCTTCATGAACCTTCGAAGCTTTACAAATATTTTGTTTCGAATCAGTGGTTCGGAGCATGTATCAAACTGCCAAAGTCACATGATTTCAGTAAACGAGGCTTCGTTACGTTATAAGTGTTTCGGAATTTCAGTAGTTCACGTGACTTTGGCAGTCTGATATGCGAGCAGAACTATTGATTCGAAACAAAAGATTCGTAAAGCTTCAAAGCAGTGTTTTAAAATCGGCCATCACTAGATACTGAAACTTATTTGAAAAAGTAGCTTAGATATTTTGTTGTAAATTGAATAAGTAATGCATTGCTTCATTTTAGTAGTTACTTGAAAAAGTAATCTGTTTACGTAACTCAAGTTACTTGTAATGCGTTACACCCAGCACTGCTTGTTTTTTTGGCACATAAAGTCTATAGTCTAAGTATTTATAAGAATAAAAATACTTATACATATACAGTATATTAAAAATGTAAATAATGTAGACAAAAAAACACAACCTTTTTTATGTGTTATGGTATAATAAGTATTGGTAGGTAAATGTGTGTAGTGTAAATCTGTCATGAAAATAATTTCACAGTGCAAACAATGGTAGTGGTCGTAATAAGAAAAATATTACTTAAATACTTTAAAGTTAAATACTATACCATAAAGCTCTACCAACTTGGTGACGTTTCCTTTATGGCCGGCCGTCAGCTGACTGCTCAACACACACGAGGCCGAACGCTTCAGAGCTCAAGGTTTTTCAACAAGGCCTCGCTTTGTTGTTTGTAACCTTTTGATCTTAAATAAGAGCACAGGGGTGGCCGACGTGCAAAGAGAGAGAGAGGCAAAGTCAGCGCGAGAGAAAGCTTGCTTTCATAATGAATGTCAGCTCAGATAACAAAGCCCCATTTGCATATCATAATCCAAATCTTTCCTGCTCAGATCAGGTGCGCTGTGAAGGAATATTTTTCTTGGTTGCCTTTGAAAGTCTTTGATGTGCACAGCAAGGATGAATATGAAAAGGAGCTGCTAGCCGATGAGGTCATGTTCTCTCTAACTCTCTTTCCTCATGTTTTCCAGATGGAAATGAAAACGTGCAGCATGTATAAAGCTATGTTTTTCTAGTGTTAAAAGCTTTATGTTGTCCGTTCTAAATTAAATGGGATAATACTGTTTTCTAAAAAGTAGTTTTCATTATATATAGTTTGATTACTATGTATGATGAAAACTACTTTTTAGAAGATTATCCCAGTTAATTTAGAACAGTCAACATAAAGCTTTTTTAACAGTGTTAAAGATCCGTCCTTAGTGTCAGCCTCACATGGCACACCCAAGGACAGGGTCCAAACACCAAATTCAAATACAAATCGTCTGTGGCGAGTACTGAAATATTTGCCACTTGGCCAGTTACTGCAACTGCAACATAATATGGTTTAAATCAGTGGCATATTGTAAATCTTGCAGGCCCCATAAACCATGAGATGGGCCCCGCCCACAAATGATGACATTGCGTATGTGCATTGTGGATCAAATATTATCACAGGGGTATCAAGTATGCAAGTGGTTTAAATCGAATTTTAAAAACAAAAGTCAGACTCTCACTGATGTAAGCCACACACACTGTTAAAATAAAAGACATTCAAACCCTCTAATAAAGAAAACATCTGCTGCGAATCAGCGCAGAGTGGCCAAGGTCAAGCTATGTGACTACTACACATCTTTTAGACTTTTTGATGGATTTTTGTTAGAATCATCACAAATTTTTCTCCAGAATTCTGTCTTCACATTTTTTGTAGGATTAGTTTTAAAGAACTGCAAATGCCTCTATGCTGTTCATAGCAAATATAAAAAGTACAAAGCTAAACAGATAAATAATGCTACTGTCAAAAGGACAACAATACATCTCCAAAATTCATCTGCTTAAACCTGCGCTCGCTCTGTCTCTCTCACATGTGTGCACACACTGTCACCATGCAGGCTAATGCTGCCTTCACGTGCTCTCGGAATGATCATTATTAGTTTCTTAGGTAAAAATTGCACACGAATGCCCTCCCATTTCGCCTGTAACCACGACTTCAGAAGTGGGAATTATCACATTATCACATAGCATGTGAAGGCAGCATAATCCACAATGCTGGTTCATTTAAAAACAAATGCTGCAATGCAAAAAAAAAAAAAAAAAAAAAAAAAAACGGGAACAGGATCTGGCTAAAATTAAACACTAAGTAGGGTGAATTTTATTTTGGCCCTGACCTTAGACCAGTGGTTTTCAATCCTGGTCCTGGGGATCATATTTTGTATGTCTCTCTTATTAAACACAACTGATTCAGATCATCAGACCATCAATAGTCCAATATTACTTAATAATGCAAAAGCTGCGAGGACAGAAGATGGGGTCCATGGACTGATATGTATTTCACAGTCAGTTGGCTTAAATTAGAGAAGTAAATGAAGTGTTCGTCAACCATGGTCCATATATACTAGGGGTGTAACGGTACATGTATTCATCCCGAACCATCAATGGTACAGACATCACGGTTCGGTTCATGCAATCAGACGATGAGTACAGTCAGTCACAAGCTCACTCCACACTTCAATCCAGAAGGAGGAGTGTGCGTTAATGAAACATTGTTTCCACATCAGGAAAAAGCGCAGAAGGAGAAGAACAGATGATCAATGCATAGATCTGTTTGCATGTAATCTATTAACCAGTGTTTCAACTGCAGAAAGAGATCAATAAAGCAGCTTGAGAATAATATCTCACGTAGCATTACAGTTACCTCAGGCAAGTCATGTCCATAGCATGTTAATTTACTACAGAAATGAACTCTAGAGGGAGCATTTCACTAAATATTTGCACTATATTAGCTTATATATTCATTATATTTACTTTACCTGTTGGTAATGTCTTAATTATTTAATATATGTTTAAATAAATGTGTCATGACAGGTTATGACAGTAACTGTGTAAATGATTATAATTCAAAAATGAATTAGAGTAATTTTGCAATTAGATTTAATTATAAAATGCAAAGTTAAGTTAATGCAAAACCTTCCTTATGTGCAGTTTACATGTTTATTTATTTATTTATTTATTTGAGTGTTGATTATTATATCGAAAAATAAATAGCAACTGAATGTAATAGTTTGGGATCTGTAGTTTATTGTAACTTTTAAGAAAACCCTTAAGAACATGTTCATTATAATTACATTCATTTAAAGAGAAAGACACAATTTGTTCAATTAACCACTGTTTAATAAAAATGAAGAAAAAATAAATAATTTTATGTTTAGTCCCCCACCAAACCCATACTGAACTGTGACTTCAATACAGAGGTACGTACAGAGCCATTTGTGTAGCGTTACACCCAAATATATTCAGTTAAACATTAGAAAAAGAAAAAGAAAAAGAAAAAAAAATAGATACGTGTCTATGGCTGACACTTTAAACATTGGTGAAGAGACGGCGCCAACTCCTGCGAGGACTTCAGATGACGCAACATCTCGATCAAAATGCACATTCACAAATTTCTATATATCCTAATTATTGTTAATATGTAATTGATTATTTCCAGGAGCTCATTGCTTCTACCTTCAATTAAACTGCTAACAGTGATTGTAAATTAATTGCCTGAATTATTACATTATTAGCTAACTGCATTCTCTAAATTGTAATGTTGACATGTATTCTCTGTAAAGCTGCTTTGAAACGATATGTATCGTGAAAAGCGCTATACAAATAAATGTGAATTGAATTGAAGTGAATATATATTTCATATTATCAATCTAGTGTCTAATTATTTAATATCTAATATATAATGCTTCTGTAACTTTCATAACTGTTTCTGTATATTTGTATGATAACAGGTTAAAGGGCAGTTTGTACTAAAAAATTAAATTTATTATTAAAATATGCTTACAGTAGTTACATGAAATTTTCAGTTTCAGTCTTCATTGTACTTCCTGAAATTCAGATTTGAATTATAATTCTACATTTTGTTTGCTAGCTCAATTCAAATTGAAGGTGGATGGAGGTAGAGCTGTACAAGGGAGAGTGATTGTGAGAAAGAAAGATGAGAGAGAAGCTTCTGTTTGTGATTGTCTGGAGTTTGCATCTTTCACAGGCATCTTTTTTCTCTTTGTTTCAGTTGTGAGTTTAAGTGACAAGCCCACTGGAAGGCTCACAGTGTGTGAGCAGTGCTGTGTGTGTTTCAGGGGTCAAACAGAGTATGCAATCAGAGTGTGGGGTCTTCAGTCAAGGACCACCCTCACTCTCCCACCATACAGGATGAAAACAGTCCAGCTTTGAATGCAAACACACAGTTTGGATGCTGGTCAACACTGCACACATCATGAGCTTCTGTCTGCTGTAGTGTCTAATGAGCTGGTATCTTGACAGGCACTTTGGTGTTTCCAGAAAGAGATGACACTTTCTCATGTCTTGTGATGGGCCCTAGCACAAAAGGAGAGAAATGGAGGCAGGATATAGTCTCTCACTCTGAGGCTTTTGTTCTGGTTAGCTTCTTTATTACACTTGTTAAGCTTCAGATGGCACATCATTCACCAACCATCAGATGTATATTGCACACAAAAATAGCACAAGCTTTCTGCAGCAAACAGCAAGTTCCAGAATGATTTCCAGGAGTCGAGTACACTGGTTTTGGTCTAGAAAATCAGTAACTTCCCAGTGTACACCAGTTGGGTTAATTTTCTCATATACATTGCAGCATCACAGTGTCAGACAATGTCAAAAACAGTTCAAACAAGGATTCAGTCTTTCTAAACCCCTCGTTTTTGAGAGCCTCCTTTTCTCTGTTTGGTCAGATGGCCCAGTCTGTTGTGATTGCTCTACTCTGCTCTGATTGGTCAGATGGCCCAGTCTGTTGTGATTGGTCTACTTTGCTCTGATTAGTCAGATGGCCCAGACCGTTGTGATTGGTCTATCACTTACAGAGCGTGTCTGAAATGAAATGACCATTACCAGATCTGAATTTCAGGTCCGGATCTTCCTCAGCACTTGATATGCAGTGATACAAACAGTAACAATGGCGTTGGTTTTACCATATCATTTCCAGCTTGAGTCCTCATCGTTTTGAAGTGAATGCAAAGTGGATTCACAGAGCATCAGTACGCCTTGCAACTGATTCTAAAGATTTTATTGGTCATGTCAATCACAGCGCTGATTTCTTACTCAATGCTACAACAAATACTAACCCCTAACCCTACCTTACATCCTATCCTTAACCAAAGAAATTTGGCTGGATTTGTGCTGAACTGGTTTGGGAAAGAAAATCATGCGGCTGGTAAAGGTGGCCTCTGGTGGCATGACAGGGCTGGCAGGCAAGGTGGGTGGCTCTGGAGCAGACTCTAGGATGACCTCTGGGCAGACAGGGATGGATCCTGAGATGGAGTCTGTGGCTGGGACAGGGCAGGCTGGTATGACATCTGTGGTGGTGACAGGCCAAGCAGGGATGGCCTCTGTGGCCATGACAGGACTGACAGGGAGAGTGGGCAGCTCTGGAGATTCCAGGACTGGAAAAGACAGTGGGACAGCCTCTGAGGAGTCAGGAGTCAGTGAGCCTAATATGTAATGCCCACATTGGCAGTACAGTCAGTTTTGACAGGCCAAGCAGGGATGGCCTCTATGGCCATGACAGTACTGACAGGGAGAGTGGGCAGCTCTGAGGACTCTAGGGCCTGAGTGGACTCTGTGGTGATAGCAGAACTGACAGGGAAATTGGGTAGCTCTGGAGATTTCAGGACTGGAAAAGACAGTGGGACAGCCTCTGAGGAGTCAGGAGGAGGCTTTTGAACAGGCTTCATGGCTGTATCAAGACTAGCAGAGAGAGTGGCTGACTGTGGAGGCACCGGGGCGTGGACTCTGGAGGCTCCAAGGCTTTGATACATATGAGTTAGTTGATGGCTGCCTCCAGAGACTGGCATGGGTCGGAAGTCACCACAAGGGAAGGAGGAGGGTGAGCGACCCTCATAGGGTGCAGGAGAGGACTGACGGCTGCCACAGGGGGCTGGAGTGGGTGACCTAGTCTGTTGTGACTGGTCTACCGCTTACATTGTGTCGGAAACGAAATGGCCATTACCATATCTGAATTTCAGCTCTGGAGGCTTCCCCAGCACTTTTAGTGATAAGAACAGTAACGATGGTGTTGGTTTTGCTTTTGTAGTATAGAAAACAGCGTCTTCTCAACATGTCAACAACACAAATCAAAGGCCTCTTCCAGGCCTCAGCTACAACTACAGTGTTTGAGGACGGGTCAAGGTAGACGTTGTCCGTGGGCAGTCAATGAAGACTACAGGTGGCCATTATGCAAAGAATCTTCATTCTTGTTCTAGGCAAAAATAAGCTGCAGTGTGGGCTTGACTTTTTCTGACATTCAAAAGTCTGGCTGCATAAGAACACTAACATAGAAGCTCAAACAACATGACAGCCCCTGTAGTCTTGTGTACATTCAGACACTACTTCCATTCTCCCATGTTGATTACCACATGCAGGAGTCAGTGAGTGTTCAGTAGACCAGACTCAAAGTCACTGAAGCAGCCAGAAGCCACTTGTGGAGTGGAGTATGTAAAAGCTGTTTTCAATAGCTGCTTTCCCACTGAAGTGGGATTAGATTGCACATTGCAAGTTCCCATGGAACAAATGGAGAGTGAAGGGGTTTCTGGGTTACAGCGCTGCCTCCCACACCCCCAGAGGTCTTTAGAGAGGGAGTGGTGTGAGTTTGACTGGCTCAGCCTCAGGAGAAAGCTGCATGCTCAGCATGGCTCCTCCACGTGAAATGAGCGGCCCAGCACAGTGCAGCTATTCACCAACAAACCTTTTCTATTCGCCTCCCCTATTTTAGTAAAACTCCAAGAAAGAGAGCAACAAAGAGAGAAAGTTTAAACATATATGTGCAATATATATGTAAAATATATGTATTTTACTTTGATTGGATTAAACCTGTGAGAAAATCAATTGACTGGATGTGATTTGGAAAGGTACACACCTGTCTATATAAGGTCTAACAACTGAATCCATGCCATGAGGTCAAAAGAACTGCTTGTAGAACAGAGACAGAATTGTGTCAAGGCACAGATCTGGGGAAGGCTACAGAAACGTTTATGCTGCTTTGAATGTACACAAGAGCATAGTGGCCTCCATAATTGTTAATAGAAGAAGTCTGGATCAATAAAGACTCTTCCTAGAGCTGGCTGCCAAGCCAATTAGGGAAGAAGGCTCTTGGTAAGAGAGGTGACCAAGAACCCAAAGGTCACTCTGGATGAGCTCCAGAGATTATATGTTGAGATGGGAAAAACTTAGAGAAGGACAACCATCACTGCAAGAATCCACTGTTCTGGGCTTTATGGCAGAGCGGCCAGACGGAAGCCTCTCCTCAGTGAAAACACATGAAGGTCACTTGGAATTTTCAAGGTATCACATTTTTTTTAAGGTGGTGTAGTTACACTTTTGGGTAAAATAGCCATTTAATTTTTTTTTTTTTTTTTTTTTTTTTACACATTTTAAGTTATGTTTGTTGTCACTGAATGAATATTTATAATCAACATTTCTCTTGCTTCAAATGCTTTAATTATTATTATTATTATTTTTTATTTTATTTTTTTTTTTTGCTGAGTTTGTCATAATGGATTATGGGATTGCTTTCTCTATGATATATGTGATGCTTTCCTGAAATGAGACAAAACAAGGTGTCCTACACATTTCAGAAGAGTGAGCCTAATATGTAATGCCCACATTGGCAATACAGTCAGTTTTGGATCAGAGCCATAATGTTATGAATGCTTTGGCAATGTGGGATAAAGTTCTTTGAATCTTGAATCAAAAAAAGTGTTTTAGACTTCCACTCTTTCGCCCCCTTTACATGCTCTGATCAGAATGTTCTCAGCAGCAGAGTCAAGTAAAATGATTATGATAAAACAAACACAGTCACATTGTGATACAATCAGGATGAAAAGAATGGAATTAAGGAAGAGGTGGAGATAATGTTTGAATATATCTTATATCAGTGTAAGGTAATCGTTTTCAAAGCTATCTCTGCCTTTGAAGACTTAATTATGATCTGACAGCCAGATGAGAGATGTTTTTGTATCTGACAACTTACCGCTTTGAATCATTATTCACACTGAGACCAAGAGAAAGTGAGTGGGAGAAGAAAAGAAAAGAAAGATGGTATATGGAGGTTGTAGATGGAATGAAAGTGAAGTAAATGGAAAGTGTACACAACCCAGGGGGTCAACAAGTTGCCAGGGGGTCTTTGAAACAACTCTTGATTGACAACTCTAGATCAGGTGATCAGTTCCAGCGTCCAATCAACAAGTGTGATTGATTCATTAAAACTTGGGTCGCAGAGCACCGGCACCCCTGAGGATCTCAAAGGAGCCCACAGGGGGCATAAGCTGAAAGACTTTTTTTGACCAGCATCTCATTACTCTGCCTGAGGAGCGTTGGGATTTCAGTCTAAAACTCTTCTCTCCCGCAGGGCCCACACAACGGACTGTTTTCCTTTAGACCAGCAGATGAAAGCATCAGGATGAAAAGAAAACTAGTTAGAGCCAAATTATAATGTTCATCTGTGCGAATGGAACCTTGAAAGGAAGTTGAGTAAATGTTGAGAACATGTTCTGTGTTTTATTTTAAACCTGAAAGTTTCACTGAAAGATACACTGAAATCCTCTATCCATACTAAGCAAGCTTGACCCCCCCCCCACCCCACCCCGTGTCACACTAAATAATATTCTGAAACAGGATGCCAGGTGTCCCAGGGCAGCAGTAATGAAAAGAGTAATTTGTTAAACATTTTCAGACTCTGAGTAGAAGACATTATTTTCCACCATGGAATTAAAATAATAATAATAAAAAAGTTCATTTTGACTTTTTTTTCTCTCACATTTCTGACTTTTTTCTCACAATTCTAAGTTTATAAAGATTACTTTTTTTCAAATTGCAAGAAAAAAAGTCAAAAGTCTCTCAAGCGAGAGGAATGATATGGCACCCCAGACCCGAGCTGTGGGATCTTCACATGTGGTTTCTCAATGGGAGCCTGCAAGCCTCCCTGAGAATGTCTTAAACACCATCTCACAAACTAGAGCTCCGTCAACAAGACGTCTCAAGACGTCTCCCTGAAATGGTCCATCTTTGCCGCCTGGTGCACGGCCCGCGGCATGGATCTCTTGACTTGTGACATATCACAGATATTGTCCTTCCTTCAAGACTTAATGGATAGAGGCCATACTCCCTCTACTCGCAGCTATAGCAGCCTCTCATGCTCCTATAGCAGGGCAGTTGATAGAGAGAAACAACTTGGTTGTTCGCTTCCTTAAGGGATCCAGGTGGTTGAACCCTCCCCGTCCCCTCACGGTTCCTACCTGGGACCTATCCATGGTTCTTAGAGGTCTTAAAGGCACTCCCTTTGAGCCAATCCAGACTGCCGACTTACGTCCCCTGTCGCTGAAAACCACTTTACTGCTAGCTTTAGCATCGGTTAAGCATCTGGGAGATTTGCAGGTGCTCTCTGTGAGCTCCTCCTGCCTTGAATTCGGGCCTAGCGACTCCAAGGTCGTCCTGAAACCAAGACATGGATACGTCCCGAAGATCCTATCCACCCCCTTTAAGGCGCAGTTGGTTATTCTCTCCGCTCTTCCTCCTTCTCAGGATGATCAGGAGTCGAACCTACTCTATCCTGTCAGGGCCCTGAGGGCCTATATTGACCATTCCGCCTCTTTTTGCCAGGCGGAACAGCTTTTCGTCTGCTTTGGTGGCCCACTGGCGCCTTGGCTATATGGGATTGGGATGATGACTACAGTATTTCAGTCCCCGTTGTCTGGGCCATCCTGTCCTATAGGTATCTGGTGCGAGCCCTTTTAAGTGCTCTGCCCCGATGCTCTGTCGTCCCCCTGCGTAGCACGGCGTGATTGAACTGTCCCCATGTGCGTCTTGTCTTATGTATAATAAGACATTCGACGCAGTACTCATTCCGTATCTAAGGGAACCAAGGTTACATCAGTAACCGAGTACGTTTTCTCCAGAAATTGCCTAAATTAATAACTATTGATTTTTACAATGGAATGAATCAATACTGAACTACTTAAGCTGGACAATGACACCATTTTCTTCTAGAGCTATTTTCTTCTATTTTCCTGTTATCACTGTAAAGCTGTTTTGACACAATCTACATTGTAAAAAGTGCTATATAAATAAAGGTGACTTGACTTGACTTGACATAAAGACAATACATGCAGGAAAAAAGAGAACAAGCTGAGGGCTTAAATACATGGCTAAATGAGGAACCAAGTCAGACGCAGGTGAGCATAATCAATTAACCAATGAGTAACCATAGAAACCGACTAGCAACAGGAACAGGAACTAAACGGAAACACGGGAACCAAAGGAAAAGCAACATAAGAGTGCACACGTAGAACTGTTACAATTATGTGATGAAAAGTTTCCACAAAAGAAATTCTGTTTTTTGGAGGTACTAAGTTACATTTTCTCCACTGACTTCAATTCAAGTGGGTCAGGTCTTGGCTGGTTATCTTTAGCAGTTAACTCCTGCTGGTAAAAGCTGGTTTCTCTTAATAGTAGCTGTGTGTTCAGGTAGAATAAAATGCTTCCCAGATTTGATAGACCTCATTGATGAGTTTTTGAGCAGAGGTTGTAGTTTGCCCCTGGGAGAAGGGAGAAGATTCTTAATCAAGATTACAGATTGGCACCGGAAAGAAGGACAGATTTACTTCCATTCTGGCCTCCCTTCATTAACTAGCAAAGAGGTCACCGCCATTTTTCAATAGTCGAACCCAGGTTATGGAATAATTTACCACTGAGCATTCAATCTGTCCCTGACCCTGCATGCTTTTAAATGAACTCTTAAGTCTCATTTTTATACCCTGGCTTTTGAGTCTGACCCAGGAGAGGACTGAATTATGATTTTTATACTAGTTTACATTCTATTGTATGTCATGTATTGGCTGTTAATTTTTTTTTTCTTTGTTTGGGACATACTAGCTGTTTCAGAAAACGGCTTTATAAAAACTTTATCTCTTTGCTGCAGTCCTCTTTTAAACAAACAAACAAAAAATGCATGTAAATCTGTGTTTAAGTGTGGTATATCCCCAGAAGTGTGATGGTTAGAGAGTTGGTTAGAGAGAGGTTAGAGAGTGACTGACATGTTGATTCTCCTGCTGTCTTCAGGGGAGTCGAGAGAGCTGACTGACAGCGCTTAGCAAGAGGTGTTCTTTACATACAGAGCACACACTGGAATAATAAACAGATGTGTTCAGCACACGCTCACATTCAGACACAAACATGAACACACACACACTTGCATGCTTGCTCTTTCTTCTTGCAGTAACATACACTCAGGCACACCTGCACAGGATTAGAAGTCCTTCACAGGGGCCTCGAGTCCTGGCCTCCTTCTAAATCTCTCTTTCTATCTTTTTCTCGTACTATAATGTTTCTGACCTCTCCCCCTCACCTCTATCCAGTGTCTTCAGTTCTAAAACAATCTCTTGGCAACCCCAGTAAATGCTTACATGCATTACAGTAACAGAACCAAAAGGTAGCTAATAAGAGTAGGGAGCACAGGAGATAAACTACTTCACAACTGGACTCTTTTCCAAAGTCCAGTGAGCTGCCTTATTCGTAAAGGGGTCATGAACTGCATTGTTTTATTGTTTTAGAATGTTTCCTGGGGTGCACTTATAATGTTAGTATGCTTTTTACATCAAAAGTTAAAACACAAGGTTAAAAAAAGATGCACTTGAACTAAGTTCAGTGGTGTAGGTGGTAGCGCAAAAGGTGCGTAGAACTAACTTGTGACGCAATTGATCTGGGTCCGAGTCCTTTGCCGAGCTCGCTCTTCTCTCTTTTCCCATCACATATCACATCAGAAAGACATTTATTTTCAATAAAAATGAAGAAAATGTTCTAAAAGTGGAAGTAAAGTGCCTAACGAGTGTTTAATAATGATAAAAGTATTATCATTATTATAATATTATAAAAATGTAATAATAATTTTAATAAATATAATCATTTACACTCTGTTATTATTGCATCCTGTTAATGTTTTTTTTTTTCTTCGTCTTTTTGATGGGTGCTGTTGCCATGGTGAATCGTAAATTGGAGCTGCATTGATCATAGCTTTTCATATGGTGCACGTGCTTAACTCAACCTATTCAGAGTTGATTGAACTAACTCAATTCAGCTGTTCTGAAACCGAAATCTCAGAATTTCCCATCTCAGGGTAAGTCAACTCAGAGTTCAAATTTTAACTCAGAGTTCGTTGAACCTCCTTTCTGGAATACACCCCTGGTGGGTCCACTAGGTGGTAACAATTTACAGTTGTTAGGGCATTGTTTTTGAGAACTAGCTCAATAAGAAGAAAAAATAGGTGGAATGCGGAGATGGAATCATAAAAAAAAAAGGATATGAAAGGAGGTAACGCTGCATTCACATAGGGCGTCGGCATCAACGCTTGACGGAGGGCATGTCTGAAGCTTGCACTGACGCGACCGTCATAGTACAACAGCCAATCACATTACTTTCCGGTGTTGCATGAATGCAATTGGCTTGCGTCTGTGATCTGATTGGCTGACGCCTGTGTTGGCACTCGAAGAGTTGAGAAATCTTCAACTTCTGCCGCGAGCAATGCGAGTGAAGCTACACTATGGAACCCACAATTCAGTTCGGTAACGCATGACCTCACCAATTCAAAGTAAATGAGAAGCGTTAACGCTGATGCCTCGTAATGCAGTGTAAAAGAGATATGGATGGGCAGATGAAGCTTCAAGGTTTTCTTCTGGAATAATGATTCAAAGCTTTGGTATGTTGCACACAACAATGCTATAGAAAAAGCTGTGACACAAGAGTTGTTGCGTTTCAACTTCAAATGGTGAGTGCATCAAAACAAATAGCCTATGTGTATATAAAAAAAATTCTGTTTCTTTTTTTAAAAGTTGCATAAAGATATATAATGTTTTGAATCAATGTGTAAAATAAAACATATTTCAAACTATTATTGGTGGTTTCCAAAACAAGCCCCATAACCTCGGTATGCCCATTTCTAGTCAGATTCAGAAGGTACCTACATTTGTACAATTTGAGATAGACTATAAGAGTACAAAGTTGACACAGCTTCATCCTCTGCAGGTCAGGTAAAAAGGCTGGAATGCTCGACTATGCACAGGATGTTAACAGTAGGCAGAAAAAAAAGAATCAACTCCAAGCTTTATTTTGTGATAATGGCTTTCTGACTATACATTATCCCTTACTTAGGTGTGTCTCACTACTACAGTATCATAGAAGAAGACAGTGTTTGTTGTTGTCACTTTTAGACTGATGTCACAAGAGACAATCACCTGTGTGGGCTCAAACGAAGCCTGACACTGATTGTTGCTTTTGCTGATTTGTGTAGCTGTCTGTCTCCTTCACACACACGTAAGGGTTTGAAGAGCCATTAAGGTGACGAGAGAAGACAGACACAAACAATGTAAATAATGCATGCTGATCCTAATTACTGCAAAAGAGCTGCACATTACGGCACTGCCTCTGAAGTCCCTCAGACAACTTTCACAGTGATCACTCTCCTCTAACTCACTCCATTTACCTCTTTTCTTTCTCCTCTCTAACGCTACTCTTTCATCCATTGGAGGAATTTCACTGCAGATGTGATCAAAGCAGATGCAGGAAAGCTGATGTGAAGGTACTTCATTTCTGACAACAAAAACAGAATAGAAGGAGGAGCTACAGTCACTTCTCGCAGGAGAAAGAGAAACAGATGCAGGCCATCTTGTTCTCACTAAAGTTTACATCTGCACTGCTCTATGGACAAAGGATCTGTGTTGTACAGTGGTCAAAATTAAATGAAAACTCTGTCATCATTCACTCACCCTCATGTTTTTTATATATGTATATATATCGTGGCCATGAATTAAGAATTTGTTCACTCTTTTTAGTAAATTGTACTAATTTGTTCCCTTGTTTTGATTTAACTAAGACTTATTATATTGTGTGCCAGATTTAGTAAAACGAGGGAAAAAAATAATTATATAGTGCACACGATTTAGCAAAACAAGGGAATTAATTATTATATCGTGTGCACGATTTAGTAAAACGTGGGAGTACATTATTACATCGTGAGCGCGGTTAGTATAAGGGAATGAATTATTATATCATACGCACAATTTAGTAAAATGAGGGAACAAATTCTATCATGCACATGATGTAGTAAAATGAGGGAACGAGTTATATTGTATGCACGATTTAGTAAATCAAGAGAACAAATTATTTTATTGTGCACGCGATTTAGTAAAACGAGGAAATGAATTATTATATTGTGCGCATGATTTATGAGGGAACAAACTATTTTATCATGTGCATAGTAAAATGTGCTGATATTTACTAAGTCGGGGGAAGGATATACATATTTTTTCCCTCATGCCATGTGTGAGGCTCCGTTACGGTATGACAGTTGAAGGAGATAACAAAAGGAGATGTTTAGCAGAATGTTCAAGCAGTTCTTTTCCATAGATTTAAAAAGCATACAGTTAAAAATGCAACAAAATCACCATAAAAGTATTCAACAACAGTAATCCACATGAATCTGACTCACAATCAATATATTCCAAGTCTCCAGAAGCTACAGTATAAGATCAAAAAGGTGGGATGCCAGGTTTAACCTCAGATGGCACTGGTTCTTGCATTTCTTGTCTTGTTACAAAGGCGACGTTGACGCATTTAAATATTTTGAATGGAACGCAACCTTGAATAAGATCTATAGTGGGGGTAAGGATTTTCAAAATTTAAGTCTGTTCCTCAAACTAAGACTTCAAAAGAATCTAGCACACAAGTTTTACTGTTTTCACTGAATGTTTTCAATATGTGTAAAATAGCAGCATGAACATTCTGCTAAACATCTTTTGTGTTCCATGGAAAAAAGAAAGTCATACAGATTTGGAACAACATTAGGGAAAGTAAAGTAAATGATGACAAATTTTTCATTTTTTGTGTGCACTATCCCTTTAAATGTTGTACAACATTAGCACCACATTTGATCTAAACACCAAACATAAAGTCTACCCCTCTAATATCTATTTAGCTAAGTGAGTAAGTGTTAACATCGGTCAATACATCAACATGACACACTGATGTTTTAACTCAGCCTTGAGACAGTGGTAGCTAAAATAACAAAAGAGGAATTGAGAAAATACAGCTGCTCGATAGCCAAGCCTACTTTTATACTGGTGTGAGGACACAACAAAGGCTTGTTTCAAGTTAAAGTTGACTGTTCAGTGCAGTTGACTTTACTTGGGCTCATGTGTCTTTTAAACACTGGTTTGCAGGCAGTAGCTGTGTACCTGAGTCTGTAAATGACACTGCAAAAAAAATACACTCAGATTTAAGGTTACATCCCCATTCTCATACTTCTACTATGCATACAAAGTGTATTCTTAAAGGCAAAATATGTAATTTTTCACCACTAGAGAGCGCTTATTCAAAACAAAGGCGTAGCTTGTTGACGCCTTGATTTCGTGAAATCATGGGAGGTGTTGCCTTCACGTCTACAGCCGGTGGAAAAGAATCCGACAAGACTCGGGCAGAAATCATATTCACGGATGAGCGAATGTATTAAAGATTTATTAACATTACTGTAGTATGAAGCTGGGTGTGGCTGAAAGCCGTTGGCATGGAATGAGGCCGCTGGAGGAATTGCTAATGAGCGACAAGCGCGACACACGGCTCGAGAGCAGTGGAGCTTTTATTATGCTGCAGACAACCGCTTCCGCTTCTTCCAGTCAAGCGTATGTGGGGTAAAGCAGTGCTGTTTTATCATATTAAATACATTTGTGTGTTGAAAGTTGTTATAATGCTGCTCTGTGCGTTCGCTCGGCGGCTACTATGAGACACTTGTTGCACACTGCAGTAAGCTAGATCGATATTAGGCATGGTAAAACATGGTACTCGCGGTAAATCAAGAAAAAGAGACAATTACACTTACTGTGTTGAGCTATATAACAATGATTCACAAGTTCGCCTGCCCATTCAGTCTGAATGGTTAATGGTAAAACAAACTTCGCTTGCTGTCCTCGAAGGAGGCTCGAACCCGAGGCTTGGCTCGAGCTCCGAGTTAAACCCCCCATAACAGTACTGCACAGAGGGAGAATAAGAGATATAGAGGAGGAGATGGGGAGGAGGAGGGATGCTGCAAGAATTGTCACTGGGATGACGCAGTGACTGCTGCTTATATACGCTCATAATGATGATTGACAGGACTGAATGTTTAGGCTCCTCCCCAACCTACATTTGGAACTATATTTAGTTTTCTGTCGATGAATGCATCCAAACAGTTGCTCACCTGTCTAATAAAACATATATTTTAAACAATATATTAAAGCTTTTTCGGTGTTTCCCTTTTTTTCTACAAAATAAAATCAGAAATTGAGGGTATTGCGGGTATGATGTCATTGATAGGCGACGCACGCTTCCTGTTAAAAATGTACTTATTTTTCTGGATTTAAACATTTGGGATGATGTAAGTCAACAAAATATGTAACATTGTTCTAGTGGTTTTTGGATATTTTAATCCAAAAATATTACATATTGTGCTTTAAACTATGCACAACGAACAATAATGAAATACATTATTACTTCACTTTTTGGTTCAAACCTTTAAAAAATGCTGTTCCTTGCACTTCTGTTCACTTTTTCTTTAACTGAAAGAAGTTGAAAGTCATCTGTCACAAACTCCTCCTTTTGCAAGGGGTTGTTGAACAGTATGCCTTCTTCCAATTTTACAATCTAGTGAACTTCAATGATTTTCAAAAAAAAAATTACTCTGTCACCTCACAGCAGGAAGGTCCCTTGGAGTCCTGGCTAAGCCAGAAGGACTATTGGTGTGGAGTTTGCAAGTCTCTCCCTGTGTTGTTGTGGTTTCCTCTAATCATTTAAATACATAATGCACTAATAATATATACATAAAGCACTGTTTTGTGCCAGGCTAACCAGCTAATCAAGGTCTTCAGAATTGCTAGAAACTTCCAGGCAGGTTGGAGCTTAACTCTGGCCGCCCAGAAGCAGGATTGGACACACTAAATTGTCTGTAGGTGTGAGTGTTAGTGTGATGAACTAGGGCGTTTCCCTGCCTATGGCCTGAGACGCTGGGCCAGCATCCCCGCAGACCTATACATACTATAGGACTTGTAGGGTTTGGAAAATGGATGGATAATTGAAAGGAAAAATACTCCCTCTGTTGTTTGTGTTGGGAACTACACTTTAATGGTTAAAATGAAATGTATCTGCCTGCACCTTTAATGTTCTGTGTGCTGATGTGTGAATGATGGTTGTGTTTCATTTCTATTTTATTTTTAAATGTCTT
The DNA here is from genome assembly GCA_037950665.1 of Hypophthalmichthys nobilis. NCBI lineage: Eukaryota > Metazoa > Chordata > Actinopteri > Cypriniformes > Xenocyprididae > Hypophthalmichthys > Hypophthalmichthys nobilis. The sequence goes on from CM075475.1 coordinate 6,901,607, forward strand.
TAAAGTGTCTTTGATGGCTTTTCCCCTGTTTTTTTCTTCTTCTGCACAACCGCTACATGAACAGACGAGTTCTTCTGACTGCAATCAAAGGAGAAAGAAGATCACAGCTCAGCGGACAGTGACAGCAGGCCAGAATAAACCCTTTATACTGCTAGAAACCAACTTCAAAGGTGTGACGCCTTCGATGTGCAGCAGTAACCGTGTGAGAGTTTGATTAAAGACGGATTATGATTTTAAACAGACTTCAAAAAGTTCTTCTTGACGAAGACATAATATCTTAAGGAGTTTCAATTCAGTGCCGCTTCAACATGAAGGAGCAACATAATCCAACTATTACGCTCTAGCGTTTCAAGACATTTCACTTTCATCATGTACAATAGTCACTTCAAAGCACCAGAGTATTAATGAATTATGGTGCATGGATATGTCCCAATGAAATTATGATAGACATATTTTCACAAACCCAGATTGTTGATTTGTTGGCAGCCCAGTAGCTCTAATGAAGGTCCTAAAGTCACTGGAGCGGAGGAGGCAGAAGATTATCAACGTCTGCAGGAGTAAGTGCCATGGAGGATGGTGTTTTCATGGTCTTTATTGTCTGGGTGTGTGTTTGTATGGTGACGACTCGAGTGTGTGTGTGTGTGTGTGTTTTTGATTTTTAAAACAAATGTGTGTGTATGTGGTTCAGGTATTCCCCTTGTAGGGACAAAATTTCTCCATAAGCATGGCGATACTAGAAATCTTTGTCCTTGTGGGATCATTTTTGGTCCCCATGATGAAAACAGCATATAAATCAGTGTGATTTTTTTTAAATGTAAAAATGCAGAAAGTTTTCTGTGATGGGAAGTAGTGTAGTGTAGGGGGATAGAATATACAGTTTGTACAGTATAAAAAACAAACAACATTATATCTATGGAAAGTCATAAAACATGAAAACCCAAAGTGTGTGTGTGTTAGTTATAGTTTAGGTACAAAACTGTCCCCAGAATTGAGTAAAATCTGGCAAAACCTCCCTGTGGTGGTGTCCTTAAATGACGTAGTCAATAAAATTTGATTTATATGCAAACATCTATGTTATTTCCTCATTTAGTAAATGTGGTAAAAGTGTGGTCAGGGTTTATTTTGCTATTTTCGTGTGAGACAAAATGTGCCCATAAGGACATTAAAACCAGAAATCAACTTCCAGTTGTTCCCACAATGCAAATTGTATTAAAATGAGTACATAATTAAACAGGACAAATGTAATTCGATCAATATAAAAATATAGAAGTCAATGAAGTCCCCATCATGATACAAAAACTAACGTACTGTGTGCATGTTTGTGTGTACCTCCGGCTCTAGATCTCAGGCAGCCTAATGAATGAGACAAGTGCACAAAACTCGTCCACTGACCAGCTGTTGTTTCCAGAAGACAGTCTGTCTGTGTCTGTGTTTGTCCTGCTGTCCTCTTGAATGTCACACACGCTCATACATATTTACATCAATCTAGAGTGGGAGTGAAGCCTAATGCTGGTTCAGGAAAAACCCAGAGTCAAAGACAGATATAAGAAATCCAAACAGTGGTTATTGGACAGATAGAATTAGGGCATAATTCAGGTGAGTAAACAGCACATAAACTGATTCTGATTGAATGCTGGTGGATAACTTGCGTTTCTTTTCATTGTAGGTTGAGAAGGGTGATGATGACGGAGGAGCTGGATGAAGCACACACCTCTATATGAACACGGTGAGTATACAGGTAATCTTAGGGTAAGTTTACAAGACAACGATGTACTAAAAATAGAAAAGTGTTTTCTCTGTACAGTTTTTCCTCTGTTAAAAAAAAAAAAAAAAGCGTCCACATGAAAACGCAAAAAACACACTATGAAGCGCTGTCAAGAGCATGCCAAACCAACAGATGGCGATATAACCCTAACCGTAAAGCCATGTTGGCCAATCATAAGGCTGAAAAAAAGGTTATTACCAGTGCTGACATCACAAGCAAAAATCTGTGGTTTCACCGTCCACGCGACAACACTGCAACCGGAGTTTCTGAAAGTCTTCACCCTGGCAGGAGTTTTCAAAAAAAGTTCGGTTTCTGTGACCGGATACTGCTTTTGTGTGTGGACGAACGGCCAAACCGCAAAGAAAAAGCTGCGGCTTTGAAAATACCATTGTTCGTGTGGACAGGGTCACAGATGACAACATTATCAAAACTATCCCTGTTCACACGGGTCCGCGAAAACTACTAAAAACGCTGTATTATGCATGCCAGACAAGTAGTTGGCGATGTCACTTTGTAAAGAAAGACTATGCGCCTGTGCACATATGCATTCTTTTACAGAGCACTTGAGCCAAACGCGCATGCCTGTCCAATTTATTTTTACAGTTTACTGCACTTTGATACTCTTCTCGTTATCTCCCTACAACGGCTAATAAATTGGTCTCGTACATTCACAGAAAACACCTTACTTCCGTAATGACTGCATGCAGTCAACGTTTTCACAGTCTACAATGAGATGATAATGGTATCGTTTTCAAAAACGTAAACTTTGAAACCTGTTTTCAAAAGTGTACGTTTTCAGGCCACCAAAACCCCTTTGTCGTGTAAAATGAACAGCCAAAACATAAAAAAATTTCAGTTTTTAGTTGAAAATGGTGTCTTTCAAATGGCCCCTAAATCCACAGGTTTCAGGCACAAAGATGAAGGAGATTGTTGTAGAGACGAAGCAGACACAGGGGAATCAACGCAGGAGATAAACTAGGCTTACGAGCTGAAACACTAAGGTAAGTAGAGCAGGTAAGGAGTCTGTTTGAGGCCAGACAACGAGTGACTGAGAGGTGTGCACTTTTGTACTGGTGCTGAGTGCTGCGGTCATGAGGAACAGGTGATGGTGATTAGAACTCAGGAGAGAGTGAGCGCTATGTGGGTGTGATGGAGAGCCTGGTGTATCCGTTATATTTATACAGATCCCTTAAGCCTCGGTTATACTTTCTGCGTGCGCGAGGGTCCACTAGGGTCCGCGTGACGTAAAAATCGTCATTGGAGGGTGTACGCAGAAGCTCTTTGCGGACATCCATGTGCCTCCCATTTTTTGTGACCGCGCGGACAAGTACAAGGCTATAAAAGCACCAAATGAGCATGCACTGGAAAAACAATGTGGACGTTGAATTTGAAGAGAGGCTGTGTGAAGAAGTCTGACACTACCCGCACCTCTACAATCCATCGTTAAAACAATTTAAAGACAGATGTGCAATAATTCATGGAGGGAAATTGCCCAGAGTTTGGGCAAAGAAGAAAGTGTGTGGAACTGTACACACCAATCTACTGCGCATGTGTGGAACACGTCCGCCGAGCGAACCCTAGCATACACTTTCAGTAGTATAAATACACGTAGTCCGCGTCCATGCTGTCCACAGCTGTCCGTGTACGCGTCCGAACTGGAGTATAACCAAGGCTTTATGAAAGCTTAATTGTATTGAATGTGCTCTTGTAGTGCACTTTAAATTTTAAAAATATATCTGAGATTTAAAAAAATAAACTGTATATAATATAATATTAATGAAATAAAAGTCCACTAAAGAGTACACTTTTATGACCATGTTTCTTAACACACGTTAGAACATTCTTAAAAAGTGTATACTTTGTAATAATGTCAAATTAAAAGTACATTTTAAATCATTATGTTTTAATAATATTTTGTTGCGCTTTAAAGAAGTACACTTATTTTGTGCAATTATGTGTTGACTAACATACTAAAGAACATGTAAAGTACTTGATTATAATTTTAACTGCAGTGTTATTCAATATATATTTAATAAATACATGACATGCAAGTTTCAATAGAAATTACATTAAATTTTACTTTGCCATACCCTTAGTCAGTATATTCCACTGTACACTTTATGCATATTTCAAAGACAATATTAGTAATTATGAAACTATGTATAAATAATGTATGTTATACTCGTTTGTTTAAATTAATGCATTTAATCTAACTTTAATTTAGGTTTAATCTATGATAAATTTTCATTTATTTGCAAATAACATGTAATTAAGGGCCAGATTTACTAAACAGGGCAAATTAGCATGAAAGCGCAATCTCAAAAAAGAGCTGATGGGAGTGGAAAGTTCTGCGCATGATCTACTGACGACGCACAAATTAAAGAACACAGATGCAGCCAGATCATTTTCATAATGACCAACACAATCTACCAAGAACAGCGCAAATTAGCATCTATATATACTGGTATATTATTTCCCAGGTATATTATAAAGGTATATTATTTCCGTAATAAGTACTCTTTATAAAGTATTCTTTCAAAAGTGACCACAGGCCGTTTCACGGACCCTGAAACAGAAACATGTCACTGAGGGGGACTAACGGCTCCTCAGACTCAGAGGTGCCATGCAGCTGAAACATCCAACCTGACACAATAGGTCTGATCCAATCATAGTGAGGTGCCTCACTGTCTATTGCCCTCTAAGGCAGCATCCTAACTCAGCAGTGAATTCCCAGAACACCCTAGTAACCAAACAAAATGTCATAATACCGCCGTAGACCTTAAGAAAAATTTTTCTTTACAGAACCCTTTTTGGTGCTTAATAGAACCATTTTTATAAGGTTCCATAAAGAACCATGCTTTAAAAAGTGCTATAGGACCTTATTAATGGTGTTATAAATAGCCTTTTTAATAAGTTTATTTTATTTTGACAGGCGATCAGAAAATTACATTATAACGGAGACATGTTTTGAACAGTCGCAATGCGATACACAATGTGGACGTCAATAATATTAGATCAGATTCCAATCAGATACACAAATCATATTTGGACTGACAGTGTGAACGTAGCAACTTCTTAGCAAAGACCACAACACCCTAGTGGTAAGTTTTGCAAACATCACTCACATTTTCTTTAGAAAAGGTAAAAATCTAGTTTTAATTTTTAATTCCATTTTTGTTCTGTATACAAGCAATCTTGTGAAATACAAATGTCTCAAAGCACAGCACACTCAGTGTAATGGCAGTGAATGGCCTCATCTTTATAGTTAACAAAACTATGTCAGACATCCAGTGTAAACAAAATATTTTGTAACACGCCGTTTAGCATCTATATGAGCTTCTCTGATCTCACAGCGTACAATCATTTCCACGCTCAGAGTGAGTGCCAGAGAAAACAGCAGAGAACAATCCAAAAGCTCCCTGATTGCTCTGTCTAATAATGCGTTCGGATAATTATCTTGGCTCTTTTCCATGAACACTGCTCCTCAAGAATTGAGCATGTGCTGTATATGGTGCACGCGGAGACACGCCATAATCCCGGAATAAGTTGTGTGAATATTGATCTTTTGACTTTGCGCAAAGTGTGGAAAAGTTCAATAGAGATGGAAATGAAGCAAGGCGCTGGAGTTTGGGAAAAATAAAGCTTTTTATCCAGCTGTGTTAAATTGGATGTGAATATAAAAGATTTAGAAGGCCCAGACAGAGAAAAAAAGAGAAGGGAAAAACACAACAAAAACAAATTAACATCTAAAATACGCCGGTTCCTTTCAACAGATCTCTTCAAATCTCCATCGGGCTTTTAATGGGGGGGCGAGTTCAAAGCACCACTGTTCTCCCGCTGCTCGCGAGAAAAACACAAGCGCAACACTTCCGCCTCTCTGTTCTTGCTCTTCATATCTCCTCTCCTCTCTCTGCTGCAGTCGATAAAGTCTGGTTGCTCTGAGATGGAAGCGAGGGTGCTGAAGATGGCATCTTACTGCGCTGTATCTGTGAAACACTTCCCAGTAGAGAAAGTAAAAGCAGGCAGAAAGCCCTAGCTGAAGACGCCAGCATTGCCCTGCAGTAATCTCCCAGCATCAAAGAGAGAGAGAGAGAAATGACAGGGAAAAACAGAGAGAGTGCAACCTTTTTTCCATGGTGGCACTTCCTCAAATTTTAAATGTTTAACTCCAGCTATCTGCTCATTAAAAGGTCTTCAAAGCTTTGTGCTGATGCAAAGGCATGCATTTGAATTTGTAAGAGCATTTAGCAGCTACTGTTCAGCCCTATCTCTCAGAAGTGTTTATAAAATAGCTCTTTTTGCTTGGAACAGATTCTCTTCAGCAGAAATGATACCATTACATGAGGCTAGGCCGGAGATATGTGATGCTCAGGTTTATTTTTATTTATTTATTTATTTTTTGGCTGACAAAGTAATAAAAGATTATTTAGAAAAAAAAAGGAATAAAGTTAACAATGTCACAGCGCATAATGCTGGGTAAATAAAAGAGAGTAAAGAACTTTGTGACATGGGTCACGAAGGTATCGTATCATTCGGTTAAAATACATTTGGAGATTTTAAAAGTCTTTAGCCACATTTTTTACTGTTTGCGACAAATGACAGAATGCCAAATTACTGATAGTCATTCATGTCCAACAATTTTTTAAATTTTTTCCCCCCAATTTCTGCAGTTATCTTTCTCTTTAGTTTCATTAACTCATTTTCAAATAACATGTAATTAAGGGCTGCAAAGGGGCAAAGGTTTCAAAAAATCCTGGAAAGTTTCCGGAAATTTACTGGAAATATTCTGCCCCTTTGCATCCCTAATTTGAATGCTGTTAAATAGTCAGTACAGGAGAAATGTTTGAGAGAACATCACAGAAGTTGACTTCATAAATTGATGTTGTTTTCCTAAAATGGTTTTGTTTAAAGTCACCATTATGCTGATTAGTGTTCCATTTGGTTGGGCACTTGGTGTTACAAGTGACAGTTAACTCTTAAAGAATGCAAATGAAATAGTACAAATAGGCTTTATTAAAGGATTATTTGCTTTTTAAGTAGATCATTAACTAATCTAATTTTGATGTCATGATATTTTAAAAATGTACTACTAACACCTGTCTCATCTGTATTGGGGGTAATGCATTACAAGTAATAGGAGTTACGTAATCAGATTCCTTTTTTCAAGTAATTGGTAAAGTAATACATTATGTTTAAGTTTACAACAATATATTACTTTTTAAAATAAATAACACAAGTTGCTTTGTTTTATCTGAATCTGAATTACTCTTTATCAGGAGTAAATGAAGAAGCGTTGTGTGCGCTGTGTGAACATGACGGTTATTGTAGCATGAAGCTTCATGTTGATTGTCACCATTGATGAGATTCATACGCTGATTGTGTGTCTGAATGAACAGTACTTCAAAAATTTTATGTACACAATGTGGTTTTAAAATCAATCAGATTGTCACAATTTCCATACTGGTGAATTATCATTCACTTTATGAATGTTTTGTTTCGAAGCTTCATGAAGCAGTGTTTTGAAATTGCCCATCACTAGATATTGTTGAATAAAGTCGTTATTTATTTTTTATTTTATTTTTTTTTTTAGTGCACATAAAGCATTCTTGTCGCTTCATGACATTAAGGTTGAACCACTGTAGTCACATGAACTGTTTTAAATATGTCTTTAGTAGTTTTCTCCCCATTTTGGGGTGAACTAACCCTTTAAAACATTAATGTGTCCACAAATCCCTAATTTACAAAAAGACAAACAACTTTTGCAATAATGCAATGTCACAGTTCAATATTTTCCAGAGACACAAACTTAGATCAGATCTGTTATCCTCAAAACTATTTTGACTTACAAATGTTTATATTTAGATGAAATTACAAAATTAAGAAGGACATAGCCATAGCCATTCATTAAATGTGTTAAGATGAGATTATGTGTCATCTATGATAAAAAGAAAAAGTTAAGGTCCTATCTTACCCTATATGCAATCCAAAACACTTTAAATATTCTCTTTGTCTGTCACTGATATGACATACAGTAAAGAGTGCTTTGAGCTCATCAGTGTTTTTAACATTTATGTCACTCATTAAATGCCTAATGAGTTCTTACCATGTCATTTACTAAAACAAAAACACCATTCCATATTGCCATTCTTAGAACACTAGTGTTGTCACAAATATTGATATTTCGATATCTATCAATACTGAAATATCTGAAACTGTTCCAATACTCCTTTTTTGCAGTATCAATACACCAATACTAGCTGCTTGTTCTCACTCTCTCTTCTCTCCAACGGTGAATTTACAGTTTGACACATTTGAATAGTGCTAGTATTGCACATAATTTTACTCATTCCCGCAGGTTTCGCGTTCACACCAAAAGCATGAGCACCACTATATAAGTGGCACGCAGATAAAGCTGCATCTCAAGTAGCTCCCGAGTACCAAATTGAGTTGTTTTCATGTTGTTTTGCACTTGAACGGTCTAATACATTCATGTCAAAATGCCTGTCTTGCTGAGTATTCAGTCAGTTTGGGAATGTAAATAGTTGAGAGAAATCGCATGTGGTGTAACAGCTTAAGCTCTGTGCTTAAGCTCTTAAAGTAACAGCAGCCTAATAATCATGTTAATCAAAGAACAAAAGACAAAAAAAAAATTGTAAGCATTAATCTGTATTTAATTTTTACAATGAAAACTATCCAGTGCTTTTTACATTTAATTACTTTATTTAACTTCTGTTTCTTACTGGAAGACCCACCTGGAAAACTTAAAGCCATGTTTATTTCATTTGTCTCTTTATTCTACTGTATTTATTTCTGCTATTGTTTGCAATTTGTTTTTTTGTTCTTTGTTCTTGTTTACTTGTCTTTTTTTTGTGTAAATTTATTTCAGTTTCAAATAAAGCTTCCCTGTGCTGTGTGAAAGCTATTGCAGCAAAATTACTCAAATTATCAAAAAAATTTTGAGATAATAATAAAAATATCTGTATGACAGTATATATGGCAGTTTTCCCCGTGGTATCAAAAATGGCATCAAATATCAAAATTTTTCAAGGTTAGAAATTCCAGTACCATGACAACACTAAACGGTATGTAAAAACTATAGAACTATTAGTGAATAAAGTCTGAATGAGAAAGAAAGCTGCCAAGATGAGAATAATACCTTGTTTTTGCTCTCTCTCTCTCTTGTATTTACCAGCTCATCTTGAGGAGGTCAATTTCACTGTTGCGCTCACAGCATGTACCTGCATTCCTGGCATAGCTGCATCTAATGTGCTGTGAGTCTTCTGTCTCAACAGTTCATAGAGCAGAAGATCCAGAGGGAAGTGTTGGCATGATGAGCAATTGCCTAAAAAGGCATTAGGTGGATGTATAGCATGAGGTGCATTCACATCATATACTTCTCGTGAATATTTTTTGTTATTTCCCATGCCAAAAAATAGTTAGAACAAGCCGAAAAGTTTGAGACATCATTCAGTGGGCTGGAATCTGCAGTGAAGTTTGTTCAAATCACAACCTTAATTATGAGTAATATATCACAAAAATCATATTCTGCCTTAAACACTTTTTTGCACAAAACTTTTGTCACCAACATGGGAAATGGTTCCCACCATTTTGGAAACATGGCCATATGGAGCCAATCATTGCTGACGTCACTATCATGTGACAGTATCTTTGGGTGGCTGCTGGGACGTGTGAGGTTTATTTGAAGCTCTGGCTGCTCTGAAGACGCATCTGTGCATTTTTCCCCTCTCTTTCATTCCGTCGCTTTTATCCCACTGCGAGCGGAGACATCAAGGGAGATTCCATGCAAACATGTTATTTGGCAATGATGTCATACCCATGGGGAGTTCTGTTTTGTCTGACGGCCGGCGCCGCCGGAAGGGGGAACGGCTCAGCCTCATTTTAGCAAGCTCCAATATAATCATGAAATGCCATAATCCAGCGGTCAGGCTGCCTAAAAACACTGGCAGCCTACATTTTCCACTTTATGCTCAGCAGTCTCCACATCATGCTGTTGTGAAAATGAAGGACTCTCTTCAGTCATGTCTTTACACCGCAAGCGAGCGATGCGACACAACAAACTGAAACGGTCCCATTATAATAAACTAATATGTCTACACTGCAAACACACAAACTGTATTCATGTATTTGAAGGAGTCTTCAGCACAACAGCAAGAACTGTGGAGTGGAAAACAGAATTTATTTACTACAGATTGGCTCACATCAATATAAGAAATAGGCTCAAAAATCTAATCTTTTCAAACAGCAATTAACCAAATAATTTGGAATTAATTAATTCTTGGGATGGATGTAAAGGAGAATAGTTCTATATTTATGAGTGAAATCAGAGTATAGCACAAACTTTCATAAAGAAATTCCTAGCAAAGAAACATCATGGAAGTATCAAGGTAGATTTTACCCTGGTTACACATAAATTTACTGAGATAGATGAAGGAGAGAGAGATCAAATTTCTAAAGTCTAAATGTAATAATAATAAACAGATTTGTAATGCTATTCAATACACTGAAAAAGGAAAAAAGATGCTTTGGACCATTTTAAAAACAAATCTCTAATATGGTACAGCTAAATTTATAAGTTTTCTTCAAATTCAAATATGGTTTGGTTCAAACCTTGAATATTTGAATTCCTTCAATATTAATAAAAAATATTTATTTTCCAAAGACATAAACATTCATACAAAGTAAAAAGTTTATTTATTATAAAAACCATAGACTGAAAAAAAGTTTGCTGGTTTTACATGATTTAATTAAGCATAATTTAATCTAGTAAATTTGCATATTTTAGAAATTTACATTAATTGAAAGCAAAGAAATCAAATTTAGAAAAGAAACCCAATTTTGTTGTGTAGATGAAAAAATAACATGGCTGAACAATCTGTTTTCTCATTTCTTTTAGACAAGCCAAAATGTTACAATAGGTCAATATAAAAAATTATCGGCTTTTTACCATTTAATTTCACCATAAACAAAACGTCTCAGGTTATGTATGTAACCATGGTTCCCTGAGAGGGAACGAGACGCTGCGTCAAGCGTTTTGGGAGCGCCTCTGCGTGATTGCGTCGTGAAGGACATGTGAAATCAGTCCAATGGCGTGACGGAACATCATAGGCGGGTGACGTCATGACCAGGAAACTATAAAGCACACCTGAACCAAACAGAGTTAGCTTCAGAAAGTCGAAGTAAGTCGGTCATTGGCATGCTGGGAGTATGGCAACGTGACACAGCGTCTCGTTCCCTCTCAGGGAACCATGGTTACATACGTAACCTAAGACGTTCCCTTTCAAGGGAACTCGTGCTGCGTCAAGCGCTTTGGGAAAGAGATACCCACGCCGCCATAAAACCAAGTGCCTGTCGTGTGAAACGAATGCGCACACTAAGGAACAAGCACTCATGACCCGGGGGTCGAGGTGACATCTAGGTTATAAAACTTAACGAAGGTATGGGGTGAAGACCACCCCGCAGCATCACAAACTTCCTGGAGGGAAACTCCAGAAAGCAAAGCCAAAGAGGCAGCCATACTCCGGGTAGAGTGAGCACGGACCTTAAGAGGTGACGGTTGGCTGGCCGACTCATAAGCTAGTGAAATAGCCTCAACTATCCACTTGCTTAAGGTTTGCTTGGATGCAGGGTGCCCCTTACGTGGGGCGCCAAAACAGACGAACAACTGATCAGTCTTACGCCACAGGGCAGCTCTGTGGACGTAAGCATCCAAAGCCCTGACAGGACAGAGCAAATTAAGTTTCTCCTGGTCTGGATCTTGAAACGGAGGAGGACAGAAGGCCTGCAGCATAATGGGGCCCTCCACATTAGTGGGGACCTTAGGAACGTACCCCTCCTGAGGGAAGAGGAAAGCTTTAACCATGCCCGGCGCAAAGTCCAGGCAAGCAGGAGAGACCGAAAGGGAGTTTGGAGGTCTCCGATTCTCTTAAGAGACGAGATAGCGAGGAGGAAAAGAGTTTCACAGTGAGTGACTGGCCTAGCTTCAGCTTGTTTACGGCTGTGAGAATCGCCTCTATGCGAGCCGGAGATAGACATGCTCGCATTGAAACTGAATCCCAAACAAAGAAAAGAGGTTCTCTGAGCTGGAGAAAGCACACTCTTCTTTGCGTTTAGCCGTAACCCCAGACACTTCATGTGGGCGAGAACAGCATCTCGATGCTGAACCACCAACTCTTTTGACTGTGCTAGAATCAACCAGTCGTCTATGTAATTCAACACGCGGATGCCCTGGAGTTGCAAAGGAGCCAGAGCTGCATCCATGCATTTTGTGAAGGTGCGGGGAGAAAAAGCTAGGCTGAAGGGAAGAACCCGATATTGGAACGCTTCGCCCCCAAAAGCGAACCTCAGGAACTTCCTGTGTTGAGGAAGGATGGATATATGGGAGTATTCGTCTTTGAGATCTATCGTGACAAACCAGTCCTCGGACTTGATTTGTGACACGATCTGTTTCAGAGTTAGCATTCTGAACTTGAGCTTCTTGACAGAGCAATTTAATAGGCGCAGATCTAGAATGGGACACAACCCTCCATCCTTCTTTGGAACTATGAAGTACCGGCTGTAAAACCCTGACTCCCTGCTGGGAGAAGGAACCCTTTCTATAGCTTCTTTTCGCAAGAGAGTCTGTACTTCTTGTTCCATAACCAGAGCCTGCTCGGGGCTCACCTCGGTGAATAGCACCCCGTTGAACCTGGGCGGTCGCAACCCGAACTGAATTCTGTACCCAAATTCTACTGTGTGCAGGACCCATCGAGATACGTTTAACAGAAGTTTCCATGCTGCCAAAAAATCTACTAAGGGAATCAGTCTCTTGAGACTGACCTCTGGTGTTTGATGTGTGACCAGCTCAGTGTCCTGAAGCGGCAAACTGGCAGGAAGCAACTGAACTGGCCACTTTTGATCCCTCCTCGGAGGGAGCGAACATCCCAGCGCCACTACGTTGCCGGGTGGACACTGAGATATACGTTCACTGAGAGCCGCTGCACCCTGAAGCACGTGAGGTGGCAGGGTTGGCAGAACGGCCCCCTGAGGGCACCGAGGGGAGATGGGCACCGTGTAATGAGGTGGAAACCGACTTGCCCCGGAGGGGATTGCCCTCAGAAGCCCGAAACCACTGGCGTCAGGACTTCTTTCCCGAAGCCTTCCGCTGGATAATGACGGCCCTCAGATCCGTCTTACCTTTGGAAGGCTTCGGCTGTGAGCGCTGTCCCGCCCCCCAGTCTCTCTGTGGGGGAGCACGGGAAGCAACGCTCACTTTTTGCTGCGCCCTGTGCGAGGAGCTCATACTCGGATGGGGCTGCTCCTGCCCAGCAGCCCCAGAGACCTGAGAGCGGCAGGGAAGAAACTTTTGGAAGAGGGGCGTCCAAAAGGAAGGAAAATCTCTGTCCTTCATGTCGGCAAGGTTGAGCCACAAGTGCCTCTCCTTAGCAACCAGGGCTGCCGTAGACCACCCAATTGACTTGGCGGTCTCCTTGGTAGCACGGAGAGACAGATCTGTAGCCTTGCGCAGCTCAGTGAAAGCCTCGTTCTCTTTAAGCAGGTCGGCTTGATATGCTTGGAGGACGGCCATAGTGTGTAAACAAGCCGCCGCCTGACCTGCAGCCGAGTACGCTTTACCCACTAAAGCTGATGATGTTCTTAAAGGCTTAATGGGTAACTTCGGGGCTTTTAGGGAGGATGCTGACTCGGGGGAGAGATGGCTCGCGAGCGTCTCTTCCACCCGAGGCATTTCCCCATAACCGTGCCTTTTTAGTCCCAAGATGTTACTATAGTTTGATGTCTGGGGACTGAAGACCCAATAGGAGGCAGGTCTATTCCAGGACCTCGACACCTCGGTGTGGAGGTCTGGGAAAAAAGGCAAGCCCCGGCGTGGAGGTTGTGAGTGAGAGGGAAGGAAGTGCTCGTCTAACAGAATGGACTGACGGGCTTCCTGCTTTTCAGCTGGCCAGCTAATGTCTAATCTGGCAACAGCTCTAGTCACAACCTCCACAAGCTCCTCATATGCTTGTGTGTGTCGTGGCGATTCATATTCTTCACAAGGATCGATGCTGACAACGTCCAATTTCTCAGAACTAGATCGCTGCAGCACCGGTGCTTCACCAGGGGCAGAAGAAACCGCAGAGCGTGCTTCTGCCTCCTGAAATGAAGCGCTGGGTCCAGCAGGTAAAGGCAGACAAAGGGCAGGGCCCGTCTCTAACCCCTCTGCAAGATCCATTTGCAAGCCCCATGACGCGAGCCTTTGCTGTGCCTCGGCAACAGCGGGACCCGAGCCGCGGGGAGCGCGAGCCGAAGCGCCTTCCTCAAAAAGCGCCCAGCGGGAGTGGAGCGTCTTGAGAGACAGCTGATCGCAATGCTCCCAGCCAGCCCCCTCGAAGGCTGCCTGGGCATGCTCCACTCCCCAAGCACACAACACAAAGCTCGTGTGAATCCCCACCCATGATGTAACAAGGGCAGGGAGAAGCACACGGCTTGAATTGCTGCTTAGTATTCGCCATAATAGTCTTATAGAGTGCTTGAATAGCATATGACACAAACAACAATAAATAAGACAGACAGTTTCACACGTAGCGCTTACTGAAGACACAGAAGCTAACTCTGTTTGGTTCAGGTGTGCTTTATAGTTTCCTGGTCATGACGTCACCCGCCTATGACGTTCCGTCACGCCATTGGACTGATTTCACATGTGCTTCACGACGCAATCACGCAGAGGCGTTCCCAAAGCACTTGACGCAGCGCGAGTTCCCTTGAAAGGGAATCTAAATTACTTTTGTTAGTCAATATTTAATTAGTTAATAGTTTTCTTAGAATAAAGACTTGTCACACTTAAAATCCTCTACATTCAATTTAATTTAGTTTCCTACCATTTCGGATAGAAAGCAACACGGTCTTTTTTATGTGGAGAATTCTCCTCATGTGTTTGCATAAAGATGCATTTAAAAGTTAATGTCTGAAAGTATCTTTATAAAAGTTCACAATGCTGTTGCAGATAAAATATAATGTGGATAACTATGAATAAATATCTTTTCGTCAGGTATTGATTATCAATCACTCAAACCCTTTTATCTAAACCTCTCTGCTTAACCGTCAGTCTCGCATATCCGCCATGTTTGTAGTTTTTTTAACACTTTTTATTTGTGTTTGTAGTTCTAATCAAATCCTCGTCCAACACGCAATGGGTTGTGGGCAATATTAACCGTAAGAGTGTGCACGGATCTGTACTTCGATTCTGACAAGCAGACCATCCGGGTACCTTTGGTACTCATTTCAACATGCTACTATTCGAGACACACTAATTCTATTTCGAATACCATTTAGGATGGATAGTATGCGAATTGGGACACAGTACAGGTCTATCAGTCATTGGCCCCTCTGGTCATCTAGACCAGATTGGTCCAAATAATGACAATAACTATATTTGACATACTAGACACCATATAAATCCTCTTTTCCAGCAGGGATATTAGTGCACGAAGTTACTACAAGCCATTGCGTTATATTACTTGGAAGTAGTAATTTTATACTTTGATGCATTTGATTGATATACCCTTCTGCTCTCAGAGACAATCCCTAAAACAACACTGCATTTTAATTCCTATTTTGTCTTCACTTTCCTTTTTTTGCTCTCCACCTTTGAGCACTGTGGATCTTTCTCCCTAAATAGCAGAAGTATGAGTTATCCAAGCAGTAGCCGCATCCTTTAGGAGAATAAGGGCTGCATTGTTGGCCGCAGGTGTGTGCATGTGCCAGTTGCCCTCAGTACAGGATAAGAGAACAATGCGTTGTGCAAGCGGACACCCTGAGTCAGCGTACAGAGGTGAGAGAGGCAGATGGGCTGAGATTTCACTGCTTAAGACCCCTGACAGAGAGACGAGTAAAACAACAGAATCATGTGACGGACATGAGTAGGCTTCCACATGATGTATGGGCAATGACAAAGAACAATTCCTGCACTTAAACACAATATACAGATTTGATTTTTATTATTTTATGCTTGCTGAAACTAAACAACTCTCTCTGCATGGTACTGAAATTTTATTGATCATCAGGATCAATAAAATGTCTATTAATGCTATATGAGAGGACTTGAAAGCTCTGTTTCAAACCCTAGTGCCTACTGCCTAAGGCATCATAGTTTCATTCAAGCTCCATGAAAAAAATCTATCCATCTGGAAGACAAATCATGAGAAATACTGACTGTAAAAACATTTCATTCAATACTAAGAAGTATTGATAATCTAATTAAAAATTGAATATTTTACCCGGTAGTTATGTGCGCTGTGTTCTACTTGAAGTTATGTGAGTATAACGTTGTTATATTAGCAACATGCTAACATCAAACTACTGGAATCATTTGTGAGTCAAGTCTCTTGTGTGCTTCGAGTGAAGAGTGCTATTTTTGTGTTGTGCGGGTTGCTGCCTAGAAAGAGCATTTTAGATCAATCACTTATGTTGCTGTAGACAGCAGACAGCAAAGAGCTCACTAGATTTTTCCAGAACAGAACTTAAATCTGGGCTTAAAGTCACTGTGAAATCAAAATTGACAATTCTTATTTTGTTTTATGTTGCAGTGTTTATTATAAATGATTTCTCCATATTATGTTTTTAAAAATAATGTGTCCTCATAATGTTTAACAAAGTCCCTTTCAGACAAGTCATTTCATTCGGCGGCCATCTTTGAATCACCCCTCGAGCAGCTGTTTCAGTCATGTAAGTGCAGCTCCTGTCACTTTAAGTGGGGAAACATCAAATTCTCCAAAGCTGTTAACCAAACTTATGATTACATTTCATATTTGAAATCACCAATGAAATCTGACAAAAACTGTCTCATTTGAAAGCTGAGACTTTGTTTCATACCAAAAGTAATCTGCTCTGTCTTGTTTGTCGGCGTGTTGTCAGTGTCCTCTTTGCTCTCGATGTATTTTTCACTTGCGTGAGAACATGATGTGTAGCATGAGAGTAGCATGACTTGTCGGAGAGCAACAGTAACTAAGAGGGGCAGGTCTTTGCAAAGGGTCAATTAGCGATTGGCTAAAGATTTAGAAGGCGAGACTTATTCCGCCATATTGCGTGTTGCATTTTCTCAGATTCATAGTAATGTGAGTGCACCAAGTCTTTGTCTTTAATCAAAAATATTAATGTCCCCTTTCCCTCGCAATGACATCTCTTCCTTGATGATGTGTTACTGCCGAGGTCTGAGCAGATAAGTTTCAACCCCTCCTCTTCAGTAACTTTAGCAAACACTACATTTTGTCCTACATTTTTTCACATGGATATACATCACAATAAGGAAGAAAAGTACGCAATTTCCGTTTCATGCTGACTTCAAATATTAAATGCAGACTTACTATTTTACATTGGTCCTTTTTCTGTTTGAGTTCTCAGCTACACTTCACTTAAGTATCAACTTTGTCTCAGAGGTTTCTCTTCATATGAAATCTGTATTAACTTTTATTTGCAGACTTTGGTATATTGGGAAATCTGAGCACAGTTTATTGAGAACTGTAGAAGAGACACATGTGAGATTACTGGGGTCTTTTGTTCAGGAGAAAATCTTCATACAAAGAATCTCCATTTTTCCACCAACTTTTTAGTTAGTGACAAGTGACATTCAGCCATGTAAGATGGAGAAACAACAGGTCTGTGATGCTCTTAGATGTCCAGCTGCATGTGTGATACATTGTGTCTATCCTGGTGAGAGGCATGCATGGACAACCTACTGAACTCCGCTACCTATCTGGACTGGGCTTTATTACTATTTCCTGTCAGTCAGGAATTCTTCTGTTTGCCTGTACAACATAATCAATAAGGTGTATATTGAATTTGGTCTTTTAGGCTATGTCCACATGAAGCCAGAGCTTACCCAATCCGATCTTTTTTTTTTCCTCGTCTCAAGAAATATCTGCGTCCACACAAAACCACTGAAACAACCTAAAATGATGTAGTATACATGCCAGACCAGTATGTGGCGCTGTAATTCTGTCACAGAGATACACTTAAAACAGTGACTAAGACTTGGAGCATGCACATAAACCTTGCGCGCTGTAAACAAACTGTAGTAAAGCTTAGAAATAACGCTTTATTTTGGCTCAGTAGCTTCTGCAGCATGAACACAAGCATCTAGAGTCTGCTATTGTTGTTGTTGTTGCTGTTTTGTGCTGTTGGCGGTGTCTGACTAGGGTCGACCCGTGCGGTGATGACATCATCGTTTCACAAAATATACGGATAGGCTGTACACACGAAAACGCAAAGACGACGTTTTCAGATTTATCCACTCTAGGACCCGGTTTCACCTTCCGAAAATGCCAGATTCGTGTGGACGAAACGCCTATCTGATACAAAATTTGTGCGTTTACACAGAAACGTGTCTCTGTGTGGACGGGGCCTTAGTATAACTGTCTTACTTCATTAGTACTTTGTACAAACCTGGTAAAAATCACTGGCGAGCAATGGAGGAAAGCCTTGTTCTGCCCTCCAGGCAGTGTTGGGTAAGTTACTTCAAAAAAGTAATTAATTACTAATTACTAATTACATCATCAATGTTGTATTTAAAATACTTTTCTAATTACTCTATCTGAAAAGTAATTGAATTACTCAATAAGTAATTAAACTAATTACTTCTTAAAATCCCTATAAACCTTGACTGCATAGACAATAGAAAGGAAACTCTTTTAATAATTTAAATATGAGTCAAACATGGAATAGTTTTATTAAATAGCTTTATTAAAACATACTATAATAACATTTTTTAGTAACAAATAGGGATGTCACAATACCAAAAATCTAGTATTCGGTACCGGTAGCCTATACCACCAAAAGTGCACAATATCAAGATAAAAATATTTAAAGATACAAATAAAACAATGCTATATATTTTTTTCAGGTAGGCTTTTTAATTCAATATTGATTTAAAAAGAACTGTTGACCTAATTTACAGTATGTAACGCAAGTACTTTATAAGTAACTGTAATTAAATTACCTAAAAATGAACAGTAATCCCTTACTTTACTTTTTCAGTGGATAAGTAATTTAATTACAGTTAATACAACACTGCCTCCAGGTGGGCGTTGAATCAATATTTTCAAACAATGTAAGTTTATGAGACAGTATGTAAAACTATGTGAAAAAAGTAGTAATAGGCTACTCAATCAGAAGAGTAAACACAACTACAAACCAAGTATACTTAGAATACTTAATTATACCTTTAACGATATCTCTGTCAATATATACAAGTATAAACCAAACATACTTAGAATTTTCTAAGTCAAGTATACTTGTGTAATTTTAAGTATATTTCTGAGAAGTACATAAAAAGTAGACTGAAAGTTTACTTATTTTAAAAGAGGCATACTAATAACACACTTGAATAAACTTCTTTTTCTAAGGGTTAGAGATGTCCTTGGATTGGTAGAGAGCTGTGTAGATGATCAAACTTGACTATCTGGAAGAAGGAAAATTTATAACAAAAGATATCCTTGAGCAGACCTGTTTATTTGTAATATCTTATTACAAATGTATCCAATCCTAAACATTGTGTCAGAAAAAAAAAAAAAAAACCTAACCTACTGCTAGCACATGAGTAAAATGACCTGCCATATCAAAGAAGGTGTGGGAGTGGGAATCAAATCAAGTCAAGTCAAGTCAAGACACCTTTGTTTATATAGCTCTTTATACAATACGAATCAACAAAGTGCTTGAGGGGCAAAAGACAACTGCCACCAGTGAGAGGGTGATATTGTCTAATTAGGGATGTGCCAGGTTCAATGCACAAGAAAACCGTCAGAAGATCATGTTACAAACACGAGGAAGCTGGTTTCATGATGAATTTAAACACACCCAGCTATCTCAAGTCTCTCTGTTTGTTTACCTGCTACTCACAGCCCTTGCCTTTGTTTAGAGGAATTGAATTTTTTTTGTCCAAAGGAAAGAGAGTGATGAATTGTTGCAGCCAGCCAATCCTCCGGCAGCAGTCTGTCATCAGTGTGTGTGTGTCGTGAAATCTGCCTCAGAGATGTGTGTTGTGAGTTGTGACAGCACCACACTGCTTCCTGAACACAGCGGTGAGTTATTCTGAGCTGAGTGGACGAGTCGTTATTCCAACAGCAGTGATGAAGAGATATTTTTTACAGAGTTCTCTCAGTATGCATGATTTAATCTTGGTTCCATCAAAAAGGGAACTTTAAACTTTGTGCCCTAACTCAAAACTTAACAAACATAGACATAGACTGTTTATTTATATATTATATAGACTTATGGAGCTATATAATCACTCTACTTGTGGAAAGTGAGTTGCTAAGCTTACAGGCCAAGCATTCTCTGCCAACATTACATTTTTATGAGTTCATGCTCTCCCTGGGAATCAAACCCATGACCTTGCTTGGAGTTGACCCATGACTTCCACCTTGACATTAGCGCTATGCTCTACAGTTTAACACAATTAAAACATTTTTCCCCTTGTTTTCACAGACAAGGCTTAAGCTAGTCCCAGATTAAAATGCGTGTTTGAGCTGTTTTAACTGAAAGCAACTTGCACTGACATATCTTAAAATATGTTAGTGACATTTTGTTTTGTCTCAAGATGAACAACAGTAATGTTTTTTTCTAGTGTACGTTTGTAGAAGCTACTTAAATGCCCTAATTGAACTAAGGCTAAATCCTGGCTTAATCTACGCCCTGTCTGTGAAACCAAGCCATTGGCAATTTGTTTTACTCTTTTTTTCTGAGTTTTGAGTGTTGTAAATATTTTTTAGTTCATCATTATTAGTCCTCTTCAGTCTCAAGCAACACCAGCCAGGAAACTAAAGGATTTAAAATCATTAAAAACTTCTTTGAACAGACTCAGCTTCTGAATGCTATTTTACCTACCAAAGCATCAAAGCAAGCAAAATTTTAAAGAAAGCACAGTAATACTTTTCAAGGAAAACATTTCACACACACACATTGAATTTTATACATACAGTACAATTGTGGTCTTTTAAAAAGGCATCTGAAATAATAAACTAAATGCAATGTAGTGTTGCCAAAAATCTCTCTGACAGCGAGTTGACACACAAACCCGCCTCCCCTCACTCACTCGTTTCATTTGCTCTGGATGAATATTGTTGGTGTTACAGGGCTTGAATTTCGGTGTGGGATTGTGTGTATTGCGCATAATTTTACTCATTCCTGCAGATTTTTTGCTCACACCCAAAGTGCGCACACATAAAGCCGCCTCTCAGAGTCCTTTTTTGCTGCTTATTGTGCTTAAACAGTCAAATACAGACAAAATAATGTCAAAATACCTGTTCTGTGAGTATTCACATAAACACAGTAAATAATGTTTTAAGTGAACATAAACAGTTGAGAAAGAAAATGCACATGTAACAAAATAATGGATCCGCACGTCAGGCCTGAAAGTGACAGCAGCCTAATATACCTGCTGCCAAATTATGAGATAATTTTAAAAATATCTAAATGGCAGTTTTTCCCCATGGTATCTATGTCAAAATTGTGGCCAGTGAAAATGCTGAGTGGCCAGTGACTTTGGGAAACTACTGAGAAAAAAAGTTCATGTCAAGCCCTCATTATATATGTAGTTGTTTTATGTAGCATAACCTGATATTGCTGAGTTCAACATGTTCCTGGGTCAACATTTTTGTTGATCCTGGAACAACATTCAAATCAACCAATCAGATTTGAGGGACAAGTTTACAGATTATGTCAAGTTTAGGCTTAAAATCATGAATTGGTGCTTCTACATCAGTGTTATTCATCTATCATTTCCCTCTGATTTTTGGGATAACTTATGGGTAGGGTTAGGTTTAGGGGTAGGAATAGGGTTAAGACTACATTTTCAGACTAGAATGTTGTTCCAGGATCAACAAAATATGTTGACCCAGGAACGCATCTAACTCAGCAATATCAGGACGTGCGTTTTATGTAATGGCATTTGACAATGGCATTTTTAAATGTTGCTTAAGTTTCCAAATATTTTTTGCTACTAGGGATGGTGTTCATATATGAAGTGATAAAAGCGCTGGTCTTGTCAGCCTATGGTGCATAAGGCTGATGGTTTGGATGGCGGCTAATTAAAGTGTGCGGGCCCAGCGGGGGATCCACAGACACCGGAGCACGGCTGGGCCATGATTGATTTTGACTGTCACGACACTCAGCTGGGCATCACCGTGCCCTCCCGAATAAAGGATTACAACGTCTAGCCATAACTTTCCACGGCATTGTTTGCCCTGACATCAAAGCACAACGGGGCACATTAGCATTTTTAATCAGTTGCAGGGCTCCAAGCTGGCACAGGACGCCAGATCGCTTTCATCAGTGCGGCCTGTCGCCCCCCCACCCCACCATTACTCTCTCGCTTGCAGGAAAGCCAAACAAAACGACTCCATTTGAGTGAGCAAAGTGACCCGTCGCAGGAAATTAGCGAGACCCTTCCATGCGCATCATGTGTTTCGGTGAGTTCAGCCACTGTTCATCCTGCAATGGCAGATGGGAACTAAGACAATGTCGGCTTCCTCTAATGTAAACCTAAACTTTGTCTAAGATTTTCCTCCTAAAATTTTTTAAGAAAAATAAAAATAGACCCAAATGAGGGGTGGAGATCACAACTCAGATTATCTGAATGTTTGAGTTCATACTGAGATTTTAAGACTTTGTCGGATAATGTTGAGACCTCTTCTGAAATTCTGCAGGGCACAGAGATTACTGGGAGAATCATTTGAGATTTCAGCAAAACACTACATTTGCTCTAAATTTAATATCATTGATGTCACTGAGAAGAAACAACTGAGATATTAAAGAGATCATTTTGAGCCTACAGGAATCCACCCAAAATGTATTTATAAGAAGCAAATTTAACAAAATTGCTGTGAAGAAGAAGTAGTTGGTGCAGTCAAGAGATTTAATTGTGAGAAAAAAATAAAAATAATTTTTTTCCTATGAGCTGTTCTGGTAATTGTAATTATTGTAATGGTTTGTGCCTTCTGTGAAAATTATGTGAATGACATAAATCTTGCAGGATATTTACAATAAAAGTAGTTATTTTTATTGTGAAACAGCATAATAATGTAAAAAAAAAAAAAAAAAAAAAAAAATACTTAAAGGGATAATTCATCCAAAAATGAAAATTATCCCATGATTTACTCATAAAAATATCCTGGCTCTTCCAAGCTTTATAATGGCAGTGAATGGGGCTTGAGATTTTGAAGCCCAAAAAAGCACATCCATCCATCATAAAAATAATCCATATGGCTCCAGGGGGTTAATAAGGGCCTTCTAAAGTGAAGCAATAGGTTTTTGTAAGAAAAATATCCATATTTAAAACGTTATAAACTATAATAACTAGCTTTCGGCAGACGACCGTACACATACTGTGCAAGTCAACTTGCGTCAAACGAGTAACCCGTGACACGATGTATGACACAGGATGTAGAAGTATCGTAAGCTTATCGTAAGCTTGAACCGCCTCTTGCGGTTCAAACTAATTAGGCTGGGCAACAAACTCAATCTCCTCTTCTCTTATATTGAAATCCTCCGACATTTCTCTCTAAAAATTCTCCTTTTAGACTTCTAATTCCTGACAGATGGTCTATTTTGCTCTATCCTCTGCGCTTCCGTGTTCGTCAATAATTCATGCATGGGGTCAAAGTTCACTCTTCTGCCGGAACTAGACTCGTGTACGGCTATTACCAGAAGCTAGTGATTATAGTCTATAAAGTTATAACATTTTCTTACAAAAATGCATTGCTTCACTTCAGAAGGCCTTTATTAACCCCCTGGAGCTGTGTGGATCACTTTTATGATGGATGGATGTGCTTTTTTGGGCTTTAAAATCTCAAGCCCCATTCACTACCATTATAAAGCTTGGAAAAGCCAGGATGTTTTATTTTTAATATATCTCTGATTCTGTTTGTCTGAAAGAAGATAGTCATATACACCTAGGATGGCTTGAGGGTGAGAAAATCATGGGATCATTTTCATTTTTGGGTGATCTATCCCTTTAAGTAACCTTGCGTATTATTATCAATGTCCCCATAATGTCCAAACTGGTATTTGCTTACTTGTCCAAGTTGGTAGTTTCTAGTGATGTATAGATTTCTACAACAATAATGTACAGTTTGATTGGATATATATTTTACGTTGGGTCAACAGGAACTGTTTTCACCTTTTATGCTCACTATGCACGATTACGCATGGGGTTAGTTGCATTTATTATTTATTGTTTTATCATCAAAACAGACTTGTGCCCAATGTTTGGTTTGCGAATCACCAATAAAAAACACTGATAAACCAGAAATCTGAGTATAAAAGCTAAAAAAAAGAAAGAGATGTTTGTAGTTTGCACTTTGATAATATCACTTAGTGTTTTCTAACAATAACATTTATTTCAGCATTTGTATGCACTGGCATCTTAATAAATTTATTGGCATCTTATAAAATTAAGATAATAACCAATAAACATATGAAACTTATGTACTGTCAGTTATTGCAGTATGTTGGGCAACCCAGCAGCATAAAGGTATTTGTGTATTTGCATTGTTGGTATGGACAGGGTAAGTTTATCTGTAAAACTACACTGTAGGTAAATATAGGTCAGATACCCTTCCCACAACAAATATTTGTGAGTCAAGGGGGGAACATGCTTTGGAAAACACATACCATCTGCTAAACAATGCGTGTCACAGGCCTATTAAAACTTCATCACAAGGAAGCTGCCTTTAAAGACAGCTGTACATTAACCTCAAATGAGCCTCCAAGCTTCAAACAATGCCAGCAGAAATAGACGAGAACGTCATGATTAAGACAAGTCCAGTTTGTCATTCTGTTTGGTCGTGTTGTTGAACATGTCATTTCCACTCAGAGAGGGCTGTCAGCTCCATAACTTTTGGCAAAGACATGAAAGCAGAGGATTAGATGGCCTTTGAAAAGCAAATGCTAATTTATATGTAAGTGTGACACTAGCGTCAAACTGAATAGCCAGTAAGACTTCAGAGGCGTTATTATCCCAGCGAGGTGTCTTATCTCTCATACACCGACCGGCATCTTCTGCTAAACTGGCAAATGCTTGGAACAGAGGCAGCTTTCATTCAGCAGCGGTCCAGGGCACCCTATCAGATTTACAGAAGTCTATCAGCCACCAGTAAAAACACACAACACTGTCTACATGCTGTTTCTTTGTATCACATTTTTTCCCATCTCATTATTGTTTAGCTGGAAATATGGAGCCTTTGAAGTGTGCCTTCAAAGAAGGAAGAGCTGTACACTCATTTTTTGCGTAGCTCCTGTTTTTAGAAAATCTTGACTGTGGTTATACCTTGTTATTCTATGGAACCTATGATCAAAATGATGAAAAAAGTCTTTACTTTGCATCTTTAACAAGCTAAAGCCATGAGACATACTTAAATGATTATTCTGGGTTAAATACTTAAATGTTGTCAGTTATACCAAAGACAAAAATCTGACTTGTTCCTCAATTTTATATATACAAAAATTGCTTGCTTGCGGCAACTGTCATGGCGGTCAATCAAATCCCCCATATTTTTTTTACAAATACTATGTTGTTGTGTTAAGGAATGTAGTTTAAAGGGCTAGTTCACCCAAAAATGAAAGTTCAGTCATTAATTACTCACCCTCATTTCGTTCCACACCCGTAAGACCTTCGTTCATCTTCAGAACACAAATTGAGATATTTTTGATGAAATCTGAGAGGTATATGACTCGTCCATAGACAGCAATATAATCACCACTTTCAAGGTCCAGAAAGGTACTAAAGACATCGTTAAAACAGTCAACGTGACTGCAGTGGTTAAACCTTAATTTTATGAAGCGACGAGAATACATTTTGTGCGCAAAAACAAAACAAAAATAACAACTTTATCTTCTCGACATTAATTAACGACAATATCTTCTCTTCTGTGTCATTCTGCTACGCTCTTCACGTCCAGTGCTTCCAGGTTCTACATCAGAACTCTGACTCATTATTGGTCGGCGCCTGCGTCAGCATCACACGCATTCGTTGTGCTGCTCACGTGTTCAGCTTCAGCCAATACTGAGTCGGCATTCGGACGTAAACACGGAAGTCTTCACTGTGCTTACTGCGTCAACTGCATAAGGGTAATGACAGGGAAGAGAAGACATTGTTGAATAAAGTCATTATTTTTGTTTTGTTTTTGACCACACAAAAAGTATTTTTTGTCACTTTATTAAATTAAGGTTTAACCACTGCAGTCATGTCAACTGTTTTAACTAGGGATGCACCGATACCAGTATCAGTATCAGCCCATACCAAGCTCAAGTACTTGTACTCGTAAAAATACCCCCGATACCAAAGACCGATACCTCACGTGACGTAACTGACAGAATTTTCAGTGCACAGAGATACCGGCGGTGGCAGCAGAAACAATGTCAGCCTCAGTGTGGAAATACTTCAAAATTAATGATGACAACACACATTGCGAACTGCATGCTTTCGTTATCGATTAGTGAAGGCGGGATAGGCGGAATCGCGCTGAATGTCACAGACCAGAAGCGCTCTCTCTCGCACGCGCTCTCTCTCTTTCTTGCGCGCGATCCCTCTCTTTCTTGCGCCCGATCCCAGTTCTCTCAGACAGCGCGCGATCAGTTCTCCTCGCGCCTGAATGGTCAAATGCACACATAGTTGTCAAAATGTCCATCGTGTGGAGTATCTCACGTAAAAACAGTCGGTTATAGCTTAAGTCGATGTAAACATTCAGGTGAAAACAGAATATGTGTCAGTATCCATGGATTCTGTCTTAAAGGGACCATAGCCTATATTTGTCTTTAATATTAATAAAACAACAAAATATGTTAAATAAATGTATACCAGGTATATAATCCTACTGTATCTGAAAAACAAGTTTATTTAATTTGTATCTCTATAGTATTTGTTGTATTGTTTGTAAATTTCTTTTTATATAACAACAATGATATATATTGGTAATAATGCCCTTTAAAGGTTATTGGACAGTTTGTGACAAGCACATAAAAATTATTACTTTTTTCATTAGAGTAATAATAAAGAAGCTGTCCTACATTCATTAGTCTCACTGTGTTGTGCTTGGAAAACTGCAACATCACCAAAAAGAGAGAGAGAGAGAGACAGAGAGAGAGAGAGAAATTAATAAATGTATAGGCATCGGTATCGGTACTCGGTATCGGCAAGTACCAGAAAAAAGTATCGGTACTCGTACTCGGTCCTTAAAAAATGGTATCGTGCATCCCTAGTTTTAACGATGTCTTTAGTAACTTTCTGGACTTTGACAGTGGTGATTATATTGCTGTCTATGGACGAGTCATATACCTCTCGGATTTCATCAAAAATACCTTAATTTGTGTTCCTAAGATGAACAAAGGTCTTACGGGTGTGGAACGACATGAGGGTGAGTAATTAATGACAGAATTTTCATTTTTGAGTGAACCCTTTAAGAGTTTTTTGGCGAGAATGTAGTTATTTAGACCTCAAATATGTGACTCATATATAAACATAGCGCCTATTTAACAATTTGTTAAGATGCTTTTGGAGATGTGAGCTCCAGGCGTTGCTTTTGTACGTTTGACTGAATTGTTTGCTTGTGTTTATTTTTTTTATTTATTTGGTATTGAGAAAGGGTCTTTTAGTGATCGTGATATGGACTTTAGTGAAAGTTACATTATTACACCATTAGATGGCGGTAATTTTTGTGAGTGAGTCAGAACAAGGAAGTTGTTTTAGCGCTGTAATGGGAAATCTCCTTAACATTTAAAAGGACAAAGACAAAGTGGACATTCAAACTGATTTTTACATTTTTTTTTATAATGGATATAACATCGACCTGAAGAATAAAAGCTATATCAGATGCAGGTGATACACTCGTTTAGTCGATCTCTCATAATACCACAATACTCTACATAATACAGTAAGCTTAGATGAATAGACTCAACGTTCCTTCATTCTAAAGTGTTAAAAATAAGTTGACTGTTAAACTGTCAACTTGAGATTTGAATCCATGGCGGAAGGTAGTAGTTCTGCATGTAAATATAATGTATAATGTCGAATACGTGGTGCAACTGCACCAATAAGTGCTAATGCTATACTAGAGCATCGTCTGTGGTGATTTTGGCTTCTTGTCTGATTTTTAAGCCCTACTATGGAGCAGGACATGCCTGAAGAAGCAGTTTAAAAGCAGCAGTTGGCATTACTGTACTCTGTATGACATAAGGAATCTAAAGAGACCACACTCGTGACTTTGAATCAGCAATTCAAAAACAAAAGTTAAAAATGGAAGTATGGACTTTTAAGCTGTTGGTGGCAGTAAAGGGTTTGATAGAAATGCAAAAGCTGTCATGATTAAGACTGAAGTTAAAACTTGTCTATGAGTGTGACAAATTTCACAACTTCTGACCACAGAGGAAAGTCGATGATTAGCACAATAAGTGTATTAGATACAATTGGAATAGATACAGTAGGTGCCTACACACCTGCAGTGCTTGACCCCAAAAATTACCTAGTGCACCTTCAATTAGCTATCGCACAAAAGCTCTGATCCTTTTCTTCCTCGTCCCTTCTGCTTTTCCAACCCTTTGACACGATCACTCCTTCCTGTCCCATCTGACATCTGAGAGAAGAGAACAAACAGTAAGGCTCAGTCCCTTTCAGCAGCATCCTGCCTGATGGACTTTAAAGAACAGGAAGCAGACGGCTCTTTTTATGGCCAGCGAGCTCACATGGATAAAGACACGAGAACCCAAGAAGAGCAGAGAGCAAAGCTGCTGAGCAGTCCGGTCCGGGTGCTGGTGGGTTATTTCGAGTTTTAATAAAATCACAATTAGACACAGCAGAAAGAACACCTGCAACTGCTGAGAAGTGGAATTCTGCCTCCAACCTCTCTGTTTTATCTTGGTGGACAAATAATGAAAGAGCCATGAGCTCATGTTTAGAATAGAGGTTAGAGCATGCAAGCATCAAACTGTGATCAAACGGAAAATCCATTAAAATAGAACTGATAGTGATAGTATATATAAAAATCCAGTGAAATTGTATGTAAAGTGTTCATAGCACACTTTTAAGCAATGCATTATAAAACACTTTGTATATTTGGTTTACTACACTTTACTACACTACACTGACTACACTTAAAATCAAATTAAGTGTTATAGTGCTAATTAGTGCATTTATATTAAGTGTACTTAAGTACCACAGTTGGGAAAATGTACTTATAACTAGTACATTAGTAATATATTTTTTAATAAAATCAATTTAATTTAAATTTAGGATTACTATATAAAAGTCTACTAAGATTGAACTAATTTTTAAAGCATTCAAAACACACTTTTAAGAAATACACTAATAAAACTTCTCTGTATATTTTTGCGTTAGTATACTTTATTTCAATGCACTAAAAAGTATTAGTGGTATTTAGTATACTTTTTCAACTGCACTGAAGTACTACTGAAGTTTAGCAAAAACTTCGATTTTATTTAGCACAAAAAATAAGAATGTACAACAAATGTACTTGCTTGTATTTAAATATTTTTAAAATAGTAAACTACTAGTATTCTTATAAGTTCACTTGTAGTACAGATGCAGTACAAATGAGAAACGTAGTTGTGCACTTAAAGTTTACTACTGTTACACTTATAGTAGACTTAAACATTATATTTTTATATACTAAAAAGTGGGCCAATTTAGTCCCAAGCAGAACTGAAACAGTACACAAGTTTACTACTAGTACATTGATATTAGAATACTTACTACATTAAGTATACTTAAAATATACTTGAACTTTACATAAGTGTACTTCATAAAATGAACTTTAAGTATACTTCTTTTTCGTAATGGAAGTTCTAATTCCAGTAGAGCGACAGAGAACATGGAGTCAGGGACTGTTTTTCATTGACTAATCAGAATCACCCTCAAGTCAGTGTTGAAATGAGATGTCTTCCAGCTGCTTCAGATTGCTTCACCTTCTCATCTGTCTCAGACACTATTAGTTTTTAACTAAATGCAAGATCTAAAGGGCTGTTCATCTAACATTATTGGTTAAGCACAGCAGGACTATAAGAGATCTCACCTATATGCTGCACGTCCTGATTTTGCTGAGTTAGACGTGTTCCTGGGTCAACATATTTTGATGACCCTGGAACAATGTTCCTTTACGAATATTTAGTCCTAACCATATCTCTACCCCTAAACCTAACCCTACCCATAATTTATCCCTAAAATCAGAGGGAAATGATAGATGAATAACACTGATGTAGAAGCACCAATTCATTATTTTAAGTCTAAACTTGACATAATCTGTAAACTTGTCCCTCAAATCTGATTGGTTGATTTGAATGTTGTTCCAGGATCAACCAAGATGTTGACCCAGGAAGATGTTGAACTCGGCAAAATCAGGTTGTGCCCTATATGCTCATGAAAATTTAATTTCCCTTAAACATGTCAGAGGTTTTTGTCCTTGACAGACCTTCTTCATAAAAAGTGCTATATAGCACTAAAAGTGGTTCTTGGCTCGTAATCATAGGGGAACCACTTTTGGTGCTATGTAGCACCATATCTTTAAAGGTGCTCTACAGCACCTTTGTCAAATGATGCTATGTAGAACCCATAAGAGGTGCCATATCACATTTTATTTCTTCAACAAAAATGGTGCTAAACGGCACCAACAGTGGTTCTTTGGCTTGTAAAGAAGCTTTAAAGGGGCTTAACAGGTTCTTTGTACGGCAGTGGTGCTTCTTTAACCACCCCAAAGAACCACTGAAGAACCGCTGAAGAACCATACAGGGGCTTAACAGGTTCTGTATACGGTAGCAGTGCTATATGGCACCTCAGTCATCCCAAAGAACCAGTAAGGAACTGCTGAAGAACCACTGAAGCACCAATATTTGGTGCTATACAGCACTTAAAGTGGTTCCACTATGATTACGAGCCAAAGAACCACTTTTAGTACTATATAGAACCAATTTTTTGAGTGTGGTCAGACGTGGTGACATTGCACTGGAGAAAACACTTTATGCAAATTATACATGTCAAATTAGGAGTTTATTAGGAGTAATGCAATTACTCTTTTAACATGTTCCTCAGCCGTCGGTTGCAGCAGCCTGATACAGACAGGTAGAGTTAGAGCAAAGAAAGTCTGTCATGCTAAAAATGCTCAGAAGACCAAACTTACAAGGGAAAAAATTGCTTATACAAAGAACACCTCACACACACACACACACACACACGCACACACACAAACACACACACAAAGCTTTGTCCCTGGTTCCCCAGCTGGTCAGGGTCACACAGGCTCAGAGATCTTCATATCTTGCGATTAGCTTGTGTGCCTGTGAAGGAAGCCTTTGAAGTGACACCAAAGTCAGCCTCATGTATCTCTCATCTTAGGATCTTTCTTTTAACACCAGAGTAGCGACATTTCAGGCTTCTTCTCTTTGTGTGCATTATGCTTTGAATTCTTTTTAAACACTAATTTCAACATCTTCAAGGCTGCGCCAAAGCCTCATAGTTAAGATTCTTCCCTTTGACATCTTCCTTTCGAGCCAAACAACAAACGTTCAAAGGTAGCTCAGCTCTTCAAACGTAACAGTGAGAGATGTGTGGCGTTTTGATGTTCTAGGTCATTGTCCTTTGGCATCTCTGTTGCCGTCTGGTGGTTCAAAATCAAGCTCATTATGTCCTATTAATACAGGCAGATAACTTTACTTAATAAAGATAATCGTAAAGGTCTTACCCTCACTATCACACCATTGTGTTTATCAAGTAGTGTCAATTGTAGAGACACAGAGAACAACTAAATTTGGACATTTTCTGAAGAAATTGTCAGTTGTGTTTTTTCCATGCAAAACTCGCAGTCACAAAGGGCTTAGCTATATGGTTGCTAACTTGTTCTGGGTTGTTGCTAAGTTGTTGCTCACTGGCCAAAGTCAAAAGAGCCCACATCTGAGTCTCCTTTACATTTTACTTCTAAATTGTGCTAGTTCTCGTGCGAGGACTGCACTGTAAAAAATCAAAAGTTGAGAAAGCTTAAAAGTTTAAGGCAACCAGCTGCAGGAGATTTTTGAGTTTTCTTAACTTCTTGTAAATTGAACGAAGTTGAGAAAACTCAAAAATCTCCTCCAGCTGGTTGCCTTAAACTTTTAAGTTTTCTCAATTTTAATTTTTTACAGTGTGGTACTCTGGCAGGTTTTTTATGAACCTCTCAGACCCTGCACATATTTTTGAGAACCGAACAATGACATAACTGACTATACTAACCTGCAAACTAATAAAAATGTGCACTCTGTTTACAGGCCTTTTAAGAAGTTTGAAAGCATTTTAACATCCAGAATAATTTAATTCACCGATGTAATTACAAGCTGTGAAGTTATTTAAATATATAATAACAAAGATATTGTAATCAATTCAGATATTTGTTGATTTTAATGGGTTTGATTTAATGTCAATCAAGCCTGACTGGTTGTTGTTCTGAAAACTGCCCATACGAATATGTAAATTGTGACATATTTCCCTCTATCTAGAGTAATATGTACATGTATGTCACCTTGTCACCTTGGTGATCTATTATTACCTATTATTTGTCACAGACACGCCAGGCTCCACCGTCAAGCCAATCACAGCGCACTCCCTCACCAGAGTACTAAACACACACACCTGTTCCCCATCAGCACCTCATCACAGCAGACATAAAAGCACACCACTCACCTCAGTCAGTTGTCCGGTCTCGTTCTAATGAAGGACTCCTCATGTTGATCTTCGAGACTTCTGAAATACTTACCTGTTCTACTCCAGTGTGTTTTCCCAGTCTCTGTGCTTCATCGTCTGTGTGTGAGTGTACCCACCTTCATCGTGTGTTCATCCTGTTACCGGCCATCCACCCAGCCATGATCTGCAAACCTGCAAGACAAAGGACTGTATCAGTGTTCAGTTATCACTCCATTAAGACTCCATCTTCTACCCACTTACCTGCATTACTGTGTTTACCGTGCTGTTCTCCAATAAACTACCATCTGCTTCCATATCTGTGTCTCCTGCCCTTCTGTCGGTAACATTAGTACTATTATTACCTATTATTATCTTAAAAGAATGTTAATCGTGATTTATATATATATACATATACATACCAGTCAAAAGTTTGGAGACAATACGATTTTTAATGTTTTTAAAAGAAGTTTCGTTTGCTCACCAAGGCTGCATTTATTTAATTAAAAATACAGTAAAAACAGTAATATTGTGAAATATTATTACAATTTAAAATAACTGTTTTCTGTTTGAATATATTTTATAAAGTAATTTATTCCTGTGATCAAAACTAAATTTTCAGCATCATTACTCCAGTCTTCAGTGTCACATGATCCTTCAGAAATCATTCTAATATGCTGATCTAATTAAAGAAATTAATACTTTTATTCAGCAAGGATGCATTAAATCGATCAAAAGTGACAGTAAAGACATTTATGATGTTACAAAAGATTATATTTCAAATAAATGCTGTTCTTTTGAACTTTCTATTCATCAAAGAATCCTGAAAAAAAAAAATTGTACACAAATATTTTGTACAATTGTACAAAATAAATGTTTCTTGAGCAGCAGATCAGCATATTAGAATGATTTCTGAAGACTGGCGTAATGATGCTGATGCCGTCCTCGTTGATTCCTTCACCTGCAATACAAACTTCTGTTATCCTTCAGCTAAGTGACTGTTCAGAAAGGGCTTGTTCATTGACTCACCTGCATCCACCGTTTACCTGTGTTCGTGCCTCTGTTTAATAAACATCTGTGTTCACTCACCTCTCTGCCTCCGTCTGTGTCCTGACAGAAGACCAGACCTAATGCAGAGCACCTCGGACACAGGCGGGGGTCGTACTCTGGACCCGTTTGCCATCCTTGTCGACGCAGTACGAACCTCACTACAACCGCCATCCACAAGCACTTTACCTACAGTCCCAGCAGATCTCGTGTATGCCATCCACCAAGCACTCCTTCATCCAGCACCTGCTGCTTCTTCTCCAGCTGCCTCTGTCAGTCCCATGGCCCGACCAACGACATTCTCCGGCGCGGCGGAGGATTGCAGTGGGTTTCGCCTTCAGTGCTTGCTCTATCTGGAAGCCCAGTCTCAACTCTTTTCATCCGAGTGCACCAGGGTGGCGTTCATAATCTCCTTGCTCTCTGGACGAGCGCTGCAATGGGCTCAGCCCCTCTGGGAATCTAATGCCCCAGTAACAGCCACCATCGACACCTTCTTCAATCACTTCCGGGAGGTATTCGGACAAAGTACCGCCGATCTCTCCGTACACGACCAGATCTTCAATTTACGTCAAGGTGATGAATCTGTGAGTATGTATGCCCTCCGATTTCGTACACTAGCGGCCGCTAGTGGCTGGAACGAAAGGGCCCTGATAACACCCTTTCGCCAGGGCTTGAATCCTCAAGTTAAACAATTAATGGTCAAGTACGATGATACCATGGGGCTGGAAAACCTTATCCAAAAAAACATCCGTGTTGCCCAGCGCTTTTCAGCAGGTGCACTCCACACACCCACTGCCAGTCCTCTGCCCGCCACACCATCTGTCGCCCTTCCAGCACCAGAATCAATGCAGGTTGATTCCTATCGCCTGACTCGTGCGGAGCGTCAGAGAAGAATTCAGCAAAATCTCTGTTTGTACTGTGGGGGAGAGGACCATGTCATCGCTGCCTGTCCCATCCGACCACCACGCCCAGCGGTGAGTACAATCCAATTGCCCACTCGTATTGCACCTCTCACCAGAACCACTGTACAAATCCTTAACTCTCACGTCTGTGTTTCAGCACAAGCCCTCATCGACTCTGGCTCCGCAGGGAACTTCATCAGCAACCAGATTCTCCAGAAACTAAATGTACGTCGTAAACGCTGCCAACAGGATCTTTGCATTTAAACTATCCAGGGAAAACTGCTGGGCCGTGGTCACATTCGGCACTTCTCCCCCACACTGATGCTCCACATCGGCTGTCTTCACATGGAGATCACATTTATGGTGCTGGAAGGATCCACCGCGGACATCATCCTGGGAAGCCCCTGGCTCACACAACATCAGCCGGACATCCAGTGGAACACGGGTGAGATCCTTAAGTGGAGTGACGAAGAACTGTTTATCTCCTATCAGAAAGTCTTCCTCGAATCTCCACTTCCATTGAAAGTCCTGAAACAAACCTCAAAGTGGAAATTCCTCCTGAATACCGGGCATTCCAGGATGTGTTTAGCAAGCGGTTGGCAACACAACTACCACCTCACCGGCCATGGGACTGCGCTATTGACCTGCTGCCTGGGGCTACTCTACCCAAGGGTAGGGTTTACCCATTGTCCATCCCGGAACAGAAGGCCATGGAGGAGTACGTTCAGGAGGCCTTAAAACAATGTTTCATCCGACCATCGACATCCCCTGCCGCTTCAAACTTCTTCTTCGTGGCCAAGATGGATGGATGCTTGAGGCTGTGCATCGACTACCGTCACCTGAACTCCCAGACGGTAAAGTTCAGCTATCCCCTTCCTTTGGTCCCGGCGGCTCTGGAGCAGCTACTGGGAGCTCGTATCTTCTCCAAGCTGGACCTGCAGAGTGCGTATAACCTCATTTGTATACGCCGGGGAGATGAGTGGGAAACTGCCTTCATTACACCGTCTGGACACTACGAGTACCGGGTTATGCTGTATGGCCTTTCCAACTCTCCCTCTGTGCTCCAGAACTACATGAATGAGGTGTTCCGGGAGTTCCTCCACCAGTGTGTAGTAGTCTACATTGATGACATCCTCATTTACTCCTGGAACCTGGCTGAACATCGCCAACACGTCTCCCAGGTCCTCGAGAAGCTTTGCCAACACCATCTATACCTCAAGCTGGAGAAGTGCGAGTTCCATACCACCTCCATGCATTTCCTGGGCTACGTCATTGACCAACACGGCATCCAGATGGACCAGAGGAAGGGGGAAACCATCCGCAACTGGCCATTACCCACTACTGTGAAGGAGTTACAACGTTTCCTGGGGTTTGCAAATTTCTATCGTCGCTTCATCCACAACTACAGTCTGCTCAGTGCACCCCTCATCTCGCTCCTCAAAGGCCGGCCCAAGTCTCTGTCATGGACTCCATCTGCCCGAGAAGCCTTCCACCAGCTCCAAGAAGCCTTCCTCACCTCTCCGATCCTGGTCCATCCGAACCCTGACCTCCCGTTTGTTGCTGAAGTCGACGGCGGTGTTGTCACAGCGGCAGGGTGATCCACCATGACTCCATCCACGTGCCTTCTTCTCCAAAAAGCTATCCCCGGCGGAGCAAAATTATGACATTGGGAACAGAGAGCTTCTTGCCATCAAGTTAGCATTGGAGGAATGGAGACACTGACTGGAGGGAGCGAACCATCAATTTAAAGTGATTACGGATCACCGAAACCTTGAGTACCTCCGAGAAGCTAAGAGACTGAACCCTCACCAGGCCCGCTGGGCCCTCTTCTTCATTAGAGTCAACTCCTACCGTCCAGGAACCAAGAATTGCAAGACAGACACCTTATCCCGGCTGTATCAACCCGATCCTGAGAACTCCGATCCTGAACCTGTCCTCCCTCCAGCCATGATCGTCAGCCCTATCCAGTGGTCCATCAACCAACGCATTTCCCAAGCTAACTGCTCCAAACCAGCTTCGCCGGGAGGTCCTGAGGGGCTTCTCTATGTTCCACCGGCCCACCGTCAGCCCCTCATGGACTTAGCTCACACCTCTCCAGGCTCAGTACACCCAGGCAGTTCACGTACCCTCTCGCTCCTGCGGCAACACTACTGGTGGCCCTCCATGACTCAGGATGTCTCCCGTTACATCAGAGGATGCTCAGTCTGTGCCGTTGCCAACACTCCTAGGAGGCTTCCTGAGGGTAAACTGGTTCCCTTACCTATACCTCGCAGACCGTGGACACACCTCGGAAACGACTTTATGACAGACTTACCACCATCAAACAACTTCACCTGTGTGCTGGTAATCGTGGACAGATTCTTGTAAACTCATACCCCTCAAGGGCCTTCCCTCTGCGTTTGAAGCCGCCGAAGCCTTGTTCCACAATGTGTTCCGACATTTCGGCATCCCTGAGGACATCGTACCCGACCGTGGACCACAGTTAATTTCCCGAGTGTGGCAAGCCTTCTTCAAGCTCCTAGGAGTGTCAGTCAGCCTGTCGTCTGGATACCACCCTTAGACCAACGGCCAGATTGAGCACAAGATCCAGGAGATCGGGAGATACCTGAGGTTGTACTTCCACTGGAACCAGGACAGCTGGAGCCAGTTCCTACCCTGGGCGGAGTATGCCCAGAATTCCCTCCGGCAGACCATCACAGGGCTCACACCGTTCTAGTGTATCCTGGGCTATCAACCACCTCTCTTCCCCTGGTCGGGTGAGCCCTCAGAGGTTCCAGCTGTCAACCACTGGTTCCAGCAGAGTGAGAGAGTGTGGGACTCAGCTCATGTCCATCTCCAGCAGGCAGTTCGGAGACACGAGGCATGCCAACGCCAGAAGGGGCCCCACTCCTCGTTACCAACCTGGCCTGAAGGTGTGGCTCTCGACGCGGGACATCCGTCTCCGACTGCCCTGCCACAAGGTGAGTCCCCGGTACATAGGTCCATTCACCATACAGAGGCAGCTCAACGAGGTCACCTACCGTCTCAACCTCCCTGCACAGTACCGTATTTCACCTTCATTCCATGTCTCCCTGTTGAA
Source organism: Hypophthalmichthys nobilis (assembly GCA_037950665.1). Classification (NCBI taxonomy): domain Eukaryota; kingdom Metazoa; phylum Chordata; class Actinopteri; order Cypriniformes; family Xenocyprididae; genus Hypophthalmichthys; species Hypophthalmichthys nobilis. The sequence continues at coordinate 6,939,103 of CM075475.1, forward strand.
ACCCCACAATGAACCTATGTCTTCTCCTTCCTGGTGACGATGCGGTACCTCTTCCTCCCGACATTGCTGAAGAAGAGACCATCTACCGGGTGCGGCCAATCCTCGACTCCCGACGACGAGGTCCCCAGATTGAATACCTCGTCGACTGGGAGGACTATGGCCCAGAAGAACGTTCCTGGGTCAACCGTCACAACATCCTTGACCCCTTGCTCCTCACGCAATTCCATGCTGAACATCCGGACCGCCCTGCTCCCCGGGGTCGAGGTAGACCCCGTTGTCGTCGCCCCATCCGGTCGTCAGGAGCCGCCCGTGGAGGGGGGGTACTGTCATGGAGTCATGGAGGGGGGGTACTGTCATGGGTTGAGTAAATGATGACTGAATTTTCTTTTTTGGGTGAACTACTTAAATTTTTTTTTTTAATTAATATGGAAATAATGGCGGTAAATGTCTTAATGTTTAAGTTGTTCATTCATTCGATTCATTCAGATGACTGATTCATTCAGAAGTGAAGTAAATGTCTCTCTTCAGGCATGCTGGACTTGAAGTGGTGCTACACAGACCGATGACATGTATGACATCAAAGTAGCGGGAGAGCACTTTTAGAGAGTAGATGGTTCCATATGCTTTTGAATCGCTCTATCTATACTTTGATATCATACACCGATCGGTCTGTGTAGCGCCACTTCTCCAACAAGTGGTCCACTGAATCATTGATTTCACTCAGTTCGTTCAAAACGCAGATTCAGAAATGAAACTGTGCATTGCGCGGAGATGAACAGTTCTGCTTTGTCTTTAAATTTTCATTAGCAAAATTGAACAAAATAGACAATATTGTGTCAAAAATAACACAACATTAACTTCTTATTTACTGAACTGTTGTATAAAATCAGTATTGCGTTTGCACTCATGTAATATTGCACTCATTACTTGTGTGATATTGCTTAACTCATATGATCTAAATATGAGACGACAACTCAGACAGGTGCATTTTTGACCCCAAATCTTTAATTTTAGGGACTTTCTGACTGCATTCTATAGGCTCCATCATGCAGTGAGTTGTTGCCCTGCATCATATTCATCATCAATCAACTTTATGAAATGTCAGATGATCTACATAGGTCTGGGGCGGGGCAAGTGCGTTAAATGCGTTAAAAATTTGAATGCATTATTTTTTACCGTAACTGATTAATCTAATTTCTAATTAACATGCTAAATCAACAGCCCTAATATATATATATATATATGGTCATTATTGGTCAGGTTCTGATTTAAGACAAGCAGGTTTCGACGACCAACGTTGTATGATTTGTGGTATCATTCATGTCTGTAGTGTAAATGGAGCAAACAAGTACACACAAGCAACATGTCAAAGTTTAATATTTAGGGTCAGGGGTTTGTTCAAATCTCTAATCCTACTCACGATCAACAGTAGTAATGATGCCTACCTTATCAAACACTACTAAATATTGTAAAATGTTTCCTCATATTTGCATAAATATTAATTAGGGATCAACAGATTCATTACAGATTCTAGAGACTTAGTCTAGTATAGTATAGCTCAGATGCATGAATATTAAAATCATAACATGTACCCTAGCTCAAAGAGGAAACTCAGTCAAAGGCAACAACATTCAAGGCTGCCGGAGAAAAAAATCTTCCCACTAGCTTATGTCACTCAGCCCCTTCTGCATCCAAATGTGAGGGCTAATTTTCCTGTTTTTGCTAGGAAGATTTTACAGTTCACAAGATCAAACGCTGGCATAAGCACTTGGTTTGTTTACACCAGCCCACTAGTGAGAGCTGAGCAAAACGGCTAATTTTCAACATTTGGGGGTCTATCCTCTACTAACCATTATTATCATCCTAGGGGAACTATCATTTCCACTGCAAAGTGGTCACCTTTACACCAGTGCCTTTCCCTTTATCTCTGCCTCATTCTTCTGGTGCATATGGGCCTCGCATTCCCTTCAAATCACTATCCAGCTCTAGACATTTCTGAGCATTGATCACCCTCACAAATCTTTTCCCCTCTCACTCTCTCTCCCTTTGTGTACTGAAGCATTCACTCTGTAAAGAACTCCTCATGCGAGGTGAGAAGGATCGTGTGATCTCTCTCCAAGCCGGCTGCTCTCAGTGGCAGGTCTGGACGTAGTAGTGATGGGAGTGGTTGATCAGTGCCGTGGAATCCTGCTGTTTCCTGCTTCTGATTCCAAGCCAGCAGAAGAGCTGGATGACTCTGGTGGAATGTCGGTGAAGGAGAAGTTTGGAACAATGTTCCACATTACCTCACACACTATAAACATAACCATTCAAAGAGAAACTCCAGTAACCCATCAAGGAGTCTGGCTGTAATTGTCCAAATTGAGGCATTCAAGATAGATATAGTCTTTGAAAAAGAAAGGAAACACAACCGTAAGGTTAGATGGAAGAATATGTAATTAGGTAAACTTTTTTAGGTTCCCATCTTATTTTTTATAAGATATTTTTTGTCATATTACTTGATTAATTAAAGGTGATGTGTGTAATTCTTTGGATGCCAAAATACTTTCTCCTCTCCATGTTTAATGTGCTGATACAGTAAGAAGAAGAGTGTAAACACTGTGGCTTTGTAGTACTTGCAACCTTTTTTCTTTAAGCATATCAAATTCTGGCTTAGCCAATAGCATGAGTTTGGTGTTGGAGTAATTGTTTGACCAAGTAATGGAAGATGGGGGCTACACTGTCAAGGTTTTGAGATTCCAACCCTAGAAGCACTGTCTGTAGCTTACTTCAGATTTTTATATTTTAAGGCTCCCAGGTGCCCAGTCTGCAGTGTCCGTTATGGACGGTGGATTGCCAACTCTGAAATATGACCACAGGAGGGCCAAGAGGGGTATTGGGAGGTTTACAAATTTCTTAATCACTGATGTTTTCCACATACCAAGAACATTGCATCTCCTTCCCCCACTACCCTGCACATTATTGTGTTTATGCAGCCATCACATGATGGTGTATTTTGTTGTTTCTCATATGAGGGCGTCGCAGAAGCCATACTGTTTAATCATTGAGGGGATGTTTGGATTTCCGTTGCACTTCACAAGGAAGAAACATGGCTGCTTCATCTTAACCCTTCAAACAAGAACCACATGTTTTTCTCTCCCACACCAACTACCCCCCCCCCCCCACCACCCCACCACTGTCCCCCAACCTACCCGTAACCAATCCCCTCCCCACACTACCCCCAACCGCCTTTCCATGAGAAATAGAGGCCCAGATATCTAAAAACACATGTGGTTAGCCATAAAAATTTGCACATGTACTCTTCCCCTCTAAGCCTGTGACCCCTCAACCATGTACCCATACCCTTGCAGAGCCGAGAGAGAGATAAAAGGCAATAAAAAACAACAACAAAAAATGAGGTCATGAAAAGAAAGATGAAACAATAAGAGGAAATGACTATGGACAACAACCGCACAGATCTTTCAGCAGAGGGAAGTAAACAGGCATAGGCTGATTTCACTTTTAATTGAAACATGGCACCAAAATCATAGGACAAACTTTAACACGGATGACTAACCCAATCTCACGGCAATTCGTACATATTTTACGAGGTGGCTAATTCATATGAATTCATATGACCTCACTCGTACGAATTCATATGTTTTTTGCTAAATCGTATGTATTTTACGAGTTGACAAATTCGTATGAATTCATACGAATGACCTACCCCTAACCCCGCCCCTAAACCTACCCGTCTAGGGTTTAGGCAAATCGTACAAATTTGTACGAGTGAGTTCATAAAAATTCATACAAAATACGTACGAATTGGTCGTGAGATAGCGTTGGGATGACAGTGCTTTTTATAACTCTTTCAACATAATATTTTCTGTTCTGGGGTTGCCTTAATTAGGCGGAGCATCCCGAATAAGTATTTTGTGTCCTCAGCACATGCATCCATGTATCTATCCTGTGCTGTTTTATCCTCTATCCTATATTAACAGTGAAATGGTATGACCCATTGCGGTTGTGTACATCAAGAAGAGGAGGAGGCCAAGTACCAAACCCTGAGGTACCCCATTATTTAGCTAATGTGATTAAGAGATCACTTCCCCCAAGATACCCTGAAAGAGCCTACCTGTGTGGTCACACTCAAGCCAGGCAAATAGAGATTCTGTGATGCCTAGCTCAGAAAGCGTGGACAAGAAAGATCACATTTGTTATTAATGTGCCATTGCAGGAACCAGGAAAAAGGAAATTCAGAATTCAGACATGAGATGACATCAGACAATTGCTTCAAATGAGCCACTGCTTGGTGTATCACAGTTTATCAGGACCTTAAAGACTGACAGGGTAGAAGAGATATTGTGGTCTGCTTCACTGAGGCTGTGGTCACTGCACAACATTAACAAATCATTCTCAATAGGTAACTGCAATTAAATTTATGAGTATGGGATCATACATTTTTATATGAAGACTTCAGATGCAAAAATCTCTAAGTCTGTCTGACATTTTTCTTTTAAATGAACGTTTTTTTTTTATCAGGCTCCTATGTTTAGGTTCAGTAAATTCATTTTAATGGCAATGAAAATGTTATTTGTCAGTTCTTGAAATGTCTTATTTTCAAAACTGTCACTTTAGTCAATTCATTGGTATTTAACATATTTGATTGTCTTTTGCTGCAAAACCAGCAAAAAAGTCCATGTGTGCTTTTTTTTGCAAAAACCTCTAGAGCGGTTCTTTAATGTAGGTTACATCCGTTTCTGTCAGAGTTAGAGCAGCATACGAAACACTTTTGTGTTACATGCTACTCGCGAAATCCTGTCATTGCCACTGTAATGATTCTGCCTCAGAATGGGCAGAATTATGAGGTTGATGATGTTTCCTTTTGCCAGTGACTGAAACTACCAAAGGTTCATTCATTTTATCATACTCCATCTTGTTTAGTTAAAAATCTCTTTAAACAGGATAAAAACTTCCAGCTTGACAATTAAAAGATGGCTCATATGCACACTGTCATTCATCTTAAAATCATATTATTCGATTCACGTCTTCTGATTGGTTCTGTGGACTTTGAGGCTTTTGCTGACAAACGGTGGTAGTTTCTGCCAACAAACCGGTATTTCTGAATAGGCTGACTCTGGGATTTTAGCGGGTTTGAAGCGAAAGCATTTGATGAACGTATACTGTGTGCAGAGAGCATTTGCTCAATATCGTTATCTCATTTTTGACAGAGGTGGCGTTTAGCGGCTTTTGCATCTTAAGTCTTCATATATACTCTTTACTTTTGAATTAGGCACTTGAGCACATAGCCATTTGCCCTGTATTAAATGTTAAATTGTTGTTGTAAGCTGTACTGATTGCATAAAACAGGAAGCATGAACACATAGCATGAAACATTTGGGCCTGTAAAGGCCATGACACATCAAGCCGATAGTCAGCCATCAGGCTGTCGTTGAGCTTCTGTCAGCTCAGTTTTAACATTGTGTTTGACACCGTTGGCACTAGTTGGACCCCGCTGGCCGATTCAGCATTTTGAGTTGGCCCTGGGCAGTTGGTGAGACAGATTACTCTGATTGGCTGGTCAGCTTTGCGAACCAGTTCACAAGAATATCCAGAGTGATGAAAGCAAGCCAAAAACATCAAGAGTTCTAAGAGTTCTAAAGGCTGTTATAATTTTGCATCTTCATATTGAAAAAGGGGATTCTACTACGTGAACAATTTTCATTAAGAAATGGCCATCTGGAATGAAGAGAGTGAAGACCAACTGATCAACATGATTCATATTCAAAATAGTAAGCAATTGCTGTTTGTATATCCGCAGTCCTAGTTTCGGTTTCCGTTTTTGAATAGTGAATATAGACTACTGCCACCTGCTGGTATGTGTTCATGCTTCTTCTCACACAGGAGCAGAACGTGCTAGTTGGCTGTTGGATGTAATCTTTGTGGTGTATTCCAGCACAACTTTTTTACCCAGATGCAGGCGACACAAGGCAACAACTCAGTCGGCTTTCGATGCTGCTAGTTCTTTGATGTCAGCCTTAAGTTACGGCCTTAAGTTTGCATACTATCTAGGATTACAAATTAAATTTGCTCCATGGACTTACTCCCTCAACCCCAGTTTTCAGGCTGATTTTCAAAAAGGATGGTTTTCTCCTGAAGTCTTAAAGTGAAGAAAGGCTTGCTCAAGGGAGCACTTGACTCAATGGCAGCAGACACAGTCGCTTACCTTTAAAGACTCCAAGGCGCTCTTCAGGTATACAGCGTGACCTTTAATGATGAAAGTGCAGAAAGTGGTATTTTAACAATATTGTGATGACCTTTCAATATAAAGGCAGTGTAAGAATTGTTCTGAAGCTTATCCACTCAATCAGGTGCTCCTAGAGAGCTTTTAACTAGCATTTTGGGGAGGGATCTGCTTCCTGTTAGCACTAATAGTTCTTTTTAAAACATACTTACAAAAGATGTTGCTTTCATTATTATTATTTTTTTTTAAATTATTGTTATAATTACAGGTAAAATAATTAGTTCAGTTATTTTTGTTAAAAAATGTTTTTAACTATCATCTTTAGGGCAAAGGTCCATAGATCATATGGTAAGAGGCTATGTTTAGAATACCATACAAATGTACTGTTTCTGCACATATGGTACGTATACTGTGCATAGTTGGCTTACTACATTTACCAAAATGTGCAGTATACCTCAGAGCCCACTGCATGGGAATACTGTATCCCATAATGCAATGTGCTCAACTTGAGTTTCCATTTCCATAATGACAGATGAAACAGAAGTAAAATTAACAAAGATTTTTAACACCCTTTATTTATTTGATTTTGTATTTAATATGACTGCCAAAAAGAATTTTGCCACTCACACACCATATCTTTATATAAAAGAGAAGTATGCCAATATGCTATTTTGAATTCAGCCATGAATTTACTTAACTAATGTTTATCACAAAATACTGCGTACTGCTTCACATGCTATTTATAGTAGCATACAGTGTACGCAGCATGTTGTAAGTAGCATTCTATTCTGAACATGTATTAAATATCTGTATAGAACAGATATATTTCGTATCAATCTAGAAATAAAGGGAGATGATTGAAAAATAGATTTGCAGATTAGTTTGGTATGTTCAAGCAAAGAGATTTTCGATGAGTTTTAAAGGTGATATGACATAAAAGTCTCCCCTGGAGCAGACAAACCATCATCGGGAACTGAGGAACTACAGCAAGTGAAGACATGATACATTCTAGAGTCATCGACCGTCTGCATTCATAGAGAAGCTGCAGCAATGTGGTATGTTTTCTGGTTCCTTTTATCTAGTTCCAGGACCCACAAGCATGCAAACATGCACACTTTTCTTTATTTAGCTCTAGTTCAGTGTCTTTAAAAATTGCTGATTTCAAAATAAAGAGAATGGGTAAGAAAATGAAAAGGTTGTGGGTCAGGAAAAACACTTATAATTGGCTGATCAACTATAAAAACAAAGACAAGCATAGCTTATTGGGCAAAGGCTCAAAGCAGTGCACCAAGAACATGGGTGGATGTAATCATAACCTGGTCTTAGCATCTCCACCATTACCACACCCTGCTGTTCCTTTTAGAGACACAAGATGAGAATATTTGTGCCCTCACAGGATTGCTGCCTGGCTCCATACTTCTGTCTGTCTCTCTCGCTCTTTCTTTTCGTCTTCCTGCTGCAATTCTTTGCCTTCAGAAACCATTAGTGCCCATTCAAAATAAACATCAAGGGAGCGCTTTGATGTGTCTCTTGGCAATAGCCCATGTCTCAGTCTCTGTCGCTCTCTTTTCCTTCTTTTTTCTTCCTCATTTATCCTTTAACCCTCCTCCCACACACACACCCTTCTGTTTCTCCCACGTTTCACAGCCGAACGTTTTTACCTGGCAAATAAATCTATCAACAGAGACCCATTTTTTTGGCAGAACCGGTTTGGAGTCCCTCTCTTAAGTGTAACAAAAGTGAAGTAGCACAATAGCCCTGGCCTGCCATGCGAGCTAATGTTGGCTGGGAAGTGAACTAAGGCAGCTTTAGCTGTCTCTTTCTCTCCCTTTCACACACACAGAAGCTGGTTAAAGCCGCCAGAGTAGCGCTTAATGCCAATTACCACCCCACACAATGAAGTGAATGAAACAGTTAGCGCTCCTCAGAGCGAGCCCCTGGCACACACTGCCTGATATGGTTACTGTGCTGCCTCCCACGTGCTACGCTTTGTGCCATGGGAAGGGAAAGCACTGATATCATCAATCTAACGTTGCGACATTGTCTAAACGACTTGGGGGTTAATTCAGCCAAAGTTAAACTCTCCCTGCGGTGGCAGATGGCACCTGCAATTTCCACGACAACATGGCAAGGGATGTTGTTACGGGCGCATTTAGGTGGGAAGGTCGTGGCTGTTCAGGGAAATATAGCTAAGAGTTTCCTAGATGGTTTCATGATCAAAGCACAGGAAACTTTAAAATAGAGCTCTGTGGAACGAAGGACAATTAGGAGAAGGGAAGTGACAAGTCAAGGGTCATGCGTGCTCTGATCTCTGCCAGGCTGTATTTGTCATTCCATTCAAGGAAAAACACTCAGTGGATTCTTGCAAGACATGCCGAGAACGCTTAGCACTCCAACCTATCTCTGAGCTCTTACGCGCTCATACAAACAGGGCTCTAGTGGCCAAATTACTGCTGCATTTATTAATTTTCTACGAGGGAGCAAATTAAAGGCTGATAATGGGAACAAATATGGCTGGGATTTCTCACCGGGGTCTGAAGTACTTCATTATGCCGCAGCATTGTCTCTGAGCATGCTGGGCCAGTGGTGCTTCCAGGGGCATTCTAATCCTCCAATTAGCCCCAGGAAAAACCAGCTGCCCAGGCCCTGGCAAAGCTCACATCTCCCAGGGCAGAGGTAAAGGCCAGGGCCTAGTCCAAGTGTGGAGAGGCACTCAAGAAAAGCATGTCACCATTAAAACCTCCTCCCTCCACTTTATGGTGAACACTTGAAATTCTAAACTATGGCAGCCAGATAAAACTATTCCCACATAGAACTGTGGCAACAGATTGCTCTCTCTGCCAAAATGGCGACAAAAACCACCTGATGTCTGAATCCCCCCTCCCTCATAATGGGCTGTTCTCGAGCTTGAGGAAAGCATTGGAGGAAGCAATAGGGGTTTTCTGGGAAAGGCCTTCACCTTGGAGTTGGTTTCTCATGGAAGGAGCTACAGGGGGTGAGATTTTAATTAAGCATGGAGGTGCTGGGGCAGAGCTGGAGGGAGCTGACGGAGGGAATGATCCATGAACAAAGCCTTCTATGGTGTACAAACAGCCACAGAGTTACCCCCAACTGGCAGGAACCCCGCCTGCACTTTAATGGATGAGATTAACAGCCAATCAGGGAGTCTCTTTATGATATCCTCATGCTATCATTCATCTTGTCCTTACCAAACTTCCTGTTAGATACCCTAAAACTGGCCTCAAAGCAGTCTAATACACTGAGGAGATCAACTGGTAAAGCATGGCCTTCATAATGTTACACAAGTTACACTAGGGTGAGAGGACTGTACTCTTAATGGTGACTGAAAACTTGTTATTGTCAAATGAATATCCAAGACAGGTGTTCTAGTACTGTGGAGCATTCTGCTGAACTTTGCAGACACAGATTTAGTGTGGGCCTCATTATGGATTTGATTCCCAGGGAATGCACATGCTGACCAATGTATACCTCGAAAACTCAAATGAAAACAAGGAAAGGTGCAAAAATGACTTGAATAAACTCTCAACCAAACACAGTAACCACACAAAAATGCAGATGTTCATTTAAAAAATATAACTTTTAATAAAGGCTACATCTCTTCATAATTACAATAATTAAAGTACCAAGTCGTCTTTAAAATGAAGCTCTATATAATGCATAATTTACATTTTAAGTGGAACACAAACAAAATTGGGGGAGGAAAACACTGAAAAGTAATGTCATGATTACAAGATATCCAAAGCATAAAAAACTTATTTTAAACATAAACCCCTCAGAAAAGCAAGGGAATATTCACACCCTGAAACAGGGCAGCACACAGCATGGTATCCATGTAGGCACAGGTACTGTATAATACACTAGCGATGGCATGTTCTTATCCGCTCATGCCAATGCATTCCGCGATTTTGCCCTGGAGCTCAGCGGTTTCAAATCGGAAACCTCCAGGTCTTTCCATTCAACGTTTACACAGGACATTAACCCTTTCCATGCACACTCTCTGATCTCACAGATCATGCTGAATTTAAGTTTTTTGAAATAGTATCACTTCCTATTACTTAGGGTTTTGGAACAGGCTCCAGGACAAGGCTATTGGTTCCTGTGCAATGTCTGGACCTTAAACCAAAGGCACTAAAGATGCAACAACTATTGGCTGGGCGTTAAATGTTGAAATTTCCACCCAATCAGCAGAGAGGTTTGGAGAGGCGTGCTGGTCTGAAGCACAGTTCGTTCTCAATGGCCAGAAGAGAAGATTCCTGGTACAGTCTGTTGAGTTAAGGTGGCGTGACTCTAGACATCCGTCCATGCATGTATAACATTGGAAAGATCTCCCAATTAAAATAAGCAGCTTGTCCATCATCTGAACACAGGTATGAGGGGAATGACAGTTTAATAAATAGTAATAAAGTCTTTAACGTGTGACAGAAGCATATTATAACTTTGTGTACATATGAGCACCCCTGTATCACACATGCACACATTCTCGCATTCAACACACGTATACACATCTATAATTATCACAAATGCTGGTCAGCAGTTCATGGTATGGTAACACACCAATGTTGGCATGTTGTAGTCCAAACAAGCAAGTGGTTAACTGCATCTTCATTGGTCATAACATCTCTCTTAGTTTTCCAAAGCAAAGGAACAATTTCTCATGATGCATTGCTGGTTCAGATCCCTCTGTACTTCATTGGCTAGTATTCCTTCAATAGCTTGGTAAGCCAAACGTCTAAACTTCTTAAGCTTCATAAAATGTCTATTTTCTGTCTTTGAGTTAGTCTTGAGTGCTGGGTAAGTCCACATATGGGCTGTCATGTTCCTTTAGTCCATTCTCTCCACTTTGCCGAGGATTTTGCCCTCATACATTGGCAGAACTGTGCAGTCGTCCCAGACCTCTTCAAACACAGCACCACACTCAAACTCATCACTGGCCTTCTTGAAGTAGTACCTGAAACAGAGCAAATGTACGATCAACAAACTGCTGATGGCATTCATCAATGTATAGATCTATAGGTCAAAAGTTATTTTTCCATTCCAGAAAACAACAAATTTCTGTCTTCCAAGCCTATGGACCTAAATAGCCGTATCAGACACTAATGCTATCCTGTGTTGCACTCCACTATTTGGGGGACAAAGAGGTGCTTTAGCCTAAATTAGAGGGTCTGTTAAACACACCACACATCTACCGTCAGGCCTCTGGTGTCTAATTGGAAGCTCTGTGAGCAAATGACGGGGATCTTTCACAAGGGTTGACATTTTTGGGTGCCGAGGAGTCTACACTAACTTTTTTCATTACCACATTGGGGATGAGACTGAGTTTAATCTAGTGTTTGACCTTGATGGATGGCCTCTTTGCCTCATTTCTATTGTCTGATTTGTCTCTTTCCCTCCACCTCTGATGCACTAATGATCTCCACCTCCTCCAGAAGGAAGAGAAAACAGTGGGAGGGGAGGGAGTGGTGAGGTTTGCCTCAGTAATTGGCTTTGTAATGGAAAATGCCCCCTCTTACTAAATTGCGCTGCGGTGCATGCTAGGTTTTTACAAGCAAACACCACCAAGTCATAGAAACAGTGCACATAAAACACACAGGAATAACCATGACTCAAAACAACAACCAACGAGAACAAAGTTTCTTTTCTTCTTTCAATATGTCGGAAACAATCCATTGTTTTCCCACTGCCCAAGCTTAACTTCATAAATGAGGGACAAACTAGAATACTGCAACATGGCACATAATTACATCCTTATTTCTGGAGAATAAGCTATATCCTCCTCCGCAAAATCTTCAAAAGGGCAGCATGGCTCTTATTTGTTCAAAAAAAAAAGAGAGGGAGAAGAAGAAAGAAAAAGAGAAAGAAGTCTTTCCATTGGAACATGTTTTATATGGCAAGATTTTCTCTTCGCAACATCTGGCACCAATATCGTCTGGCAACTCTGGCAGTACTGTTCTTTGTTGAATTTCTGCCATGTTGAAATGACCCGACTCCACACATTTTCTGCGATTAAAACCATCAGCTTTGAATTCTCTTTTCCTTGAAAATGTGCATGGTCAGAGAGGGGTCCTTAACGTTGGGAATTTTTCAATATTCATATAGAATACTGGCCTCAGACAAACTATTTTATACAGAGTTTGTAAACTAGGGTTATCTAGATGGATAACCCTACAACCGCATGTTCAACATGGAGCATTAAAGATTTTTGTCAAGGGGCATTTAAAAGCTATATCCAGTGTAGTTACCAGTAAAAGTTCCTCAACTGTTCCGGTGTGCTTAAATGGGCTTTTTTTGGAGACAACATGCAGAAGGAAAACCATTGGCGGCCATCCGACAATGCCCCATTCAAATAAAAAGGCCAAAACAAAGAGAGCCTTTGATATAAATGAGAAATAATCATTTAAAAAAAAAAAAAAAAAAAAAAAAGATAGTCGTATGTAAACACACACTCAAATGTATGAGAGCAACGTAGCTTGATACAATGGTTGAAAAATGTGTGTGAGTCTTTGTGCATCAAATGAAAGGCCTGGGCTTCAAAGAGCTGCTTATTAAATGTGCCTTAAGATGAAATCAATACCAGATGTGACCAAACGGCTACAGTTAAAATTCCCTCATTCTTTCTTTCTCTGTGCACCCACCCCTCTCTCTTTCCTGTCGTCTTAACTCCATACTTGCTGCTAATCTAAATAACTTACAGTAAACATCGTAGTCTTGCAGAGACCAACACAACCAGTGTCAAAACAAATCAACAAATACCTTGCAAGAATATTTTTTGGGTTAGCTAACTGCAAATTTGTATAATATATACAAATTCAAAGTCTTCAGCAGCCGTAATATCAACCACCAAACAGAAATTCTCTTGTCGGAATTGAGAGTATACCTGTAGTTGCCTTTTTTCCTTAGCTGTTCCTTGAAGTGTCCAAGTGTGAGGCTGTGTGTTTTCATCATCCGGCGGTACGGGATTTCCTCACCGCAAAAGAAGTACGTGACCACTGTCTCTGAGCCCAAACTACTGTGGCAACCTGACATCTTCTTGGGATCTTTCGGTCTGTAAAGACAAACACAGATGAACACAAATGTTAAAGATAATCACAAGAGAGGAAAATGTTAGCTATGCCTTTAAGATCACACAAGGCGGCATGCAAAACATTTGAAATCTGTAATTTCACAAAAGGAAATATTTAGCGTGGGACTTTTCAGGTGGAAGCATGTTAGACTATGAAATTATTAGTAGTATTTGGCATCACTATTACTATTGCTCATATAGGTTTGATAATTTGAACTCTTAACCCTAATTATCAAACTTCAAGATTGTTATTTTTAAATATATTAGTCCACAACTAGGTTAATATTTGTCTAGCTTTAGCACACTAAAATACAACAGAAGAGTGTTTTAGTCAACAGTTGACTCGATAGTCAATAGTTGATTCAAATGCAGTGCTTTGAGTTTAACAAAGTCATGCTATCAGAGATGAATGAAGAGAATGATGGCTAAGATCAGACAGTCACTGTCAGCTCATTTTTGCCCTCCATTGGCCCCTTTCTCCACTTCATAGTGCTACATCAGAAAGTGCACCCCAGCCTTAGACTTTGACTGAAGGTCAGCCAATTAAAAATGAAAAAGGGTTCATCAGGTGGCCAATGCTCCACACTTTAAATACTGGCCAGAGACCAAGAGAAAGAACAACCAGGTGTTTCTGAAGGAGGAGAAAGACTAATGGCTGCAAAGCATTTGATGACTAGCGCACTGCACGCATGTGTGTGTTATTCATCATTGAACAAAGAATAAGAGTGTGCAGAAGAATGACAATTAGAAGATACATACTCATCCATTTGAAGCACTGAACTGCCATTCTGAACAGGCACTGGGTGACTCTTGTCTCTCTGAAGGCTTGATGTTGAATGCCTGTAAAGTGGAACCCATATATTGATACTGACATCAATCAAGAGTTTTTAGAAAGAAATTGCATACAGAGTGTTGAAAAAGGTGTAGACTGGAACTCGTACCTCTGTTTAGAGGGTTTGGAAACTTCCTCCAGGCGTCTACGGGCCTCTTCCAGCTGTGCAAGGGTGTTGGGAGGGGGTAGAGGTGGCATGGCGGGGTCCTGAACGAAGGGGTGTGCGGGCTGGTGTGCACGGAGATGCGCACTGCTTCCGCCACCTCCCCAGGTGTGTGTGCGCGTGGAATCCAAACAGTGCAACTTCTTTACATTTTGAGTGCTGCAACAACAGACAATTTGATCATGTAAGTAAACAGCACAAAGACTCACAGGAATCAAGGTGAGCAGAGGCCAAAATCGTAAACCTCTATCTTCAAAACTATTGCTCTGTTAAATAAAGAACAGAGAATGTTCACTCCCTAATCATAACTAAACATTGGTAGTACCTTTTTGTAGTACCCTTTGGCGCATGCACAGTAATTTTCAGAGAATGAAGGTTACAACATAGACATGACCATAGAGTTGCAAGACAGACCTGTGGGGCTTGTGCTTGGTCTGTCGGTCGCTCTCCAGGATCCACTGCCATACGTTTTGAGAGCGGTCTGTACTGTCTGCTGGCAGCTGGAGGAGACTGCTCTCCAACCCTTCCGTGTTCACCTCCTCTCCAGATTTACACAAACGCTTGGATAAAGAGCCGGAATGCCTGGAAAATATATGTTAAAAAAAAAAAAAACGTTTTATAAAAACTTCTATCCATTAACACCAGGATGCCACAATTAACAAGCAATGAAAAAACTAAAGAAAAAAAGCTGGAGTTTACCCCAAGGCCACTTCTGCAGAGCTGCCACACTGGTCTCTGCCCAGACTCCGGCTGCGAATGTAGGGGGCGGAGCAGCATTCTGAAGCTCCATGGCACAGGCACTGCACCCGCTGGGTCGCCTCCGCCTCGATCTGCTCCTTGCTTTTGGGTCCAGCGTGGTGATGGATGTAGTGGTGATGGATGTGCTTGGTTGACTGTCTGGAGATGAAGGTCTTGGCTGGCACATATCCATTCACAGAGCCAGACTGTGACCTGGTGCTGGGACCTCCCCGAGGCAGCGGACGCTGTTCAGGAGAGCGGGAGCGCGGGGAATGCCGAAGCATTCCTGGAGACTGGCAGCCAGGGGTCTTGAGGACTCGGGAAAGGTGCTCGTCCAGGATGGCCTGGGGGTCCTCCTCGCAAGAGCCAGGAGGGAGCAAAGGTAGAGAGTGGGATGCACTGCTTCCAGACACCTCAGATTCATCCCGCTCCTCCTCCTATAAACGCACACAGAAAATGCAATTTTAAAAAGAAATACTTGCAAACAGCCATTTAGGTAAACTGTTTAAGGAAACAGAACTCAACTCTTGTTATGACAAAATGTTTGGTGCATGTAATTGTGTGCTTTTCTGAATTCTTTGATAGAGGAAGTAATGTTTAAAATGCTCTTTGACAGTGACATTTTTAGAGAACTGCAGCAATACCAACCTCCTGAATCTGTTGAAGTCTCTCCTCCAGGGAGGTCATGGTTTCCTGTTCCCGCTTCAGACGTTCCAGTCTGGCTATCAGCTGTGCTGCAAAGGCTGCTGGCTCCACGGGAGTCATCTCCTTAGGTGGCCGCCGCGTCCTCTGCACAACCAGAGAGAGATACAGATTAGCAAGAAGACCAGACAGGACAGGAGGGGTTGATTTCTACAGCTGCCCTCCCTGCATAAGTCTACTGCCCATCCAATGCGCACACAAACACAAACACATGCCCCACACCACTGGCATGGGCCGCTGCCGGCATGAGCAGTTGGTCACGCTCTAAGGAGCCTCGGCTTGTTCCCTCTGTAGTGCAACCAAGCCATCAGCCCGGCCTGTGAAGTGAGGCAGCTTCAAAGAGCCCTCGTCAAATATCAAACGCTCACCAGGGGCGGCAGGGACACTGGCTTTACATCTAGCAATAAAAGTCACATATCGACAGGGGGAAAAAGGAGGGAGGCAAAGAAAAAAGGAAAGAGAGGGGGATTAAAAGAAGAGAAAGTAAGATGGCGAGATGTGTGCCGCCACTAGAGGAGTCAAGCAGTGGGAGATCAGAAGCACAGAGGTAATTTATTCCCCCCCAACGACAGCGGGCACCTTTGAGCTACAGTAGCCACATTATCCTCCTTCCCCATGTGTGTGTCTCACACAAGGATTTTCTATCACTTTCTTATTATTTTTATTATTATTTTGTGCCCTCCCTTTCTTGATTTGGCTTCCTCTTTCCATCTCTTTGTGAAGATGAAGGGAAAGACCAAAGAGAGAAGAAAGAAAGACGAGTTGCTGGTGAGACTTGCAGCAGCTCCAGGCCCCTGCTGCCTAAAAGTAACATCCTGGGAGAGGCAGGCAGTCATCACCAAATCAGAAGGGAAATATTACAAGCTAGAAAAAAAGTGAGAAAGGGAGGGAAGGAGAGAGCGAGACAACACAAAAAATGGGAAGTTTTTTCAACACAGAAATTGAAACTGCATGTATGAGAGTACAAGTGCACAAAGAGTGACCAAAGTGACAGGAAGAGGAAAAAAGAACCAAAAAGGAGACTAAGAAAGGATGAGGAGGCATGGGGAGGGTGGATACGGGTTTGTTTGACTTGCTTAACAAGTTGTCTTTCCAAACTCTCTCCCCAAACTCAAACTGACCATCTCTCTTATTCTGCTTTCAGGGAGGCAGAGAGGAAACGAGGGAGAGGGGGATGGAGGGTGCTGTTGGAGGAATAAAAAGGGTGCAGCTCAGTTGGAAGTTGTCACTTCCCTTGAAGTTAGCCCCATTCATCCGCTGATCAAAGCACTCTCAGAGAGAGACAGTTGATTTTGGTGCCCCGGGATAAAACAGACTCATTTAGTGTGGTGTGGCAGTTTATTAAGAGTCATTAGCCAAGAAAAAGCACAACAACACGGTCCACAACCATGAGAGGGTAACGCTTTTTAATTGGGGGTGATGTTGAAGTTGTGTGTGTAGTTCAGAAGAATGGCAAGGACACTTACAGGAAACGGAGGTAGAGACACTTGGCCGTTCATCCTCATGTTGCGCTGCATCTCTCGCTGTAATTGTTTTTTACTTCCCAGCTTGTAAGGAGGGATGGCATCTCTATCAGGACACATAGAGAACGATGAAAGTTATTCACTGCCCATACTCATACACAAACAAACACATACTGCACATACATCTTTAGCACCAACAGAGTGTTTCAAAGAAACTCAAAACCTGTAGTCATACAGATCAACACTAAGTATGTTGTTGAAATAATGGCCCAAAAAACAATGCACTCTCACCTGTACAAACTAAAACCGCAAGCTTAATGACTTTCCTTTCAATATCATCCAGAACCCAAAGTTCTTCATCTTCCTCCATGTCAGCCGTGAGCATTTTAGAGTGCTGGTAACAGCAAGATCTTTCTCTGCACTATTGCCCAGAACAGATGCCCAGGGGCACGCTTAAAACCAAAGGGCAGCAAAACAAATGCTGCCACTAATGCCAACACACAATCAAGTGCTGCTACCGTTATGACATCTATATGACGTTACCAATTACAATAAAAAGACGGCTCGTGTTTCCATAAACACTTCTAATCCATCTAATCCACGACAGAATGTTCCTAAACCTCCACCTCTTCAATCTCACCCTTTCTTGCCTCTAAAGCCAGACATCTTTCTCATCCTTCACTCTGCTTTTTTTTTTAAAAAGCCAGGCCAGTTTCCTTTGCTCTGTTCTGACTCTGAAGTGTATGACCTAGCCCAAATGCAGTTTCCAGCACGTCTTTGAAAGCTCACAGTCATGCGCATAAAGCCGTCGCTCCAATCTTCATTTGGCAAGCGCTCGGCAGTCAGCCTCTGATCTTGCGCACATCAAAAGGCTGGTTTGTAAGATAAGGTAATGTTTGAAGTCGGCGCAGCGGCATTCCCTAGCGTCCAAGTAAATCCATAAATAAGATATAAGCAAAATTTCCCCCACTTCTCCTCCCCTCCCTCACTCCCTCCCTCCCTTTATCTGGAATTCAGATTCTGATTTAACGCTGTGCCTTTTAACTCAAATAAAAACGCAGCTATTCCAATCAAATCAGCCTCCAAATAAAGAACACAGAGGCTGTTTTCCCCACTGCGTATACTACTTCAAAGTGGCACAAATAAAAACAAAAAATAAAATAAGAAATGCAATGGTTAAGTATGGGTAAAATCATTGGACAGGAGCATGTAGATAAATTCCTCAGTAAAAATTAGTGTTTTCCAAACAAGTAAATGTTTGATAAACCTTTGTTTTGCTCATTAATTTGAATTAATGTTGTAACCTTGTAAGTACTATGCTGCAGTTTCTACTATTAAAGACATACTTCAAACGGGAGATTATTTGAGTTTAGTATGAGAACGAGTCACCCAAGAAGCTGTTGCACATTTAGTTTAAAAAGGTGCTGCATGGTTGGACCTATCAAAATATTAATCTTTGGTTCAATCAGCCCACTGTCCACAGACACTTTCTCTGTTCGGAGCTTTGGGGTGTCACAGGCTGGCTGTGCTTTATGGGAATCTCCTATTCACTTGTGCAAGTAATTTTCAAAGCAGCCAGCCACCCTCTTATCCCTCTAAGCTCCCGGGGCCTAACAATGGGCTGAAAGCGATTCAGTTAAGCCTTTCATCCAGCATGCACTTTATTTCTCACTCTCTGCACTTAGCTATGCACTCGCACAATTGCCTCTGCCGCAAACACAGAGGGGGGGGAGGGCTGCTTTCAGGAGGAGGTGGGGTTGAATGGGTGGCGTACGTGAGTGTCTGGGGGATGGGGGTCCCAAACACCCTAATCCCAGGTGACCTGCTCTTGTGCTCCAGAAATGGCTAACCTCTCAAAGGCCTAGCTGACACCGAATCCCTCCATTGCAGCCACGGTGGGCTCATACCAAACCTCCCTGCGAGTTGAGATTCCTTTAATTTACTGCCAAAGCACCTCGATGAGTGTCTTATAGTCCACATGGCAAGTTAACCCCAACCACCCCCCCTTTTTTTTCCTGGGACAATGGCAAAACCAATAAATAATGACTATGTCTTTGGTGACTATGTTGTGCAAAGTATAAAAAGAAAGCTCTTGAAGATCAACGCTATATAGGAAAGAACATGAGCAAAAACAGAGCACAAACTAGCCAGTGTCATTTCCTGTTGATCAGCAAACATTAGCTTTAATTAACGGATAGAGGAAGCACATTATCTGACTCCAAGTGGGCAGTCCACTCCAAGCCCCTTAAGACTCCAGCAATGCATTAAAGACATCTCATAAACACATTTAAACACATTTGTATCACATAAACACATTTGTATCACCTAAATGTGTTCCATCTCATTGACTAAATGACTAAACACTTAAACCCAATGTCTGCTAACAGCCCAAGAGAGATGTTAGTCTTTGACCACAGTCTAATGATATGCTGTACTATGAACCTTTCAAGATCTAAGAAAGACACATTTTCTTATTACTTTGGTTAATATGAGACACGCAAACACTTACACACTACTGTCTGTCATGGACATAGAGTCATCAGTCAGGGCATCACTGGAGACCTCGCTGTCATTGGCACTGGTGGCAGGGGCAAAGCTATAACCGGACGTAACACGATAAGGGTTTCCAGGGTCACTCCGTCTGTAGGACCTACAGGAACAAAAAATATTTAGTTTTTTAGTTGAAAGGATGGTGTAGTGGTTCAATCTCAAGGCTGGTAACTGGTAGGTTGCTTAGTTAATTCATGAATTCACAACTGAGCAAGACACTTAACCTCAGGTTACTCAAAAGGGACTGAACCTACGGCACAAAAGTGTATCGCTTTCCAAAATGTGTTCAACTGCATTCTCAACCTTGCCACAAAGGGAACTACAGTGGCTAACAGCATAAACTGACTTCAACACTCAGCCTTCTCTTTCAGGAAAGCAACTGTCATGGCAGAGAAACAGTTTGAAGGGGAACTTAGCCAGCTATAGCCTTCTCTTTCAGGAAAGCAACTGTCATGGCAGAGAAACAGTTTGAAGGGGAACTTAGCCAACTATAAACTATAAACAGCTTGACTAACTTTTGCTATGTCTAGGGTTAAGTTGACCCCAAAGCAACTTTAGCATCAAAATTTGCTAACTGTATTTATTAGAAGAATTCATTAACATGCACATCACATGTAGCAGAGTGTTCAAAATGCCTGTACACATTTTTACCCAATCTGTGATGTCTGGGGTGCATTTTGACCCCCCACAAAAACATGGCTAAAATTTACACATAACAGGAGGGTTAAAAAAATGCATCCAGTTAATGGGACAGACATTTAAAGGTATCCTGTTTGTCATCTTGACTACTGAGGCTTGTTTCCACCACAGTAAAGCAAGGAAGTATGTTCACAAGTACTTGCGTAGACTATGATTCTGGCCTTAACCATGTGGATTAAAACATCAGTTAAATAAATAAATAAATAAAAAAGAAAAATGTTACATTATCATCCAAATATTAGTTTTGCCATTTAGAGCAAAAAAAACCAAAAAAAAAACACCATGGCCTCCCTTATGTTTGTGAAAAGGGTCCAGCTATTTTTACTAGTCTTTTTCTTGATGGTGGGGGGAGGATCTCAAGCTCAGTTTGTCTTTTCTCTCCTCTTCCCTTTCATCTCCCTTGCCCCACCTCCCCCCTGGGGCAGCCCGGTGAGGGCTGATCAGGGGGAAAGTTAAGTGAGCAGCACATCTGTGTGAATTACCAATGCCACTTCCCCTCAGTGGAGCATATCTGGGGCCTTTTGTCTGGGCCAGGCACCCCGTTCCTCACTTTACCTCCCCCTTCCAAACTTTCCCGTTTCATGTCATTCCTTCTCTTGTGCCGTTTCCTCTGCTAGGGCACCTCCTCCACATACCCACCCAGGCCGCCCCTCCCTCCAATCTCTCTTGCTCTCCATACCCCTCTCTCCTGCTGTGACACATTCCTGCTCCACTGGAAGAGGAGGAGGAGGTAGAGAACCTGAGTCGGACCGAAAGAGAGCGAGAGAGAGAGAGAGAGAGAGAAATAAAGAACATGAGAGAGCGGAAAGAAAAAAGAGAAGAAGGGGGAAGGAGGGCCTCCTCTTTATGAGAATGCCTACTGCCAGCAGCGCTGTGAGGGGAGACCCAGCAGGACTATAGCCTACGGCCCCAACTCAAACCTGACCTTTGGAAGCTCTCGCTCAGAGTCAGGTATTTAGCACAGCTGGGTTCACATTCTTCCCTCGCTCACCCCCTCATTCATGCTTTCTTTCATGAGGTGCCTCGCCCCCCTCTGTCCTTCTTTTCCGCTCGCTCAAAAAGTGTGCTTATTCTCCATCCGTCGGGGTTTTTTCCTAGATAAAAGTGCAAAGAGAGGCAGTTGAAATCAGAGGAGAACGGTGGTAAATAAGAAACGGAGGAGATGAAGGCCACGGTCTCTGTGACTCACAGAGGAGCCGCTGCTGCGTGTTGTTTTGTGAATAACTCGATTCAGAAACACAGAAAGAGAGAGAAATAAGTTCCACATGCTTCAGATGAACAAAAAAGTGTCCCGAGAGAGAGGAAAAACAGACTGCTCAAGGAGCATTCTTCAAAAAGAAATCAGGGAATAACATCAAAAAAAGAGAGACTTTGCTTACTCTCGTCTGGTTCTTAATCATCTCCTACATAAACAACCAGACAAAGATAAGCAGAGATGAAACGTTCTGTCACCTTCTTCAAGATCACCCTCCCAATGGGCTGTCTTTGAGATAGATAAACATTTGTCTGGCACCACACCTTGATGGGTCACCTCATTTACAACCTCAAGTGCTATGACAGGTATTAATTCATCAAACCAGATTTCCCCTGGTGTTTTATTAAACCTAGACAATATACTTTTTGAACAACCAAACCAACAGCTTGTCAACACATCTAAAGGTGTCAAACATACATTACATAGTACAGTAACAGAGCTTGTGTAAACGCAGACTATTTAAATCAAAATAAGCAAAATCTTGTGAGTTGGGTACTTTTTTGTTAATAACAAAGAGTTTCAGTTTGGAATCAGTGACATTTTTGATGTGTGCCACTTGTTTTATCCATTTGACGGCTGAAACCAATTTTACATTGTGAACTAGCCTTGATCCTTGAAGATGATCCTCTAACGGCGGAAGAATTTCAAAGCAGAGGAAACTGTGTGGAGCCAGCAGAGGGCCTGGTGCTAGACAATATTTACATGAAAGGAAGAGCTGCTCTATTGATGTTTTTTCCCTTCTCTCTCTCTCTCTGCGTAATGCAAGCCAGGTGAGAGCAAACCGCCCCAAACTTGCGAGAAAGGGCCTCTCATGTTTAAAGCAAGAATTTAAGTGCAAGAGCTACATGAAACCGTAATAATACACTTAAAAACTCATTACAAATTTGTCATTAACCTGATCAATTTATTCAACGTGATTTACATTACACTCACACAAAGAATTAATCCTTCTGGAGTAACCTAAGAGTTAGTGTCTTGCTCATTTTTCAAACAATCTTTGTGGTGCTTCAACCTACAACAGTTAACACACTGGGTCTTTAATCACCAGGCTGCCCCTCATAGGGTGCATGATACACAAAGCAGTACAAGCATGTAGCAGTAGGCACTTTGCAGGATTGTGAATTTATGGTGGTAGCATATAGTAAGTGAAAAAGAGTTTTTTTGGATGTCTTACCTGTAGCTTTTCTCCAATGCTTCCGCAGCACGAAGGGAAGGAGGTGACCGTAGCGCTTTGGCAGACAGACCCACTACAGTAGCCAAAGCTTTGGCTTTAAAGTCATTACAACTCCATTCTTCCTCTTCATTTAGAGTCGGCATCGGCAAGTATCCGCACACCAGTTTTAGGCCTCCTAGTCCATTGGGATTCACATGACTGGGGTTCTCACACCCGGTTCTGACGTACTCAAGGTATATGTCTGAGGTCAAGAACATCTGATAGGCGTTCTCCTCCATAGCCGTCTGGATCTCCATTTGAGCCTGATCAAACATTGCGGAGTCAATCTGCTGACGCTTAATATTATCCCTAATAAAGGTCTTAGTGGCAGGTTTAAGCTGCTTGGCCACAACGCTGTTGTTCTCAATATACCGCTTGTAAATGGCTTTGGCAACTCGGTGCGTTTTGGTATCCTTGAGGTCCATTTGCCTGAAACCATTGCAGGCAAACCAAAAATCTAAAGTGTCCTCACATTTCTCACGTTCAAGATATGCCCGGAAAAGTTGAGCACCATCCTGGTCCCCAAGAAGGAAATGCAAAGATTTGGTCCACCGGGCAAGAGGGGAGTCCGGGGATGCACTGCCCTCGGGTTCCCCAAGTCCATCCTCATCCCTCCTGGCTGTGGAACAGCGAGGATCAGCCATAATGGTTTTTACAGGATCCTTCGGTCTCATCATGGCCAGTTTGCTGGGATGGTGGCATGTCGTCTCACCCTCTTCCCCTGGGACCGGTGGACGTGGGTCATCTTCTCTGAAGCTACTGACCATAGGATCTGTTAGTGTCCTATTCATGGCTCTTGCAGCTCCAGCAGCAAAGCCTTCAGTGTGAAGCTCAGCTGTAATCTCCTCTCTCTCTTAAATCAGCAGGGGAGCTTCTCTCTGAAACACAAAGTATTGATCTCATCAAAACCAGATCCGCCCCAAAACTTCAAAAGAGTCACTTCAGACACATCTACATTGTGCGCGCTTGCGGTGTACAATCGGCTTCGTCGAATGAAATCTAAGCGACCTGGTTTAAATTCAATGCAGGCACGATATTAGGATATTTCTAAGTTTAAAAAATGAAATCAAACAAAATATTTTCGGACCGGGTTGTTTATTCCATTAAATTTTTTCATTCAAACCCAAACTGAATCACCGCATCGCGATGTAATGAGAACAGAAAAAAACTCACATCAAAGAAACTGAGCTTAGCCGATCAGTTGGGCAATGTTTAACAACATAAATAAAATGACCAAACATCCCATCCTCAATTGTATGAAAAAAACACCTATAACAGTCTAAACTCCAAGTTTGAGAAGAAGAAACTCAGAACTTTTAAAACGGCGACATAAGAAAACTGAATTTAACTTCACTGTTCAAAATGTTTAATTATGCAGATAAATATGTCGCGTAAATGTCGATTCATTACGCTGAAATCGAATCGCAATGAAACGCAAAATTACTCAAACCCATTTAATCGATAGCATGCTTACTTACAGTGTATCTGTACAGTACAGAAACTTGCATTAGCCTATATCATTAAGGGTCCAGAATTGACAAATAAAGTATAATTGCGTAAAACTACATACAATTATAATAAATAATAGCATGATAATAGCAAAACTACACTTTTGATGACAAAAGCTCTCAAATGCATCATATAAGATACAACGGCATCGAAACACATTCAGAAGTCTAAAAACACATTAAGACGCGTCTCTAAACTATTCGTTCAGTTTTAAAGGGTTAAACAACCACTTAAAGTCTTTCCTTACGGATATAAAGAGTGATCGAATCCAATCCATGAGAAATAATACAAAAACATGCTGCATTCAACTTCAAACCCCTCAAGAAAAACAAAAGTGTGAGATCACAGGGGGTGAAGTCCCATAACACCATCATGAATACTCTTTAAACACAGTCAAGAGACTTTAATCTAACCTCAAAACAACACAATAAAAACCCAAACCGAAAACACTCGTTTTGATGCAATGTCTATCAGAAATACTTCATTTCACAGCGACACATGACTTCAAAGTCGGTAAACAGCACATCAAAGCAATAGCATGGGGCCAGCGCTGGGAGAACACACACACACACACACACACACACACACACGAACACACACACACACTGCTCGAACTCACCATCCATCCATGAGTTCAGTCCCCAAAGTCCCCGTTTTCCAACAACAACAGAACAAATATAATCCACAATATATCCAATTGCACGCAGTCCTCTCGTCCTCTGATGTTGTTTAGTGTCAAACGCAGATTTGAGGTTTTCGCCGTACACTTCCTCCAGTGAAGAGCACACTAGATCCCTGTATAGTGTGTTTGAATGCGCTCTGGTCTCTTATTCCAGTGTGTGGACTGAGCTCAGGGTTTAAGAGCGGACATCAAAGAGCGCAGCCGACCGCACGGTCCCGACAGATACATAACAACACTATTTCTCTCATTCCCGCTTTAAAACAACACACGTCGCTCCAAAAAGGTATAAACGCACTTATTTATTTTTATAAACCCTATCGATGCTTCTAACACGAATGCGCTCAAGGAGTCGCTGTAAAGTGCCCGTTCGCTAAAGTCCGTGAGGGAAAAGTTTCAACCGAAGCGCAAGGACCTTATCAAAGCAGAGAGATCTTGAGCCGACTCCCCTCGAGCTGTGGAGCGTCAGGAGTAAGTGATCTGCAGCGCCGCGATCCTGCTGTTGCTACAGAAACTTTAAAGACACAGGCCGCTTTTTCCTCTGAGGACTTAGAGTTAACCCCTTCATTACCACATTCACAGTTAACCCCATCATTTCTGCGGTCACGCATAATAGAGCTGTAAAGTTTGCTATGCCAAAACCTCGAGGAGAATAAGCCCTGTTGGAATTTCCTTTGGGTTTTTATAATAGTAGTTTTCGATTTAAATCATTTCTGTGGTTATCACTGACTTTCTACAACAAATGACACCTCAAACGTGAATTAATGCTGCTTTGTGTTTGTTTAAATGATATTAACGAAATTGTATCTTCAGGTTCAAAGTCTATTTTAACCACAGACATTAATTTACTAATTTTATAAATCTATAACCACTGTTCTAAAACCCATACAAAACTCCAGAGAGAATACATGGTGTACCAGCAATTCTGTCTAAAAGTGACGAAATAAGGACTAGGATATAATAATTCACCCCAAAATAAAAATGTTATCATCATTTTCTTTCTTTCTTCAGTTGAAAGCAATGAGATGTTTAGCTGAATATCTGAGCAGCTATTTTCCGAACATGAGTAAATTATGACAAAATGTTTATTTTTGGGTAAACTATTCCTTTAATTAAATGTCTAAACTGATATTTTATAACAGTCAAATAGAAAACATCTATAATGCAGACATATACAATGACAATTCACCCAAAAATATCATTAAGGTTGTTCCAAATATGTATGACTTTATTTCTTCTTTCTCTTATAAAAAGAAGATATATTTTGAAAATGTCTCAGTGTTGTTTTTTTCTTTACAATGAAAGACAATGGTGTTCCTTATTCTTTAAAATATCTTCTTTTGTGTTCAGCAGAACAAAGAAATGCTTACAGGTTTTGAACATTAGGGAGGGGGTGAGTAAATGATGTTTTTTTTTTTTTTTTAAGTGAACTACCCCTTTAAGACCAGATGAGGTTAGTTAAAACAGCACAAAAGTTTGAAGTAGGTTACTTTACAGTAGCAGTATAGTTAAAAGTCCTTCTCAAGTAAAAAAGTGAAACTACCAGAAAAGCTTGTCCTGCATTTTGAACTAGTGAGGGAGGACGTTCCACTGATTCCACTTATGATACTTCAAAGGCTTGAGCGCTTCCTTTGATGTTCTACATTCACTTTAAGGAGCAGGATATTATAAAATACATGCATTAGTGCTAAATGAGAGGAATTTAAAGAGCAGATGTGAAGCTCTGTATACATTGCTGTCATAATATGGTGAGCAGAACATAAAGTACATTTTAGAAAAGGATTTTTTATCTTACACAATAATCAAATGTTTTGTCTTTGTCCATAAATGAGACATTCATTCTAATGGTCTATTCTAATTCTAATGACAGTATAGGAAGTCATTGTCCGGGATGGACCATTTACAGGCTCATAGAGATTCATGGATATCGTTGGACAACACTGCAAACTATTTTGCTTTGTGTGCAATTGCTTATTATTACTGATCACACCCATGCAGCAAAACCTGTTTAATAACTAATAATTAGGAAGAAAATGTTATAAGTTCTTTTTTAAAGTTAACCGCCAATAGGCAAAGTCAGTTTTTTTTTTTTTTTTTTTTTTTTAATTCCCGTCTGGTTCTTGCTGAGTATTCATTTTGGACGGGCTAAACTGAGTGCGTCTGAGAGCGTCTGCTGCTCCGTGATGAACGCTGTGATCAGTAACTGCTCTCAATGACAGTATTGTCTGCCTGCTCTTTCAGCTCAGGGCTAAACTCTCAGCAGTTTGCTTTGAAGTGATTATCCCTTTATCACAAGCCAGAGCAAAGACTTTAGGGAGAACAATGGAAAATGAAAGCAAGTAGGAGGCTTATGGCAATTATCACAGACGTCCACCAGGAGTGAAGTGTGAATGTCCACTTTGTGAATGTGTGTGAATGTGGGGGAGGAGGAAGGCATAGACACACGGCGGCAAAAGAAAATGAAACAGATCATGATTTGCATGGCATACACAGAGCAACGACCATGCTTTTGGAGGAAATGATGGCTTAGGGAAATAAACAAGACCGGTCTGGGACAATATCATTAAAAGTAACGATCCAGATATGAAATTTCTGTCATCATTTACTCATCTCATGTCTTTCCAAACCCATATGACTGTCACAAAAGATAAGCAGCTCATTCCATACAATGAAAACAGTGAGCAGAGTTGGTCAAGCTCTAAAAAGAAACATAAAAGGATCTTAATAGCACAATAACAGTATAGTTAATACAATTTGTACATTATATTCCAAGTCTTCTGAAGTTATGTGATAGTTTTGTGTGAGAAGCAGATCAAAATTTTCACTGAAATCCCTTCTGCCACATTCACACTTCTGCATATTCAAATCTATTCAAGTGTTGTCATAACACAGTAACTACACATTTTAGTCAAAACTGAGATAAGACTGAAATCAGGTCTCTGAGAGTATGATTTGTCCTGTGACCGACAAGTTTGTCCCAGCTATGTTCAGATTCATAAATGGAGTGTGAAAATTGAGATCATAATAATAATAAAAACTTTACCGTGTTTTGCATTTGTAGGTCAACATTGTTCGTATGACATCAGAAAAAAGATTTTTTGTTGTATGGACAGAGACGTTTTTGTATGGACAAGAACACTTGGCTTTTTGTGTGGAACTGGTTTGGTTCACTTATTAACACTTGTTGGATTTGACACAACCTGCATTGTAAAAAGCGCTATATAAATAAAGGTGTCTTGACTTGACTGCTGGTCAGATGAATTCTGAGCATTGAAACACTCAGATGAAGTCTGAGGATTGAAACATAACCAAATTAGATTATTCAATAAACTCTGCTCTTATTATTATCTCGTCACTTCGTTTTCTGCTTCTGCTTTTTCATGGCTTTCAGCGTCAAACTCTCACGCTGATAGAAGACTGTTAATATAGTTTTGGAGACCAGACAAAACGGGATATATTCTGGCAGGGATTTGGCGTCCGGTGTCAGATCTGATATTTCTGATGAGGAGATCCATCCGATCTAACATTTTGGTGTTGTCGGCAGGATAAAACATCAGAAAGTCTCACGGGTTTGGAGTGACATGAGGGTGAGTAAATAATGACAGAATTTTTATGTATAGGTGAATGGTACCTTTAAAGGGTTAGTTCACCCAAAAATGAAAATTGTCATCCTTTACTCACCCTCATGTCGCTCTACACCCGTAAGACTTTTGTTCATCTTTGGAACACAAATGAAATTATTTCAATGAAATCTGAGAGCTTTCTGTCCCTCCACTGACAGTCGGTGCAACTACCAATTGACGTCTCAAAATGTTCATAAAGAGACTGTAAAAATAATCAATTTGAAATGAGCGGTTTAGTCCAAATTTTCTGAGGAGACACGATCGCTTCATATGATGAACAGATTTAATTTAGGCTTTTATTCACATATAAACATTCATCAACGCACATATCAGATATGGTAAACGGACGCTCAAACATGAGAACCAATGGGGTTCATTCTCGTGTGTTACGCAGCACGTTTGAGCTTCCGCAAGAACCAATGAGGTTCATTTTCGTGTGTTACGCATCACATTTGAGCTTCTGTAAGAACCAGTGAGGTTCATTCTTGTGTTACGCAGCACGTTTGAGCTTCCGCAAGAACCACTGAGGTTCATTTTCATGTGTTACGCATCACATTTGAACTTCTGTAAGAACCAGTGAGGTTCATTCTTGCAATGAGCTTGTGTCTCTTCAGAAAATTTGGACTTAACTGCTCGATTCATGTAGATTAGTTTTAGAATCTCTTTATGAACTTTTTTGAAGCGTCAAAATGGTAGTTGTGTAGACTGTCAATGGAGAGACAGATATCTCTCAGATTTTATTTAAAATATCTTCATTTCTGTTTCAAAGATGAAGAAAGTCTCACAGATTTGGAATGATATGAGGGCAAATGATGTGAATTATGATAGAATTTTCATTTTTGGGCGAACTAACCCTTTAAGTGTGCATGGCTCAAAAGAAGGGTTGACTGGACCCAAAAAGAGAAAGAACTGTTAGTGTAAGAGCAGTCAGCAGAATCAGATGGCATGCAGGGTGTCGGAGAAGATACAATTAAAGTGTGGCGTTAAGATGGACTTTGAAGTTAGACATGGTGTCTTACACCCCTCCAGATGAAGAGAGCAACATTTCAGCTGCTTGTTATGGGCTTTTAAGAGGATCTTGTTAGAAATGGGAGATTTGAAGAAAATGGCCTTTGAGGTGATAGCAGCAGTGGGACGCTGTCAGGAACACGGTTTCTATTTGAAGCTGGTTTAGTCTTTTGCTGAGGAGGGGGTGAGGGGTTGGGTACTGAAGGTTATTTATCAGCATTTTTTGTTTTGTTTTAATCCCATTTTGCGCATGACTTTAAAGTCAAACAATACATAGAAACAATGTCTGATGTTCTCTCTAATCCCTTTTTGGCCATGAAAGGGAGCACATCTGTAGAAATGATTTTCATTTCCTCTGCTAGTGGTGGGGAGAAGATGAAGACATCTTATAGGTTCTTCCTTATTCTCTTTATTTCTTAATTTATCTGGGAGGAGAGGCAGGGTTATGGCCACAGTCAATATCAGTCAGTTTTGGCTGCTACTACTGGTCTGATGTCACTCCATCAATCTTTATAGCTACACAGACAAATAAAAGGACAAACAATGACAGGAAAACCTGCACTTGTACCACAAGAGAAAACTGAGAGTTCCCTCATCCCTCTTAAAATTGTGATGAAACAGAAGTATTGCAACAGATGTTTTCTTTTTGCAACATTCATCTGAGTGTAACGGATTGTCAAAAAAGTAAAGCTGTAGGGTGGAGACTTGGTTCTATGCACCTGTTGTTGACTGGATTGTGAGATGTGGCCGTTGCACTCAAAAATGGAAGGAAGTTGAATGTAAGCTTGGAGGGGCAGGTTTAAGCAAACGAAATGATATACTAAATGATATGTCCTGTATACGTCACCAAGATCCATGGATCCAGGATTGAAAATAAACACAGATGAATAATTCAAAATAAGATCTATAACATGCATTTAGAAAATAGACAGGATGAATTTTCATTTCATGTCAACTCTGATCTATATTCATTGTTGGCTTCGAGTCCAGAAAGTTGCTGTCAAATTGCTGGTGAGCTTTCTGCGTCAATACAAAATATGATGCCGGTACTAGACGCTGGTAACATTACTGGGATCAATTCCAGAACACAGTGTGACCACCACAAAAAACAAAACAAAATCAATCATGTTGGAAAACCGTGACTCTGGCTACATTTCTGTAAAACTGCAAAAACATACCTTTACAAACACTTCAATATGGTTTCCAGCTGAAATGAACACTAGAGGCAGTAAAACAACAACAACTTTTAACCCTTTTCACACAAACTGTGATTACAGGGGCAGATTATCTGTCACACACCACAAAAGTGAAAAATTAGCCCTTTTTGATTCTTGTGAGGTTTATTGAGCTTGCAATTTCACTGAAAAGTGACTAATTTACAGGTATGATTTAATGTTGAGGTCCACACTGGTTCCTCAGTAGAAAAAAAAAAAACACTACACGATTGTGTTGATTGGTTATTTTCCTGCTCTAGCAAGAACATGATGGCTGCGCAAATGGATTTTTAAACAGCAATCTATTATTTTTATAGTATCTATTTATAGTATTATATTTCCTATGTGGGACACTGCTTATATCTTGCAGGACATGGGCCAAAGCTCTCAATATTGAGACTGTGGTCACCCTTAAGCCCCAAAAGTATTTGGACACTTAAAAAAATCACACCTAAAAATGTCTGAATGTCATTTCATGACATTACCAAGGCCAGGCAAATCTGTAAACAAATGCTGCTCTCTTCACACAGGTGTCCTAGCAGAGTAACCTCAGGTGGAGTTCACCATATAACTCACCACATATCTATCAACAGGTTTCACTAATGTTTGACAACAACAAAGTGAAACTTTTGTCTTCATTTTGAACAAGGGCTATAGGCTATCAATCATCCCAGCAAGCCACTAGTGAAACTGCCTTGGTTGCACTTTTTTAAATACCTTTTTTCCTCCTTTACAAACAATTTCAATGAAAAGTTTAAATGAAAAATTCTTAAATTAATTTAAGAATTTAATTGTTTTTGCATCACTTGAGCTGACATAAAGACCTGATGCAAGAAAGCAAGAACATCTGACCGTTTCCTAAAGAACATCTGACCTGTCCAAAGGAGTTTACATGATTAATGTCACTAATGTGATTAGTGACCTGATTTTTATATTAGATTTTTCTTTATTTCATATTATAACACGATTTTGAATGTCATATTTTCAATGTGTGCTCAATCTTTTGGGACACCACTGCATTTTAATATTCCAAGTCGCCTGACAGACACTGGACAGCAAGGCATTGTGGGAAGATGGAACTAACATCATGTTAGTTTAAATGGGCTTGTCTATAAAAGTGTCCTCAACTGGGCGATTATATGGACCGGCTACATGATGTGGTTTATTGCTTTAGCATTATTAAACAGTAATGTAAAAACATACTGACAGCAGCAAACAGACACTCACTGTCAGACTGAGCACAGTTCTCTGTGTCATAATGCAACACATCAATATTAATGATGGGAAACAGACAACTGTGAACTTGTCTGGCCCTACACAAACAGAGCGGGAAAAAAGGAAACCTGTCCAGTGTACATGGAACAGAAACTCGTCTGACAGAGAGACAGAGATTGTCACACATATTTACACTCAGACTGTGTCACTGTCAGGCTGCACAGGTTCACTTAATACCACACTTCAAGAAATCTATATAGGCCTGTGTAGACAAGATGTTACGCTGATGTTGGAAGTAACATAAGCAAACAACAAAACCCTGAATAAAAAGCTGTGGATGTGCCTGTTCAATCACTCTTCTTTTTTTTTTCAGACCACAAAAGGAGAATTTTTAAAAACTGTCCTGCTCACGCTCGTCCATATAATGACAGTGAATACAGTAGCGACCAGCATCAAGCTTTTTAAAAAAGACACAAAAGTATCACAGGATGATCTCATGCGACCCGTATTGTATTTTCCAAGTGTTCTGGGGGTTTACGGAAATTTAAGGAAAATCTTGACCTTGGCCATTGTTCTTCCGTGCACGTCGTGTGTTCATTAGCACTAGAGATTTTCTCAGAAGAAAAACACACAAATTGTGAGAAATCAAGATTAACAAAAATGTGACATGTAATACAACTCCTAAAAATCCCCAAAAGGGATCCGTGTACTTTCTTCAACTGAGTTGAATATCTCTGGACAGAGCATTTGACTGATGACAGTCAGAATGACAGTTGACAGTTATCATGTGACATGATAACTTCTCGTTATGATGAACACAACGCATATATTCACCTCAGAGAAGAAGGTACATGGATTCTATTTCATGTTGCGTTCTTGTTAGTCTTGATTTCTCACAACTTGTGTGTTTTTCTGGCCGAGTCGGAGTGAACTGCGGCGCTAATAGAGTTTAATGAACACAGTCAAGCACAGAAGACAAAGGTCAGGATTTTCATTAAATAACACATTACATTTTGGTTTGTTTTTCACCAAACCCTATCGTACACCCCCAGAACACTTGGAATATACAAAGAGTTGTTGGATGAGAGAAAGACATTTAAAAAAAAAAAAAAAAATCTCAGTGACCTGTCCCTTTAAGGTCTATGGTACATGTGAGTGGCAGACTACAATTATGTAGTATAATTATTTATATAATCATAATATAATTTTTATATAGTATAATTATTGCCTTTGTGTGTTAGCACGAGACTGGTGTGACGGAATCACTTTCACACTTTTTAGTGTCTCACATGCAGTTATGTATGTAATAATTGAGTAAAACAATGTGATCATGGATCTCAGATTTATAGCTTTAATTGAATTCTTATCATTTTAATTGTCCTTTTGTAGATTCTTAATTTTTGTGACAGAACTGCTTGTTTGCTCACACATAATCTTATCATGTTCAGTCCATCAAACTCATGTCATGACTAAAAGAGAATGTATAAGAGAATTATAAACGTAGGTGCTACTCATACATCAAGTAGAAATATTTGAATTAATTTCTTGTACTATGACTAATTCTAATTATCTCTTTAATATTCTGTGGCTCCATCACTGGATGGCCAGTCCATCACAGATCTCACACACACACACATATTCATACCAATGGACAAAACCCACACAGAAAGGCCTCCTGGGTGAGCGAGCTGGGGACCTGTGGGGCGACAGTGCTACCCACCCTAAATAAGGGTGTGACTAATCAAAAATAATATTTTCTTTGTGAGAAACTTTCCAAATGATCAGACTCATGAAAACATTTACATGAAAACATACTGTACATTTAAACACGGAAACACGTGTGTAGTTTCACCTGGCTGCTGTTAAATGACAATAATTGAAAACCTGGATGGTGATTATAAACAATCAGTTTAAATGAAAGTTACATAAATGTATTTTTCTGCAATAAAAAGGTGAATGAATTGATGTTGAGGGATGCATTAGCAATATTTAGCTATAAAGAGAAAGCATCAATAGTTCATTATCTTAGATCATATTTGGTTTAGATCCAAATGAAAAATGCATCACACGTCTGTTTGCTTGTTTTATTTGTTCGACTGAGCCAAATGCTGGCTGAGGTTAGTTTTTACCTTGATCTTTTGCTGTCCTCATGGGAATTTTCGGGCTAACAAATTCAGAAGTTGCCATCATGGCATGATTTTGATGAGAATATCATATTTATTGTCCTCTTTTATCCTTACTGAAAAAGACAAGAAGCTTTTTAGATTTAATGCAACAATTTGAAGAGAAACGGTTGAGCATCATCCCCACAAACCCGTCTTTTCGTTACATGAGTGGTATTTTTCAAGCTCCTGCAGTACACAAAATATACTGTAGTCAAAATTTAAAATTACATACAGCACCTATAATATACCTTTAAACCAGTGGGAAACTTTCCTGGTTGGGGACGCATCAAGAAACATGGCGATTAATTGGGAGTGGTCCAAAATAGTTTTTAAATTGTATTTTTAATTTAAATGCAAATGTGTTCTCTGCCATCACACACACACATACACAGAAAATAAAAAATAAATAAATAAATAAAGATAAAGCAACAATTTATCTGCTCATCATTTTGTTGCATTAATGCTAAAAAAAGCTTGTTGTCAGTTAAAGAAAGATAGAAATGTGCCCAAATAGAAATTGCCGAAATCACCCATCCATTCTTGTCCTATGTAGAGTCACAGGGAATCTGGGATGCTGTAAGCAAGGAAATACCCTGGGTGAGCCATTTTCAGAATCTCTAATTCACCTATGCTACATGCCTTTAGACTGTGGGAATCACACCAGAAAAACCACACAAACACGAGGAGAACATGCAAAACTCCACACAGAAAAGCCTCCTGGCTCACTTGGGACTTGAACCACAGATCTCCTTACAACAGTGCTACCCACCAAGCCACCCCTCTGATATATTCATCTTTGACTAAAATCACTTGAACACACATCACACCGTAATTACGGCTTCCAAAATAATAAGTAGGAACTTCCCGGAAAGGCTTGACAGCAGCAGAAATCCCACTAGTGGTGTTCATCTCCATAAACATGATCATTCTGATATCATTAGACTGGCTTTCCAAACACAAATCCTAACTTTGACCAAAGTGTTTCATATAATATCAACACTCCTGCGGAATACAGGTATGGAAACCCAACTGCCACCTCCGGTTCCAGGGCCGGAATATACGGGATATTCCACAGGCTGTAATCTGCCTTTATGAGGTAATGGCACACAGCGCTACACCCTCCTGATCAGCAGATAAGACAGAGACAGACCGGAGCGTGTGGAAAAACCTTTGATCCTCCCAATACTCCAAAGATGAAAAATATTGATAAGGTTGAAAATAGCTTTGGTTTTGGCTGCAGTAGGGATCCATTGTGGAGTCCTGTAGAGTGGTCACGTTAAATATGTGACCTCTTGTTTGGATGGACTTGGTGACTGCGGTACGGGGCAAGATTGGAGCATAATGAAGGCCGCAGAGAGTTCCCGTGTTATTGTTTAACAGATATCCCACTGTCTTTGCGTTCTGTGTGGTACAGCAATAGATGAGTGGGAAGAAAGAGAGAGGGAAGTAAATGCCTCAATGAATAGGTACACTTTGGTGTCCCATTACTTTTACAAATCCCATGTTTTTATAGTGAGAGCTATTAGATACAGTATGTAAGATAAACTAATATCTAACATAAGTTTAAAGAAATATTTCACCCAATACCAAACATCATCATTTTCTCTCCCTCAACTTGCTTCAAACCTATATAAGTTTTTTCTTCCATGCAACACAATTAATTTCATTCAAGTAAATAAATGTTGAATTAATATATTGTTTATCCAACCTTTAATCAGCGATACAGTATTGATTTTCTATTAGACAGTTCTAAACACACCCAAAGTTGCAGAATGAGACTGACACCGCAAAAACTTGTCAAGCTCAAATCCATTTAAGTTTAGGATGTTCATGACGCAGCCAGAGTCTTTTTTTGAGACATTGTGTTTGCAGCTTGCATCCTGAAGTTGCAGAAACGGATGAGTTTGCAGATTACTATTTGTTTTCTTTTTTAACTCTTTCCCCGCCATTGACAGAATTTTCCGGCAATTCATGTTTTCAATGTTGTATGGTAGGGGGCGCTATTACACATTTTCTGAAAGAGCACAGAATCTCCGTATCAAAACACAGGCGAAGAAGAAGCAGAAACAATCGATAGAAACATTGATTATGTAAAATAACGCGATTATCAAACATTCAACAGCATATAAATCAAAACTGCCTAATGAATGGATTACGACTGAACACGATTTTCTCAACTTATTGTCCCAAAAAAAAAAAAAAAGAATTCATGAAGCTAGAATCATTCTTGTTGTTGTTGTTGTTTAAAAGCAGAGGCTCTGATCTTTCTTTTGATATATTGCATGTTCAGATATTCATAACAAAATATTCTGGAGGTCACCAAAATTTTGTGAAAATGATAAAAAAAAAAATGCTGGCAGTGGCTGGCAACTTTAAAAAAAAAAAAAAAAAAAGAAAAGAAAAAAAGCTGTCTGGGAAAAAGTTAAATGTTTCGGTAACACTTTATTTTAGGGTCTTTTAAATAGCTGCTTATTAGCATGCATATTATATTATTATATATAATATTGGCTATTTATTAGTACTTATTAAGCACATATTAATGCCTTATTCTACATGACCTTATTCTACATTCTTAATCCTACCAAATACCTAAACTTAACAACTAACTTACTAACTATTAATAAGCAGTAAATTAGGAGTTTATCGAGGGAAAAGTTGTAGTTAATAGTTTATATCTGTTCCCTATACTAAAGTGTTACCAGTGTTTCTACTAGGAAACAGACAGTTTAAAGAAAGGCTTTTTGATGATTTTTTTTGATGAATGTGCCTCAAATTATTTTCGTTGATTTAATTTATGTGCTTCCCTTCACTGACCATTTGGAAAACAGATTAAGGAAAACAGCTCATGTTCAAGCCTACTTTGTAGATTATTCATGGGAAGTGCCAAACCTACGGTTTGCTGCTACTAATGAAAACGGTGTAAATCAGAGCACCAAACACCTCACCTAACCAGAAGACCACGGTCCCTATTCACAGAGAGACAGAGGATGCTTGATAAAACAGCACTCAGGTTCTTGATGATCCTTTGAGCAGGGTTTCCAACCACAACTCCTCCAAGGTTTTTCCAGCAAGAGTCTGAAGCTCCTGTTTCTTAGAACCTCTTCTAACATTTGCCCATTCTGATCCAGCAGTAAAATCTGCACATCAAATAAATATCTGGCGGGGTCGTGTTACCTTTGGAAAAAGCAGATCAGATCATGGACCAGAGGAATTTGAGTGGGTAGATGTGTTAATGATTGTAATCTCCAATGCAGACTTCTGGAGACCTTTCTGAAAAGAATACAGCCACTTCAAAATACTGTCCGGGAACAAGCTTTCAACACTCATGATCTTTTCTATTGAAGTTCTGCAGTTTTGCAGAAACATTCTTATGTTACAAAGCACAGGAGAGAAAGCACCACAAGAGATGGCCTGTAAGCTGTCTACCTTGACTGCATTTCAAGGCATCATAGAGTATGTTTACTACATAAAAACTCAAATGTGAGACTCATATGAGGAACACTACAGTTGCTGCCTATGTGTGCTTCAAATCAGTCACCAAGTGAAATCTGAATTAAAATTAATGTTATAGAGAAAGATCCAAATTATTAGACATGGTTCAAACGTGAGTTCATTAGAAACCTTAGTATTATCTTGATTTTAACATTAATAGTTGAATTTTGTATTGTTCATTTTTATTGTCAGCTTGACTGGCTATTCGTCCAGGGTTCAACCTGAGACATGCAGGCCCGAACAGGCACCTGCATCCCCATGATCCTACACAGGACAAGTGCTTTGGAAAATGCATGGATGAATTGTCACCTTGAGAACCAAAGAATGATCTATAGAAGACCTGAGGCCTGTACCACAAAGCTAGTTAACAAACTCAAATATATCAGTCACTCAAAAACATTTTGGTCGATCGGATCACAAGTAGATGAGAGAGACACATACCTGTTTACACCTGGTGTTTAATCCATCTCTTTTGTCCACTTTCGACCACTTCTGTCCTGATTTCTTTGAGGGGAGGGTTTATGGGCAGGTAAATGTATGTTTGTTTTTCAGATCTTTCGATCTAATGAACAAAATAAGCTTGCGCAATTTATATATGAATGCGAAAACGACGAAAAAACATACGGAGAGTAGCAGCTTTCGTTTCTGCTCTGACAGCCGGCCGAATGCTGTGAGTGCGTGTTACAAATCAGTAATGGTGAGAAAACATTGTGCTTGGTACGTTTTTCGTCTTCAAACCAAACTTGGGTCTTCAACCAACAAAGTTAAATCCCGTCAGGCTAGTGCACTTCCCATCATGTTTACGCATTAAGACAGTAGGCAGAGAGTAGGCGGTATTTTGTGGATGTTCGAACACATTCGACCACATGAGTGTTTACACTACAAAAGCAATGTTTTACACCTCATTTACACCTGTATTTAGTGTCATCCACTTGTGATCC
Source organism: Hypophthalmichthys nobilis (assembly GCA_037950665.1). Lineage (NCBI taxonomy): Eukaryota > Metazoa > Chordata > Actinopteri > Cypriniformes > Xenocyprididae > Hypophthalmichthys > Hypophthalmichthys nobilis. The sequence continues at coordinate 6,977,868 of CM075475.1, forward strand.
GGTTGACCAAAACTCATCGTAATAACAGGTGGAAACAGGGCCTCAAACTAAAGGAAAGTCTGCTTTCTTCTTGCTTTTTTCTTTCAAGACAGAAATGCATGGCGGCAGTTAATGTCTCAAATGACTGAAGAACAGACTGACGAGTTTGTAGAGCAATGTGTTTAAGCATTTTTAAAAACTAGAATTTGACAGTGACAGACTGGATTTGATGCCCATAACTGAATTAAGCAGCACTAACATTTCAACATGCTAACAGGGTCATTCACAAACAAATGCTGATTTTCTTGACTTACAAAATGTATTGAATTAAGTTCAGTTCATTTTTTATCTCACATATTAGCTGATGGTAAGTTTGTTTATTTCCCCGACAATATTACTCAGTTGTCATAACTGTTGTTTACAATTTAATCTTCATAATATTTCAGGAATTAAGAAATAGTTGTAACACCACTGACAAATTCTCATCATTTTTTTTTTCTCTTTAGATGGTGTCAATAAACTGTCTGAAATCAATAAATTATGACATCAAATCATTTTTTAATTAACATATTTCACATAAACATTGATTATCTATGTTCACAGACAAACCATGCATAATAATACAGCAATATTCCATAAAAAAAATAAGAATTTTTAATGGTGACTAAGCATTTTATACAGTGAAGTAAGGTAATAATGGGGCTTTGCATCACAGCTAAAATATCTAAAAATAAAAGATCTCCAATTTCAAAAGGTAAAAATGCTTTCATTCATGTAGGCTACCTCTTGCAAACAAACAAACAAATAAATAAATAAATAAAAGCAAAGCTACAATAAATTTTTAATTTGCAGCTCAAAACACTGGGGGGAAACATACTGGAAATCCATTTTGTCAGTCTCTAATATCATTTTGAAAAACCAAACATTTTGATCAAACTGAAAAACCACAAGGAGCTTTTATCGTTTACATAACTTTTATCGTTTTTTAACATTTAAAAGTTGTAGCCTTTAATAGCGTTTTGCGTCTGCTGATACTGAAATGAATATGGATACCTGCTTACCTTTTTTGTTTTTGACTTGGTTAAATATTCACCTTCTTCATGGTATCGTTTGCAGGGAAGAGAAGCTATTTTATCCCATTGCATGATCATTTGTTTGTTTTCACTTAAGTTTTGTAGAATTCCGTTCACAATGTTGATCTGGTTACATTCATACTAGCAAATGTAATGTTAATTATTAAACCAAACCAAATATAAAACTTTCAAAAACACTCAGCAATGTGATTATTTTATTGACTGTGATAGGCAGTGGGTTTAATCAGTGACAATATTAGATTTACACCTCCTCAACCTGCTTCCCTTAGCGTCCCGTAGAAAAGGCAAAAATTGTATTACACCGTCCAGTTTTTCCCCTGAATGATGATGTGAGTTCCTATTGCAATTCTCGATTCAGCACCTACAATGGCGACATTTTTCACAATCACAACAGAAAATCAAAAATACTGCCCTAAACTCACTAGCAGAAAGACAGCGTGATATATACAAACCAGACTAGAACTGAACACGGCGTGACGGCAGCTTCACATTCTCTATATCTACCACCTTGATGGCAGACAAGTTTGTCAATTCAGTAGAAAAATCACTCTCTTCATATGAATCATGAATCATGTCCAATATATGTTGTGATTTTCTGTTTATACCTTTCTAAATCAGCATAGTACAGTCATTTTTTCCTCCATCTCATCCATTCTAATTTTCACTCCATCTGAATTTAGCACATCATCATAATCACTTGATTGCAAACAAGCCATTGGAGCGCTATTGATCTAGCGTCGCAGCTGTAGTCGCGCTGTGCGTTTGACTGGATGAAACTTAAATGTCTGACAGACGAGATGGCACAAGGTAAATATGTTTTTGATGTAACTTTTCAAACATGAATATATTAGATTGTCATTTAATGAACTGGAAGAGTCTACTGATTCCAGTTTTCTTCCCACAGATTCCCATTGACTGCTCTTGCTCTCCTGTCACGTCCTAAAACGTTACTAAATGTTTTTGAAGGCTTTATGATTGTAAAAGACTGACTTGCCACTGAATAAAAAATACTGTATATGAACTGTCCCTGTCCTATATCAGAGATTTTAGAGTGCATTTTTATTATTTAAAAAGAAAAACCTTCAATATCAGGTTGACTGTCAAAAAAAAAAAAACAACCCAGCAAATGGGTTAATGTAGATAACCCAGCATGTCTGTACAATACTTACCCAGTGCTGGGTTACCAAATAACCCAGAAATGATTGTTTTTAACCCAGCATTTTTCAGAGTGCACATTTAACCAAAGGCTCAACTGGAAAATGACAACAACGCAAAGTCTGGAATTTAAGAAACTATTTAATAATAATGATGATAATAAATTGATGAATTTCACAGATGAACGTTTTAATTAACAATGAATTCAACAACAAAAAATAAAAATAAATACAATGACTTGGTACATAAACATGGCTTAAAAAATGTGGCACATCGAAGAGTGCAGCGTGGAAGCAGCAGTGAGTGAGGATGAGGATGGGCGGGTGTGTATCGGGACGGCTCCCTTACAAGTCTGCATGAAGACATATTAATGGCCTAATATCAGCCACTACCTATATGGTGAGAGAGAGAGAGAGAGAGAGAGAGAGATGGGGGTTGTGATTATGAGAAATAAAACATGGTTTTTAGTTCGTTAAACATATTTTAAACATCAAATTTAAGGACTACAAACTCATTTTCACGTAAGGCCTGACTTCCTGTGTAAACAACGTGCCAGTTGAAGAACAATGGCAGAAGTGGATCCAAATTAGTAACACACATAATGCACAAACTCTTCATTGAGTTGCATTAGTGCTAAAAAAGCTCACTGTAATTATAGCCAAGTTTCCATCCAAGGTTTTTTTTTTTTTTTTTGGTGAAAAAATGTATGATACAGCTGATGGAAACACTAATTATATATAAAATATATCTACAAGTGTTGACAATCTTTTATCATTCAACTTTAGCGTATAAATTCTATGATGATACCTAAAGTTCTATGTGTTGAGTAAATGTTTTTAACTCAAATAAATGTATTGTCTCCATGACTCCGATTGAAGCTTGTTTCTTGAAGACTTCATAATAGGAAAATGGCCTAACAAAATCTAAATTCTGAACATTATTTCCCCCACGAACTTCAAGTTGCACATTACAGTTGAATAGGTGCTGTAATTACAGATTCAGGAGTATTTTCAGGGCAGCTTTTCTCAGCAGGGATTAAAAAGGAAAGTCTTCCTGTAGTAAGATGCACATACCAAGCAACATTCATCCTTACTTTGTCAAATATTATTCTCTTTGAGTTCATAATATTTGACATTATTTCATAATGTTGCAATTTAAATGTATTTATATATTTTGCTCTGCAGATTAAAAAAATGTGAAACTGCATTCTGTATAAATTCAGAATAGGCAGCTGTTTCTCTCATTTTAAAAATAATTTTACCAAGCATTCTTTTATATCAATCTACAGTCTAATAAAAGTTAAACAGACAAATAAAATTGTACAACTGCGCCTATTTCTTGATCTAAACAGTCTACATAACGAATACAAAAAATCATTGATAAATGAAAAGTTAAAAAGAACAGCATTTTCTAACAATACAAGTCTTTACTATCACTTTTTATCAATTTTACACACCCTTGCTGAATAAAAGTATTAATTTAAAAAAAAAAGAAAGTTTTTAAAATTACCGACCCCAAACTTTTGAACTGTAGTGTATATTGTTACAAAATATTTCTATTTTAAATAAATGCTGTTCTTTTTAAACTTTTTATTCATCAATGAATCCTAAAAAAAAGTATCACAGGTTATAAAAAAATATTAAGCATATATTAAGCACAAAAACATTAAATATTATAATACCAGGTGTGAATGTGGCCTCTGATAGACAGAAACCAGTCTGCTCTTTCTCAGGCTGCCCCAGCAGACAAAATTTGATCAGTAAACACTGAACAATTAAAGTGAAAGATAAACTTTAAAGCATCAACCAGCGGTCACATCTGACATGGTTTGTTTATTCCACTCTGATCAAAAGGGCCAATCAACATCTGCAGCAGCTGTGGCTCTGGTGGGGGGTGGGTTTATAGTTCGGACGGTCTCTTTATTATGAAGCTGGTCTGGTAAGAGTCTCAGTCAGCACAACATTGACTGTCGGATACATGCCGATCATAAAAATGGACAGCACTTGCTCCAATCAGGCTGTTAGGCAACATCTTGGCATCAAGTTGCACAGGTTTACTTTGCATGACCTCTTAACAGCATGTAAAAACAAACTGCAATTGGACCCTTTGTGTATCAGTAATTATGCCATACCCAAATGCCAAAGCAAAGGGGTGGAAACACTGGAGTGCCTTGTGCACTTGTCACATTTGTGGACTCTGTCACACTCATTCTGACACAAATGTATATATAAACAGACAATACACAGCGGACTCACTGAATGAATGTGGATAAATGTCCAGGCCCTCACCTCCTGATGTGGCCAGCATCTAGTTGCTCCTGTAAGACTGACGCTCTCTTCTGCAGGAAGTTGACCTGCAGACAAACACAGCTCAAGCTTAGTGGCACACGGGGAAAAAACTGGTGTAGGATTTACTTTGAAATTTTTGGTAACACTATTTTACAGTGTTCTTGTTACACGTTACATGTAGTTACTATAGTAAAATAACTATAAATCATGCAACTAACCCCAAACCAAACCCTAACCCTATAGTAAGTACATGTTGTTAATTAATATTACTCAATACTTAATTGTAATAATACTACACTGTATGTTTATTATATTAGGAACCACTCACACTGTATCCAGACCTGGTAGGCTTTATCACTTGAATAAATAGCTTTTTTCATGCATTGACTTGAAGTACAACAAAATCGTTTACATTAGGGTCACGTTTAAGCGTTCTCTGTGCTTTATGGGCAAAGCTTCTAAATCTTTGGGGAAGAGTATGAGCACTTCAGCACCAGCACAATAGTAATATATAAGCAGCCCATAGGATTCTGAATGGTAACCCCACAACTGTTGAAACCCTTTCCCTTTTAGAAACTGCCAGACCACATTATTGTACTCTACTTTGAAAAGGGTCATATTGTGAGAAATTGAAGTGTTCTTGATCTACCGGTCAAAAGTTTGGAATCTGTAAGATTTTTAATGTTTTTAAAAGAAGTTTCGTCTGCTCACCAAGGCTGCATTTATTTAATTAAAAATACAGTAAAAACAGTAATATTGTGAAATATTATTACAATTTAAAATAACTGTTTTCTGTTTGAATATATTTTATAAAGTAATTTATTTCTTCAGTGTCACATGATCCTTCAGAAATCATTCTAATATGCTGATCTGCTGCATTCTAATAACCAGATGCGATGCGATAAGATTCCAGCGATGAGCAATTTGACTGTCCACACTAGATGCAACGCAACAATGAGAAGCGATAAAATCAATCAAAAACCACAGCCAATCAGAAGAGAGTGTGGGCGGGCTCTCACCGGAAGAGCACAGCAGACACAATGAAATAGGCAAGTACATAGTAAAATTCATAAATATTACATGTTTGATATTAATGTTATATTATGTTTGTTCACATTAAGTTGACAGTTTGAACGTTCTTGTGCCCATTTATTTATTTTCAAGATCTGAGGTGAATTAACCAGTGTTGTTTTCATTACAGCTATAAGCTGGGAACACGGAATGATATTCAAACACACATTAAACGCTTTTAACATTAAATAAAGCACATAAACAGTACCTGATATCATTGGCATACTTTGTGTTGCTGTTTTAGCCGCGATGTCGTGGAGAAATAGAAACCGTTTCTAAAATAGAATATTCGCGTGTCGCCGTGAGTAAGTGCTGGTTAGGACCTTTTATCGCGAGTCTTATTCATTTCACTTTTGGTGTGAAAGTGACTTTACATTTGCCAAGATTAGAACTTTTTTTGTTATTAAAAAACAAACAAGCAAGCACAGCCCAGGTGAGAAAAGGTAATGTAAAGTAACATAACGCATTACTTTCCATAAACAGTAACTAAGTAACTCGATTATGTTTTTAGGGACTAACGCAAAATTGTAAAGTAACGTTCCCCGACGCTGGTCACAATTACTGTTTTTAGTGCAAAAAAACAAACAAACAAAGAAACAAACACGACGTACACTATAATTGGACTTCAAGAAAAACAAATTGTTTTTTGAGAAACCCTCCAAAGTCGGCACACTACACTTTAACCTTGTGCTAAAATGTAACAATAGTGTAGCAAAAATGTTTACAGTATGCCATTACAGCAACCATATATACGATGTGAGAAAAATCAATTTTTCATTACCTCTTAGAGGAATACACTTGGTGAATTCTGGCCTTTTAAATTTTGTATGAGCCTGAAAAGAATGCACATTGTTCTGCGACGATTTTCCTGGAAACCAAGATACACAGAGCAAACCTCAAAGCAAATCTAATGTTACCATCCTTGCAAATGCATGCCTCTGACTCTGAAAAGAATGACTATGGTTAAATTCCTAAACGGCTGCTGGTTTTGTTAAAATAATGCACTGCAATGTGAAATGCTTGAAATATTCAAGGACATTGGAGGCCACGCTGGTCACCAATTACAACGCATAAACATATCAGATCACAGAGTTGTGGCTGCGATTGCAAAAGAATCTAGTCAGAGCTATTCAGAGGCGTGCGCCAGGGTCTTTGAACTGTGATCTCGAAATGTTGTTTGAGGGGCCCCGGACCATGTCTGACAAAAAGGAGCTATTGTTTAGATTTGAAATGTTTAACAAAAATGCTCTTGCCACAGACTCGTGTAGAACAAGGCCGACTGTAACTAATAAGACCATGGCCGGAGCCCTTGAAGCCTGTATTAATGTGGTTGGCGGGTGTAATTGCACATAAGGAGATGAACTGGGCCGAAGACTTCAAAGCCCCATGGCCAAATTAGATCCATGTCTATGGAGGAACTCACAGCACTTGTTACCCCCTCCCCTTCCCAAGAAATCAAATAAACAAGGGACACTTGAGTTCAAAGACGTGAGGTCTGACTGCTCGGCATTATTAGCTGAGGGACAGGAAGCATGATGCTGCGATCGCATACAAGACACCAAATATGGGGGTACTGAAGTGGACTGATCACATGCGCAGAGCCGCAAGACTTCATAGAAGGGGCTGAAAACCTAGATTGCTGTGTTCAAGTTTTGGTGTAACATGCACGCTGTACATCAACAACAGTGGTCCATATGAATGAATGACTTTTAAGATTGGTTTTGGAGGCTATAAAACACATGATAAATACGTTAGAAACAATCAAATGTCATTTAAAGTAAAACAGTAAGTCAGGGGTACGTTTCCCATACAACTATGTAACTCGCTGCTTCACTACCATAGTACAAACAAATCAACTAGCTAGTCACAAATGTTTCCCGAAACCGTACTGTCGCAAACCTGTTGTTCAGCCACATTGGTGAATGATTACACGCAGGTGGTGGAGTAATAACTTTTTTAAATGAATCCCTTTGAAATCATGTTAATGCTAGATTTTCTGCTATAAATTACAAACATGGCTTCTGAGGACTAATTCTAATTCATTTTTCTCAGTTATTTTGCTTTATTTCCAGATTCAATCATAGGCTCGTTCTTACGTACCAGAGCACGTACGCACATGCAGATTCTTCAAAAACGGTGCTTAAAATCTCTTATGTGAACTATGTAAACTATCTCTTAAACTAAAATATGTAAATGACATTTGTATATATTCTAAATAAAAGATATACATTGTACTTAATGTCAGCTTGCTTATTTTGCTCAAGATAACGATTTATCAAGTCCACAGAAAACAAGAAACTATGCTTCTAACCACAGCTTGAGAGCTGTCGTTCCAACCACACAAGTTTGCGATGCAGTTTGCGAATGTTCGTTTGAACTATGGTTTCGGGAAACACCAAATCGTTGAACTATGTTAGTAACGACGGAACTTGCGATGTTAGTTGGCTAACAATGCTTTTGGAAAATGCACACCAGGTCTGTAAATTTGCTCATGACATACAGAACATTTAAACTAGACCTTAATATATCAAAGAGGAAGCTCCAAACAATGTTCAAAGACAATAAGATCGCAAACAATAAAACATCTTACTGTTTTTCTGACCCAGGTTCACTGGAAATACATGACTCTGGCTACATTTCTGCAAAACCTGCAATATGTTGTTTTGGGTATATTTAAAGTACATTTGGTTGTGGCACATTTCAAGGCAGTTTAAAAATGAAATGTTCAGTTAAACATGCCTGTGCAACAAAAGCAACATTCTGTTGCGTTGGTTTAATGCATGTATCATGGCAGTTCGGAAATGAAATGTCCGGTGAGTGGTGCTAAAAACGTGAGATAAAAATTTTGTGGAGTGCCGTGACTGTTTCACGTGATTCGTAAGCGAGCTCCCAGCATTGCGAGTACACGGTAAGCTACCAAGCAAGATTATTACATCAGAAAAGCCATACATATGGAGCTGGTTATGTGATGCAAATGTCAAAATGTATTAGTTTACAAATCATGTGCCATGTTAAAAGTGATTTGAGGTTATAACATATTATTGTGTAAGGAACCACGCAAAAATAAGTCTTTAATAATTGATAATCGGCCACTGTAATCAAAATTTGTGTGAAAAGGAACAAATGTTGTTGTTCTACCGCCTGTAGTGTTAATTTCAGCTGTAAAATGGAGTGAACTGTATGTATAGGTACGTTTTTAAATGTAGAGTCACGTATTTCCAATAAGCCTGGTTTGGTTTTTTCAGCAATTTATGTTTTTAGTGTGTGAGGTCTGGAGTCTTTTGCTTTGTTTGCATGTGGTTGGGGTGTTCTCATAGCTGTTGGGAGTTGGTTCCACCACTAAGGAACAAAGATCAGAAGTTCCATGATCTACACAAACGTGGACAAAAGGGAGTGTTGTGTGGCCAGAATTAGTTAATTGTAGCCAGGCTTGGGTGAGCGGTTTGATGATGCATTGAATGTGATGCAGGGTAAACCATTGGCTTTTGTGTTTTGCATGAAATTAGAAGGAACTGCCAGCAAATGTGGAGACTTGCAGTGACATTGTACTCCTGCTTCTTTACTTCCATTCATCCATTCTCTGAACCGCTTTTTCAATGTAGGGTCGCAGGGACTTTGGAGCCTATCCCAGCGTCTCAGGCTGTAGGCAAAAACACCCTGTATACATGGCCAGTCCATCACAGGGTTTTCTTTCTTTGTACAACTTAATTGTAATGTTTTTTCTTTTGTGGATGAAAGAAAAATAGCATTTTTTCCCCTCGTGTCCTACATATTTGAATCACAAAACAGTCATTAAAGTACAATGATGTAAAATGAAGTACAAATAAATAAGGACCTGACTGGACAACTGCCTTGAGCAATCTGATATAAATAGAGAGAGAGAGAGAGAGAGAGAGCTGCACTGGTCCTAACACTAAACTTTGTGGTCCTCAGTGGTGCTGGTACAGGTAGAGGAGGAGAATAATAATTTACTACAGATATCAGAGATATATATTTGGTAAGTAGTCATGTAAAAAGTGAGATAATGTTTATCCAGTTGGTCATTAACACAAAATAAACTCCACCGCTTCACATGCCATCAACTGTCTGTGTTTATTTTGCGACAATGACTGATGTACTTAAGTAAATACTCTGGCTGTTGAGCTGTTTCCCTGGACTGTTTGCAGGAAGCAAAGTCGCCAATCGAAGCTGCTGACATCCAGGAACTTTCCGTTATAATGCACATCATCCTGTCTATATATGTGATCCAGGTGTGTTTGTGAATCGGTTGAGATCGAGTCCATGTATATGAAATTATGCAATGTCCAGATGTGTCTGTGTTGGTGGTTTTTCTGACCTGCCTTATAAAAATAAATTTAAACACTCAACTTATATTTGTCTGTGTGTGTCCAGTGGGAGCTCTTGTGGTGTGTGTATTTGTTTGATCACCTGTGACTTAAGCGAGGTGATGGTGTCCTCCAGCTCCTGCTGCAGCTCTGCAGGCATCAGGCCTTTGATCTTCAACTCACAGTCCTGACGGACGTGTGTGATCTACATGAGGAGAGAGGGGAAGAGTTTAAAAAATGCCTTGTAATAAGCCTGTCAAACACTGTGGTCAGTCCTCAGTAAATAATAGCTGTGGCAAGAGTACCGCAAACTAAGGCTGCCTGTTTAGCAAGAACAAACTATACAATGAAAATACAACTTAGGCAAGTTAGGTTAGATATCCCCCCTGACACACTCAAGTAAAGAGACACTTTTTGTCAACAAACCGAGGAATGACCAAGGCGTGCTTCAGTGAAGATACAGCAAGGTCACGTCTAGAGGGGTTCTCCCTTTCGGAGAAGAGAAATCTATACCTTTATCTGAGGCCAAACTGACAAGAGTCTATGTTTTATTTGTCACATGGACATCTGTACCAAGGTTAGTGCTTGGCTTGGCTCGCTTTACTTTCGGTTTACTTTTCCACTGCAGTTTAGTACCGCTTCAAAGTGGGTGGGATTATAGACTGATCGTATCGTTGCGCCGCCTCTACTACTGTGGATCCGCTCCTTGGCTACCAACGAGTCCGCACCTTGTCTACTGACCACGATAGAGCCATTCCTTTTTTCAAGTTGCGTGTAACGGTGGTTTAAAGCAAGTCGTTTAAAAAAAATACTGCGGTGGCTGTTACTGACTATCTAAATCTAGCGGGATTGGTGTCTCGTGTTTAAAATCCAATGACGCTGGTAGTGACGATTCTCTCTGATCAATCAGTGATCTGCAGTGTTTACACATCACATTTAGTATCGGTACGGTTAGCTTGGAACCTCAACCAAGGTGGTACTGTTTAAGCAAGCCGTAACGAGCTGTACCATGCAGTGGAAAAAGCGCCAAAAAGTGAGCCATACTGAACCATACCATGCAGTGGAAAAGCGCCATTAGATTACAATTATTATGATGCAGTCTTACTTAAAATACAAAAAAATACAATGTGCACAAAGTACTCTGTAGTTTTGTATTGTAATTTTGGGCTAGTCTATGTTGTTCACCATCCTGATGGTCTGTCACATGACAATCTTAGTGAATGTGAGATTGTAAGACGATTTCTAGTCTTGGTCTTAAGGGGTCTGGTATTGGTCTGGGTTTAGGCCTTAAGGGATCTGGGTCTTGACTCCAGCTTTGGCTTGCTCCTGCTGGCTGTGTCAGACAGGCACTGATGTCTGGCAGGCTCTGTCCACCATCTTAAGTTAAAAACGTCTTAATATTCGCCTTGTTTGAGGGAACAGAGGCGCAACAAGAAAGATGATTGCCTTTCCTAAAATAATTTTCCTGTTGTGGATTTAACTGATTGTTCTGGCTTTCTATAATTAATCTTTCAGTGTACAATGAAAGGATTGGAAGCCACTTCAAAGAGGAAGAGTACACATTATCTGAACACAGCTCTCTGTTCTTTTTTTGTCCCACAGTGAGCTGTAGACCAGGCCTTTGCCACTTAGCCAATTGTCCCCATTTTGCTGCCCTCCTCTTCATTTGACGATGCGTCGATCTATACTTATTTCTGAGACAACTGGTTTACAAACCAATGTTGAAAAAATAGATCATATTTAGTCTTTCCAAATGGTAACTGGAAAAACAGGTTCATTGTGAGACAAGACTCCTGTCTGAGTGAATTTAACCCACAAGAATTATAGCACTGGATATGGAGACAACTTCGAGTGTCTCTTAGCTGACCGTATTTGGTCCGAGGGTCGTTGAGATCTAGTGGTTGATACTGGACTCATAACAGCATGTTGTATTGCTCTACACTGGCCTCCAACCCCAAAGACTTTATCTCAATTACCCTCTTCATCATACACATTCCATACAACACAGCTAGTACACATTAAAGCAGACGTAGCCCTGCGTACTGTATCGGGAGGCCCATGTGTAATTGAAGTCGACATGCCATGAATGTTTGCCTCAGAGAGTGGGAGGTAAAGGCATCTGTAAGGGAAAGTAAACGGGGGGAGTGGATTTAATATAGACCTTACGTACAGCTTTATTTGCGCAACAGTATTCAGCACGAGATGCAGCAAAACTGTGCCAGGGAAAGGCAGCTCTTGGCAGCTGAGTGCTAACAGCAACATGGATAAACTGACTTGTAAGAGTGGGTTGATGGAGGGTTTACTAGTAATGGTGTTAAAGCATTAGATTGTGGAGGACCCCTCAACAGCTGAACGATCACCTTTGGCATAGTGTCGGTGATCAGAAGAGGTTTGGTCTTCATTTATAATGGCAGGGAGTCTTTAATTTAATTTTAATTCAACATTTTCAAAAGTAAATGCCAGTGGAGTTTGCACATGCTAACACTGAGACTTTATTAGGCCCTATAGACTCCAAGAAGCCCATTCTTAATGGACCCCATATCTATTATCCAGTTCCCTAAATAGCTCTTAGGCTAATTGTCTTCCCTGAATATTAATGTTTTTTATTAATCTGTGTTTATTATAATAATAATTATTATTACTATTGATTGAGTGATTGATTGAGTAATGGATTTACTGGCAGATGGAATATCATTCAATTCCCAGGGAGAAAAAAACCCAAATGAATTATGAAATTATATTCATGAGTCTTAAACAAATGCAATGGTTAGAAATTAGACATTCACACTTTAATCAGGTAGCTCACAAACTGCAGTCGATCAGCAAACAAGAAGCATTCTTATTAACTATATATGGAAAACAATAAGAATTTATCCTATATGTCTGGCTTGTTTAGCAAAATCAGTTTTCAGATTGTGTCTGGATGCTAGATGCTTTTACAGAATGTCAGACAGCTGTGCTACAGAAAGCTGACAGCTGACAAATGACAGAGCGGAAGTCATTCATTTCCAATGGCGAGTAGTACGGGAGTTTACCTGGAGTTCAGACTATATGCATATATTTGAGCTTTGGCTATGTTGAAATATTTGTGGCTAAACTGTATGTAACCGCCAACTGTGTGTTGTTATGTGATGTGTTCTAATCAAAACTATGAGCGCTAATTGAGAATTACCAACGCATTTGCACTAAAATGTTAATCTTTAAACACTATTTCTGTAATATGGACAGTTATGAATAATTAGGCTTGAAATAATTATTTTACGATTATAATTTATAGTTATTTATGCTTTTCTTGCAAACATATTGACAGTCATTTGTTTTGTGATTATATATTCATTCATGCATTACATACATGCATTTATTAACCTATTCATTTAAAAATTCTTATCAATACCAGTTGATTCATCACTATAAAAATATCTTCTTTGGAAGGCTTCGCTAATAGCAAAGTTTTGATGTGACGTCAACAGTTCCTGGGGTTTCTGTAGCTCAATTAGTAGAGCTACAGGAGGTTTGTTAAGATCCCTAGTCCTAAGAAGGGGCAATAGTGATGCTTGTCTTAGCAAAAAACACTATACTTAGAAGTCACTGATGTAAAGATAAATAAAAAAGAGACAATAATGTCCATTGGATTTTTGGTGTTAAAGAGATTAGTTCACTCAAAAATTAAAATTCTGTCATCATGTCATTCCAAACCTGTAAGACTTTATTTCTTCTGCGGAACACAACAGAAGATATTTTGAAGAAATGTTTTTGCTTATACAATGAAAGTCAGTGGGGTTTAAAACATTATTTTTGAGTAAACTCTCCCCTTAAACATTCTCGACTGTGGCATGAAATACAAAGACACTCCCTGGGACATAATCACTCTGAATTTATACAGGTTTTCTTTTTTAATAAATTCTGACAGGTTCGTACAATCACAACTGAAACACTGGGTCATTTTGAGGATAAGGATTTGTGCTTTATTTTTGACCTTCTTCCATCAACTAATGAACCGCATATAAAAGCTTCCAGATTTCACAAATGAACAATATGACTAGTGAACGATTCATCTTCATTTCCTTTTTTGTTTAATAAACCAATCTCTATTTTGAAGACTGAGCGGCAGTCTCTTTTTCCGCACCATTCTCACTTAAAATGACACTATTTCATCTATATATAGTCTTTAGATTGTGCCTGCATTTGACTTTGCGCGATGCAGGATGTGTCACTAGCTGGGGTTTTTGACAGCTGCCAGCTGAAAGCAGCTAGACCTCAGCACTTTGAATGTTCAAATAAAGTTTGTCATGTCGTCAGGAGCTTGATGTATGCTAATGAAGGGGTGGAGGGGAGGGAAAGAGAGCACAAGCATTCAAAAAAACATGGTAAAGTGACAAAAACATTGTCAGATTCACAAGGGTACATCAAAAACCTGCACCACTCACAAAGTTTTGCGTCTCAAAATTGGCGGTTCTCGAGTCAAGAGCACCGGTTGAGTATGAAGCTCTCTGAATAGCACGCAAACTGAAAAGGAGCATTTTCAAGAGGTGATGTGAGCAGAAATTAGAGGTTGGAGGAGACTCTTTATGAAGTTATGAGGCAGAAGTATGATTTATGAAGTGCCTCTCCAGTGGAGTGGGGCTCCGCAGTAGCACTGGTAATGGGAAGCTAATGGAAAATGACAGCACTTACTCTATGGTGCGCTGGCAATGGAGTGGAACAGATCTAAGGTTCAGGCATGTTTTTTATGTGGAAATGTAAAGCCAAATCTAATGTCCTTGTCACTGGCAAAAAATAATACTAACTATACTGGTATGTAGTACATGAATTGAATTTGTTTATACAATACAATAATAAAGTTAACTAGAAAAAGCATCTGCAACTCATTTTATTGGTGTAATCTGATATTTTTCTGAGTAAAAAAAGAAAATCATCAAGAGAAAAGTGCAGCACTCATTGGAAATTGGTTGGGTTGTGAAAAACATATGCTACTCCATGTGGTGGTAGTGGCTCTGTCCTTAGGGGGTTCCTTTTTGGTTGACATTAGGGGTGTAACGGTACACGTATTTGTACTGAACATTTTCTGTACAGTTCTTTCGGGTTCGGTATGCATGTGTACACCTGCCAACCCGCCAGATGCGGGTGGATTTCAGCAGTGGCGTGTAAAGCAGTCACTCCTACAAGCCACTTTGGCGGGTTGAATTTTATATATAATATATACTTTTAATAAACACTACTGGTCAAAAGTTTGGAATCGGTAAGATTTTGAATGTTTTTAAAAGAAGTTTCGTCTGCTCACCAAGGCTGCATTTATTTAATTAAAAATACAGTAAAAACAGTAATATTGTGAAATATTATTACAATTTAAAATAACTGTTTTCTGTTTGAATATATTTTATAAAGTAATTTATTCTGTGATCAAAGCTGAATTTTCAGCATCATTACTCCAGTCTTCAGTGTCACATGATCCTTCAGAAATCATTCTAATATGCTGACCTGCTGCTCAAGAAACATTTATTTTGTACAATTGTACAAAATATTTGTGTACAATTTTTTTTTCAGGATTCTTTGATGAATAGAAAGTTCAAAAGAACATCATTTATTTGAAATATAATCTTTTGTAACATTATAAATGTCTTTACTGTCACTTTTGATCGATTTAATGCATCCTTGCTGAATAAAAGTATTAATTTCTTTAATTTCTTTAAAAAAAAATAAAAATTCTTACTGACCCCAAACTTTTGAACGGTAGTGTATAATGTTACAAAAGCTTTGTATTTCAGATAAATGCTGTTCTTTTGAACTTTCTATTCATCAAGGAAACCTGAAAAAAAGTACACAACTGTTTTCAACATTGATAATAATCATAAATGTTTCTTGAGCAGCAAATCATCATATTAGAATGATTTCTGCAGGATCATGTGACACTGAAAACTGGAGTAATGATGCTGAAAATTCAGCTTTGATCACAGGAATAAATTACTTTATAAAATATATTCAAACAGAAAACAGTTATTTTAAATTGTAATAATATTTCACAATATTACTGTTTTTACTGTATTTTTAATTAAATAAATGCAGCCTTGGTGAGCAGACGAAACTTTTAAAAACATTAAAAATCTTACAGGTTCCAAACTTTTGACTGGTAGTGTATATATTTTTCAATTGTAGTCTTTTAAAAAAGCCATCTAAAATAATAAACTAAATGCAATTTAGTGTTGTCAAAAATATAGATTTTTCGATACATAGACAGAAATATTTGAAATGCTTCCAATACTTATTTTCCGCAGAACAGATACGCGATACCAGCTGCTCTTTCTCTCTCTCTCATCTCTCCCATCTCTCCAACAGTGAGTTGACACACAAACCCGCCTCCCCTCACTCACTCATTTCATTTGCTCCGGATGAATATTGTTGGTGTTACAGGGCTTAAAATTTGGCGTGGGACTGCACGTATTGCGCATAATTTTTCTCGTTCCCGCAGATTTTGTGCTCACAAGCAAAGTGCGCAGACATAAAGCCCGCTCTCAGTACAAAATTGAGTACTTTTTCGCTGCTTATTGCATCAATTACACACAAAATAATGTCAAAATGCCGGTCTTGGCGAGTATTCATGTAAACACAGTCACTTGTTGTTTTAAGTGAACTATATGGCAATATTGACAGAGTTGTTTTATTTAAAAACAGCCATTTTTTGTTTAGTAAACCACTGTTTAATATACAAAAAAAAAAACATTGTTTGTTTTTCCCCAGCTGTACCGAAAACATACCGAACCATGACTTTAAAACTGAGGTACATACCGAACTGTCATTTTTGTGTACCGTTATACCCCTAGTTGACATCATAAGCTTTACGCATTTAAGAAAATGTTAAAATTGGTTCAAATTTGCTGTTCTGTTTTAAACACAATATTCTATCTCATGTTAATTGTTTGTTTAAGCACCCCATATATTATATATTATATTACATTTTAAAATACTTCAATCAGTCTGCAGTTACATTTTATTGATTACATGATTACATATTATTCACACAATGGCAGCAAATTATTCATAATTTACTGATTCTCCATCATTCTTATTTTTCATCATTTTAAAATGCACAAATTCATGTCATTCCATACTGTAACACATTCCCATTTTTTCCCTAAAAATTCAAAAAATTATTTTTTCCCCCCTCAATTTTTCAATAATTAAGTCAATAATTTAACATTTGCATTTTCAAAGTTCAGAGATATTGGTTAATGGTCACCTGACATGCAGGCAAACAAATAAAAGATTTCATTTTTTTTTTTTTTTTTTTAGCAAATTTAGATTTGCTTGAATTTATTCAAGATAACCAGTCCGTTCCGTAAATCAAGAAAAGTTTGATCAACCAAAAAAACAAAATTGTCCACACACTGAAAGACATCCAATTACACCAGGGCAAGGGTCTATCACAAAAATTACTTTAATTTAACATCTGCAAAGTGAAAAAAATGCAAAAAGGTGATTTTACCTTTTCTTTCATCTTTTCATCAACTTATTAAACCCCTGCAGTTCCTTCAAGAACCTTAGTTTAAGAAACCCTGATGTAATGTAATTTTTAATGCAAATCTTGTTGTTAATAACAAAGAATGGAATACATGTTCTTTCTTGTTAAATATTTTCTGTATATTTATATAAAGATTATTTTCAAATGAATTTGATAAATGAGTTAGGTCAAAAGTAATTGAAAAGTAGTCATATTATATTACCTAAAAAGTATATTGTAAAAGATTATGATTATGATTATCTGTTTGGTGATAGAAATGACATACTGTACGTTTAATCAAAGTTTGAAAGCTTCGGAGCGTTAAATGCATCCTCGCTGACATCACTGAAATCCCATGCTTGCATCAAAAGCTCGGCTTCGCCCTCACCAGCAGAGAAGGGAGATTCGGTAGATTAAGACTCAATGCCGGCACTGCAGTCGTCAGCACACTTAGCATGCAGCGAATAGCTCCTGTTTAACTAACATGTCAAATCCATCCTAATATGAAAATAACACCTTGCTGCGCCTCAGGAGGAAACCTCTCTGAGGACTTCGTAACTTAACTGTTTCGAAGGCTTTGTGTCTGTAATCGTCTCATCCTGCGTGCCAGCGAGACTGCGCAGAAACACACCGCTGCCATGCCGACATTTCATGCCAAGCAGGCGTGGAGGGGCCCGGAGCAACCGAGCAAGGAACATCTGTTTGAAGTCTGGGCAAAAAGAGGGCTGTTTTTGCATGCCGAGGATTGCATTACAAAGACATGTCTTGGAAGATAAACTGGGGCAATATCACTGCACTGAAAAGAGAGCAGGCCTCTCAGCCTTTATTTCCACATATCCTCCCTCTCTCACGAACACATTCACAGTGTTTGAGATGTGGAGTGCTGTGAGGGTTTATGAGGTGGGAGTAGATGTTCTTTGCAGGCGCTCTGTCTCTTAAGGAGGTCTGGGGTGGGCGATCACATTCCAAAGCGGAGGTCTTGTTGAAGTCAAAATAAAATCAAAATTGACCCTAGACACAGCTCACCCCAAAATGAAAATTCTGTCATTATGTAACCCTCATATCAAAGTTGGGAACAGCTAATCCAGATATTTTTCTCAACTAAACATCCTGATTCGCTCAGAAATATGCATTACAGAACATCATGGAAGTAAAATGGCTTGCAAATGCTATTTCTGTTCTTTGTATAATCTTGGATATTTACATTTATACAACAGTTCTTTCTGGTTCTCAAATCTGATTGGCTGATAGCCGTGCAATATTTTAGTGATAACAGCACTCCTACCTTTTCACCGTTTGTATCACTCCGCTTGAAGCGACTGTCATGGCGGCAGAGCAAATCCACCGTAATTTTTGTGAGTACTGCACTTCTTATACCACGAACTGTAGTTTTAAGAGTTTTTTAGGCAAGAATGTAGTTCTTTAGTGCTTTGGGGATTTGCCACGGTGTCTTAAAGTGGTTAAACATGAGATATAATTCATTTTGGGTACATAAAACAGGCAATCTTTGGTCTTATTCTATTACTTGTTCCAGAGCAAATCAAATTGTGCTATGTTAAATTTGATAATATTATAATTATGATGGCTATATTTAACTTACATCCTCTATAGCATAGCATATCGGCTACAACTAGATGGGAAATATCCAAAGGAGACTCTTCAAATACATAAAACATTAGCTTTTACAGACAGTGTTTCTTGAGCAAAGAAAATGCTGTACATTTTTTTCAAACATCAGATCTTTATTTACCTTTGCATTGCAAAGAATCAGAGATCTTCTGCGTGCGGCACTTCATTCATGATAGAGGTGGGGTGGATTTAAGAGGTTTGACTGACAGTTTGAGGATCCAATGGAGTTACGAGGTTTTGTCAAAAGCTCTTTAAAATCCCTTTCATTAGTTAAATATTTGTAAAACCCACATACAGGCATAAAGGGTGACAAATAGTATTAATTTTTTTAAATAAAATAAAACAAAAATGAGGAAATCTAGAGATACAAGGTTTCCGCCAGACACCGATGATATATTCTTAACTGTGTAGCATTTATTTATTTGTTTGGCATTTGGTAATTATCCACAGCACAATAGTTATTAGTGCGTAATATGGATTGAGTGAAAGTTACATTAATACACCATTAGATGGTGGCAAAACTTTATGAGTGAATGAGACTCATTCAATGAGTCAGTCTCAAGAGACTTTTAAATTGAAAGGAACTTTTGCAAACAAATAACATTGTTTTAGCGCTGTATGTTATGGAAAATTTCCTTAGCTGTAAAAAGGATAAATACAAAGAACGCTTTCCTCAGCAGACATTCAAACATATTTTTATAATGGATATAATATTATAGACATCAACCTGAAGAATTGGTCAAACTGTCAACTTGAGATTTGAATCCGTGGCAGAAGGAAGTAGTTCTGCACAAAAGAGGTTTTTAAAGACACTCCGTTGTTGTTTCTTATTTATTTACACACTCGTGCCGCCGAACTGTTGTATAAATGCAATATCACACTCGTAGCCGTGCAATATGGCTGTATATCAGTGATTACCTACGTCACTTAACCTGCGGCCTTGGCCAAATCACAGCCGTGCTGATATACAGCCATATATTCACTACTTCCACACAATTAAAGTGCATTAGGTACAAAATTAGTTGTTCCAATTTAGCAGACTTTAAGTATAGCAGTTTAGTATACCAAAAGTGCAATTGAAAGGTATTTTTATTAGGTACACAAATATGTAAATGTATTTATAGTAGATGTAGCATGATATAAATGTATTTCAAATACATTTTAGTATATTTATTTTTCACTAGGGCTTCCAGATATCTTTGACAAACAGCAAGATGTGTCATCATCTAGACACCATAGTTGTCCCTAATTGTAGGCGTCTGCCTATGTTTGTCATGACACATTCTGACCACTAATCTATTGGCTCTCAGTGAGACAAAAGGCATCTTTGGGGCTCTTCCACAGAATATGGTGCCAACTCAGTGCAGCTGTTCCTCTGGAGAGCCCGCCTGTAGTTTACCAGATACTTCAGCCCAGGGCACATCCCAACAACTGTCTGAGGAGCCCAGTTAAGGTCACCAGAGGTTTTCAGGACAAAAGGGCATTTCTACACACATACCAGGTTCAGAGACCCTCCTGGAGCTATTAATCAGCTAATTAGCTCTCTCTCTCTCTGTCTTTTTCCTTAACTCAAGGTCAAAGTGGCCTGTTATTATGGAGAAATCCCTCTGAAATGAGGACAGCATTCCTGGCCCAGGGCTCTGGCTCTTGAAGCCGGATCTCATGGAATGTGTAAAATGTGCACGGGGCATATCAGTGACTCAGTGAGGAGACGTGGCTTCTTCCTGGCCCTCTAGGGCCGTGGTACACACTCTGGGGTCCAAGCCGTTTGTAACTTTACCTGCTCCTGGTATTCCAACTCGCGGCTCATCAGCTTCTTCTCCACGGCATGCAGCTGTCTCTGTAGAGCCTCCGTACGTTCCTGAAGAACCTGAATGGGAAAATTGTGAATCGAGTGTCAGATACTGTATATTTCAGATAAAGGAAAGAAGCATCACTGTCAATAAAGCCGAGCATCAATCAGATCCATTACGAAGTGTATAAAATGCATCATAAACAGTTTGATCAGCCGACAGCCATCATTTTATATCAAACTCATTTAAACCAAAATCAGCCATTCATTCTTCTAAAGGGCCAAGCAGCAAAGGATTCTGCAATCACAGTGGAAACTGGCACAGTTCCTGTCACTTTGATTCAGATGTTTCTAGCACATCTGTACCACTATCCACCATGAAAATTAGGAAAACGAGCAGGATGCTAGTAAAATCAGTTGTTTGCATTAGAGGTCTGTTAGATCCATTGAAGAAATTCTGATTGGATGAAAGCTGTTGCTCATTCTTAAAGAGGTCACATCCTGGTGACATGGAAACGTTATTTTCATACTACATTCTATAACCTTCAGACAATTTATTTCAACATTAAGCTACACAAACAGCTTGTTCATACCTCATCATTAACATCAACATATTACCACCCACATTTGCATCTGAACACCTATTTAGCATTCTGCAACCTGCTCTGACCTGATGAAGGACCGTGCATGGAAATTAGCCAGTCCTTAGACATCAAAACAGAGGTAATTTACATATAGATGTCTTCAAGAGACAGTAGCAAAAACAACCTGTTTAATTGTAAAAGGCTCATGAAAAACCCTCTTTGGTGCATTATTTAAGGTTTTAAGAAACCTTAAATAATGCTATAAGTGGACTTAACTCTTCTGCAGTGTAAGCACCGAAGTTCCAGCATAGCTGTAATTGTTTTTGTTGCTGGTGCCTGACTTTATGTCTGTGAAGGGTGAAAGGTCAGTGATGGTGTAATGCAATTGAAATTGACCGAATGACTGCTAACTCAGGGTTCAAAATGAATGCTATGCTAAGCAAAAAATGTGAGTCACTTTTTTGAGGAATTGCAACATAATACAGTGTTTAAATCATACTGTAAGAGAGAAGAAACCTTCAGCCTGTACTGACAGAAACAAACAGTTGTGTACCTCTGTGTTGACCATTCAACCTTAACGTATGTTTTTCAAAAACATTTACAGTGGACAAAAAAATTACCCAAAAATTAAAATTATCCCATGATTTACTCAACCTCAAGCCATCCTAGGTGTACTATGATCTTCTTTCAGACAAACACAATCTGAGTTATATTTAAAAATATCCTGGCTCTTCCAAGCTTTATAATTGTAGTAAATGAAATGAAAGTAATCCATATGACTCCAGGAAGATACATACACCTAAGATGGCTTGAGGGTGAGTAAATCATGGGATCATTTTCATTTTTGGGTGAACCATCCATTTAAGTTGTGAACCCAATGTACTTCCATCCCTTGCAGCCTCATTTACTGTACATCAGCATCAAATGAAATATGGTGCCTACCTAAGGCCCATCAGCAGGTGTGGCAAGTTAATTTTGGACCCTGGACTGGCCTAAAGGAAAATTTAGGAAGCTTGCGTAAAGTATGACAAAGTCATGACCTATATTGTATGGTAGTCCTCATCTAATGGAACACAACAAGCCAGTAACCCGAATGCCAGCAGACCCCAGAACTGTAACAGCCTTTGTGTGATGATGTTTCCTGGAAGAGTGCTGACAGTTATGAGCAGAGTCTTTCATGTGGTTCCTAGCAGATTTACGAAACAGTCGAGAGCCGGGGTGGGGTGAGGGGCTGAAAATATCTCCGTCTTTGTCATAAAAGGACCCTGTCATCTGCGGCTCTCATTAATAAACAGCCTGAATGAGTCATTGTGGGTGATCCCTTTGTTCCGATGTTCTCCTGAAGGGCTCATTGGGTCCTTCCAGACAGGATAAAGGTCACCAGCTAAGCCGAGCACGAAGGTGAGGGAGGCCAGTAAAGACAAGCTCTTAAAGTGGATTTGTGGCCCGATGCTCTACAGGGCTCCATTTCATTTGATCTCCCGGGACGGAGAGAGCACTCAATAGGCCACTTCACCGCAAACCCTAGGTCTCCTGGACTCCCGAGCTGCACTTGATCCAGGATACACCTTGATACCGCCTTGTGTTTTTGCTCGAAACCTTCCAAAGGGCCGAGGGAAGCATAGCAACCTCACAGCTGTTGTTCCTCTCTGCGTGAACGTGTGATTTTCTATGGTGAATCTCTCCAAACAGGGTCCAGATGGCCAGGGCGATACGCTCTTTATCAGCCAGCCAGAGCGGGATCAATCTAAACAAGCGGCAAACGTGGAACATTTGATTTCCTGGGGGCAAGGGAAGGGGGATTGAATGGAGAGAGAGGCATGGCAGTGGCCTTTATTCTCTCACTTTCTTGTCTTGGCCTTCTTGGTTTTCTTCAACAGCTGTTCATCCCCATAGATTACTAAAACACACACTAATACGGCGTTCACACACGTACGGACCTGCATAGATGTTGATGCGCAAGTTCTGAGCTGAAAAGCTCACTCACACACTCAAAGGTGAGACCTGAGTCATTTTTCTTGGGTGGTCCACCTCGAACGATAAGGCAAGTATGTCTCCCTCGGGTAAAGGCAATAGAAAAGAGAAAAGAGAAAAGAGAGGGCCTCTTTAAACTGCAGCCCATGTTTTGTTAGCACTAGCCGGCTATTCATGTGGAATTTCTATTTGTAGTGTGCTGCTTTAAGAAGTTTTCCAAGCGTCAGATTAAAGAGATCCGCTAATGACGACAAGCCAGAGCACTTTAAAACTACAGAAGTGCAGTTCTGGCCCAGAGGGCTGTGCACACATCAATGTGGCCGTGTGAGAGAGCTCGCACTGCTAAATTACAGACGGTCTTCCCTTCCCTTCGCTCTGTCTTCCAGCTGCGCACATGTGAGGTTGATGATGACAGCAGGGAATGTGGATGTGGTAGATATAATGTCTTTAACCTGACTATTGAACGACGAATGCGAGGAAGAGTTTTGCTTGCAACAACAACTTGTTTATTAAGAGCAGATATTCATTTAACGCGTATTAAGTCAACATGGAATTAAAATGAACTACGTACCTTCTTAATAAAATTTCTGGTCTTATTGTGAACTATTCATCCATGAAAGAAAAAAAAAAATTCATAAGTGAGGAATAATTGACAACGGGCCGTTGAATTATTAGAAAATAATGCACTTTTTTTTTTATTACTTTATTATTTTCTAATAAAAGTAAATGTTTCTGCTTATTGGTAACCACACCTCACGGCACTGTTCAGATGTTGTATTTCAAGACATTTGTCAAGTTTTTGTCCTCAAAACACTCGTGTGTGGAACCAATTTCTTTTCTACCAATGTAACAAAGGTTATAGGGTAGGGAAAAAATATATAAAATTTTAAACAAATATAATAACCAACTAGAATTTTGCATTTTCTGAAGAAAATGTGACAGTTTTCATCTGTGCAAAATTTGCTGCCCTGATGTGTGTTGTGGGTGGTTGCCAGGGTGTCGCTATGTGGTGAGTATTTTTTGTTGCTGCTGTGTGGTTGCTAGAGTCGTTGCTATGCAGTTTCTTACTGGCGCAAGTCAAGCCATCTTCAAGTATAATTCAGTGTAATTCTTTTGTGATTTTTTTCAACCATTTACCAAGGTGAAAAAAAAAGAACATAAGAAAGAGAGACATATTCTTGTGACCTTGTGACTCCTTATGAGGCAGATATTGGGTTTGTAAAAGCAATGTTTGAGCCTTTATTTCCTTTGTGCTTTGGTGTTTTGTGGTTTTGACACAGTGACTGCTGCTTTCAAACAATCACAGTTCAATAGCATCCACAACTCTCCCATGCCAAGAGCCGAGCATGCCAACACGTCCTTCACAAATCCTTCAGCAAACTACAAACACACAAAGCAGCTTGTGGGAGAAAAAGGGTCCAATGCAGTGTGCGGTGTAATTAAAACAGACCTGATGCTTGGAAGTCTTTTGAGAACAGGAAATGGAAATATGAAAGCAAACTACTTTGTTTAACTGCCCTTGAGTAACAGATACTACATACTGCTACATCTGAAAGAGAAAAGACAGATTTTTCTATTGCTGTTGCTCACACTAAAAGCTGCATGGATTTGATGAAAATGAAATAGAAAATTATATTACTGAATCAGTGTTCAAAACCGCAGCCTTGCCTGATTCACTAAGGCACGCTTCCAATGATGTCGGTCAGGTCGGATTTGGAGGAAAATTTCAGGAGAAAATAAGGTTCTGCTATAATGGCGACAGATATGCTGCTTAAATGTTCACTTAAAATTACATTTTTTGTCATGTCTTATGGGACTTTTTTCTTACTATCAGTGACTCGAGGGGCCCTATTTTAACGATCTAAGCGTATGGTCTGCGCACGGCGCAGGTGCACTTAGGGCGTGTCCGAATCCATTTTTGCATCTTCGGCGCGCCAGGTGCATGGTCTAAAAGGGTTGTCCCTATTCTAACATGCAATAAACCAATCGGAGTCTCCCAATCTCCCATTCCCTTTAAAAGTCAGTTGCACTCACGCCATGGCGAATTCGCTATTTAGGTGGGATTTGGCAAGCGGAAAAACTGAACGCTTCTCTAGCAAGGAGACGGATCTGCTCGTGCGCAAGGTTAAAGCATGCGAACAGACCATCTACGGGAAAATCCGGATTACACCAAAGCATGTTTATCTTTATGCACACAATAATAATCTTTTACATTGTGATCCTTTTATTTTTAATATTTGGTATGTTTATGTTCTGCTGTGTGTCCCTGTGTGTGTAATAAGCAAAGTGTACGCGCACCTATAAGCGCATATTACTAACGGGCTCTTTAAATAACAAAAAAATATTGTTTCAGTTGGTCAATGGTGCAGTCTATTTCAGTTGCCTCAAAATAGTAACGCGGCAACAAAGTTGAATTTTCAGCATCATTATTCTTCAGTGTCACATGATCCTTCAGAAATCATTCTAATATTCTAATATAATAAATGAAATCTGTTCTTCATATAAAGTGATTAAATCTCTTTAAAAGACTTTGATTAAACAGCTCGGTTCAAATGTTGACCTTTATGACCTTTTTGGATCTTCTAAGCTTTGGTTACTTGGACTTTCAATGGAGGGACAGATATAGCTCAGGTTTCATTAAAAATTTCTCAATTTGTGTTTGAAAGATTAACCACTTTTATGTGTTTGGAACAACATGAGGGTGAATAAATGATGTCAGAGTTTTCATTTTTGTGGGAACTATCCCATTAAGGAAATTATGTATCATGTACAGTTGGAGAACACCCAATATTCCATGAAAGGATCAGCTTGGATATTTTTTACCAGTTGTAAACCTTTTTTTTTTTTTTTTTTTTTTTTAATGAAAATATGGTAGCTATGGTAGCTTTTTATTGACACACTGTACATATTTATGTAGGATCTATTGACTGGTCTAGCTTCTGATAAGGTGTTTTTTTTTTCTTTTCTTTTTTATCTTTTTATTATTAGAGTTGTGATACATCAGTTACACAAATCTTTCTTGTTTTTTCAATAAAAAGACCTTAAAAAAGTATATGTATAACAATGCTCTAGAGCACCCGGGCAACTGCACAGACAAACGGCACTCACATTTTCTTCAGATAATGTTTCCTTCTACTTAGTTATTCTTTTTAAAAACGAGGGCACAAATGTGTTAGGCTCAGGCGGGAGGTGAGGGCTGTCTGACAGTGTGTAATGAACAGAAGTGTGTGAGGGTGAGAGCTGCACTTTCGAGGCTTGACTTTCTCACGCAGGCCACTGGGATGTTATCAAATGCTGCTTCCTGTGATATGTGGTTCAAAGGGTTCTGGGAATCTGCCCCATCCCTCATCTATCAGCTACCCTCTTCCCAAACCCCAAACACACACACGCACCAAGGCAAAGCTAACGGCGATTATCTTACTTAAATCTCACCAAACATGCTAACTCATCATTCCTGTGGCTGCGAGAGTCTGTGTCAAACCTCAACCATATGATGGCAGATCACTGAATGAGAGCCGCGCACAGCTCAGAGGTCATGGCGGGGTCAGAGAAGGAATGAGGGAATAACAGGACGCATTTGTTCCAGACACCATGTGCTTGAACTTGAACAGACAGAAAAAACAAAATGAGTAAATGAAATTACAGTTCACCCAAAAATGAAATTTGTGTCATCATTTACTCACTCTCATGCTGTTCCAAACCTGTATGATTTTTTTATTTCTTTTGCAGAACACAAAAGAATATATTTTACAGAATGTTTTGGCCCCACTTTATATTAAGTGTCTTTAACTATTATATACTAACATTTAAATTAATCATTTGATACATTCACTGTAAATTTACAGGTAATTTCTAACAGTATTAAAACAGTAACATGCTGTATCTTTTACAGAATGTCTGTAAATAAACACCAGTTTTCTGTTTTCAGCCCGTTTCTTTCGTAATACAGCATCACACTGTAGAGGCGTTGCATTATGGGATTGAATTTTTCCTCACGCTCATTTCAAGTTTTTCAAAATTTCTAGGTGAAGCAAATACATTTTAACATCTCTCCCAACGTGTTTAGCGTTCTATGTCTACTCTTCAGGGTTTAATGCAATCATCAAATCTGTGTGAGTTTTAAGCTTTTGTGAGCATCAGTTAGCCTGTGACACAGGTTAAATGGAAAGCGCTGCGTGAAAAGATGGAGAAATTATTTTTTGCCGGAATAATCAAAACTTTTTTGCCTATGGGCCTGTTTACACGTGGTCATTAATTAAGTGATGACTGAGCATTAGTGATGAACACCTGCTGTTAACAAGCAGAATCACTGAAGAAAAGAGAAACACAAGAACTACAAGGCTGTGGCTGAAGTCAGTTGTAGTTCTTGTGTTTCTCTTTTTTCATTGATTCTTGCTAACAGCAGGTGTTCATCACTAATGCTCAGTCATCACTTAATTAATCGCTTAATTATCTCATTAACTTGAACTCTGCTTCTGTGTTACTTTAACACTATATAGAGTGGGACCATATGTACTCTGTGCAGAGTTGATTTAACTCTGGGGATTATGCTGTGCATTATTTTTAGGCTTCTTTTCTGTAGTGTAACAGGACACGTCCTTACTGCAATTACATTCTTAGCTGTTTTTGTCCTTGTGTTCACAAAAATGCTCGGCTATGGTGTTAGTTCTGTGTGGTGCTCCGGTTTTCTCCTCACAGTCCAAAGACATGCAGGTCAGGACTGGATATTCCCAATTGGCCATAGAAGTGTGTGTGAGTGTGAGAGTGCCTTAGCACTCTCAGTGCTGGGTTGCATCAGGAAGGGCATCCGGCGTAAAATCTGTGCCAAATCCACTGTATGTGTGTGGATAATTCAGATAAAAAGCAGACTCTGCAAATGAGCGGGACTAACACTAGGAAAATGAAGATATAGATATGATATAGACCCTGAACATGGCTCAAGAACCAAGAAAGGGAAATGACTTCCAAACTGCAAATGTTTTGCAAAAAAGAGCAGTACTGTGAAAAATATGTTGTACTGCAAAACACTTGTGCTGCTACTGAGGTGTGATACGGGTAAGGTTAGGACAGGGTTAGTAGTAGGTTTAAGGGTGGGTTAAGGTGTAAGGGATGGGTCAACAGTTTAATTATAGATGTCATTATAAAAGAGATATGATGTATTTTAAATGTAAGTACAATGTAAAAACATGTATGTACACAAAAAGGGCTTTTCACACTGCGCTTAACTCCGGGTTATCGTCGTTGTAAACACTACTTTTAAGCCCGGGTAAAGGAATGTTTCACACTTGTAATTTAGAAGCTGGGTTATCACCGCTTTTTACCCAGAGTTATGAAACCCTGCTCTGGAGCAGGGTTAGCACCACATTAACCCTGCATTGCGGTGCCTAACTTGTACAGTTTGAAACAATGCAGTGTTGTGTTACAGCTAGACGCTTAGCAAAAGACAACCAAACGCATATATTTGCCTGCTTTAGACAGTCATGGAAACACTGCGCATTATATATAAACAGTAAATTCAGCAATTGAGAGGAACAATGTCAAATGCTGACAGAAAATGCGACAATTTGAGTGAAGAAGAGACAGTTTCCGTTTCCTTTATAGTCCGAAATGTCCATTCA
This sequence comes from Hypophthalmichthys nobilis, assembly GCA_037950665.1. Taxonomy (NCBI): domain Eukaryota; kingdom Metazoa; phylum Chordata; class Actinopteri; order Cypriniformes; family Xenocyprididae; genus Hypophthalmichthys; species Hypophthalmichthys nobilis. The sequence goes on from CM075475.1 coordinate 7,006,872, forward strand.
GTTTAAACTCGATAGTACATTCGGCAATACCGGATGCACAATGCTAAAGCTATCTAAACAGGTTGTGTGCTGCATTTATTCAATCAATGACACTCACACCGCCAATAAGCAAATACGATCATTAACCCAGGGTTTAGGAATGTACAATGTGAAACGTCAGCTTATGAATACCCAGGATTAATTGTTAACCCCATGTAAATTATGAGCAGTGTGAAAAGTGAAGCAAGATAACCCAGGATTCCATTTACCCAGGGTTTAGAATGACCCAGGGTTAACTATTTCATGGGTGAAAAGCCCTAAAAAGTGCATTGTATTAAATGATTCATTTAAATGTTAGTAAATAGTAGTTAAAGACACTTAATATAAAGTAAGACACATTTTTTTTGGGTGATGGAATGGAAAGGCTTAAAAATTTTGCTTAAAATTAGCTTAAAAACACTAACTATAGCTTTTTTGTTTGAAACTATAGTGAACACCTCTCCTCAAAAAGTTCGATGATTTGAAGGATCATTCATGTCCGAAGCACAAAAGGAGTGAGTTATGAGTCAAGCATAATACTACTAAGTATGAGCAATAGTACTAATAGTCTTAGCAAACACCACTAACTACAGCTTTTTTTTTTTTTTTGGTTGAAACTATAGTGATTAAGCTCAATTTTGAAAGGGTAATTAATTGCAGCTGGAATGAAAATTAGTGTGCTACTGAAGTAGTGCAGTGTGAGTCAGTACTGATACCTGTGCACACGTCTGTGTAGCATGACACTGAGATCAGCAGAAACAAGTCAGATGCATTTGTTTAATGCTTTTCACAATACACATGGTTTCAAAGCAGCTTTGCATGATGTTAATGTTTATAAAATCTTAATATCTTCATGCCCTATAGTCATACTTTTACACAGTTTAGAGCTGGACGATAATATAGTCCACATTTTGCAATGATACAAGCAAACAAGCAAGTGAGATTTGCTAAGTATACATCCCTAATTGTGTGAATGCTGTATGTATGCGGATAAAGTTGGATATACTTATATATCTAACTTTATATGAAGAGCGGAGGGATTTAATATAGTTTACATTTTGCCACAATATAAACAATCCAACAGTTGAGAAACACTCCTGTCCTCTCACACTGCTGTCACATCCTCTCTTATCTGTCTCTGCTCGCGGTTCTAATAAAGCTGCTGCTGTACGAGTCAGAGAGGTAATGCATGTCAGGACACATTCTCTCATTGGACGTGTTTTAACGTGTCACTGCTGCCTTACACACATCTTACAGCACACACTTGAAGTGTGTGTGTGTGGTTAAGATAGCCTTGAGAATACACACATCAACCCCCAACCTCAAATGAGCACATGGTTAAAAGAGCACACATGAAAGAATCAATTACAGGCAGGACTAGCAGTGGAGGGATGCACCTGTGGAATGGAAAGTATCATGAACGTGCTTGATCATCTGCTGAAGTCTGACTAGATTTTTACATATTCTGAAGAAAATGTGAGTTGTGTTTGCCTGTGCAAAACTCATCGCCATGAGGCAAGAGTGATCTGAATGGTTGCCAGTGCATTACAAGACAGTTGCTATGGTGTTCTGAGCAGTTTACTGCATTACTTTGGGGTTGCCAGTGAGCTTATATGTGGTTGCTAATTTGTTCTGGGCAGTTGCCCAATCCCTGTGTTATTATGGGCACGCATATGGCTAGGCTCCTTCTTCAATGTATGTGTGTCCCCCCGTCTCATAACTCATTGGTTCTTGAGCCTCAAGCAACTTGTTTGAGTTTCTGTTTACCATATTTGATGTGCTCTAAATATGTGTGTTGATCAATGTTTATATGTGAATAAAGACCTAAATTAATTTTGGTGGAATTAACTTTTTTGGTGGAATGAGGGCCAGAAATCACTCTGGTTTCATTAAAATATATTTTACTTTGTGTTTCAAAGATGAACAAAGTCTCCTGTATTTGGAATGATATGAGGATGAGTAAATGATGACAAAATTTTTGTGCGAACTAACGTTTTTAACAACGTAATGCAAATGTTTGACTTAACAAACACCACTAATTATGAGCATCATCCAAAGAAGACAATGTTCCCATTGAGTTGCTTACATGGGATGCTTTTTGAACTATTCCTATTTACCTGATAAATATGATGTTTGTCGCTCAACAACAAAAATATGAAACAATACACTTAATACTCATACTCTTGTTTTCCCAGACAAGGCTTAAGCCTAGTCCCAGTTTTGATTAGATTTTTATAAGATGTAATAATTTCACATTAAATCTCCAAATTCATGTAGACAACATAAATATGGTATATTTTAAATATTTGTTTAATGGCATCTTTTTTACTAAGTACTATGATATTTTACTACTAGGATTTTTCTCAATTTCTGGGGATGAAATGAGTATTTATAAACATTTACCACTACAGCATAATTGAAAACGATAATTTTTTACATTTAATAAGCTTTAAAAAATACATAATTTTTTAATTTACAGCAGCAGGTTTATTAGGCTGCTGTCACTTTAAGACCTGACGCACATGACACAGATCTGAAACACATTCGAAGTTCTTCCAACCGTTTACATTTATTTGAGACATTTAGACATTTTAACTCATTCAGGACTGTGCTTAGTGTATATTTGCCAATAACATATAAGAATATTTGCCAATAACAGGCATTTCGACATAATTTTGTGTGTTTTTGTGCGTTCAAGTGTGAAAGAGAACTCAAATCACTACTGCCGCGCTGAGAAGCGATTTTCTGTGCGCGTGTGTCGAATGCGTGTTCACATAGAGCCACTTCTCAGACAGCGCACCAGTACCGATTTGAATTCTCTTTTGTGTCTTATCACACTTGAATGGTTTAAAAGCATTTGAATGAATGACAGCTTGATCATATAATGCAGGGATGGGCAGCTTCGGTCCTGGATGGCCACTGTCCTGCAAAGTTGAGCTCCAATCCTATGTAAACACACCCGAACAAGCTAATCAAGGTCTTCAGAGTAACTAGAAAGCTACAGGCAGGTACATTTTTATCAGGGTTGGAGCTAAACTCTGCAGGACAATGGCCCTCCAGGGCCGAAGCTGCCCATCTCTGATATGATGTAACACCAAAGGATGCCAGAAAAAAAAAAAAAACTGATGCTGTGTAAATTGCGTTGAATATTTTTAATGCATTAAAAAGAAAATAATTAATCACAAAATTAAAATGTTAATTTTGACAGCCGTAATATTTATTTATCAATTATAAATTAATTTTCAGTGAGTTTTATGCCAATCACAAGGTGTTTTAAAACCAATAACAACCATTTTGCATAGTATTGGGCATTTGCATGGTAATGCATTTCAGTGTTTGTTTCTCAGGACATTTTTGTTTATTTTTGTCTGATTAACAATTGAGGTACTGTGTTAAGTTAACTTGTTGTTCAATGTAAAATCCGGATCCTGCACACTTGTAGGACTGAACCTGTAATACAGTTGTTCTCAAACTTTTTTTTTTTTGTCACACCTGCCTTTAAACCTTTAAAAATGCCCCACACTTTGAGAACCACTGCTGTGATAAGAGCACCGCAAGTCTTTTCGCAATGTCTTTTGAAAATGAATGAATAAAAGTACACTGCCACTATGGATCAGATGAGCATGCTAATAAACACAAAGCTGTGATGACCGTGATGACAAAGCACAAACATATCTCCATGTTGTTTTCCTGTACATTATAAATAGAAAATCAGCATCAGAATGACACATGCCACATACGGCCCGGATGCATGTGGCACTGTGAGATATGTTGCATGCTGTGTGAGTGATGTCACAGCAAGAGTGCAACATGGCAGGTCTCCTGTGGTGATGGAGGCACAGATCAAAGTGCTGCGGTTTGACACTGGAGGTGCAGAGCTATTGTTGATGTCACAGCCAGGCATGGCAGCAGTAGTCAAGAGTAAAGCCAGGCTTAAACAGCAGCTGTGCATGATGGGGCTGCTGGGTTTAAGCAGTAGTTTGAAACCGGACCAGCACACGCACCCTTCTGTGTCATCTGTGTGCTGGAACACAACTGCAAGGTGAGTCACAATGTGGCTGAGTGGCTTTGATCATAGATACGTATCTAGAAGGACGGCCACAGTCATATCTGCAAACTAGTGTTTGGAGCACATGCTACTGCCAATCAGAGAGAGGAAGGAAAACAGTAAACAGCAGGAGATCAAATACACACAGTCGCTCTGTTTCAACAGCAAGACAACAGCCTACCTAGGCAACATTTTAAGGTATCATAGATGTGTTCTGAATGTGAAGACTGTTCCAAATAGTAGGCTGCACAATTAACTAAGGTGCATTGTGACAGTGACACAAGGTATCAAATTTAAGACTTTTTTAAGAACTGCACAAATAAAATTAATATCATACAGAACAAATCCATACAATCACAAAATAAATGTATCTCAGATTATTTTACTTCATTAAACAGGCTGCAGCACACATTTAACTCCCATTTCCCCGCCATTGACGAGTTTTCCCAGCTTTCTGTGTTTTCACTGTTATACGCTAGGGGTGCTATGACACATCTACAGTATCTCAAGATCAAAACACAGGCAAAGAAGAAGCAGAAACGAGCGATCTCATAAGCAGATGCATATGAAAAATAATGCTATCATCAACAATAAACAGCATATACACTACCAGTCAAAAGTTTGGAATCTGTAAGATTTTTAATGTTTTTAAAAGAAGTTTTGTCTGCTCACCAAGGCTGCATTTATTTAATTAAAAATACAGTAAAAACAGTAATATTGTGAAATATTATTACAATTTAAAATAACTGTTTTCTGTTTGAATATATTTTATAAAGTAATTTATTCCTGTGATCAAAGCTGAATTTTCAGCATCATTACTCCAGTCTTCAGTGTCACATGATCCTTCAGAAATCATTCTAATATGCTGATCTGCTTCCAAACTTTTGACTGGTAGTGTATATCAAAACGGCCTAATGTTACAGAGTGAAATGTCGACCCAGGAAGTGGTTAGGACTGTATAAGCTTTGGAAGTATTGATGGACTCAATCTACTCCATCTAGGTTTTGATCATCGTTCTGAATCTGATCAAGACGTAGTCTTTGACAAAAGTGTGATTTTCTCAGTTTTTTTGCTCAAGATTTTGCTTTTTTTTAATGAAACTTACCCACATTTAAGTGTTGATAAAAAAAGAATGTATGAAGCTAGAATAATTTTTTTTTTTAAAGCAGAGGGTCTGTACTTTCTTTTGATATACTGCATGTTCAGATATTCGTAAGACAAAATATTCTGGGGGTCATCAAATTTTTGTGAAAATGACCAAAAACATTCTCATACTAAACATGGTCAAAGCTTCAAAAAAAGAGTTGGACGTATGATGGAGTATTTCTGTGCCAAATACACTTCTTCAGGGTTCATATAAGTTTCGGAAAGTTTTTTTTTGGAGTATGGGCCAGTATGACGTCATAAAGGGCGGAATTCCTTGTATGGGCACTTCTCCCAGAAGAGTGCGCACACATCAACCAGAGTGAGAGCAAGAGCTCGCCCACCAACGCGCTTCGTTTGAGTTACAGAAGTCGCTTGCACAGGACTTGCTCGAGAAAGATTTGTCATTTTGTTTTTAGACCACGAAATTAACAATGTCACCAAAGAAGTGTGTTTTTGGTTGTGAAGGAAAGATAACCTTGTTCAGAACCCAGTGTTAAGGGAACAGTGGATGCAGTTTGTTTTTCTGGGGCAGCAACGGAGTTGTGCAAGTGTGTCCCGGCATTTTGGTGACAAATGTTTAATAAACAAGGCCCGAGTTCGATGCTGGATTTGCATATCGTTTGAAACTGAAAGATGGCGTGGTCCCAAGGATAAAAGATTCTGGTCATGAGTCGGAATCGCAGGCGGTAAGTAAAACTGCATGAAATGTCTGTGTTTTGTTGACAATCGGTGCGTAAGTGTATATAATGTAAACAAAACAAACGTATAGTGAATCAAAAGTTATTTAGGGATAATGCGATTATGTCTTGCATGCTCGTGACTCTTTAGTTCCGCCCACGGCACGCCTCCAGGAGCTTGACTGTTTTCGCAAAGAATCGGTATGCTGTATCTTTCTTTAAAAAAAAAAAAAAAAAGACTTCTCGGAGGTATGAAGGAAGCAATACTATTCTGTAGGTACTCAAGATTAACATGAGATTGCCAGAAACTGTGTGTTTTGTCCCCTTTAAAATACTTTTTAAGTATAAACACATGCACTGAAATTGGTTTATGAATGAATACATCAAAACATATGATTTAAAGGTCTACTGATATTGGATTTTGCTGATACAATAATAATGTGTTTAAAGAAATGCAATAAAAAAATTCTTGCGTAGATGTTAGTAAACATTTTATACTGTAAGTGTTAAATAATGCTCCTTCCTGTGACAGAGTGGCCCAGAGAAAAGCCACAAGAGTTTGTTAAATTAAATGCCAGATACATTTATTTACAACAGTTATTACACCAATAATAATTAGAAATTATGCAGAATGTGGGACCTTTAATTATATAAAAATGCCCGAAATACACTGGGACTCTTATTTTGAAATGTGCATGCTTTACTACTGCCAGCTGCACTCTTACAACCATCTACAACATGTTACAATACAAACACCATAAAGAAAACATTTATTGTATAGTTATAATCCATGAGCAGCAGATGACAAGCAATCGCTTGGCATAAATGTTGCGGTATTCAATGATTGACTGTAAACATTAGCAGACTGGGTCAAAGAGCCACTTTCACATTCAACGTGAGCAGAGGCCTTCCTTCTGGAAGTTTGTTCCCCATTCATTTTCTCCATCGACATTACAAATAAATCTTTGGTTAAGAGTCATGCACTACTCTTCTTTCTCTTTATTTAAGGTATATCATTTATCTGTCTATTCTGCACAACATCCCACATTAACAAAATCTTCCACAATTCATTGTCATGGTAACAGCGACATCTCTTCAGGATTATGGGTAGTGTAGTACTTCAGTGAGGATTCGGCAATTAAACAAGATTTTTATTATTATTTTTTTTAAAGTTGAATTTAAACTGACTTGTGGCTTCTAGAGAAGCACATGCCATCAACAACAAGTCTTGTATGCTATATATGTTTTAAGATATTCCCAGTTTCTGGAATCCTACTGTTGTGTGAGCTATAAGCTGGGCAAATAAATATAGAGGAAAGAAAAAGTCATACAGTGGTGACACATAAACTCTACCTGACAACACTATTTTGGGCCTTATACAGACATATGCAACACAGTCAATTAAAGACAGAAGGAAAGTTTTCACAGACAGTATTTCTAAAGCTTTCGGGTGGAGAAAGTGGGACTTTAGGAGACCTGACAAACAAACACATGTTTAATCTTAAGCAATATGAGCAACAGAGACATCTGATAGCAGACAACGCAATCAGAACAACTGTTTTGGGATTATTGCATTCAAACGCGCCACACTTTGATGTTTCTTTCTGCTCTTTTTTTGTCTCAAGCCCTTCAGCTTTCATAATCCGCCTTTGAAGTGAGCGACTTGGCAACAATGTCAGTGTGTGACACGCTTGTTCTTACCGTCCAAACACACACAGGCTGTGCAAACCATTCTTTCCTGTCTGCTCTCTTTCTGTCTTATCAGTAATGCTATACATGTGTCTGGACTTATATCAACTAGTCAGTCATTAATTAGACTCTTATTAAACTTATTAACACTCAGAACACTGAAGGTTTTGCGTGGTCAAACACACATTGTAACTGGACTACAATCCCTGTAGCCAGTCGGACTCCATAACGCCCCTAATATCAGCTGAACCGTGTGTCAGTCTAAAACTCAGATTCCAATCAAAATGAGAGAGCAGGAGATTGCTGGCCTGCTGAGAGCACAGGTTCAACTTGTGTCCATGCACATATCAGAAGTTACTGTATTTACTGGCTTTACATGGTCATAACAGGAATATTGAATATAACAGACAAAGTTAGTAAGTGACTCTATTGCACTTATCTCATTACATTTTCCACAAAAAGTCTTGCAGATGTGTTTACAAGGACAGTATGTATTTTAGCATTTTGCTCTATAGACAGCATTACTTTTACACACAATTTTCATTTGTTTTTATAAACTGAGGGATGATTGAGATAATTTTTATGCAGTAATCGACACGATAAAATGGAAGGAGCGAAGGATGAACAAGCATTTGCAAGGGAGGGTTTAAGTGACTAAATGATTGGAGAAATCTTAAGCATTTTGTTTAAACATTAAAAATGCCAAAAAATTTAAAATATATAAATAAAAATTGCAATGGAACATATGCATGGGTGAACTGTTCACAATAAGAGGCATTTATAAAATTTATATGCTGTATAATTTTCATTTCACACTGACTTTAAATTGTAACCTGTAATTCTTTAAAAAAAACAAGTGTTAAGAGATATAGTGCTGACACAGTGGAGAAAACCAGGTTTTTAAACGTTAGTATTTCAGAAAAGTACTGAGAGAGTTTTAACATACTGACATTGTACATCCATGTCACACACTGTATTCATAACGATCAGCAGACTGTGGGAAACACATGATGTATGCAGGTCTGGAAAGATTTCTTTTATGAGCTTATATGAAGCTTTCAGCAGCTGGTATCGTTTCCAACACTTGCACATAATTTCAGTGTCTATCCTGTCAGACCCTTCTGATTTAACTCATTCATATTGATAAAACTCTGATCAAACTAGAGCTTTTGGAACTAAAAAGTATGGTTTAGGAATTAAGTAAGAAACTAAATCCAGTGTAAGCAGAAGGAGAGAGATACATCAGGAAATCAATGCTATTTACACTGTAACTTACTAGTAAAGTCAGTCTTGCACTCGGGCAGTATCTTCAGCTCAGTACAGCTATCTAAATGACTGGGGAATTACTTAAATCTCAAAAAGTACTTCACAAACCTCACATTTCAATAACATATTTTAAATCTATTACATTTTAAACCTTTGCATAATGGCGTTTGCCTGTTTTTATTTTTGTAGGCCAAAACCCTGAAACGAGTTAGCATTTTAACACTTAATGAAGTCAATGTGTTTTTTGAATGGGTTTTTGGTTTAATGCTTGAAATAAGGTCTGTGGTGAAGCTCAAGATATTTTCACGTTTTATTCTACATTATAAAATACATCTCTTTGATTTTTAATTTTTTTAAAGCTTGTCTTGAAAAGAGGAGATTGCTAACAAGTGGCTAAATAGGACTACAGAGGTTATCGAGGACATTAAATGTCACCACACCGAACAAACTAATCAACTAAATAGTTTGCTTTCACAGCCTCAATGTGTTTATAATCACACTCTTGCTATTCTAACTCAACTATTCTAACTCAAACTTTCATGGAAATGTGTTTTAAATAAAGGCTAAAAGAGTTTAATGCTTAATGGTGCTGACACTGAAGTCGTGAAGTTGTGCTCATTATCAAGACGAACAAAAAGTTTAAGAATCATAATCTTTTGTTGGTTTAGCTTATTTTCGGCAATAATCCAAAAGCCAACAGAAAAATTCTTTTGGGTTTTTGTTGAGGGAACTAGTGTGATGCTGACTTCAAGGTTGACCTTCAAAAATATGTCATCACTGCAGCGCTCTATTAGAAAGGCTTACTTTACTAGAGCATTCCAATTTCTCCCATTCACAGCAATATCAGTGGTCCGTATCGGCTATACGGCGTGTCTGTGAGAACTAGACTACCTTTTGAGGCACTCCTGAGAGCTACTGCACTTACATCTAAAGAAAACAAGTGTTATGAAGTAAATACCAATTTACTATTTATCTATTTGTTTTTAATAAAGCAGCATGCATTATTAAAATACCCAAAGTTTTAATGAAAAAAAAAAATCATACCCCTGTTTTCACAGACAGGGCTTAAGCCTAATCCCCAGAAATGCATGTTTGAGCTGTTTTAACTGAAAGTAACTTGTACTGACACATCTTAAAATATGTCAGTGTTATTGTTTTGTCTCAAGATGCACACCAATAATGTTTTTATTAAATGTCCTAAATAAACTAAGGCCTAATCCTGGCTTAATCTAAGCACTGTCTGTGAAACCGGGCCATAGAGTTTACTGTTGCATACTGTTTCACATACTATTGTTTTTAAAATGCACTATGTATTCAGTTCTGAACACAGCTTATATTTCAGCATGTGCTTATAATGTTTATGACGTACACACTGTAGTCAACGTTTGGGAGAGTACAGGAAAAGCAGTGGTGATTCTAACTCTGACCCTGAACACAGAGAGCATTACAGCTTCAGTGACAAAACTGAGCAGTTCAAAGCAGAAGTCACCACTTCAAAACCCTCGTAAAAACACCACACTCCAATCGGCCACGATCCCAAACCCTCTTTGAAAGCTCCACAAAGGACAGCAGAGTCATGTCTACTCCATAAAAGCCCGGGCCAGACTCCGGCACCTCTGTCATGCAAAAAAGCATGTTGGAGGCCTTTTGTGCGCAGTTGTTTCAGTTGTTACACACATAAAGAGCTGAAAACACTCAGTCAGCCATGATAGATTGGTCAAAACAACGACACAACAAATCATTTGGATGAATCTAAAGAAGCCTCTTTGTTAAGGGTGTCACACTTTAAGCTCATTTTCATATGCATCTTATATGAAAGTATGTTGCTGGGCCATATTGTACACATCTGTGGCATCTGAAGTCCTCTTATAATGCTATTCAGGGTTTCTTCACCAAAAAATGTTTAGGTTTTTCACGAGCATTTTCTATCCTCTCCCTGACCCTTAGTATTAAACAGACTGTTTAACTAGTGTACCTTTAAGACTTCCATATGCAAATGTGATTGGCTAACCGCTTTGCATATGAAATGAGTTACCTAACCGAATGGCTGAATATTCAATTGGTGTTAATATAGGTGTCCGGATCAGCAAAAATGGCGATTTCTTGGAATCAGCAGTTAAAAATTCTGATAATAGAATAGAACTACATGTTGTTTAGGCAGCAATGTTGTTTTGAAATGACACCCATGTTTAAGGTAACATCCTAAACTGTAAAATGACCAACAAAACTATTATTTAAACATCTTAACAGTTCAATAGTACATGTTTTGACAAAAAAAAAAAGTTTTATAAAACAATAAAAAAAAAAAAAACATGTATGTTATATATAATTGGTGTGAACAAAACAGCAGATGGTCTGATTGAAAATGCAAACTCAGGTTACGCTTTATTTCGATAGTCCACATTAGACATTCTACTAACTCTCATTGGAGCATTAGTAGACTGTTAGGTTAGGTGTTAGGGTTTGGGTTAGTAGAATAAGTTGACATGTAGTTGCAAAGTTGCTTATAGTCAGTAGAGTGTCTGCTGAGGAGCATCAAAATAAAGTGTTAGCAGATTTTAAGCTGACCGTCTACTAATACTCGAATGACTGGTAGATAACATGTAGTTGCAAAGTTTCTTATAGTTAGCAGAATGTCTAAAGGCCCGTTCACAACAAAAACAACAACTATAAAGATAACTATAACGATAACTATATTTGTGTCCAAGGAACAATAACTGTCTGTTTATTGTAAGCTCACGCGCTGCGGTTTCAAAGTGTGTACAACATGTTTTTAAACATGTTTTTGTTGTTCTTGCTGCATCTACACGGCTTTAACCAGCAGATGTCCTCAGCATGCTGTTTCGAGTGAATAGCTAGTGTAATCGATCTAATCTAACAGTGAATTTACCTGACGAAGTCAATATAGTGGAAAAAAACAACAACACCTATAGTCTTTTTTACTGCAACTTCAAAGGAATCAAGACAATGTTGTCGAAACTAGCGCTGGATACCTGAGGTAATTTTATGTTACACTGTTTACTAACTTGCCATAATGATGTCATTGTTAATACTTCTCACCATTTATTCCGAGGGTAGGACCGATTGTATATGTGTATATTTGTATATATGTTTTCCATATATTCATTTTCTTTAAAGTATCCTTGAAAAGGGGGTTTGACTTGGCTTTTTCTGGACGTCGGCGATTAACTTCTCCAGAATGTCGTCTGCCATTTTAAATGCGCAAGCCCTTAAATTTTCTGATTGGCTGTCAGTGTTTTATCATTCAAGCTGAAAAAAAAAAATCGTTCTGAAAGTGATCCCAACGATATTGTTCCTCTATATCAGGGGTGGGGAACGTTGATCCTGGAGGGCCATTGTCCTGCAGAGTTTAGCTCCAACCCTGAAAAAAACACTCACCTGCCTGTAACTTTAGTAATCCTGAAGACCTTGATTAGCTTCAGGTGTGTTTAATTAGGGTTGGAGCAAAACTCTGCAGAACAATGGCCTTCCAGGATCAACGTTCCCCACCCCTGCTCTATATCATTATCGTTATAGTTGTGGTGTGAACTTTGCTATTCTTTTATATTTAGAATGATTTTTAGAACTAAATCTTTAATGTTATCTTTATAGTTATTGTTCTTGGTGTGAACGGGCCTTAAAGCGGATCATCAAAATAAAGTGTCACCCAAACTCACTCTCTGAAAGTAGGTGGCGCTTATGAAAATGCAAAAATACAGCAGTTACCACAGAGGTAACAAATCACATGAATGCAGCTGTCGGTTAACAATCAGTTTGCTGATACGATCACATAACGTGTGTTTGCGTTTCCTAACCTTGTTGGTTTGGTCAGCATCTCTGTTGAGTTGTCTCCTCTCTTCGTCCCAGCGGCTCTGTGCTTCCTGCATTTGTCTCTCTAGACCCTGCTGCGTCTGCCGACTGGCTTCCTTGGTGTTGCTCAGAGACGTCTGCAGCTCAGCGATCACCTGTGTGGACACATCCAAACACACACTCGTTCATCTTCTAACAGATATGTCATGGCAACTATAGCAACAGGCACCTGAGCTCAGTGATCAGTAAAGCTCTTCAGGGTCTGCGTTAATTACTCAGATAATGGATTCTGCTTAATTTTAATGCTTGACCAGCTGGAGTCAAAGTTTCCAGCAATGTCCTTGAGGTTTTCAGCAGACTTTTTTTTTTTTTTCTTTTCACTGGAAGCCAAGATCTCAAGTCAGCTGCTGGTGTTACATAATCAGTCGCCTCTAATATACACTCAGATGAACCAATAAGAGGATGAAATGGTTGAGAGGTTTAATGTTGAAGAAGCTAATGTAATTTGAAGTAGTTCAAGCTACTCTAAAATAGTGAGCTACACTAAATGCTTATACTTAGCTAACTTCATTGAAGCTGTTAAAGGGAGGCAAAAACTTTGCAATTCCATAACTATTGGATTACAGGGGAATAAATCTGAGCAGTACTGAACCGCCACAAAAACAAACAGGATCTCAACAGTGAAAGCATCAATCTTGAATTACTGTAATTCCATAATTGATACAGTCATTGAACCAAACTGAATCAACCCTGAACTGACTTCAGCTGAACAATGACACTATTTTTCAATTCTTTTAGTTTGTTTCATTGAATCATTATTTTCCTATTTATATCTGTAAAGCTGCTTTGAAACAACCTGCATTGTATAAAGAGCTATAAGAATAAAGGTGACTTGACTAATTTACATAAAATAAGTGAATAATGTAATTTATTTTTTAAATTACTAAAAACAGATGGCATTTAATTTATTTTGCTACAAAAAAAGACAATGCCACACCCAAGCAATAGCTGGAAAAAAACACTAAGAAAGGACTTTCGAGAATTAATTATGACTCAACTTTCGCAGGGCGAAATATACTAGCTATGTAGCAAATCTCAATTGCTAAATCTAAACTGTGTTATCACCCATATCTATCATCTGCTAAATGTTAAAAACATTAACATCATGGTTTTCTGTAAAGCTGCTTTGAAACAATGTGTATTGTGAAAGGAGTGATACAGATAGAAGTTTAAGCACTTGATTTTTGCCCATTACTCCAATTTCTTTGTATGTTTATTTGCATTCTGTCAGCTTATGCAATATGCACTTCTCTGTTTACGATTCGATGTCAAGACCAGAGAAAAAAAAGTCAACTATGAAATCTCATGTAATGCATTATTGGCTTTTAATAATGAACAGATTTTGATGGTTATCGTTTTGTTGCCTGTGTAAACACACTTAATGACTGTTAAAATGTGTCTCTGTCAAGCGCAGATGAAGGTCTAGCCTCTAGCCTTTCCATAGTCCTGTCAGAATCACTGTTAGGGCCCAAATGAGAGCCGTACAGTAAAATCCCCGATAGACCACCCCTGCTTCACTACAGTCGCTCTTCACATTTCACACACAAACCGAAAAAGAACAGGAGCAAAGCGAGAGAAGATGGACTGTTTAATGAAGCTCTAGCGAGATGAAAATGAGAAAAACTGGCCCTTTGAAATCTCGCAGTCCAAATTCAGATTCTATTTCAACTGCAGCCAAGAGAGCAGTGGAGCGCAGGGCAGCGGTGAAGCTCAGGGCTAGACAGATAATTGTTTATTGTGCATAAATGTTTGGAGGAACGGTTTTACTGGAATCCGTTCATTGTGTGGGAGTTGGGAGTGAACTCTTGGAGCGGACACAGAGGGAGAGATTAGGCTTATTTTGTCAGTGGGCGAACCACATGAAAGCACCAAATGCCCCATTATTATGGTAACATAAGTTCTCATGGTAAAAATTATTTGGCTATACAGATTCTCGCATCAAGTCTTTTGCCTGAAGGGACACACTCATCTCTTGATTGTTATTCCTCGCTCTTGATATTAGGGAATTTTGCTGTTAATGGATTCAGCATGTCTTCTTTCATTTTAAAGCATTTCTTTAGATTGATGGAAATGTTATACTGTAGCTATGAGGTGTTAAACTGACATCCACTTTCTGATGGATGACTGAAGTATTGAGATGGGCAAAAACAAAACAATATATATATATATATATATATATATATATATATATGAGATAAGCTTTAGTGGTATAATGAGACATTGGGGAATTACCAGAATGGATCAACTTGGTAGGCGATATGGCATAAATATTCACATTTTATTTCAGTCAGGATCACGATCCACGATTTTATCACAGTTCTTTTTCATGTTGGTTTTTTAAGACTATTTTGCAAGTCACTGAGCAATAGAGTCAAACTAATTTCCCTATTTCAAAAATTTAGCCTTAAAAGGTAACAAAAAAAAAAAAAAAAAAAAAAAAATGACAGACCATTTTAGGCCAAAGTAGAGGAGGACCAAAATGTTATTTAACTTTATTTTATTTCATTATTTTATCTTTGTCATTAAAAATAACAACAAATATGCAAAATACAACATAAGATACAAATGAAATAAACAGTGCTTAAATTTCAGCTGTAGTAGGTATATTTAAAAGTAGCATTCATCTAATAAATTTAATAAACAAATGTAAAAATAAAACACTACATAGACTCTTTATGAATTAAACATACATTGATTCATATTAAAGTAACTAAACTATTCAGTCAAGGGTTATTAAGTCTTAGTCTTTTGTTGTTTGATTAACATTAATGACACAAGGTTTATTAGGCTACTGTCACTTTATGACCGAATGCACGGATCTAATACACAGACATGCATCCGATTTTCTCCCAACTCTTTATTTCCACTAAAGAAATAACTGTGTTTATATAAACCTTGCATGTATTTGACAGTTTAAGTGCAATAAGACGCGAAAGAGAAGTAATCACGCGCTGTGTACATGTGCAAAAAGGGTGTGCGAAAAGTGAATGTCAGAACAGCGTGTGAATAAATTGTTTAACTGGCAAGGCTTTAAAACGCATGCAAATAACAAACCTTAGTGATAGTGAAGAACTGCAATGTCACGTGAGCTTAACCCGCTTTGCTAAAAATGTGATGTGAATGTACGTTGCGTTGTACAGTATGTTGGGACAGAGGCGTTAGAACTGTAACTGACAGAATGTGTGCACTGTAGCACGATACTACAATCTTTCTTCAAAAGCAGATTGTGGACAATCTAAATCATGATATCGCACACCCCTATCTACGCTTACCAAGTTTATCATGGGCTGTTAGCATGTTACAATGTAGTTGCTTGGGTGTTGCTATGGATTATAATATTCTGGGTCTAGATTCTTCAGTCTAAGTTTTTTTTTTTTTTTTTTTTCTGTTTTATTGTCCATTTGTCAAAAATTGTTGAATCACTAATTCAATTCAATTCAATTCACATTTGTAGCGCTTTTCACTGTACATATCGTTTCAATACAAGTTTACAGAGACAATTTAGAGTAATATATTAAAATATTGAGTAATATATTGAAAATAGCAGAGGGCCTAACACAGATCCTTGTGGCACTCCATAATTTACTGATGTTATCTTAGATTTTTTCCCGTTTAAATATACAGAATGTTAACGGTCTGATAGGTATGATCTAAACCACCTTAAAGCCTGTCCCTGAATACCAGTGTAATTTTGTAGTCGATCTAAGAGTATTTTATGATCTATAGTATCGAACGCAGCACTGAGATCAAGTAACACTAGTATTGAGATACAGCCTTTGATTTAGCCATTTATACATATGAAAAAACACACTTGATAATTCATTAAAATCTATAAATCAATAAAATCAATTAAATAAACAAAATCATTTTATCTTTGACAAATTGGAGTAAATCTGAAACACATTAAAAATAAAAAAGGGCATCTGTCAACTACAGCCATAACGTGACATGAGTGTTAGGGGTGACATGCTACTTGATCAGATTACTTTAGTCAATTAACAAGTAGTGTGTTACTAAATTTACACAATATCCAAGTTTAAACAGTAAAAGTAAATGTAGTAACAAAAAAAAAAAAAAATAAATAAATAAATAAATAAAACCTGAATACGGAAGTTTTTTGCTCACAACCCCCATTACTGAAAAAGTTAAATGTGCAAATCTCAGAACTGTGCTGGTTTCATGTGCATATGAATACTAATTCTCTACCACACTTATCCATTCGATAGTGGTGGTGAAATGAGATCTACTGTAGAAAGCAAAGCAAAGCTCTGTTTGGACAACACCTTGTGTTGCCTCATCATTAGCTGGAGAGCTTCAAACACTAGTGAGATTAAAGGTCAGTGAAAGAGGAGCTGGATTTCCAAAATGCTAATTAAAGACGCTCCAGTGCAGTGAACAGTCATAGCCAGAGCCGAGATCTCTTTAGACCATGTATGGCATGGTATGGATTTAATTGGCGCATTTCACATGCAATTCCATAGCTTTGGGCACATCTGAGAGAGGCCTGTTGATGCCATAGTATGTGCTTCAGAAGTTCAAAGGACACTTGTCTATACAACCTTGCAATGCCTTATGGGACACTACAGCAACTGTATGGTTATTCTTCCAAGGCCAAATAGACAAAGGAATAGTTCATCCAAAAATGGAAATTCTGTCATTATTTTATTCCAAAACATTATGCTGTTCTTTTTTTTCCTGTGGAACACTAAAGGAAAAATGATTTTCTTACATACAGAATATGGTGACCAGGGGCTCCAAAATGGACTACAAAACTAACTAAAATAGAATAAAAATGGCCAAGTTTTAGATACATGGCATATTATCAAATTGGAAACCGTTACCACCTGCATTAAACATGAAAATGCCATTAGATAGCAATAACTCTAGACTGAAATGCAGCACTGTGAAACATTTTTAAATACCTGCTACTATAAACCAGAAATAAAAACTAAATTAATTCAATACTATAAGAACCCTGCTACTTTTATGCTTTTATGGTTTCTGTTTTTGTCCATTTAGGCGAACTATTCCTGACAAGAGAGCTAACAAAAGGAAGAAATCAACAGAGCCCTGCGTTGTTTGGTGTGGAGGAGGCGCATTTAATGTGTATTAAACAAAGACGTGTTCCCACCAAATGAGAGTGGGAAACAAGAGAGAGGAAAAACTATGTTTATCCAGCGAATGCCAATTTTGTGCCTCGGAAAAGGAATTAATCATCAGTGGCCCTCTCAGAGGTTATTTAGAAATGGGAAAATGCCTGTGAACTCTTTTTCTCACACACTCAAAGTGTGTTCTTTTGATGTCATGCATTGTGTAATTTAATAGGCCTGTGTTTTCACACAACATCTGCTTGTCAACCTGACATTCAGCGCTCTGTGTTGTGGAGAGAACTGAAAATGGGGCTGTGAAAAAAGAGCGAGTGTTTGAGCTGGGACTAAGGTAATGAGAGGCAATTATGACAGGCCCACAACCTCACACTGAACGGTGCGTTTTTTAACATATACAGTGTTTGAGGAGTTTAGCTCTGTGTTAATCTTGCACACAGAGAAGAATGAAGGTTATTCTCCTGAACCTGATGCGAGTGTAATGGCGTTGAGTCTGAACAGATTAAATCTAATGTTTAACACATGGCAGAGGCCGGCCTCAGTAACACACATGATGCAGGGATATAGAGGAGAGATAAGCACTCAGACACCCTCAGAACACCCACTAGACCTTCTGAGTGTGAAATCATGGCCAGGAACAGAGGGTGGGCAACAAGTGTTGAGTAGGAATAGTATCAGCGGCTGTAAAATAAAATGCATGTGTCCAACACCTCAGAGGGCAAGTTGTGTTATGAAGGCGGGGGGGGGTGTTGAGGAAGCCACATTGACACTTCGGTTTGCCAAGCTGTCTAATAAGCCACTCAAAACTGAAAGACAAGCTATATATATTAGGGGTGTAATGGTACATGTATTCGTCCCGAACCATCTTGGTATGGACTTCACTGTACAGTGCATACAGTCAGATGACGAATACAGTCTGTCACAGGCGATCCATACTCCAATCCAGAAGGGGGCGTGTGCGGTAATGCAACGTTGTTTGAAAACACAATAGGAAAAAGAGCAGAAGAAGAAGAAGAGACAATCTATGCACCAACTCAAAACAAGAGTTTAGATGGCATGCAAGAGCTTGCTAGTAGCCTATAAGCTGAGTTTCAATAAATTTTTGCTTCATGGAAAGGAACCTGGGACAGCAGAAAATGGCATCCTGTTGTTTTCTTTATTTTACAAAAGCACAGTGTTTTGTTTTTATTGTGAGTGTACACAAATAAAAACAGACCCTTTTCGAATGATGTCTTACTCTTATCTGTATGACCATAAATGATGGATTATTTCAAGTTGTTTCCGCTGTTAAAATGAGACAAAATCATTTGGCATTGTGCCGATTTGTGTCGTGGAAGTCTCATTACAGTTTCGTGATGAAATATGCGTGTCTCCATGTGGAAAGGTGGTTGTAAATTGAACTGTGACTTCTGTGTACCGTTACACCCCTAATATATATATATATATATATATATATATATATATATATATATATATATATATATATATATATTAGTTCTGGTTAAAAATAAAATAAAATAATAATAAAAAAATAATATTAAAAATAAAATTTTTATTACTATATATATATATATATATAAATAGTATATATATAGTACATTTTTTACTGTTTGTATCACTCCGCTTTTCTATGTTTGTTTCAGTCTGTGGGTTAGTATGGGGATTTGGATTTTATTATTTTACTCTTTCTGCAGTGTACACCATTTTAATAACGGTAATTATGCGTGAAACATCACGTCATCATTGTGTATCAGACATTGCCACCTTGAGGAATAAAGGTGAATTGCACTTATTGGGTCATCAGAGATTCAATTATTGTTGCACAGAAAATGTACTTACACTGTTACATACCTCGGGTCACTAGCGACCCAATACACTTTTTACAAAAAAATAATTAGAAAACAGACATTCTTTTATATATTTTTTTTCTTGTTATATTGTTTATAATGAATAAATTGAGGAATGCTAAGAAGGTTGATGTCAAACTTTAAAAAATGAATGAGGGGGAGGGAGGTGAATGACATCCCGGGCCGATAAAGACCAGAGTTATGCGTTTTAGCATTAATTGTAAGAATGTGAAAACAAATAATATTTTCTTCAAAAATTGTGAGATTAATATTTTATCTAATAAATAAGACATACAGCACCCTTTGGTAAATATGATCAAAGATGACTGTAAAAATAAATCTGCATTGTTTATCCTTTTTATCTTTAATTCATAAAATTAGCAAAAATCTAACCGTTCATTGAAGGAAAAGTATTAAAAAGTGGGGGGAAAATCACATTATGAAATAAATGTTTTTCTCCAAAACACGTTGGCCACCAATTGGCACCCTTTTATTCAATACTTTTTGTAACCGCCTTTTCCCAAGATAACAGCTCTGTGTCTTCATATATAATGCCTGATGAGTTTGGAGAACACCTGACAAGAGATCAGAGACCATTCCTTCATGCAGAATCTCTACAGATCCTTCCGATTCCTAGCTTCATGTTGGTGCTTCTTCTCTTCAGTTCACTCCACTCATTTTCTTTAGGGTTCAGGTCAGGGGACTGGGATGGCCATGGCAGAAGCTTCATTTTGTGCTCAGTGACACATTTTTGTGTTGGTTTTGATTTTTGTTTTTGATCACTGTCCTGATGGAAGATCCAACCACGGCCCACTATAAGATTTCTAGCAGAAGCGGTCAGGTTTTGATTTTTTATCTGTTGGTATTTGATAGAATCCATGATACCCTGTATCTGAACAAAATGTCCAGGACCTCCAGCAGAAAAATAGGCCCACAATATTAAAGATCCAGCAGTATATTTAACCTGGGCATATGGGGTACTTTTTATCCCTGTTTCCACCAAATCCATCTGGTGGGTTTGCTGCCAAAAAGCTCTTGTTTTAGTTTCATCTGACCATAGAAGCCAGTCCCGTTTTAAGTTCCAGTTGTGTCTGACAACTGAATATGCTGGAGATTGTTTCTGAATGAGAGCAGAGGATTTTTCTTGAAACCCTCCCGAACAACTTGTGGGGATGTAGGTGCTGTTTGATCATTTTTTTAAGGATTTCTGAGACTCAAGACTCAAATAATCTCTGCAATTCTCCAGCTGTGATCTTTGGAGTGTCTTTGTCCACTCAAACGTTCCTCCTCACGACGCATTAGGACGATTTAGACACACGTTCTCTTCCAGGCAGATTTGTAACATCTTTAGTTGATTGGAACTTCTTAGTTATTGCCCTAATGGTGGAAATGGGGATTTTCATTGCTTTAGCTATTTTCTTACAGCCACTTTCTCAACAATCTTTTGCTGCACATCAGAACTATATTCATTGTTAATGATTAAGGGAATTTGGCCTTTGTGTTTCCTCATGTTTATATTCCTGTGAAACAGGAAGTCATGGCTGGACAATTTCATGTTCATGATCACCCTGGTGTGCTAAAAAAATGTAAATATGAATGGGAATATACTTCAGAGATATTTTACTCATACAAAATTCTAGGGGTGCCAATAATTGTGGCCAACATGTTTTGGAGAAAAACATTTATTTCGTAATGTGATTTTCCCCCACTTTCAATTTGTTTCCTTCAATGAAAGGTTCGATTTTTCATAATTTTATGAATTAAAGATCAAAAGGATAAACAACGCAGATTTATTTTTACAGTCATCTTTGATCATATTTACTAAATGTGCCAATAATTCTGACCACAACTGTATATGATAGAACGTAAACGTGCTGCATAGTATAAAACTAGACAACTATATACATATATTTACGTTGTTCTTGGAGGTCAAACAGCAGAGAACAGCACCAGCATAGCCAAGGTGAAAAGAGAGAAAAGTAAAAGCTAACAAAACAGGTAATATCTTTGACTAACATCTACTGTATGTGCCATGTGTCATTTGTTTCTCTGAATGTCATTTCTTTGACGTTGTGTCATACAACTCAATACATTCAGA
This sequence comes from Hypophthalmichthys nobilis, assembly GCA_037950665.1. Classification (NCBI taxonomy): domain Eukaryota; kingdom Metazoa; phylum Chordata; class Actinopteri; order Cypriniformes; family Xenocyprididae; genus Hypophthalmichthys; species Hypophthalmichthys nobilis. The sequence goes on from CM075475.1 coordinate 7,028,636, forward strand.
TATACTCTGTCTCTCCTGCACAGTTTAATTCTCACGCCAGCACCGCCCACATGCTAATGCTGAAGCTTGACTTTTCGCCTCACAGAGTTCAGTACATTAGGGAATGTTGCATCAAACACAACACTATAAAATAAAAATCTATCCATCTATCTATCTAATGTATCAGGATGTTATAGCAGTACAAACTGTTTTTCCTTTTTTGCACTTGCCTCAGAACATTTGTATGCCGTGTTCAAACAATCGTGTCTTTACCTGTGCAGACTTGGCCAGCTTCTGATTATATTCCTTCTCAAGATGCTTTATCCTGCTGTTGGTCTGTAATGAAAGAGAACACAGAAGAGGAGGGTGTTAGAAACACAGAGTGTGGACACATGACACTGGATCGGCTGGCAGGAAGTGCAGCGAGACGTTTTGCCGTGACCTCTGCGACTGGCAGGCATGTTGGCATGCGTGTGGCTGGAGCTCTGGGCACAGGGCCAGGCCTGACACCACAACAGCACAAGGGCCTTTCATCAGAAGCCAACTTATCACCACTTAACAGGAAGAGAGAGAACAATATCACACCGTTATCTGCAAAACAAGAATATGACATGAAAAAAAAAAAAAATCCGCTGTGGCTTTTATGAGCAAGAACATGAAAAGCGACAAAAAAACAAAGAGATAAATGAGTATATGAGGGTTATTTTTTTGTGAACAGACAGATGTGCTTTTGTTGCTTGCTCACGGTGTAACAAACAATCTGATATTAGCAAGAGATTGACATAAAAAAGCTAGAGTTTCTTGATGCTCTGAGCAGCAATCCACTACTATAACATAATCATATAATAATCCTAATATAAAACTGTAAAAATGGGACTCACAGTTTGTCTCAGCCAAGGAGGTCTAATTGTCACAACCTGGTTGTAAGTACACGCACAAAGAAGATGAAGGGTAGAACAGTCTTTAATAAATCCACAGGCAAGTAAATCCACAAACTGGCAAACACGAAACACAACCATACACTGACGATACCGGACCAAGGTGAACTGAAAACACATGACTTATATACACAGACAAACGAGATGGATAACAATACACAGCTGACAGTGATGATGATAGTGATCAGTAACTATGGTGACAGACTAGTGGCAGGAAATGGTGCAAAACAGAAGTCCAAACAGGGTGAACTGGTTACATAACGCCCCCTCCCGCCGGCAGATGGATGGAGGAGGTTTCGGTGGCGGACGGTAGTCCGGGAGAGGGCTGGAACAGAGGGAAGTCCAGGGAGGTACAGATAGTGGTGTAATCCAGGGGGTTACCTTGAGCAGTAATGTCCTGATGGTGCTCCAGGCCACAGCCAGGACGGCGTACCACATGGGCGTTGCTGGAGGGAGGAGCCATGGTGGTGACGCCACCCTGGGGACGAGTGGAGGTGACAGAGCCGATGGAGGTGGAGCCCTTGGCGCAGACAGAGAGCCGAAAGAGCGGAGTGATGCAGAAGGACTCTGAGTCTGCGACGGAGTCGCAGCAACGACCCCCCGAGACAGAAGCAGGATACCGGAGGGCTGAGGTGGAGCTGGAACGACTGAGGGCTGAGGCGGGCGGAGTCGATGGTCCGAGGCAGTCTGGCAGAGCTGAAAGCTCGATGGTAGCTGTTGAAGTCGAGGGAGGAAGGCGCGAAGGCGGAGGAGACAGGACGATGGGCCGAGGTGGCACAACGGGATCTGAGGCCAGGGGTGGAGCCACAGGATCTCCACAACCAGAAGAAGCTGGCTCACAGCAGGCCCCAGGTGTAGCCACGCCACTGAGAGGAGGCTGAAGCAGAACTGAGGGTATGATGGGAGACAGCAAGGGCTGGGTAGCAGGCATGGCTGAGGGCTGGAGAAGGGACTGATGATGAACAGAGGGACTGGAGAAAAACAACAAATTCTAGGTAGATGTATGGAGAGGAGGTGGGAGAGGGAGGCTGGGCGGGACCAGCTCGTCCAAAATAGAACAGATGGGCTTGGGAGGGAGTAAAGGGGGTAGGGGATCCTCTCCAAAGTCAAAATAATAGTTTCTTGTGCATGCCAGAAACTCACTCTCAGTGGCGGGAGTGTGGGTGGGGCTCCATTCCATAGCCTCGCGCTTATCACGAACTCCCTCGGCGATGGATGTTGCAGCCGACTCGCACACCTGGTCAGACTCGCGGTGCACCGGCTCCGCGGCAATGTTTTGCTTAGTCGTTCCCTTGATCGCTGGCTCCTGCATCGCGGTAGAGGCGGACTCTCTGTCTCTGGTGAGATTGCGCTGCCATTCCTCGCTGTCTGGAGGTTCCTGGTTGGGCACTGAAGTAGGAGTGGGGCTGGTGTCATTGTCGTTGAATCCAACTTTGAAAGACAATCCACATGATGCCAGCACCCACTCCACATGTGCGGCGAAGCTCCCTCGAGGTCCGGGAAGTTCGACTGATGTGCTAGGTCGAGATATTCTGCTATATGTGCCTCGAGGGAGCGATTTCCCTGCTCAAGTCAGATTAACAGGAACGAGGGAGAGTCCATGGTGACAAAAAGCAAAATAAATACGAAAACACTGTTAAAAAACTAAACAAAAAACACGTCGCAATCTATCTCACTTTTTAGGTCTGGTATTCTGTTACAACCTGGTTGTAAGTACACGCACAAAGAAGATGAAGGGTAGAACAGTCTTTAATAAATCCACAGGCAAGTAAATCCACAAACTGGCAAACACAAAACACAACCATACACTGACGGTACTGGACCAAGGTGAACTGAAAACACGACTTATATACACAGACAAACGAGATGGATAACAATACACAGCTGACAGTGATGATGATAGTGATCAGTAACTAAGGCCTTAATTTTTCTTGTGGTCATAGATGGCACAAAACATATCTGAACAATGAATACCTGTGCTGTTCTTAATTTTGTCATTTCATTGGAATATCAACAATTGCAAAATCAAATGTAACTAATTTTGTGTCTCTGTAAAATATTGATCTGTGACATTGCATGATGTTGAATATCAAAGTTTTTTTGTTTCTGTTTGTTAATGAGGGATTTGTGGAGTAACAATATTGTTTTTATTTTGCAATGAAAAAAAAAAAAGACCCGTGCAGTGTGGGGAAAGTTACTTTTAAAAGTAATGCATTACAATATTGCGTTACTCCATAAAAAGTAACTAACTGTGTTACTTAGTTACTTTTTATGGAAACTATAAGTCCATTACGTTAATTTTTCTCACCTGGGCTGGGCTTGTTTGTTTGATTTTTAATAACACACACACACACACACACACACACAAGCAAACATTCTATTTTTTGGCAAATGTAAAGTCACTTTCACACCAAAAATGAAATTAATAAGCCTCAGGCTAAAGGAAATGCAAATTCACGCCTGAACAGTAGAGGGCGCAGCTCAAATAAACCTTTCAGCTGTGCTGAAACATGCTAAACTTCTATCTAAATATGTTACAATTTAAAAGTAAAGGCACATTGTTCTTAATGGGGGCATTCCCCCCTCATATTGCCCTATCTAGTTGGAGAGCTATCCATTAGCATTCTCATTCATCTCAACAGCCCTAAAAAATGTGGGACCAACATGCTGCAATTTTTTTTTGAGCCAATCAACAGATCCATGAATGTCACGTGATTAAACACACAATATAACTTTTTGCAGCAGACAAGAAAAATGCGTTCAGTCGAAACATAGTAAAATGTAATAAAATATTTGTGGTTTATATGTGGCTTGCAAAAAAATGATACAGAAGTACTTTTTAGTGGCCATTAATAAAGAATTTTGCAAAAGTCCACATGAAGTTTACAACACAGCTTCCAAACTCAACTCAAAAAGTCTTGTACCAAAAGCTCTAGTGTGAAAAGCCCTCAGACAAAATATGAAAAGTTGGTTGTTGAGCATCAACAACTGAGCTACAGATAAAACACACACATATATACCAGCAAACCTACAAGCAGATCCACCCTAGGCCCTCCCTTTCTCCTCCTGTCAGTCACTTTATGTCCCCTCGAGCCCTTCAGACTGATGAGTGGAACAAAGCAACTCCGGCATCTATAAAAAGGATATGCTTTGGTTTTTGCTGCTTGTGTTGCCATAGAGACCTTACATTCCTTTAATTCTGCTGATGGATAATGGGGAAGATTGTGTGAAGGGACAGTCAATATAACATCCTCCCACATTTTGAATACAAATTTCCTCATGCTTAAAGGAACTCACTTCATTCTCAAGTAGTACAAAACATTTTTATGACGCTATGTTAACAGAACACAAAAGGGTAAAGCTGAATGTTCATGCTGCTCTTTTCTATACAATGAATGTGCAGTTACTGCCGAGATCTGACATCCATTCACATCCATTTACATTTTGGACCTAAATTTTGGTCTGTTCTTAAAACAATCATCCATCCATTCTCCAAAGCGCTTGTCAGAATATAGAATATTCAGAATATAGACTTGGAATATAATGGATTAATTTTATGGTGCTTTTACTGACCTTTTTGGAGCTTGACTGTCCCTGGTCACTGTATGTTTTTGTTGTATGGAAGAGCACAGCATTAATATTCTTCTAAATCTCTCCTTTGGTGTTCCATGAAAGAAAGTCATGTTTGGAACAACATGAGTAAAAGATGACAGAATTTTCATTTTTGAATGAACTAAGAACAGAAGATTCCATTAAAAGAGTGTGCTTAATGGATCTGCACTGATATACTCACACAAGAATGGAAAAACACAAACAATAAGAGTAAGAAAGCTGGAAAAGGAAGCATTTGGGCTGCTTTGTGTGTGTTTCCTGGCAAATATCTGTACCTTGCCAAAGGCATCTTAGAGCTACAGGCGCTTTGAGCTTCTATCAGGTGCTGCAATCACTTCACACAATGCTGCCGGTGTGAGTCCACGGCCTTTGAAGTGTGAACGCTGTATTTGAACATTACTGTATTTGAAAGCACAAGGCATGCAGCGCTAAGCCAAACTTCATTAGCAATCTAATTCTGGAGCTGAGCAATCACAACACTCACCCTTCCAATCAAACACATTAAAACAGATGGAAAATAAACAGCAGCACATATACCTTCAGGGATAATATGAGATGTAATTATTATTATTATTTTTTTTTTTAAATAGGAACAATTAGGATTGATAGTGTAATAAGTACAAAGCTGGCAGGCATTTCTCCACATTTTTGCAGTGTGTGTGTGTGTGCGTGTAGAGGAAATTTTCGGGGCTTGCTCCATTGAATTGTGTTGCTTGGAGAGGAAGACTTTTTTTGTTTGTTTTTTTTGTAAACATGGTTTTAAAAGCGATGGGCGTTCTCATGTATCCAAACTGCCTAGGGTTTATTGGTTCCTGGTGTTGGGCAAAGAGATAGCAGGATGAAGACTGAGTGTACACAAACTTAAAGGGATAGTTTACCCAAAAATGAAAATTCTGTCATTTACTCACCCTCATGTCATTTTAAATCAGTATGAGTTGTTCTTTTTCATACAATGAAAGAGAGACCAAGGGTTGTCAAACTCCAAAATCCCATAAAATATTATAAAAGCAGAGGTGGGAGTAAGACACAAATATGCAAGTCATAATCAAGCTATACAAGTCAAGTCATGTCAGTGGCTCACCTCAAGCAAGTCAAGTGCTAAGCACAAAGTTCAGTCACATTACCAAATTGTACCATTTGAGGTTATTTCCTGTAATAATTATTTGGTCTCAGAAATCTCATGATTCATTACACATAACTGAGAAGAAGTATACACTAGCTTTATTAACATTTTGTCAGTTGAAAAAACCTGCTTTGTAAGACAAATTACTACTATAAAACAATATTTATGATGAAATATAATTAAAAAACAGCCCCCCCGCCCCTCTAAAAAGAAAAACCATCATTATGTATGTTGAGTCGGCTCATGCGATTTTTGTTTGGCGCTTCAGAATTTCTGGGTCCCACTTTACATTAGGTGTCCTTAACTACTATGTGCTTACATTTAAATTCATCATTTGATACAATGCACTTACTTTGTGTGTACATATGTGTTTTTACATTGTACCTATATTTTAAAAAAAATACCTACATGTAGCTACATCTGTTAATTAATTTCTGTAATTACATTTTTAATTACACTGTTGACCCATCCCTTATACTTTAACCCACCCTTAAACCTATCTAACATATATATAGTGATATGGACTGGGTAATGTGTTAGGAACGAAAGGATGCCACATCGTTTGATGGGAAATTATCAACCTACAGAGGACTGAATTCAAAGGCACCCTGAAAATCAAAGTGAAAAAATGATGCAGCAGGCTAGTCCATTTTGCTAAAATTTCATTGCAGCAACTCAAAATGGTACTCAGTAGTTTGTATGGCCCCCACGTGCTTGTATGCATGCCTGACAAAGTTGGGGCATGCTCCTAATGAGACGACGAATGGTGTCCCAGATCTGGACCAGGGCATCACTGAGCTCCTGGACAGTCTGAGGTGCAACCTGGTGGCATCGGATGGACCGAAACATAATGTCCCAGAGGTGTTCTATTGGATTTAGGTCAGGCGAACGTGGGGGCCATTCAATGGTATCAATTCCTTCATCCTCCAGGAACTGTCTGCTTACTGAGACCGGGCATTGTCGTGCACCAGGCAGAACCCAGGACCCACTGGACCAGCGTTGGGTCTAAAAATGGGTCCAAAGATTTAATTACGATACCTAATGGCAGTCAGGGTGCCATTGTCTAGCCTGTAGAGGTCTGTACGTCCCTCCATGGATATGCCTCCCTAGACCATTACTGACCCACCACCAAACCGGTCATGCTGAATGATGTTACAGGCAGCATTACGTTCTCCACAGCTTCTCCAGACCCTTTCATGTCTGTCACATGTGCTCAGGGTGAACCTGCTCTCATTTGTGAAAAGCCCAAGGCGCCAGTGGCAGACCTGCCAATTCTGGTGTTCAATGGCAAATGCCAATCGAGCTCCATGGTGCTGGACAGTGAGCACAGGGCCCACTAGAGGATGTCGGGCCCTCAGGCCACCATCATGAAGTCTGTTTCTGATTGTTTGGTCAGAGACATTCACACCAGTGGCCTGATGGAGGTCATTTTGTAGGGCTCTGGCAGTGCTCTTCCTGTTCCTCCTTGCGCAAAGGAGCATATACCGGTCCTGCTGATGGGTTAAGGACCTTCTACGGCCCTGTCCAGCTCTCCTAGAGTAACTGCCTGTCTCCTGGAATCTCCTCCATGCTCTTGAGACTGTGCTGGGAGACACAGCAGACCTTCTGGCAATGGCACGTATTGATGTGCCATCCTAGAGGAGTTGGACTGCCTGTGCAACCTCTGTAGGGTCCAGGTATTGCCTCATGCTACCAGTAGTGACAAAAGTGGATGTTTTATTGTTATGGTTTTCCAGGTAACTCAATAAAACACTCATAGTCAAGGTTTTTCATGTTAGAGAGAAGAGCAAATATTTGTCCAGACTGTAAGCATTAGATAAATCACTCACCACGCTACATTCAGACCATTATCAAACAGAGAAGTGCAAGACATGACTTTAGTTACTATTCATTATTCACATCGTGCTACTGACTCCTTTTGATTTAGATTTAAAAAAGACTTCAGCATCATTATAACCGCATCACTCAAGCTACGGACATGAATGATATCAGAAATCTTATTGAGGAGAGTTGAGCTGTTACTCACTTCTTTCTAATCAATCAGACTTGTGATTTTCACCTGGTAAAGCGGATGAAAAAAAAAAACAGTAACCTACAAATAAGGAGGACCTCGTTTGACCAGTATTTTCTTTTTAGTAATATTTTTGGGCTCTTTTGAAAGAACAGTGAGAGATAGGAAGTGCTGCTGTTGTGCTATATGTTGGAGCACTGTCCACAGGATAATATGATGTTAAGATGATTTTATACACTCTGTAATTTATATCATTAGCAAAAACAGTTAGAATATGTAAGATTCATTCATTTTGGTGAATCAGTTTAAATGTTCATTTTAATGAATCATAAGGCTGATTTGTTTGTGTCATCACTCTAAAATGTTTCAGCAAAAATAGAACATATATATATATATACACACACACACACACAGTGCTCAGTGTATATATATATATATATATATATATATATACACACACACAGTAGGTACGGAAAGTATTCAGACCCCCTTAAATTTTTTCACTCTGTTATATTGCAGCCATTTGCTAAAATCATTTAAATTCATTTTTTTTCCTCATTAATGTACACACAGCACCCCATATTGACAGAAAAACACAGAATTGTTGACATTTTTGCAGATTTATTAAAAAAGAAAAACTGAAATATCACATGGTCCTAAGTATTCAGACCCTTTGCTGTTACACTCATATATTTAACTCAGGTGCTGTCCATTTCTTCTGATCATCCTTGAGATGGTTGTACACCTTCATTTGAGTCCAGCTGTGTTTGATTATACTGATTGGACTTGATTAGGAAAGCCACACACCTGTCTATATAAGACCTTACAGCTCACAGTGCATGTCAGAGCAAATGAGAATCATGAGGTCAAAGGAACTGCCTGAAGAGCTCAGAGACAGAATTGTGGCAAGGCACAGATCTGGCCAAGGTTACAAAAAAATTTCTGCTGCATTTAAGGTTCCTAAGAGCACAGTGGCCTCCATAATCCTTAAATGGAAGACGTTTGGGACGACCAGAACCCTTCCTAGAGCTGGCCGTCCGGCCAAACTGAACTATCGGGGGAGAAGAGCCTTGGTGAGAGAGGTAAAGAAGAACCCAAAGATCACTGTGGCTGAGCTCCAGAGATGCAGTCAGGAGATGGGAGAAAGTTGTAGAAAGTCAACCATCACTGCAGCCCTCCACCAGTCGGGGCTTTATGGCAGAGTGGCCCGACGGAAGCCTCTCCTCAGTGCAAGACACATGAAAGCCCGCATGGAGTTTGCTAAGATGGTGAGAAATAAGATTCTCTGGTCTGATGAGACCAAGATAGAACTTTTTGGCCTTAATTCTAAGCGGTATGTGTGGAGAAAACCAGGCACTGCTCATCACCTGTCCAATACAGTCCCAACAGTGAAGCATGGTGGTGGCAGCATCATGCTGTGGGGGTGTTTTTCAGCTGCCGGGACAGGACGACTGGTTGCAATCGAGGGAAAGATGAATGCGGCCAAGTACAGGGATATCCTGGACGAAAACCTTCTCCAGAGTGCTCAGGACCTCAGACTGGGCCGAAGGTTTACCTTCCAACAAGACAATGACCCTAAGCACACAGCTAAAATAACAAAGGAGTGGCTTCACAACAACTCCATGACTGTTCTTGAATGGCCCAGCCAGAGCCCTGACTTAAACCCAATTGAGCATCTCTGGAGAGACCTAAAAATGGCTGTCCACCAACGTTTACCATCCAACCTGACAGAACTGGAGAGGATCTGCAAGGAGGAATGGCAGAGGATCCCCAAATCCAGGTGTGAAAAACTTGTTGCATCTTTCCCAAAAAGACTCATGGCTGTATTAGATCAAAAGGGTGCTTCTACTAAATACTGAGCAAAGGGTCTGAATACTTAGGACCATGTGATATTTCAGTTTTTCTTTTTTAATAAATCTGCAAAAATGTCAACAATTCTGTGTTTTTCTGTCAATATGGGGTGCTGTGTGTACATTAATGAGGAAAAAAAAAATGAATTTAAATGATTTTAGCAAATGGCTGCAATATAACAAAGAGTGAAAAATTTAAGGGGGTCTGAATACTTTCCGTACCCACTGTATATTTTATATATATATATATATATATATATATATATATATATATATATATATATATATATAGTGCTTAGTGTAAATGAGTACACTCCCTTTGAAAAGTAACATTTTAAACAATATCTCAATGAACACAAAAACAATTTCCAAAATGTTGACAAGACTAAGTTTAATATAACATCTGTTTAACTTATAACATTAAAGTAAGGTTAATAATATAACTTAGATTACACATTTTTCAGTTTTACTCAAATTAGGGTGATGCAAAAATGAGTACACCCCACAAAAAAACTACTACATCTAGTACTTTGTATGGCCTCCATGATTTTTAATGACAGCACCAAGTCTTCTAGGCATGGAATGAACAAGTTGGCGAAAACTCTAGGCGGGCTTTTTTTGTGCCTGGGCTTTAGGAGAGGCTTCTTTCGTGGACGGCACCCATGCATGCCATTTCTCTGCAGTGCACACTGTACTGTGTCACGGGAAATAGTCACCCCAGTTTGGCTTTCTACTTCTTTAGATAACTGCAGTGAACTTGCATGCTGATTTTCTTCAACCCTTCTCATCAGAAGACGCTCCTGTCGAGGTGTTAACTTCCATCTTCAACATTTTGGAAATTGTTTTTGTGTTCATTGAGATATTGTTTAAAATGTTACTTTTCAAAGTGGGTGTACTCATTTACGCTGAGCACTGTATGTATATATATATATATATATATATATATATTTACACAAATGCATGCATGCATCTGTCAAATATGGGAATAAAAATTGGATATCATCAAAAGGCTGAAAAATATTGAGATGTATTTTTTTTCTATCTATATTGCTCAGCCCTATTGTGAACACACCAAGTCAGTGAAGGTGACCCCATGCTAATGAAAAACAGGTCAATCCTACTCCTCGTCCTTCCTCGTCCTCTTTAAAAGTTCTGTCACGTATTACACTGGCAGGTGTGGCTACACCTCCAGCCCGTGTGTGTGGCTATAGGGTTGTCTGATTTTCATCATGGCTTCCAAAATCTGTTTTTGGGCAGGGATCTGTCACACCTCTGTTAGCAGGTGCATCAATGGACTGGCGGCGGAGAACATGGGAACACAGCCATTAATGCATCTGCATGAGGATTTAGGCTGCCGGGTAGTTTATTGGCCTCTCATGCTTTAAGTTGGGACCTCCTGCGGTCCGTCCCATTTGATGACCTTGGGTGCCGATTTGCCGCCAAGGTCAACAATACAAAGGCCAGCTTAGGGATTCAATAAGAGCCTTTTATTTGGCTGGTGACCCCAGAGCCACCATCTCCATCTGGTGGTGTGATTAGAGTGCTCTGATGAGGGGTGGGCAGCTTTCTTCATACCGGCTTCATCAACGATTCGTAAGAGTGTAGACTTGACCACTTTGAGCACAAAACATTGACTGCTTCACAACACAATCTATCATCACTCTTCAGCTGGAGGAGAAGAGAGCAGAGACTCCAGAGTGATCTCTCAATACTGATCAAGTTTCATGCTGACAGGTGGCCTTTGTGCCTTCATGCATTAGTTTGTCTAGCACTTCATTTGTGTCTTTTTGGTGACAGGTGGATGATGGTCTCAGGATGGCTGCAGATAGAACGCCCAAAGATTGACCGTTCACAGACCATCTGGTGCATATTGCACACATGTAATGACTTTCTCAAAATTGCAAGCTGTAATCTGATTGGCCAGTAGTCATGTTTCACATTTTGTGAGGTTCATGGTCTAATAACCTTTTCATTGCCATTGAAGTTAATTTACTTAACCTAAATATAGGAGCCTGATAAAAAAAATGCTAATTTAAAAGAAAACATGTCAGACGGACTTAGAGGTTTTTGCAATGGATCTCTTCATATATATATATATATGTATATTCATAAATATGAATATATATAAATCATCTAAGTAGCGACACACAGTATTAAGAATAAATTTTTGAACAGGGTCATTTTTATAAATTCATCTTATATTTTGTATATTTTGGACTATATGTAAACCCTTTAAGGGTTAAAAGAACCATTGCCAAACATATAACATGCTAGAAACATAATCACTGCAATAATGATCCATTCATAGATTCGTAAGTATTTGCCTATTAAAATCCAAACAGCGACTATTTTTTTGGCTGGGCAGTGTGTGTATATATATATATACACACACACACTACCAGTCAAAAGTATGGAGTCGGTAAGATTTTTAATGTTTTTAAAAGAAGTTTCGTCTGCTCACCAAGGCTGCATTTATTTAATTAAAAATACAGTAAAAACAGTAATATTGTGAAATATTATTACAATTTAAAATAACTGTTTTCTGTTTGAATATATTTTATAAAGTAATTTATTCCTGTGATGGCAAAGCTGAATTTTCAGCATCATTACTCCAGTCTTCAGTGTCACATGATCCTTCAGAAATCATTCTAATATGATGATTTGCTGCTCAAGAAACATTTATGATTATTATCAATGTTGAAAACAGTTGTGTACTTTTTTTTCAGGATTCCTTGATGAATAGAAAGTTCAAAAGAACAGCATTTATCTGAAATACAAAGCTTTTGTAACATTATACACTACCGTTCAAAAGTTTGGGGTCAGTCAGAATTTTTATTTTTATTTTTTTGAAAAGATATTAAAGAAATTAATACTTTTATTCAGCAAGGATGCATAAAATCGATCAAAAGTGACAGTAAATACATTTATAATGTTACAAAAGATTATATGTCAAAATAAATGCTGTTCTTTTGAACTTTCTATTCATCAAAGAATCCTGAAAAAAAAAAATTGTACACAATAAATGTTTCTTGAGCAGCAGATCAGTATATTAGAATGATTTCTGAAGGATCATGTGACACTGAAGACTGGAGTAATGATGCTGAAAATTCAGCTTTGATCACAGGAATAAATTACTTTATAAAATATATTCAAACAGAAAACAGTTATTTTAAATTATAATATTTCACAATATTACTGTTTTTACTGTATTTTTAATTAAATAAATGCAGCCTTGGTGAGCAGACGAAACTTCTTTTAAAAACATTCAAAATCTTACCGTGTCCAAACTTTTGACTGGTGGTATATATATATATATATAAAATTTAATTCCAATCTGTAAAACATTTTTTTTTTTTCTTTTTTCTTTTCACTTTTAACTGCTTCTAAATGTCACAATAAAAAGCTTTACATGCCAGTTGATCAATTCAATTCCTAAGTGATGTTCTTGGTCAAAATAAGCTGCTATATGGACCACACTTTATGCTGATTGTAAAAAGTCAATCTGTACAAGACTAGATTGAGAATTTCTTGTCCAGGGAGATTTAAAAGTCTCTGAACGAGTGGCCAATAGCATTGTGGATGCGTTCGGTTGGCAGTGACGCTCTAAAACCAGAGCTTTCTCCACAGCTCTACACTGCCGGTCTGTGGCAGTCTTTTCTTGTGTCATCGACTTTCCCAGCCATCGTGAGAGAAACAGAATGAGAAAAATACTGGAGGATGGGGGGAAAAACGGCATAACTTTCATCTCCAAAGAAGAAAGAAAAATAGAATCACCAAATCCATCCACATGCCTGGCTGGTCTAAATCTGATTTTCTGCTATTAAGCTCCATTTCCCTCTCTCAATCTGCCACTCCGAGGTGATGGGGAGGTGTCTTTGATCATATTCTCCCACTGTTTTGCTCTCTGTAATCCATGACCAAAAATAATGGGATTTGGTGTATCTCCAAATGGCAGAGAAACCACTTGACAGAAATTAATAAGTTTGCAGGGACAAAAAGTGAAGACAAACAATGACAACAACATCCCCAAAACACCACCATCTTCCATCAGGAGTGAAAGAAAAAGAGAAAATATGAATCATAATGTTAAACAGAGACTAAAAATGGTGGTGGCACATTAACAAAAAAATAAATAAAGTTAAAAAGAGGCAACATCCAAACTTTGGGCAGAATGACAGCTGACAGGCGCGCCGTGGGGGAGCTGGGTGTACTGATGTGTCTTTGAAGTGAGCGTGTGTTTACCGCATTCTCCGAGACAGCAGCAGCCATGTTCTCAGGGCCTGATTCACTCTAATCCCTCCTGTCACTGCTCAATGGAAATCTTGTATGAATGCCACATTTGTCAACAGGTGCATTTCATTATCCAATGTGTAAATGCAATCATCTTGACCAGTTTCCTGCCAGTTTTCTAAGGTTTTATGTGCAACAGACTCACGGTATTTGTCCAATGGTACTTTAGCTGTACCGTTGCGTTGTTGCTTATTGTTTGCATATTTTGTCTCAAACTGCCCTATTCGTTTCAATATGACAATTGACATTAAAAAGTTTCAAGAATGATTTACACACTTTTCTCAGACTCATCCTTTGGTTTGCTTGGAAGAATCAAGTATTTACCCAGAAACTTTCTATTAACAAAAAACACTATGGCCCAGTTTCACAGACGGCTTAGATTAAAACAGGATTAGGCCTTAGTTCAATTAGGACATTTAAGTAGCTTTTATAAACATGCCTGATTGCTGGTGTCCAACTTGAGACAAAACAATGGCACTAACATATTTTAAGATATGCCAATACAAGTTACTTTCAGTTAAAACAGCTCAAACATACATTTTAGTCTGGGACTAGGCTTAAGCCTTGTCTGTGAAACCGGGGGTATAAGTTAGGACTGAATACAGTCCGGATTAAACTATGGACGATCTTTGCAGGCAGTCTGAGATAGCGGTCTTTCTGATATGTCGCATCTCTGTAATATTAGCTAGCAGTGAACGTTTCTGGGGGATGTTTGTGGATGGTGGGCAAACACTGTGCAAGCAGAAGGCAGGTGAAACATTCTGACAACTTCCTCCTGGATCATTCACAAATACACTTCATATGTATTTACATTCTATTCAACTGGTGTAAATTCTGTTGCTTTCACCATAAATGGCTCTTCACTTTGGCTGCAGAGGAAAGGCACAAAAAAGCACGTGCTGGCTTTTCAAAGCAATACCTTTCACAATACCTCTACCTTTGTCTTCCACTTTTCTTATGTTCTTTGTCACAGTGAGGAAACCAAAATAACCGCATCAGTTGTGTGCCGCACACCTTGTTACCATGGCGATCTCATGCATGTACAGAGACCATGTAGATGGAAGCATAGATGCAGTGGCACTACAGAATTACCATTTGTGTGAGAGAAAGTATATAACAATAAGAACATAAAAGCAGGGCCCTATGATTTCCGTGATGTGTAAATGCACACGGAATCACGGAATCCATTCATAAAAATGGAATTTACTGTATAATGCAGAAAGTCACTGAATAAATCAAAGTAGGTCTGCACACTTAATCAAATTGCGATATGGTCTAGTGTCTGTGAATATTAAACCACAATAAAAATGCTATTTTTTCTGCATGTCTCTATGTGAAAGAGCACTGCAGTTTTGTTACTATACATACTGAAGCACGTATGACGCTCGTGGTGTTCTCAGCGTCTGCCTTCTCACTATAAGAGAACAGAAACACATGAACTTCATCTAAAAATCATTTCACCAGCATTTCGCCATTTCATTTGAGAAAACCGTTGTCAGATACACACAGAAACTCAAAGGTCTTCACCACAACCTGCCAAAATAAAAGTTTGGTTTAATTTTTGTGGAAATTATGACAGAGATATATTACTATTTTATGTTAAGTAAAAATAACAAAGTAGTAATAATGACAATAATACATATTATTAAAACATTACTATTTTACGGAATATGTTTTAATTTAAACTGTAATCCTCTGTTGTGCAGCATTTTATTTGACAAAATAAAATGAATTACTTAAATTTAATTTCAATACATTTTAAAAGAGTAATTAAATTGTTTTATGCATTCATTTGATTACCACTGTTTTTGATAATAACTGTCTATTAAATCATAAAACCCAGAACCCAGAGAAATTAGAAGACAGCACAGAATTTCTGAAAAAAACTCATTTAGCACTATTGTTAAATAATTTAATAAAAAGTTTCATGAATTCGATTAATTAGGCATTAAACCATTAAAAAGTAATCCAGAAAAAAAAAAATAAAACGGAAAACAAACATTTGTGAAAAGATAAAAGATTTCATAGGCCATACAGAAGAAAAAAGAAGAATATCCTCTTTTCCATATTATTTTGTATTCCATATTCATA
The DNA here is from genome assembly GCA_037950665.1 of Hypophthalmichthys nobilis. Classification (NCBI taxonomy): domain Eukaryota; kingdom Metazoa; phylum Chordata; class Actinopteri; order Cypriniformes; family Xenocyprididae; genus Hypophthalmichthys; species Hypophthalmichthys nobilis. Next base: position 7,044,530 of record CM075475.1, read on the forward strand.
ATGACTTACATTTAGGACCACAAGGCTATTGTCCCTATTTAAAATACATTTATTTCATCCTATGTATACTTCAAATCCATTAACATATTTATTAACATATTTATAAGAGTTAATGATATAAAATAATAATTAAACTTTATCTGGAGTATTTCTTTATTGCACAATGCACATTTCTTGATATTATGCCTAAAAAGTGTTGGTTACACTTTATTTTAAGGTGTCTTTGTTACACTGTAATTATATATTTAAGTACTGAGTAATATTAAGTAACTACATGTACTTACTATAGGGTTAGGATTAGGGTTTGGTTTGGTTTAGGGTTAGTTGCATGTAATTATGCATAATTTACAGTTATTACTACAGTAACTACATGTAACATATGTAACAATGATACTGTAAAATAAAGTGTTACCAAAGTGTTTAATATCACTATTAATAAGCATAGTATGATCTTTGTATAATATCAGTCTTTAAATCCAAGATATTTTAAGTGTACCTAAAGTATACTTGCAATGAATACACAAAAATACATTTTAGTATATATATTTTTTCACTAGGTGTATTAGGGTTGTTATTTATTTATTTATGTTGTACATTATGTTTGTTTGACAGCCCAGAGCCTCATTCACTTTCCTTATCTGGAACAACCAGTGCATTCATCACCTTTTCTACTTTTGTGTTCCACTGCAGGAAAGTCATATGGCTTTGTAACAATGTGAGGGTGAGCAAATGTTCACTTTTGGGTCAACTGAATAAAACAGAAGGTGGCCAAATTGAAGCCACAGGAGCCACAGGTCTTTGCTCTGAGCCCGCTCTCATGTCAAATCTATGGCACTAGTCTGACAGCTCCAGTGAATCAGGGTAGGTTAGGCTGGTGCCTTTTATCAGGGCAATCCCTTGAGCCTTTGGCTTTGGGGCAAACAAAAAACAGAAAAGGCAATCAGCCACATCCAGTTCAGTGCCTACAGCTACAGTTTGTAACGTTATTCATTTTGTCCTGAAATGACCAATCCCTCTGATGTTAAACTCAGAAGTTGCATCATCTGAGAAACCCTGAACACTCAAAAAGTGTGGAAATACTTCAGGAATGAGGTCAAACTAAATGAATTGGGAATATGTCTGTAAACGAAACACAAATGGATTGAACATGACAAACTTATCATGTCATCCTTATATGAAACAGTAAAAGTATTCCTCTAAACTATTTATTTTGCTCATTTAGAACTGGGAAATAATACATGCTCCATTAAAACAAAAGCCTCATGCTACAGTTACCTGAATATCTCCATCCCTCAACATTCTGATGGTGTTAACAAGTGAGTTGAGCTGTTGGCTTTGAGAGCTTCTTGTCTGGGCTGGTGCATGAAAAATCTACAGCAACAATAATGTTGCTAAATATCTTATGTTTTTCAGTGATTTTTTTTTTTTTTGATTAGGGATCTTTTGCAGAAACAACCTAATGCCTGTTGTAGAGGAGAATGCACAGAATAAATCTGGCCCACTGATAGCATTGTTTATTTGTACATGCTGTCTTCTGTGTTGTGTTAGAACCCAATTTACAACAGAAATTCAGCAAATCTGGTATGGTGCAAGCATGTCTACACAATGAATGCTCACAATTAAAATGTTGCAATTCCCCAAATGAGTACCAAATTATGGTGGATGAGGAGACAACCACATACTTTACTGGGACGGTATAGCTTTGCTTCAATGCAATACAGACACCATAATCACAGTATTTAAAATGAAGTTGCACTTGAATACACCACAGCTGTGGATATATGCCAAAATATAATGTTATGCTCAATCATTTGAAATCTGCTGCTAAGATCACTAGAAATCTACACTAGCATTCTGTATTTAATTGTATTAACTGTGTCACACAAACAGCAATGGCTTTCTATGAGTCTCGTTTACATAGAAATAATTTTTAAATACGCATGTCGCAGCAATATAAAAGTGCATATAGTGTCTGGTTAAGTTAGACTGCAGTAAATAAAATGTAGTGTTTTACACTGACATTCAGTGGCTGTTGTGATTTTGTACCTCAATGCTATTCTTTATGTGTATAACCTAAATTTATTTACAATCTATCTTTATGTTTGTTTGTAGTTGAGATTCTGAAACTAGCAAATACAAGATAATGTTCATGTATGCCATGAGGTATCACCTAAATAAAAACAGCTTTCCTTCTTGGGATCCAGTTGAACTGGATGCAGTGATTAAAGAGAGACCCTGATCTAAAAATCAGCTTTGAACTTAAGTTTTCTTATTGGCAGATTTTGCTGAGGAATCTGCAGTAAAAGAGAAGACATGAAAAGGTCTGAATCCAGAGGAAATCTGGACAGGAAGCCGTGATTTGTAGAGCCGTTACTCCAAAGCTAAAGAAGAAGAAAGTACAAAGAACATCTGAGCATCAGAGGCACTGGCTGTGAGCTGCAGAGAGAAGTCAGGTTTATCTGGAGGAACAAGGCTCCCAGGGTTCTCTGTGGTGGATGGAGATTGGGTACTGTTGGCTGCGCACACACACACACACACTCGCCGCAGCCAGATAAACCTCCGTTGTTAACAGACACGGGAATAAATTCACTTTTATCTTCCTTTCTTTTCACTAAGCGTCTGACGTTGGAACAATCTTCCACATGATCTTATCGCTTCTGATATTCTGTTTCTTATTATTTTACTCCACACTCTCCCCTTCAAAAAGCCTGTGTCTTTCATGAAAACCCATTCATGGATTTAATGGATTTCTCTTTCCTTTTTCTCTGGACCTGTCTTCAAACTCTGGCTGGCCATTTCAGCAGCGGCTGACTGCCGAGGACAGCGTTTCTCTTACCATCAAAAGAATAAGAAATTTCAGTTTAGAAACATGCCAAGTCACTACGAATCTAAAAGCCTGAAAACTTCCAAATGAAAATAGCTAAACTTTTCCCTCTGAAACACACACAAAAAGAAGCTCTGACGCAGTTGGGGAGAGATAACGTTTACCGGGCTAAACGTGCAAATGAAATCATTAGCTGCCTTTAAAGTATTCTGGCTAATAATCTGTGAAACCAATAGGATTTATCTCTATAACGTTTCTACTATCATGCAACATGGAAAAACTAGTTTTTACATTTTCTGAAGAGAATGTCAATGCAGTGGTCCTTTCTTGTCTCCATGATGCTAGGATGCTGAGTCATGCCCACTAGCGTAAACCAAAAGAGCCTTCCATTACCTTTCTACCAGCAACAGGGTGCCAGTGTTGGAGCCAGAGTCCAATCTGAAAACTCTTTCCACAGAAAAAGATGGATCTGGGTCAGAAAAATCAGATATGCACATCAGAGGCCAGGGTGGGATTACGTCTTCACCAAGAAATGTATTCAAAAAACAACACAAAACAAACCTAGATTGCTTTATGCAACTAGGAATAAGATTCATAAATAAAGTCTGTGAATGGCAAGTTTGTTTGTAGGCTGGCTATGTTAGTAATGTGGTGAACATTACTACAACTTGCCGGCTGAACACTGTCTCCAGTAACAATATTATTATGATTGAAAAGTGGTATGAGTTGGGGTATGGCTCGGGTCTCTTCTTCATTTGAAGTATATGGGATTTGTCTGCCCGTTTTATTGTCCACCAGGTGAAAATTGTAAGTCTGATTGCATAGAAAAGAAATATGAGGAATAATTTATGTTTGTAGCACAAATGGTGCCAAACAAGCTATGCACCAAAGTTTAGTACTTAGGATTAGAGGTTTCTTCAAATCTCTAACAATAAAAATGAGTAAAAGTGATAGAGATGCTTGATCACGGATGACTTGGATGTTTTGGATTGCATTGGGGAGCTATGAAACACTGGCAAGATGAGACATATGTGAGTGTGTGAGTCAGATGTTTGGTTAATCCTCAGAGGATAGAGCAGCTTTACTCTGGAGGAATGAGTTTGATGTTGTGCCTCTGGCCAGAGAGAGATCAGAGAGCTGGTTTAGCTCCTTTACCTTGCACTATAATAGCCTGGTCACTCTCACAGGCCTACACTAACATCATCTGTCTCAATAAGCCATATTTATCTATTTATGTATTAGTAACCATGACAATATTTACTTCACAAAAGTGAATAGTGATTGAGACTTTCACTTCACTTATGTGTTCCTCTAAAGAAAGTGTGTGAGTTTGGAATGAAGCATGACAATTTTTAATTTTGGCCTAACTATCCCTTAATAAACTTACATTTTCTTGCTAAATCTGACAGATAATTTATAGAATACATGATGACGTTCTTTAAGACTCAACACCATTGTGTGGCAAATTCTGTTGGCTAATAACTGTTCTCCACAAATGTGTCTTCTTCAAGGGAGCATTTATTGGTTTTAATAGAAAACATCTAAGATTTTTTTCCATCTTACTGGAGTCATTTGACATTGCTCAAAATTTACTTGATTTAGTTTTAACTAGGGCTGTCGATTTAAAGCTTTAATTAGATTAATCATGGTAAAAAATAAAGTGTTAAAATCATTAACGCATTTAACGCACTTGCCCCGCCCCAGATCTATGTAGAGAAGGTCATCAGACATTTCATACAGTTGATGGATAACTAATATGATGCAGGGCAACAACTCAAGGGTGCAACAGCTATCACACGAGTGCTGCTTTTCTGTGCAGAATAGCATGAGTGCAAATGCGATACTGATTTTATACAACAGTTCAATAAATAAGAAGTTATTTTAGACACAGTGCTGTCTGTTTTGCTCAATTTTGCCAATGAAAATATAAAGACAAAGAAGAACTGTTCGTCTCTGAGCAACACACAACAGCATTTCATTTCTAAATCCACGCTTTGAGCGAATCGGGTGAACCAACGATTCAATGGACCATTCATAAAGAGAACCATTTAGTTCACTCCCGAATGAATCAGCCATTTGAACAAACTGAATGAATGAATGAATCATTAAGACATTAAGACACCTACTGGCAGTTTTAGTTTTTTTTATTTAGAGTATAATTTATTTTAAAAATAATTTCTTATTTCTATATTAAAAAAAAAAACATTAAAGGTATTTCATCCAATAATGAAAATTTAGTCATCATTTACTCAATCTCATGGTCCAAAAGTTTTTGTGTAATAAATTTTATGTTGAATCAAATGAAATATTTCTTTCTGAAGCTAATTTTTGTAATGTCTATTTGATGCTTTTACACATGATTTTAAATTATCTTTTGGGGGTAATTTCTCAGCCTAATTTGATGTGCATGTTTTGTGATATTAATTAATCGCCACATCATGTAATTAATTAGAATAAAAATTATAATCACTTGATAGCCCTAGTTTTAATGATTTTAGTGACTTTTTCCCCCAAACTCTTTAATTCGGCATTTACAATATTCTACTTACGTAAATTGACACTGCAACAAAATTTTAGGGCTTGATTGATTTTATCCTTTGTGATTTGATTGAATCATTAAAAGCTGGCTATACTGGAAATTTGAGAGGCCCAACAAGCTATATATTTTTTTATATTATATATTATATTTTTAATGATATGCCTTGATGAATCATGCACAATAAAATCTGGAAAGCATATTACAAAAGTAAAAACTTCACTTTAATGATAACGAGTCCCATTTATCGTCAAATGATGAATGTGTTAACTGCATAATATGTAACAGTATTAAAACATGAAAACACATTAACTCTGGCAGCTCTAGTTTGAAGTGTGTCAATCAGTCTCAGAGACAGACATTACTGAAGTCTCTTCAGAGGAGGTTTTCAGCTGCAGGTCAGGATGAGTATCAGATGAGGGGTGGCAGAAACAGAGACTGATTTTTGTAAACAAGCTTTACGTGTCAGCTTGAGAGTGGAAAAGCGAGGCGCAATTCTCTTCAGATGGGATTTATGTGCAGCAATGTACTCACATATGGTTCCAAAATGGAGGCCCAGGATTTATGAAGAGGCCAAATGGCACACTAATGTGCCGCAGATGTCCTGGGGGAGGGTGCAGTCAGCGGTGGTGCATGTGTTTAATGAAAACTAATCGCTTTGATGGGCCTAATCAGGATTACCCTCTGATCAATACCACCTTTAGCCGGTTCCTGGCCAACCTGTGCTGGATTAAAGCCACTTTCCAGCTCTCGTCTCTGCGGCTGGAATCAAGAGCTTTAAAAACAGAAAGGATGCAGGATTTCCGGTATATTCGCCCAAGTCTAGTTGCTCAACCTCGATAGAGCCGGAGCAAAGAGGGGCTAATGTGTATAATTAAATACTAACGTGATCTCTTCCCTCAGTGCTGGAGTTTTAGCCAACACAGGCCATCAGTGAACATGTGTGAATGTGTTTGTGTATATTATACGCAACACACACATGATTAGGTGACGAGCTTGTCTTGTGTATTCATTCATCTGTTTATAAATTTATTTCCGTCTTGACAACTCTCGAGATATCGGTGTGATAATTGAGATTGGCATGGTAATGGAAATAACAATGTTAATGGTATTTGGTTTTGGCGGAAAAGATCTGCTGCGCTGCCACTGCAGAGCAATTACAGAGACTTGCTACTGCAAATCCATTCACAGACATTGCTGTGAACATGTAAGACATGCTGCTGCTGCTGCACATGTAACATACATGAATTAACCCCCGTAGCAGATCTATACAGGTGGAGCTGGGGAAGGAGGAGGGCTCTGAAAGTGCGCTGCAGACTGCTAACAGCAAACAATGCCAAATATTTCAATGTTTGAGCAGCAAGCTCATTGGCCGCTGATGCAATAGCAACCAATCAGCTGTACTGTGTAGATAATGATGTGATCGCTACCAAATGAGTTAAAGACCCATCAGCCTGCATCGTCAGAGTTTCAAGCCAGAACTAGGTAAATGTTTATTTGTTGCATGCTCAAGGTGTGGCTGTGATTTATTTATTTACTTTTTCCACCACAGTATCTAATTATATACAAATTCCTGGATTGTGGAAATTGACTGTGTGATGTGAATATTGATATATAATATTCATTGTGTATATTGAAATGATGATGCGATTCATGTTGTTATAATAAAACTCTAAATATAGTGGAAAAAGATGAAAAAATAGTGAAATTACAAGGGAAAATCTACACAAGTGTCAAAAAGTTGGCATAACAGCATAATAGAGGCTTTACAGATGCAAATGGGTAAATAATGTTGTTTTGTGTGTTTTTCTCAAAATACTTTGGATGCATGTCATATTATTTACAACTTATCAGAGCACAGAGATGCTGAAACCAGAGATTCACACCAGAGCCCATTAAGCACGCTTCTGTTTTTCAAATAAAACCAGATAATCAACACATTAGATGAATTCAACAGATGCACAAGTATCTTGGATGAAGCCTATGCGCATGTATACAGATGTTCACTCTAACAGTAGATAGATGTTTACGGAGAAAATAAACCAAATATCATCCTCAAATTATCTGAAGATAATACTGCCATATAAAATTCCATAACTTCCATTCAAACAAGCCCTGTTGACCAGTGCTGTTGATGTAGGCAGTGTTGCATAGTATTGTATATGGCCATATACGCATATACGTATATGGCATTTATGTATTAATTTATCTATGGTTATGAGTAGTAGTTGAGTCTCTATGTGCAATGTGTGGGATGTGCCTACCAATGTAGCATCCTATTTAGCTCATTAGGGTTTGGAAAAAGGGATGACCAGCCTGTCTAAAGGATGACCAGCCTGTCTGACAGGTCACCCATCGGTTACATTACATAAATCATATAGAAGTAACCATGTGGATTGTGTGATCGGAATTGCAACCTAGAATGTCAAAGAGACATTATGTCTGAATTGCACACCAACCTTCTCTTGGGCCAGCTCTCTTTCAGACTTGTGGGTTCTTTCCAAGTCCTGCCGCACCTGATCCATCTCGGCCCGCAGGCGGTCCAGAGCTACTTGCTGGTCCTGAGCGGCCCGCTGTCGCTCCTCCTCCCGCAGTACACCCAACTCCATCAACTGCTGTTTCCTCTGACTGTGGGCTGCCAGTAGTTCCTTCCTCAGAGAATGCACCTGGGCCTCCAGATCAGAGATGGTCTGGTGAGAAACACAAACAAGGAAATTTGTAAATCCGTTAAGGTGAACCCATATATGGAACAGACAATGTGTTTATGGAACAGTGAATCTGGGAATACAATGCTTAGACTGCAAAACAAAAACAAATCCAAAGCGAAAAAGAAAAGACAGAAGAGTCCGGATAGAAAAAGAGGGAGAATAAGAGAAACAAGCCAAGCAGGACCGGTGGAGCATTTGTGCCCATTCTAGCCAGGAAGAGGGAAACAGACACCACAGCCTCTGATCTCTGAGCCACAAGAGTTCAACATCAAAGCTCAGCATTCCATAAAGGTCAGCGGTTTGATTTAATGACCAAAATTAGTGCAAATCAAAGGTCAGTTACCCATGGGGACGAGGAACCGCTGCCATTTCTCATTTTAGGAAGATGAAAAACCTAATCGAGACCACTTACCAATGAGCTGTTGCATTATTGTGAAAGCGAGTGAAAGAAAGTAGATGGATTACAACAAAAAAAGAGAAGAAATCAGAGGCATTACCACAGGAATTAGCCCTTGATAGACCGGAGACCTCGTTCAGTCTGACACACTGACCAACTGCTGAAACTTGAGTACAAAAGGACAGCATTATGGAATAGGTAGCTTTGCTCACTGCTAGTGGTAACTAAGGCAAAACATATTTCTAAGCCACCAAAACTGCATTTAGTCAAGTCAAGTCTTCATTTATATAGCGCTTTTTACAATACAGATTGTTTCAAAGCAGCTTCACAGTGATAATAGGAAAATGAATGGACAGAGATTATGTTGGCTTTACAGCAGCTCTAGGAAAAAGTTATTCTTGAGCTTAAGTAAGTTTTTGATTGAATCACTTCCGTTGTAAAAATCGTTAATTATTAAGGGGCCGCTTAAATGACACCGTTTTAACTGAAAACATGACTTTTAATGTGTTCTTGCCATTCATTTACTTTAGTCTATAGGTATGCACATTTGAATGTGTATGTGCACAGACGCATAGTCTTTTTTTACAAAGTGACATCACCAAATTACTTGTCTGGGCCGCATAATACAGAATTATTAGTCGTTTCCACGGATCCATGTGAACTGGAATCATTTTGATAATGTTTTATCTATACATAGGGAAAGGAAAGGGAAGGAGGCCTTCGCAGGGGATAGTTTAGTTGACACTTCAGGGCTGCATTGTCATCGTGTTTAGGTGCAGGTCATTCATCTCATCTGGATAGGGCCGGGATCTGGTAGACTACGGTAAACCTGCTGTGTTTTGGACCAGCTGGAGTTTGTTTATTAGGCATGCAGGGCAACCACCCAGTAAAGCATTGCAGTAATCTAGCCTTGAGTTCATGAACGCATGAGCTAACTGTTCTGCATTTGTCATTGAGAGCATATGTCATAACTTAGATATATTTTTAAGATGGAAGAATGCGGTTTTACAGATACTAGAAACGGGGCTTTCAAATGAAAGATCGGTATCAAAGAGCACACCCAGGTTCCTAACTGACAACGAAGACTTGACAGAACATCCATCAAGTGTTAGACAGTATTCTAGATTATTACATCAAGAAGTTTTTGGTCCAAAAATTAGAATCTCTGTTTACACATTTTTCTTCACACATCAATCTTATCAAATCCCAGTAGATACAATCGAGTCCTTATTTCCTGCTAAATTGTTTACTCAGATTATTCAGAATTATTTGGAAATATATCAGAATTACAATTTATCATATGAAATCAAGGAGGCGTGTTCTGAACTCAAGTCTGTCCACCAATAACATAATCGATACTGCAGTGGATGTAAAGAAACTGCAACTCCAAAAACTTTAAATAGCCTTCTTAAATATTCGTACATAAATATAATTTAAAAATGTGTGACTGAAGTTTATTTTTAATGACGTGTTAGTGAAAGTTCTAGAAAATTGAGACGCGTACACGGATGTCACGTTTCTAGTTCGTTAACTTCAGTAAAAAACAATGAAAAACAGCGACTTGAGTACTTTACAAGGCTGAATTAATAACAAAGTTATCAGCGCACTTAGTATGTACTTGAAGTATACCAGGGTGGGATGCATATTGTTGCAATCTTTTTCAACAACAAAAGTTACAACATGACTTGCCTGAGTGGCTGAAAGATAAAGTTTGCCTTTGTTCTTCACATTTCACAACAGACTGTTCAGTGAATTATTCTCAACATGCCGCCATTTTTTCCAAATACCTTTTATTGAAAGATAAAGATGAAGAGTACGCCAGAAATAAAATGGGGCATCAGTTTACTGTTGGGGATTTGTCGTGTTGCGTTGACATCCAGTGTAGACAGTGTCATTGATTATAATGGATTCTATTGTCTTTTGTTGCGTTGCGCCGTTCAGTATTACAGTGTGTTTGTAATTAACGTCAAACCATCATTTAATGCTATCAAGACACCAAAAGTATCACTGTTTAAGTGTTGCTAATAAAATACCTGGTTGTTTCTATTTCTTCTGCCTCGGGCTCAAACATATATGGCTCTATTACAGCACTTGCCATCTTGAGTATCAAAACACATGACATGTTGTAAAGTAGGGTGTGGATACAATGCGATGAAGTTAGCCAATCACAGCTGTGGGCAAGAGGTAATGCCCCTTGAAATTAAGTGTTTTTCCCACAGAGTGAAACTGAGGATGGAAAATGATCATGAAAAGTTTGCAAACTTTATAAACTAACCTTGAGAAACATTGTATTTCATTCCCTTTAAGTCTACATAAAATATGGTGTACTTTAGCACAAGCTTGAAGCTAACAGCCGTATAAACAACAGCACACCCCATCCGTTATAATGAAGTGACATCTTGATATCAAATAATCTGTGCTCCCAAAACATTTAACCCTCGCGCAGATGGTGGTGTGTGGTAGAGTCTGGCATGTTGGCAGTCCCTCGTCTGCACCTCGCGCTCCCAAACATCCCTGGGAGGAGACTGCTAAGTGCATCACGTGGCACGTCTGTCGGAAAACCATCTGAAGTTGTTTTGCGGCCACTTGGGGGAATAGCAGCGAACTTCAAAGCCGTGTCACACAAACACCCAGATGCCAAGAGTGCGCGCGGGTCCAATACGGCCAGAGCAGCGCAGCACCAGCCCACATGCTGCTGCAACGGCACAAAGCTATTAGATCTCGGCTCAGAGGAGCCTTTAATCTATAATTCCCTCTTAAACTGGACTCTGGGAAGAATTTTCTGATGCATCTTTGATGGGTTTGGATGTGCTTTTATGAAAAGAAGCTGAGAAACTAGCACAGAAAATGAAAGGCAATAACCACAGAGAATGTCACATCATATATGATGTAACTTCAATGGTTTAACAAAAGAATTTAATTAAAATGAAGTGAGAGAGATAGGATTGCAGGACAGACTGTGATGTATTCTGATATTTAGGCACATATTCATTGAGAACCAAAATACAATAAAAAGAAAATATGAATACCCTGGCCAAACACAAAAACTGTGCTCACGTGGCTTGCTGTGAACTCCACAGCAAATTGGCCCAGATTTGTGTGAGGAGCTACACAACCTCACCTACAGCACTTCCTCACAGAGGTACAGTACTTCCTGTCAGTGTCGTTCCACTACACTCTTAAAAATAAAGGTTCTTTAGAGGCATCTATAATTCCATGAAGAACCTTTAATATCCATGAAAACTTCCCATTCCACAAAAGGATCTTTATGGTGGAAAAAGGTTTTTTAGATTTTTAAAATGTTCTTCAGACTTCAGAAAAAACGTTCTTCAGAAAAATTGCTTCTTTTAAGAACTTTTCACTGAAAGGTTTTTTGGGGAACCAAAAATCGTTCTTCTAGGGCATCAGTCCCATGCCATGCCTTGAAGGGCATTTACACTTAGTAGCGTAAAAAAGATAGGAAATCATTTGTTTTCAATGAGAGAAGCCAATATGAGATGACTTGAGAGCAAGAGATGGTTTTACAGATTTGAACAGTTGCAAATGAGCAGCAAAACAATGCGGTGAATACTAATGGGAATAAAGACAGTGAAGTTCATGTGATCCACCCCCTGATACAACTGGATACAGCAGTCGGACAGGAACGTTTCTCAAAACCCACAGTGACCTATAGATTTAATCACTGTCAGTGTGAGTTCGCCTTTACCAAACTGCTTTGCTGTATCAACAGCTAGCTGTACACACAATGAGGATTTAAAAGCGGCCGTCATTTGCTGATGTCTGTGTACAGAATGGGATTAAACATTCTGAAAAGGAGTGTGTATATACTGCAGTATGTACGCAGCCTCTGTGAAGTTGACATTAAGTGTCATTTAGGCCCAATCCCAATTCTACCCCTTACCCCTACCCCTTTGTTTTGCGCGTTCATGTGAAGGGGTAGGGGTGTCTCGATTCTCTTTTGGCTGGAGTGGTAGGGGTAAGGGAAAGGGCCAGACAGCCCTTCAAACGAAGATTTTTCAGGACCAGGAAGGGGTATGAGAAATTTCCCTGCATACACCAACTACCGTGCTGCTAGAATGCGTGTAGTGATCATGGAAGTGAAATTTCCACTCAGGATCGATCATTTATGTGTTACCTGGCTGCCAGTTTCTCCATAGCTTGCTAAACGCGCAATTTGAATGATGTGAACACAAATGAGTAATACAGTTAATAGAAATAGAAATAGAAATATCTGGTCATCCTTCATAGCTATTTACATCTCGTATCGTATGTAAACTCTTGCGTTACCAAGGCAACATCTGACTCATTTGTATTGCTTTGCAAATAGGTCCGTTATCGCAGCACCGCAGGAGAAAACGAAACCATATCTGTGCCGGCCGGCTCGGAATGGAATGGAACGGTTAAACAAACAGCTTGGCCCGAAGGAAAAGCGGCTTCACCAGTCTCGGGAAACTCGAAGGCTCAAAATACAGCGCAAAACAACGTTGGGAGAGAGTAATCTGTTAAACGTGCTCGTGCCTGACTTCTGTTGATATGCGCACTTCATTGCTGTTCATACTGGTTAAATGTTACAGGACACTAATAAAAGAAACTAGATATGATGACGTGTGTAATGGTGTAGTAGTGGTGTCCCATTTCTTAGGGGAATATTTTCACCCCTACACCTTGCCACTCTGTTTCAAAGGGCAAGGGGAAGGGCGAAGGGGTAGGCGAAGGGGTATAAAATAGAATTGGGATTGGGCCTTAACCAGCTTTTGTAAAACAGTGAGATATCCCAAGTGCATTGCTCAGGGAAACCGATAAGACGGAGTATGGTGGTCCCTGTTCTTTTAAGGCCAATTCACAATGCGCCGACAGATGGCAACAGACACTTCATCAGGTCTGGTCGGATTAGTTTTTTATCCCCATTGGCATTGATCGGCCCTCGTTTTCGCCGATTGAACATGTTGAATCAGTGTTTGTTAGGTTGTTGAATATCTGAGAAGTGATGTACTGTAATCTGGTGATTTTTGGCATTGGTCGGCGTCTGTCGGTGCAGTGTGAATTGGCCTTTATGGTGATTTTCTGAGGTATTATATGTGACATGCTCCTCAATTTGCATTTTCAAGGACTACAGCACCATTCTAGATGAAAGATGGATGGTGCGATCCAAATCTCTGGCTGAAATGCATTTGCATGTCTTTAAGAGTTCAACGTGAAGCCTAGTGAAAAGCTTCAGTGATGTCTGGCCAGAGATTAAAACTCTTTTCATCATGGAGGGCCCATCTGGTGGTGAGAGCCCGTCTGCTGGAGCCCATCTTCAGTGACCCATCACAGCTGGATGGACGGACTCATGATGGTGCTGTTTTGTTTTCCAAAGTTGAAAAGAGCAGCTGAAATCAAGACAATGTCATTAGATGACTGTTTAAAAACAGCCGTGGTTTGGCAAAAAGTCTCTTGTGTCAACCATATGTCCTGAAATGGGGGAAAAAAGGATCTGAATGATGACTTGGAAATGCAGCATGGCTCAGTTGGATGAGCTTCCACTCGTGTACAAGAGAGTAAAGTGAAATAATAATGAAATAGGGCTGCACGATGATTATTTTGATCAATATTGTAATCTAGGTGTCACACCCTCACACCACATGAACTTTCAGTTTGTTTGTTTTCATCTGTCACGTGCTCTTTTGTTCTAGTTTCCCGCCACAATCGGTCACCATGGACACTAATCTCATTCATCACAGCTGTTAGTCATTTTAGTTAATTGTCTGTGTATATTAGTTCAGTTCTGTTGGTGTGTCTTTGTCGGGTCTCGTATCTACATGTGTTGAGTTGTGTTCCTGCCTGGATTCTGTATTCTCCCGTTGGATTATCAAGTAAAGACTTATTTGAGTGTTATCTTCTTCGTCATGTGTTTTATAATCAACCAGCAAGTTACACTAGGTCTGCACGATATTGGAAAAAATTTACATTGCGATATTTTGGTATTCTGCGATATATATTGCGATATGAGAAAAAAAAAAAAAAATCACCAGATGATTTGAATAGTTCTATTAGGAAAGAATTAATAATTCTAGAATGATTGGGGTGATTTTGTAGGTGAGTGAATGTGCATAGAATATAATGAACAAATTACAAGCATAGATTAATATAATAAACAAAGATACAAATGAAATAAATATATTGCTTTACCTGCAAATATAATGCTTTATAATGCGTCTTTGTGCGCACAAATAGTTTAATATCTCTTGAATGTTTAAACTGACATGACCTAAAACACGTTCAAATGATAAACATTCATTTTATGATGGTCAAACTTTGCAATTAATCAGAGAATCACATGCGTTTTGAACTGTGGTGTCTAGTCCGTACGGATTAACGATCCCTATACTAGACATCGCACATCCTGCGATGTGACTATCAAGATTTGCGCACATCACGATTTCGATGCTAAAAAAATATATTGTGCAGCCCTATTGTAATGACAAATATTTAACACGATTATTTCACAATATTGATATATACATCAAGTATACTTGGCTGCAAATAAAGATGCTATGATATCAATTGCAAGTCTATATCTATAGTATTCAACTAGCCTACTACAGAAATTAATGATCAAATATAAATAAAACACAGCTTATCCTACTGGTAACAATTAAACTTGCTTTGATTCTTATTAAAGGTGCAATATGTAATATTTCCCGTCCGCTAGAGGACGCTAGAGGCCTATTCAAAACAAAGGCGTAGCTTGATGACGCCAAGTTTGAGCGCGGAATCTTGGGACATGTGGTCAGCTGGTGGAAATAATCGGCAGGACTCGGGAAGAAATCATGTTCATGGATGTGATTATTAACGTTACTGTAGTATGAAGCAGATCAGGACCGAGTGTTGTGGGAGCTGAACGAGGCCGCTGGAACGACTGCGCAACACACGCCTCAGCAGAACTTTTATTATGCCACAGTCGCCGGTGCCACTTTCGCTATTCCGGTCGTGAGTATGAGGTAACGCAGCTCTG
Organism: Hypophthalmichthys nobilis; assembly: GCA_037950665.1. Lineage (NCBI taxonomy): Eukaryota > Metazoa > Chordata > Actinopteri > Cypriniformes > Xenocyprididae > Hypophthalmichthys > Hypophthalmichthys nobilis. The sequence goes on from CM075475.1 coordinate 7,059,992, forward strand.
TTTATCATTTTAGATACATTTGAGTGTGTTGAAAATGATGTTATAACATTACTCTGTGCGTTCGCTCGGCGGCTGCTGTGAGACACTTGTTTGAGACACACTGCAGTAAGATAGATCGATTTTAGATTATCATATTAAATGCTGGATGGCGTGAAAATTGCAATTTTCTCATGATTTACAAATAGTTGGAAACATTTGGGATATTGTAAGTACTCAAGTGAACAAAATATATAACACTGGCCTAGTGGTTTTTGGATATTTTACTGCCAAATTCTTACATATTGCACCTTTAAAGCTACTAAAGCTATTCAGTCAAGAGCAGTGAGTGATTCTCTCTTTTTCTTTTGTTGTTTGATTAACATTAATGACACAGACGGCAGCAGGTTTATTAGGCTGCTGTCACTTTAAGACCTAATGCACAGATCCAATATACTGATACACAACCTTCTCCCAACTGTTGACATTCACTTAAAGTCACCATGAAATCACAATTCTTATTTTCCTATGAGATATTGCAGTGAGAAGCCGTTTAACTCGAGACTATTGTACCACATTTTTAAAAACTGCACTCAGCCAGCCTAGATAACAGCTCTGAGATTACTTGGGCGGCATGACAATCCGAATGGCTGAATCCAGACCCCCTGCTGGTGCAAGAGACAACGTGACCGCAGTCAACAAGCCTGTTGTTTTTGGCACATCAGAAAGCAGGCCTGATCTCCTATGCCAATGTCCGCCTTCATTTTCTATGTTCTAATCTCTTACTGGGGAATCAAGCTCTTTGAAAGTTTGACAGCTTCATTAACTTGCCAATCAGCACGGTATGATGCTTTACTCCAAGGATTTCAGATGTTCTCCCATGCTGTTTGAACTCCATGTTACATTAATGAGAAATAAAACTAAAAAAAAACAAAAAAACATGGAATTTATCAAGAAGGAAGTCACAAGAAAACACAATAGTGGATCTGAATGGCAGAATAAAGCATCTATACAGTGGGTCTAAATTAAATTAACTGATTCTCTCTTTTGTAAGTGTCTGAGACATTAAAGGGGACCTATTATGCAAAACATAACTATCTTATAATGGTAAAAATCCATCCACTCCTCTTTTTTAATCCCCATAAATAATAAGCAGTGTCTCAGAACCAGTGTTAATTTTGACAGCAAATTTTGATTTAGTTTTAGTCATAGACTTTTGACTAAAATGCCATTTAGTTTTGGAAATTGTTTTAGTTTTAGTCTAGTTTTAGTCGACTAAATCTACAGTAGATTTAGTCGACTAAAATCTAATTTAGTTAAATTGTAATGCATTAAGTAAGCATTTCTCTAACAATACACAGATCCAATACACTGATATACATCTGATATTCTCCAAACTGTTTATGTTCACTTAAGACAACCAACTGTACTTTACTTGCCAAAACAGACATTTTTTGACCGTTTAAGTGCAAAAAGACAAGAAAGAGAGCTCAATTCAGTACTTGTCAGGGTTTGACACACTTATCATTGAGGTACTATTATAGTTTTTGTTAAAAATTTTTTGATTAAATTTGATTTTTAGTTTTTCTGCTTTCATTGTAATTTTAGTTAAAAGTTTTAGTAATGTTTTGTGTTTATGTCTTTTAGTTTTTGCTTTTAAATGTCATTATAGTTTTTTTTTTTATTTCTGTTTTAGTTATTTTAGTACATCAGGTTAAGCTAAAGCTTAGAAACTAGATGAAATAAAATAAGTTTACATTTTTATATTTTATTTCAGTTAACGTTTATTTCAGGTAATGAAGATTTTTTTATGGTTTTAGGTTTAACTATAATAACCCTTATACTTGTAAAATATATTGAATATTGAAATGTGTCAAATAATGTTCTTAGTCTTTCCTTCCAGTGACAGAAGATACAGTAGTTTACTATGAATTAAATAGAAGTTAAATTAAATTAAATACAGTTTATTGTGTGAACAAAATAACAATAATGACCAGGAAAAATCCCGCATTGGCTACACCGTGACTCTTAAATGTCTGCAGTCTGCACTGTAGCAGGCAGCTCATTTAAGTTCAGATGAGGGAGATTAAATATGCATTCTTACAACCATCTAAAACATATTACCATATAAACATCCTGTAGGAAACATTGTCATAATTCATCAACATTAGCTTATAAGCAATTGCTTGGCATAAATGTGCGCTATTCATTGATTGTGAAGCAGTCTGAAGTGCTGCTGGGCAAGCCTGTAGAGCACATAACAGCGCCGCGTTTCCTGCGGTTAGATCAGCATGTTACACTTCAAATGTGTGCATCTTCCACACAGGACAGCAGTCCTGACTGGATATCTTCCCAAATCGTCCCTCTCTATCATTTTCGTCTCGTTTTTATTCATTGACGAAAATAAGAGTGGATTTTAGTTATAGTTTTAGTCATTCAAAACACATTTTTATTTAGTCATTGTCTCGTTTTCATCTGTGAAAAAATGTTGACGAAAATTATGACGAAAATTATTCGTCAACGAAATTAACACTGCTCAGAATTAGCCATTTGCAGATTCTAGCAATGTGACGTCACATTGCTTAGGCCCCGCCCATGACTGCTGACAGACTCTGCCCTATTAGCTTAGCTCCTCCCCTGAATGAGCTGTACACAGTCCGCCATGTTTATCTCCTCACCAGATCATTTGACAGCAACATTCAAGTAAGAAATGTATTCTTATTAAAGCCACTGAAGTTATTCAGTCAAGAGAAGTGAGTTATTTCTGTTTTTCTTTTGTTGTTCGATTCATATTAACAGCATATACAGCAGTAGGTACTGTATATTACGCTGCTTTCACTTTAATACACATTCAACATACACATGCGATTTCTTCACTTGCTGTTTTTGTTCACAGACATAACCGACTGTATTTATGTGAACTTTGTGGGTTTTTTTTATATACATAAACTTGTCTGTATTTGACAGTTTAAGCACAACAAGACGTGAAAGAGAACTTACTCTGTGCACGTGCTTCAGATGTGTGCACTCAGAAAACCATATATAAGAAGTTTAGACTGATATGGCTTTAAAACCCATGCAGATAATAAACTTTCATGATGATGAAGAACTGCAATGTCATGTGATCGTGACCGCAATAAAGATGATAATCAAAACCAAACAGATGTTTTGGTTTTTGGCAGAGTATTCGAGGCACGAGCTGTACGGGCTCCACCCTCTTCTGGAAATCAGGGACAAGTTGACAAGTTGTGTTTATTCAAAGGAAGTGTGCAGAAAGAAGTGGAAGAGTCTGAGGGACACATATTTAAAGGAGAGGGAGAGCCCCTCTCATGACGCGAATTCGCGTCTGTTGTGAAGTGAATTTCACGTGCGAATGAAGCGAATTTCACACGCGAATGAAGTGAGTAAACTCAAAATGTTCAAGCGTCCAACTACGCGCGAATAGCGCAATTTATTCGCGCAAGTCGCGTCTGGTGTGTACGCCCCATGAGACTTATATTACATCTTATGTATGTATTACATCTTACATCAGCATTATAGCTCCCCTGTAACATCTGTCTGGAGATCAAAACATATAAAATATGCAGCAATTCTCATTCCGCAACATATACAATCTATAGACAAATAATACATAAATAATAATTAAACCACAAAAATGGTTGCATTATTTAAATTAGAACATTATGAAATATGGCACTAACTTTAATAATAATAATAATGATAATAATAAAATATATAATAATGTCTTGCCTTAAATTGATGTGTTGGTGTGAACAGTACAGTTATGCTAAGTAAAAGAAACAGTAATAATTTAAGTGCTTTCCCTGAAAGTCCCAATGTTAGTGGATCTATTTAGCCTTTAAAATAATCGTTTGTAAGAAATGTTCACATCGTGCCATCTTTATCTAAATTAAATAACCATTCCATATGAATCAATGAATATTTAGTTCATATTTATTCATTATTAATGTCATAAATTACTCCAAATAAGGTCATAGAGATCTTAAGTAAAGTCAGCAGAGCTCAAATGATCAGAGCTCCTCGACAGACAGATGTAGTCGAGTGTCTGAAAGATGGAGAAGCTGCTGTGGACGATTCCATCACATATCTCTGCGTATTGATTATAGATCATCATGTTCATTTTAGGTTATCATGATAGCAATCCTTGTTAAAATAGAATAAAGTACTTCTTATTTGTGATCTGAATTTCAAAAGCTATGTCCAGTTCCGCAGCTTACCAATAACATTAGATCATTCAGCAGTAGCAATGCTCCCTAGAGACAAACAGTACAGCGAATGATTAAACCACTCATAGTGAATGAGGCTTAATGCGTGCAGGCTAATAAAAGCCAAAATAAATGATTTTGACCACTGTTTTTTCCCATATAATAATGATAGCGCCCAGAAGTTGTGGACGTGTGGAAAGGGCATTAAAGCGCATGAGGTCTCGGGAGTCTGCTGTGTATTGGTTTACTGTGCTATCTGCAGGCAACTATATTTACTGAGAACCATCCTGATGTTCTGGTCTTTTCATCCTCAAACAGACTAAAAAAAACAGGAACCCGGAGGGTGGCAGAGTCTAAGAAAACTAATACACAGGCTCCAGTCCAGAGACGAGGGGATTTGAACTCCCTCATCATCTTCCTTCAGATCGATACAGCCCTCCACAGCCACGCATGAGAGGAGGGCTAAATCTAACACACCACTGAATGGAAACTGAATTTGGATTTGACTGGGACTTGTAGACAAACTTGAAGTCTCCAATGATGGTTGTAAATCCAGATGTGCTGTGATTTTCTGCAACTAACAGGAAAACACACGCTGACACCATGTAATGTGGGTTACAGAATGAGCTGTGACAAACCAAGGGTACAGAGCGAAAACAAGTCACCGCGACCTGGAACAAAAGCTCCCTGTGCTGTGAGAAAAGCTTGAGTCATTTGCTCATCTTGCACGCTCCTGATGTCCTGACCACATCAAGACATGAGTCTGAATGGCTCATCTTCATTGTGTGTGAAGGATGTCCATTCACACTGCCAGCTTTCCGCAGCATGTCCTCTGATGTATTCCAGGAAGAGATGTGAGTGATGTTACCCGTCACTGGATGACCCTGTACTGTCTGCTGGTGACGTGTGAAGATTTATGGAATGTGAACTTGACAAGCATCACCTCCAATAACAATCATTTTGTTTTACTAAAATTATTCTCTTTTAACTTTTAGATCTTTAGATTAAAATCACATGTATAGGACTGACTAGAAACAAGTCTTGGCAACACTTTATTTTACAGTGTGCTTGTTACACATAAGGCTTGACATTCACACCCGTCAACCTGCCAAATGCGGGTGGATTTCAGCAGTGGCGTGTAACGCAGTCACTCCTACTAGCCACTTTGGCGTGTTGAATTTTAAATATAACATACATTTTTAAATTGTAGTCTTTTAAAAAGGCATCTGAAATAATAAACTAAGTGCAAAGTAGTTTTGTCAAAATACTGATTTTTCAATACATATCGATACTGAAATATTTGAAATGCTTCTAATACTTATTTTCCATGGAATAGATACACGATACCAGCCGCTCTTTCTCTCTCTCATCTCTCCGACAGCAAGTTGACACACAAACCCGCCTCCCCTCACTCACTCGTTACATTTGCTCCGGATGAATATTGATGGTGTTACAGGGCTTGAATTTCAGCGTGGGACTGCACGTATTGCGCATTATTTTACTCAATCCCGCAGATTTTGTGTTCACACCCAAAGTGCGTGCACATAAAGCCACCTCTCAGTACTAAATTGAGTTCTTTTTCGCTGCTTTTTGAGCTTTAACAGTCAAATTCACACAAAACGCCAAAGTCAAAATGCTGGTCTTGGCGAGTACTCATGTAAACACAGTAAGTGAACATAAACAGTTGAGAAAGAAAATGCACATGCAACAGTATAATGGATCCGCACATCAGGTCTGAAAGTGACAGCAACCAAATTATGAGATAATATTAAAAATATCTATATGGCAGTTTTCCCCAATGGCATCGATGTCAAAAGTGTGGCCAGTGAAAATGCTGAATGGCTAGTAACTTTGGAAGCCACAGTGGCTGGTGAGCAAAAAAAGTTAATGTCAATAACTATAAATTTTGCATAATGGACCCTTTTCACATTTCCTCATAGTTGGGTAAGTAGAAGCAGTCATAGTTGGATAAATGTCTATAACGAGATGACAGCAAATATAATTTCTGTTCTCATTTGCTACTACAGCAAAAGAAAAATTCAATTATAGTCTTTCCATGATATTCCAAAAGAAGGACAAAATAAAGAAAAACTGATTACAACAGTCAGAAAAGAGCATTACGTGAAATTTGCCATCAGTCCCTCAGCTGTTGTATAAGAAACACTGTCACAGCACTGTTAATTTTTTTTTTTTTTTGTAATTTACTGCTATGTTAATATAACACAAAGTACATAATTATAAATGTATATCTACACGTGTATTGTTAATAACTGTAGAAACACGTCATCACAATCTTTGAAAATGATCTATTTCATGCAACTGTAACAGTAAACCAAACCCTAATCCTATAATAAGTACATGTTGTTAATTAATATTACTCAGTACATAATTGTATAAAACCCAATCCAAAACCTAAGTCTCAACTCTAAATATAACTTTTAATTTAGTTGTTACCAAACAGATACTGTTCAGTATCCAACTAGTTCAACACTGTAACATTGGCTCAGCCAATGGTGGGTCTATCTTTTTGTTTTTGTTTTTTACCAATGGCATTTGGGGGAGTGTTCGGAGAACCATTATTCATGCATTTCCAACATTTGAATCAGAATTCACTAAATTTGAAATCCAAATATTAAAATTACAGAAATACAACACAGGAAACTTAATAGCATTTATTTTTTTTGTATGAAGTAATGAGTAGTGGTGAATAGATAAGAGCATTTAATTGCCAATGACATATCTAGAGCTCATGTTGACTGATATCTAATGAAATAAAATGAAATTAGCATAAATTACATGAATGAATGTTGAAAATATAACACAACAGGTAATGGACAGAACTGTGGTGCAGCAGTTAGTGCACATGCTGGTGACACGCTGACCCCATTTACACCTGTCATTCATTGCAGTGGTTAGCACAAAACATAGGTCTAACTTGTTTTGTGATCTGATCACTCAAACCGCATTCAGAGGTAGAGGTGCAATATTTTTGTGGTTTTATGATCAGATCACCTGAGATAGGTGACACAATTTCAATTCCGCCCTCTTAATTGCCCCAATTTACACTTACAATAACATCCTGTAACTCTCCACCATATTCCAGAAACGGTTGTTGTCGATTAGGTCATTTGGAGCCCGAGTCTGCGCAGTAGTGATCCTGAGGTGGAGCCGCGATATCAAGGTCCCGCCCACACTCCCGCAGACTCATTCGCAAGCACACCTGTCAATCATGATGTTATACCCTTTGTAACCCTTTTTGTTTTTATACCATCAAATTAACTAGCTAAAACCAAACAAACGAACTAACAGTTTGGCTCGCGGCCCATTCAATTACATGGAAAGGGCGGGGCTTATGACCTATAGCGCAGCCAGCCACCAAGGGGGTGATCGAAATGCTTTGGCTTCACTTTTCAGACAGGAATATAACAGAGTATTACTGTTTGAATGCAACACTGTGATTGTTGTGTGACTGGATCAAATTCCAGTCTTCCAGTCCATTCCACGATTTTCATGAAGAACAAATGATCAATTACGCTTTGCACTCTCTTCTCGGGAGGATCAAAATTTAAAACTTCCGGTTTTCAGATTGTTTTCATGAGTTACTGACGTTCCCAAGCTACCAGGACAGCTGTGAAAAGGAGGGTGTGATTTGTTTTAAATGAGTTTCAAGCCCATAATGTAAACAAGTAACGGCAGCAGTTTAGAGGCAGAACGGGCAAGGTGGTTTAAGGTGGACTGTGAACAACATCACTATGTCTGTTACGCTCCGTGATTCAAAGACACGTCTCAGTGTTTTGAGAGGCTCAGTTCACAGTAAACACTTTCCAGGTGCTCCGAGTTTGGATCACTTATAAACACACCGACTTCACTTTTTCTTGTGGGTGTATTGTCGAGCTATGCTGCATGAAAGCGAAGAAATTAAGACAGAACTCTACAGAATTATTTCATTTCAAAATAAAAACATATAATAATTAGTATTTAGCTCTTGTTTTAGGCTTGTGGTCAAAACACAAATTTTCGAGTAGTTTTCTCAACACTCTCTAAATGCACAAATTCCCTCAGAGCCTGCACTGCTTTTATTATCAATAACGTTGTTGAGCTGATTACAACAACTAAACAGAAATGCGGAGCATCCTATAGGAAATCACTCACTCTAATGGCGCCATGGGCGGAAAAGTGAGTAAAAATATAGATTGAATAATATAAACCTTTGAGATTTTTGTAATGGTGCAACAGTGGGTTTAATGGTCAACTATTTTTATGCTCTTCCCACAACAGAGCTCATTCAGCAAATCATAGATGAACTATTCTAAGTGATATTCATCATAGCCTAATGAAACTTTCTGAAGTGTAAGAGGGGTGTAGGAATATAACCAAGCTTTAGAGAGTTTCAGAGGACTGCTCTGAGATTTTCTATTCCAAATTTTAGGCTTCTCAAGAAAGTAGAAATAATACTAAATTATTACAGTGGTGAAATTTTGTAACCTTAAAAGTCCAGCATTGCAATTTTTTCAACACTTTTCTAAAACTGTAATCCAATACATCATCAATATCAATACTTGGGTCCCTGAGTGTTGAGGTTGAAAAAGTTATTTTCTTCATAAATAGCATTAACTTTCATCATCTCTCTACCTGTTAATATTCTTGCAAATATTTCCTGGGATCTTTTCAAGTCCATGAGTTTCACTCTTAGTGAGTTAGAGAGGGTTTTTTGGAATGTAGATTTTTTGGGCCGTAGAGGTTTGATGTACTTCTTGGCCAAAACTGCATCAATGAATCACAGAAGAGAAACAGATCAGCCAAACCACAAACCTCTTCCTTCAAGTGCCAACTACCTGCTGATGAAGGACATATCCACTGGATCAGGCCACTTGAGACGCAAGCGCTCAACAACACTGAGTTTCTTATGAAGTTTTTTACTATTATTTTGAATTTTTTTTTTTTTTTTGGAAAACATGATCTTGCTTGTTTATCATGACACTGATAAACTCTTTTGAATTTTTTTTAGTCAGATAATTGATCATCGATATCAAACCACTACTAGCATTAATGTAAAAAAATAAATAGTTGTTTCCATTTGCTGAGGAGAAAACTTTCACTCAAAACAGAAAAACCACCATTGAATGTAGACCAATATTATCAACACGTTACCATATTTTTCGCCAATATATCAATTCAGATTGGAAAATTTTATCATGGAATGTTATGCCCTATGCGGCATCAACAACTCTGAACTTGTTTCTCTTGTTAGGAGCCAATAAATATGGTTTAGCTATGCTGACAATTTACATTTAATCTTGGGGTTTGACGAGTCCACTGAATCCACAGTTGGGGGCTAGTCTATCAAACGGCTTCCCACAGAGATCTCACGATAGCCAGGTTGGAGAGGGAAGCGGTGGACGGAGCACTTGGCACAACAGGCACCAGAAACCCGCTGATGACCAAAATGGAGGTCTTATGGCTAAAGAGCTCATTAATACTCTCTAAATAACATATGCCTGTTGCAGCAGTTTCAGATATTAGAGAATAGTGCTTATACACCGCAGCGAAAAAACCCAGCAAACAGAACTGTAGAACTCAGTGGTGGTGCACAGACAACTAACCCCAATATAAACATCCCAAGAAAAGAAGAATGCACCCTACGGTTTCCAATAAAAGGCCACAGCCACAATGGGCTGGGAAATTTACCTTCTTCATCCGGCAGCCTGTGGTTTCAGCCGCTTTTTCAATGAAAATGATTACATTTTCAATGAAATCCCGCAGTGGAAAGTTGCACATGAAAAATAATGGTCAAAAAGTTTGCACTTTCCTAATTTAATCCTTATTTTTTTCGCACTGCATACTAAAACATGACAACAGTGTTGCGAAAAAGTGTGCGAAATGCAATTTTTTTTTAAAAAGTACCTTCAAAACAAATTTCTATGTAATGGAACATGCAAAAATATGATAATGTAATAAAATTCACAGAGCAAAAAGAATAACCATCAACTGTAACATCCTAATTAGCAAAACAAAATAGTGACAGAAAGCCCCGGAAAGGAAGAGACCCCCTACCTGAGCATCGCGCTTCCTCCACTCCTGGGTTTGCGTTTGCTGCTGGACCATGGCGGCCCTCGCCTGCTTGTCCAAACTATCGATTTCCCGCTGGTGGTCCTGGACCAGGCTGTCCTTCTCGGCATTGTGTGTCTGGAGTAGGTGCGTCCGCTCCTGTTCATGCTGCAGTTTCAGTTCCACAATCTGATTGGACAACAAGGAGTAAGACTTCATCAGCGGAACATCCCTGTCGTCATGACAACTTGTGCATGGCTCAGCGAAAGAAAAAAGTTCACGGCTTGCCTCACAACACAAGAAGCCTACGCAAGTTTTTGCATCACTATGACCTCACATGTTGCTGTCCTTCCACTTTTGCGCTAATAATGACAAGCTAGCCTCTCTTTCAGCTCTCATTAGGACACAGAACTAGCTGGCACAGAACTAGGCACATAAATTGGCTTAAAATTATGGCCAATATCATCATCATATGCTGCATAGAAGACGAGGAAGCAAGAAGTGACCAAAAAAGGAAAACTCTGATAATATTCAATTTCAAATCTTTACCTATAATCCCATTTATTCCAACAGCCTGCTCAAAAAAAGAAGAAGGAAAAAAGAAACACTCCTCATTCATTCATTTAATTTGAAGTTTCTTGTCTGTCCATACTGTCACACCGCAACGTTAATAACCACTTACTGTTACTTCTAAATCCTTTTCTGAAGTGTTGCGCTTTGTCAAAAATGGAAAATTAAGAGCCTAAAATATTCCAATCCGCACGGCATCCCTGCTAACACTTATTCAGAAAAAAATGTGGTCAGCATTGAAAGCAAGAAGGAAAATGTTGAAAGAACACAAAAGCTAGCAGTGGCATTATCTCGCTGACTTGCACCTGCTGTGCGGTGAGTCGAGCCTGGCGATGAGAGGCAGCGCCCAATGGTTCCCAAGGTCCGTTCCCACTCTCCTCTGGATGGGAGATGGTGACCTTGGCCAATCCGGCCCCCCATCTCCCAGTTAGCCTGCAGCGAGAGGCCTGGTCCCTGCAGTTTTCAAGCTAATCCCCCCACATTGTGCAGCTCGGCACCCTACCTGGCCTGCCAGCTAGAGGCTGCTGTGGTGCTATTGAGTGTAGGTGATGAATGGGATTTCAGCTTGATTCCCCCAGCCAATCAGGCACAAGGCCACAAAAGACGCTTCAAACAGCCCCATGGCATTTCTAATTTTAGTGGAATTTGAAGAAGCTGAAGTAAGATTTGGTAAGGAGATTCCTCATTCTCCAGCTTTATCGATTTTGCCCTTCAACACTGTAGAGGAATAGATGTGGATGCAAGCACACATCTCTAATAGGGCGAAACTGAACAGCCAACAGAAAGAGCCTCAACTAATTGATCAGGGACCACTGAAGGACACAGCTCTCCAGTCTTAAAGAAATAGGACAGATTTCTTCATAACACACCATGCATTAACATGCTAAACTCGGGTAAACATACAGATCTCTGCTGGTAGTTACACTACAATCCAACCGCACAATTTGCAATATATACACGTCATGACAGATGAATAGCCCGTGATCAGTGATTACCTTAGTTTAAAGCTCAGTGTACAGCTCGCTGTGATGGGTTAGACCCGTCCCACAGCACTTGTCGGACGAGCGACAAAGCAAGGCTTTGGTTTTGACAATTCTGAGTTAATTTTTTTCGACGCAGGGTGAAAATCCACGCCAAATATATGGCGATATGACAGTGGGAAAGCGAAGGGTGGGGGAGAGATTGAAAACATTGAAACGTCACAGAAAGGGCTGCCGGGTGCCAGGCTCTTAAAGCGCCAGCGCTGAATGGCTGCTGTCACTGGGCAGATGTGATTAGCGCCCCCTCCTAGAGCGCCAGCGTTGAGGTCATGGGGTGGTAGGCGACTGAAGGAGGCTCCCCGCGTGGTATCGGAGAGGAGGCACTCAGTAGGGGTTCTGTTTGAAGAAAGAAGAGTGGCGGAAAATATATTCTATTATTCAGAGTACAGATACTCCAAAAAAGACCATTCCGTCTATTTGTTTGTGTGCAGTTTTTTCTGAAAAACTGAAAAAGAGAAAGAAAGAGAGAACATGAGATGGACTGTTTGGTTGATGTGGATAGATAGGATAGATCCCCAAATGTAGCCTCCACAGTTGTGAGTGGGATGTTGTTAATGTCATATACTGCTTGACTTTCTACTTGCTGTGACCTCAGACATCAGCTCAGCGTTGGCACACCAAGCCGGCATGACGTCAAATGGTGAGGAGGTCAAAGAGAAACAACACTTCTATAGAAATGCCTTCTTTTAAAGTCCAATTGATGGGAATCCTGGGGAATGTTTCTTTGTGTCCACATGAATAGCTAAAAGTGACCCTCAGAGCACAGTTCACTCATTAAAGCAGCACTAAACATCTCAGCTCAGTCCTGCCAGCACATAAAAACTAGACCTTTATGAACTTACCTTTAAAATTGCTCTCAGAAGAATACAGGCTAAATTTCATTAACACTAATTCCTTGAACTCTTGACAAATCTGTTATAATATCACAATATTGTGTAGTCAATGAGTCACTACAGAGCAGAGGGGTGAATATCATAAAATCATGTCCATTTTAGGCCATGGTAAACCCTTAAAAAAATAATATGAAGTTTTTTGCAGTTTGACATTTTCAAGACAATTGTGATGTAAAATTATGTAAAAGTACTTCACTTATTTATATATATATCCATGAAAGTTGCATTGATACATATTTCTGGCTTTAATATTTGTATTGTGTGGTAACCGTTTTATAAAAGCAATAAGGTATGAGAGGCTGTGCTGTATCGTGAATAGGTCACAGCTGAAGGGTGTTGTTAGGCACGACACAATGTGGAGACAAATGCTTTGACTAGCGCTGTTAGTCACGGGAAAACCCCTTAAATGTTAAAAGGAAAAGATAATACATCGGACATTTAAACAGATTATTTTATTATGAACATAGGACTGACCTGAAGAAAAATGCTAAATCTGAATGCAGGTAATAAACTCGCTCACTCTATCTTTTTCTCACAACACTCTTCTACATAATACAGTAAGCTTCAATAAACAATATAAATTGAGAACATACAGTTTACGTTGCTAAGAGTGGTTGCTAAGGGTGTTGTGTAGTGATACACAGAACCGTTGGGTGAAGCGGTCATAGCCGTGTTTTATCGTGAATAAAACACAGCTATTGACCAATCAGAATCAAGGACAGGAACTAACCGTTTTATAAATATATATATATTTATATATTTCTTTGCATTAATACCCTTTTTTGGTAACACTTCAGTATAAGGAACACATATAAACTATTAACTACAACTTTTCCCTCAATAAACTCCTAATTTACTGCTTATTAATAATTAGTAAGGTAGTTGTTAAGTTTAGGTATTGGGTAGGATTAAGAATGTAGAATAAGGTCATGTAGAATAAGGAATTAATATGTGCTTAATAAGTACTAATAAACAGCCAATATTCTAGTAATATGCATGCTAATAAGCAACTAGTTAAAAGACCCTAAAATAAAGTGCTACCAAGTGGGACCAAAAAAATAAATGTTCGACTGAACATATTTATCTTCTAAAAAGTCTACATGTTCCTGGTGTTATTGTGAATGATTCATCAGCGCAAGCTGACAATCTGACCGTGCGAGTGGGAACAACAAGAACATGTGTCGTGGCAGATTCGATGTCTCTGTTTCCCTTCAGTTCTGGTCTCGAAGAAAAACTCACAGAGTCGAAGTTCCAGGTCCCAGAAGTATTTAACTTTATTGTCAAGCAACAAAGTGAGATGCCAGCTCCACATCTGAATCTCTCTTAGCTGGGGCACAGTTTTTATACATTTTTCTTATCTCTTAAAACACACCAAAGTAATATTATTGGCTGGTAATATTCACCCTTACATTTTCCCATATTCTCACTTACAGGCGCTTTCCCCCCACACATCTCTCCCATGTACTCGCCGACCTTTCTACCATAGTCATTTCACTAATATGATTGCAGGTGTTGCTTATGTAAGAGACAATTTTCTTAGTAAGGGTGACCAACTTCTAGCTACTGTACATCTTTTACCTTAATCTCTCATGGCCTTCTGCCAATTGATGGTCACCCCTTTTCCCATTGGCCAACTGAAACATTGTATCAAAACAGTCAACACTCCCCGGAGGCAAGAAGCCTTCACGTGACACCCTTAATAATGATCTTATTCATTTCACAGCCACCTGTTGTCTGGTGGAAAATTACCAACAAAATATGCTCAGTGGCCAAGTAAACTTGTCTGACCCTTACAGTTACATAGGCCAAGAGGCCTCAAAACACTTCTAGCTTTTATAGTAAGCAAACTAATTCTACAATTGTTTTCTATAGGATGGATAAAATACTCCATCATTTCCCTACTAACCTGGCTGTGACCACCACAGGAAACTAGCATAGCAAGCACAAGGTAAGGAGAAGCATTTTTGCCTGTTTTCCCTTTCACAACCCTCTTCCCCATCCCCGAGCTAACCTAGCTGCATACCCGCTAGCCTGAATTTTTGTACTTTGATGAAGGAGGAATATTGTAGAAGTCTTTGAGGCTTCCAAAAGATTTGAGCGATGCAAAATGAGGTTTCACTGGCTGATGGGGGTGCACTGGTTCAGAAACAAAAATGTTTGAATAATATTTCTTGTGTTAATTTAGTGAAAAACATGAAAAACATACCTTTTCATGCCTTTTATTTTTAACTAAATTTTTATTTGACAACAGATATTTTACTTGACAACAGTGGCTGTTTTTCTTCGTAATCTTTATATAGTGCAACAGTCGGGTTCTGGATGTAAAACTCCATTCATTTTCTCCATAGGGAAACTGATTTTTAATGATAACTTATAAACCTTAAAAGACAGCCCTGCTGTGAACTATGAGGCTGTTAAACGACAGTATTTGCTTCTGCTGAAGCCATTAGCCAGCAGTAGTTCAACTTTTAAAATAATTGTGTTTAACTGCAGAATTTGTGGTAAAAAACTACATTACCCATGATGTTGCACAGAAAATCCCACCAATCAGAGAGTAGAAACAAGCAAAATGCGCCAAAAGATCTCGCTAGCTCCGGAATACTGTTACAACAAGATGCCACTGCTAAGACTTCACTGCTAAGTTTGATTATCTAGAACAGGATATCATGATAACGCCACAGGCGTTTGACCAGGGCTTATAAATGAATGACTCGGAGTCAAAGGGGGACTGGATTCTGCTGGCGGATTGAATCTTTCACAACACAGGAAAAAAAGAGAGATCATATTGTCTGTCCTTTCTTTTGAATTTTAGGCTTTAGTAGTTTCTTACAATATGGCTCGTCCTGCTCTTGTCATTCTCACCCACTGCTGAGCACACTAGCCAAACCTAAAGATGAGAAATTCAGCTATGAATTTATTTGCCTCGGTTTTAAATAACCTGGGAAAAAGCAAGGAGCGCCCACAATGCATTATGTGGGCAAGTTCAAAAGTAACGAGCCGCCGCAAGAACAAGATCAATAGAGCAGTTCTTCAACCGTGGAACATCAAGTTAGAAATATTAAAGGAGCATTGTCTGTCCAAGTGGGATCCGTGAGTTGCTTACAAACAATCACTCTGACCTGGTGTGAAGCAGTTCATTTTTGATAGTCCAGACAGAGATAAAATAGAGAACAACAGTGTGAAGATGAACAATAGTCAGCTTGACAAAAGTTTGTTGATCTTTTTTTCTACAAAAGTTTGTAGTACATGTTTCGCTGTTTTGATATAATTCTATTCCCCTTTCCTATTTAAAAACCCTTGCTATGTGTACTGTGCTAAACTAACTGGGACTAGTCACAGCACTTACTATATATTGTTGCCCTATTGTTGATTTGACTGCTTCCATTGTTCTCCTAATTTGTAAGTCACTTTGGATAAGTGTCTGCTAAATGATTAAATTAATCTAACATGGATACAGTGATTCTGCCAAAATTTCACAATTGCTGTATTTATTGTTACACTGAAGGCTACAAGCCGACCACTGCAAAGCACTTAAACTACGTCAGAAATAGAACGGGGAATCCGTTTACTGTCGGGAATTTGTTGCGTCGTATCCCGTCACACTGTGTCGCGTTGCGCCGCTTGCGTCCGGTGTAGACATGGTGCTTCTAAGCTTGCTATATATAAAACTTTAAAACCATATGGTATCTGAAAACATTTTTAAAAAATTTTTCCTAGCAATACCACATTAAGTTAAAATAACTAACTGTTTTTTGCAATAACTCTGGTTACCAGAGGTTTTCACCTCTCGCAAGAGGTATAGACCATTTGGGTGTTTGTAAACAGTGATGATGTGTTTTGTGGGCGGAGCCTCCCTGTGGCAGAAAATGACAGTTCTACAGTAGCAGTCTGTGGAAGCCACGGAATAAAAAAAATTGTGAGTTCTCACAATTATGAATTTTTTCTCACAAATCCGAGTTTATATCTTACAATTCTGAATTGCAAGATATAAACTCGATATTCTAAAACTTTTTTCCTCAGAATTGTGAGTTTATATCCTGCCATACTGCATTTTTTACCCTCAGAATTGTGATATAAACTGTTTATAAAGTCAGAATTGGGAGACATAAACTCGCAATTACAAGAAAAAAAGTCTGTATTGTAAGATAAAAAATGTTATAGGTTAAAATGTCATCTATGTAAAATATTATAGTATTAAATATTATTTAATGCTTTATCTTTAGGGCTAGTTTCCTCCACTTGTTACCACAGTTTTTCTGCCACCACAATGCAGTGACGAAACTGTGACATTTGCTCCCAAATGGAGTTATCACAATTTTTGCAAATAGACATAAAAAGCAAATAAATGAAAGGATATAACAAATACAAAATAATGCATGGTTTTGTAAGTGTGAGACAAACACAAAATGTCTTATTTGGATCATGGGCTGAGAGGGTTTACAATACCATGTCCCGAGGTTGCCCAAGCAGTTTACCAAGCGCTACCAAGTAATCACCTAATGAACTGTTTTTCTGCTACTCCTCCCACCAGTTTTGACAACCATTTGGCTATAGCTGCAACAACATTTTCTCTGCAATGCTTTGCATGCACTAACTTAGTATGTCTCTTTGGCAACAGGCATTGTTATATGGTGTGGCACAGAGGGTAAATGTCTGTTGTAAAATCTTACAACTCTGTTGGGCTTTAACCTTTTGTTAAAATGTATGCCATGCTTGGTGCATCAACTGCTGTGATTATCTTTGCAGACTGAATTGTGATATTATATATCTAACTCTATCTATTCTATTTCTAAAATGATTATTTTCCATTGTCTGGCAACAGAATTTGCTTCAATTCAAATAATCTGCAATATAATCTACTGCTAAAAAGCAATGTGATAAGATTGTGAGGTTAACAATATTTCACTATTTTCAATTTTATAAATGAAAGAAAGAAAAAGGATTGACTGAAGATAAACACATTCCTGTCAGTCAATAAAAACTGTTAAAGAGGCAGCATCTTATCAGTTGATTGGACTTTGATTAAATAAAGAGAGAACAAATTACTTTTTTAATCAGGTGGAACTGGAGACTGAATGGAATGATATGATAAGGGATTTTAAACTGTGAAAATAAATCTATATTTGAACCTGCGACAGCCCATCCAATCATCTAGAGCGAGAAGATCATGTCATCTGCATATGAACTGTGTTGCTCAGTGTAATAATGCTTGAGTGTGAGTAAATGATTTGTTCGTCTATATTTCTACCAAAAGAAAATCGTTAGTCACACTTAATGTAATGTAAATGAATTTTGACCTGCTGCTCGTATCTCCGCTGTAGCTCCTCCAGCTGGAAACTGAACTCTTTAGACTGCTTCTCTCGTAGAGATTTAGAGCGAATCAGATCAGCCTCCACTTTCTCCATCTAGAATCAGAAAACAGAGTGGCAGCATCATATTATACTTCAGTACACTACATTATATTATTATATTATCACCTGAAATCTTTTACTTCTCTGTACACAAAAACAAATATCGCTCCTCATGAGAAGGGCATGACTTGACTTGCAATGCAATGCTTTTACATGCACCCTCATAATGCGATTATAATAGGATTTTGTCAATATTGTGATTAAACTTTACCTCATGTAAACAGAATACATCGATCTGACTAATGCGATTAAGCTCGTAATCATAGTAACCATAATCGCATGCCGATTTTAATCGCAATAAACAGGCACGTAAACACCTTAATCGCATTATTAATGCTCTGACCAAAGTGTGCATGTGCTCGGACGTACACAGATGACGTGTGTTTTTCTTCACACAACTTCATGAATTAACTACGTGACATTATGAAGAATGGCGGTAAAAATAACCACACTTCTTTGTAAATAGAAAAAAAAATTGCAAAAAAAAAAGTTTCGCTCACGTCATGTAAACATCTTACTTCTATTAAGACCTTACTCTTTGTAAAAAAAAAAAAAAAGTAAAAAAATAAAATAAATAAATAAATAAAAAAATGCATTATTGGCGCACATGTAAACTTAGTAATTGATAATAACGTTGATAATCTAATGATGTTATATCATAATAAGCATAAAAATGCGCAGCACACAAATACTAAGTAAAATAGTTAATGTATAATTGATTGAACTTTTTGGTATTGAATGAAATATACTTATAATGACTTATGAATACTTTTTACTTATAATTCTTGTATCTGTCCACCATTTTGTTGCACTGCATTTTGGAACGGTTTAAAATGTGAGGGATGAGTGAGATGTATTCATGTTTGAAAACATCATGCGTACATCAAATACTGTAAAAATAATAGTCAAAACCTGTTAATTGGTTAACTGATAGATACCACATACGGTGAAAAATAGTAAATGATTTAACATAACATTACGTTTTCATTTTTTCCTGCAAAATACTGGCAAACTTCAGTGTTTCAGTGTTTATTTATTGCATTATTTTAGTGTCATGTGTGTCGCCCTGATGGTGTTTTGTTTTCTTGTGTATAACCCTGTGCCTATGTATGAGTATTGATGATATTTTTTGATGTCACTTATTTTTACCACCTGTATTATTATCATTAGAACAACACCAGCATAAGTAAATGATGCTTTAATTTTAATTTTAGGGTGAATTATCCCTTTAAGGTACAACACAGATTTTGGTACTTCAGGTAGCTTTTTCAAGTAGAATGCAATAAAATATACAGTTATAAGTTGTAAAATATACAGGTACCAAATATACCATCCCGTAATAGCTGTATTTCTTGCATCCACAGCTGCCGTTTTTTACTGTGTGTCTAGGTAAGCAACTCAGTAGCTTTGGAACACAGTATATTCTCTGCAGTATGCAGTAAGCACTACACTAGTACCATTCTGAACACAGCCTTTGAGAGTCAGGACACATGATGTAGCATAATGGATTAAATATCTTAGCTGGCTGAAGATACACTATAGAGTTAGTATGCGTAAGTCAAGGCCATGTCCCATTATCCAGAAGATTTTCTTTTCTATGATGCCGTTACAAACAGATGAATGCAAATGGACAGCAAAAAAGAGAAAGAGAGGGGGTGGCAGGAAAAAAGTGTTGAACACTTTGATGTGGGTTGAATCTTGGACACATGATGATCGCTGGAGACACAGGGTGGAAAGAGAAAGGTGAATCAGAAAGAACATGAGCAGGATGTGGGCAGCAGAGAGCTTTAGGATCCCCTAACGCTCGCCCACAACTACATGACCATTAGTAAACATACATACACACACACAGTCTGCCCAGTGCAACGCTCCAAAGAAACTCTGCCCACACTGTGCCAACATGACTTAATGTTAGCCTGGTTAAAGCTTCCTGTGGGAGCTCACGTCATTACTGATCGTACATAAACACACAGAAGAACACAGGAAATAATGCTGCACTCCATCCAGTGCTAGATGTTGGGTATTCCTACTTATATATCTCTGACTTCCAACAAGGCATGTAAACACTGCAGCTAAATTCGGATGTCCCTTTTGGTGCTTGATCCTGTTCTGTACACACACACACAGTTTAGTAATTTACAGGAGTGACAACCGCATTCTAAAACCAAATTAACTAAGATCAAAATTCAGGTAGTTACAACCGCATTTACAAAAAAATGAAATAGAAAATACGGTTTGTACAGTATAAAAACCATTACGCCTATGGAATGTCCCCACAGTTCACAAAAACAAACCTGTGTGTGTGTGTGTATGTGTGTTCACTACTCACTACTCCTAATGCGTTTGTACTAACTTGGATGGGTTAAATGCTGAGGACAAATTCCGAGTATGGGTCACCATACTGGGCCTTCACATGTCACTTTCTTCAGACTGGGCAAGATGATCCAGAAATGCTTGCCATACACTGTAGAATTTATTTAGGTTGCCCATAGGAATTCATGTTTCATGTTCACAGCCGCGAGCCAAAACATTGCTATGGTTACCACTGTGTCAGTCATCTCAATTTCAGGGGTGAGTCATGTTTCTTACGTAGACAGAACGATAATTTAGGGGATTAACTCCTGCATCTAAATGCGGTTTTCACTTTTTAAACTTTAGAGTGTGTACGAGGCCATTGTCTGATGCTCAGAAGTTGATTTATAAAACAACAAACAGCAGTGCTAGCTTTGTTAATGTTTAATTGTCAACAAAGAAGTCTGCTGCCAAACAAACTGAGGATAAACAATACTATGCAATACATTTAATGTGCAGATGTATGATGAACAATAGAGAGGATCCTGACCAGCCCAACACAACGACACTGACTGATGATGTCAGTTTGAGGTGGGACTATCTGTTTGGCCAATCAGTGTTTATTTTTTCAATTTCACAGGATTTCAGACAATTTTGGAAAATGCACACTTTCAGCTTTATGTTTGAGCATTTAGCATGCAAGGTATATGTTCCAGTCCAGGGCCCTCCGTAAATTAACGCTCAGTGGAATGACATGAGACAGGTTTATCAAAGACTTTAGATACAAACACGGTGCACTCATATTATTATGAATGGGAGAAAGTGCAACACGCAATATGGCGGAATAAGTTTTTTTGTCATGATTTGAGTGATCAGAAACAAAATATATGAGACAGTTGTCAGATTTCATTGGCTATTTCAAATACGGAATTTAATTGTAAGTTTGGTGAAAATCTTTGGAGAATCTTTTCCCCATTCAACGAGATAGGAGTTGTTCTTACATGACTGAAATAGACACAGGCAAACAGGGAAATCAGGGAAACACGGGAACTAGGATAAAGGGCTCAGATTTGAAGTTTAACACAAACAAGACTTCGCAATAAGTGACTGAAAACCCAGAGCTTATAAAGGCAAAAACAAACGAGTTAATCACACACAGGTGGAATTAATCAGACCATAATGGGTCCAGGCAGTTATAGGAAATGATGGGAAAGTAAAGGAGACGGAAGGAGTGCCCTCAGGTATGGAAGCTTGTTTCCGCCACTAAATAAAAAAAAAATTAAAAAGGTAATTGCGACTTTTTATCTCACAATTCTGACTTCTTTTCTCGCAATTGCAAGATTTAAACTCACAATTGCGAGTTATAAATTAAGAATTGCATGTTATAAAGTCTGAATTGTGAGATATAAACTTGCAATTGCAAGAAAAAAGGTCAGAATTGTGAGATAAAAAGTCGCAACTACCTTATTTTATTTAGTGGCGGAAACGAACATTTCACATGTACTGAGAACTGCTGTGGTTAATTTCAAAGGGCACAGTTTGTTTGACAGAAATGAAATTCTAGAGGTTTTCTACAAATTAAAACTCTAGTAGTCAGTAACGTTCACAACATTTTTAAGCATTATAAAATTGTTATAACAATTGCTATAGCTTTAAATCAACAGGACTAATTACTAAATCTTTAATGTACATAAATAATCATCTCATTTAGCCAACAAAATGAATACTGAGCAGGAAATAATATAAGGCCAGATTTAATGCTATCCATCAGGGCTGAGTTTCCCAAAACATCTTAAACCTAAGCAGATTGTAGAAACCTTTAGCACCAATGCTATGGAAATGCAGCCCAGGATTTGATTGGATCATGGATAATTGATTATGATTATCATTCATTTTTAGTTATTTATTTTAATATGTTTTCTTTATAATAAAGCACACTCAGGAATCATTCATAACAAGACTTTTGTTGTTATAACAAGTAATATTTATTAAGAAAGTAAACCAAGTTACCTTTGATTGGATCATTTAGTTTTGAATGATGATATTTGTGATCTGGAGGCTATATGAATCTAAATAAGAGGCTTTTAGCAGCTAGGTAACAACAGCGTGAATGTTTGGTTGTGCACACATTGGACGCAGCTGTGGCAGTGAACCCGGGTGGCGCCGTAGCGGCCCGCTCCAGCATCTGCGCGCAGGATGTGATGTGTGGCTGCAGTCATGTGCATTGTGCTGATGTTGTGGTGGGGCAGAGACTGAACAGTTCTGTTTGGGGGGCTGGAGTTGTTATGATGGAAATAGTGAATGTACAAACAGTCATACAGCATACATGTCGGGATGAGTAACAACTCCTGATGACTAACAATGAGATCTGTTTGCTCATCTAATACCAGTCAGTGGCTGCCATCTCAGGAAAACTGATTCAGACAGTGTAAAAGCTTCTTAAGCCAGCTGAGGAAGCTAATGGAGGTAACACAATAGTTTATTTGCCACTTAAGGTGAGAGATCAGCGAACAGTCTGAGCCAGAAGAAACCTGTATTGCCCACATGAGCACCACAGCTCCACATGTGCTAACTATTAGGTCGTGCTGGAAGCTTTTTATTGATATGAATTGTCGTCTGAGAGATGCTCACTGCTGATATGGGGGAATGCAGTGATATCCTGCGAGACTGAACGAGGGGACGTGATTTATGATCCGGTCTGCAGTACTGATCGCTTGCTGTCTGGACTCCCTGGAACAATCCACAGGCCAAATACATCCCAATCTCAATTACACAGTGATATCAGTGAAAGAATGTCTCACATAGTCAGGCGTTTTACAGCCTAAAATCTGCTGCCACAATGCAGTTTGTTCTGGTCAAGAACACTTAAAAGGGGTTTCAATTTGATGGAGTTTCTTATTTCATCAGAATGAGACAGCCACTTAGAGAGACTACTCTGAGCTGTTCCCCAGACTATTAGTCAAAAATTATTAGTTTCTACAACAATCCTCATAATGGTAAAAGGATCAATGTGAGGCTTTATTGTTAATGGCAGCACAAACCCTATAATAATACTTATTATAACATTTAAAAACAATAATTCACCTTTATATTCTCTTGCAAAATAATAAAGAAAACATCAGGTAACACCAGCTATAAAAAGGCAGCAGCTAATAGATGCTATTTACACTAAGTGACAATAGCAGCATTTTCTTAGCGATATGCTATTTACACCAAGTGGAAAATAGCGATATATTCTATTTACACTATATGAAAGTAGCAGTTCTTTGCAATAAGTGCAAATAGTTGTTAGATGTTATTTATACTTATATACTTATTATATACTTATAGTGGCAGATATTATTTACATCTCAGTATTGTTGTACTTTAACAGGATGCAATAATAACAGAGTGTAAATGATTATATTTATTAAAATTATTAAATGGATGCCACCTCATTGGGACAATAAAGCCCTTCCTACACCTACCTGATCATTACTTTATTATTAAACGCTCGTTAGGAACTTTATTTCCACTTTTCAAACATTTTCTTCATTTTTATTGAAAATAAATGCCTTTCTGATCTGATATGTGATGGAAAAAGGAGAAGAGCAAGTTTGGCTAAAGGCGGATTCTAACTCGGGTTGATCGTGTCAAAATCTACTTCCACGTGCCATATGCCACTGCAGATGTTAAGTGGTAGGCATCTTTTTTAAACTTGTGTGGCCCAAACAAACACTGGTGGGCAGCGTTAGTGTAAATAGCCTTTGCCAACAAGACAGGCTATTTACACTTAGTGTAACTAGACACTCTGATAATAAAATTGCATATCAAGCAGAAATGTGTCAAGGTACTTAAATACTCATAAATGTTGAAGCTGTTTTTACATGGTGTCACAATGTGGAAGAAGTCATATCTCTGAAAATTGTCCAAAAAATATATATATTTCAAACTTGGAAACTCGTAATTATGGCAATTCCCGCATGAATGCATCAATGCTATTGGACAAGCACATATAACCCTATAGACTGAATACATAGATAATCAGATATGTTGTTTGCTTAGAACTAAATGTCTCAATTAAAACTCAGAATTTAGTGATGAGCCAACATGATCTTTTTTTTTTTTTTTTTTTTTTTTATACATAAACACCAAATCCGAAATTAAAGTTTTCATTTTGCTGAAAATCAAAACCAAAAAGTTTATTTAATAATCAATTAATTAATCAAATTTATTCAATAATCAACACTCAAAAACCTATATACAAACACTTAAATTGCATATACAACCTTTTAATGACATAATTGTTTCTACTCCAATTCATCAAATTCATAATTTTGTTAAATTGTGGCTAAAATAAAACCTTGTTTTCATGAAAGATACATTAAATAATGAAGACATCATTAGCAGGTTAAGTAAAAATACAATGAATGGGTAATATAGTGCATATATTTAGTAAAATGTTCCTTTCTAGAGTTACTTATTGTATCTAACTAAAAAGCTACTGTAATTGAATGACTTTCCTGAGGTAAATATAGTGTTACATAACATTCAAGCTGTTTTACTGACGTCTTTCCATGGTTGAAACGCTGATTGAGCAATTACAAGTTGTACTGTTTCTTACAACATACCTTCTGATGTTCATTCATGTGTGTTTTGTGCTATAACTAGAAGTAAAGAGGAAGAGATGATTGGTTCATGTGTGTTCATGTGTCCCTGCTTGAGTTGAAACTGCTACAGTGATCTGTCACGCCACATTAAAAAGTGCCAAAATTACATTTATTTTTTGAATTTCATTATAAAAGTGACGGAATAAGAAGACTTTTTGGTAACACTTTCTATGAAGACCATGCTTATAATGATTTATAGGCCCATTTATAAGTAAGTATTACTATTCTATAGATATGTTTATAAAGACCTATACTGCATTATAAGAACAGTTATAGATACATTTATATTATTTTTATAATTACTTATAAGCCATGCATTTGCTTTTTCAATGTGCATGCTCATAATCCATTATACACTGATTTATAAATGATCATATATAAAATAGTTCCATAGACTCTTGTTTGCTGTACCAATTAGTTATTAATTATGTCTTTAATGGCTAATGTTTGCATTAGAGGTCATGAATTTTATCTCCTCAGCCATATGCATGGTATTGCTAATAGCAGTTTGGAATTATACTTTAAAAATATTGTTGCAGTGTTTTGCAAGTATGTAACATTAAAAAAGATACATTTTTTTTTCAACTGTTTGTATTAATGATTTCTGTTTTATTATTATTATTAGTATTATTACAGGAATTATTGTTCATTAGTTACATTTACAAGTAAGCAACTTAAAATGTATAATGAGCACATCTTCATGATTTCTTAACATTTTCTTTCATCCTGTGTTTTCACTTTACTTAAAGCCAACAATGATGCATTTATAGAGAGTAGTAACTATTATTATTCACAATAAGTATTGATAAGAACAAAACACGGCTATTAACAATTTATTCACTTATTGACAGAAATAAATCTGAATTACTGAAAAGTCATTGTAGCTATAATATTATAACATTATAGCAATGCAGGTTGCATCTTTATAAATACATTCATGGAACCATACGACTGACTAATTAATACTTATAAATCAGTGTATAATGGATTATGAGCATTGAAAAAGCAAATGCATGATTATAATTAATTATATAAATAATATAAATGTAACAATAACTGTTCTTATAATGTGGTATAGGTCTTAATAAGTCTTTATAAATATGTTTATAAAATAGTAATACTTTCTTATAAATAAGTATAAATGGAGCTATAATTCATTATAAGCATGGTCTTCATAGAAAGTGTTACCGACTTTTTTTAATATCAAAAGAAACGAAGCTTATTATGATTATTGGATAACATAGTGCGCTACAAATAATGTTTAGTGAAGTTTTGTTCACTAAAAATTATTTGTAGCATGCTTGACCTCCAATCACACATCAACTGAAAACAGCACAGACTAAAAGATTTTAAACAGTGTTTAAAGATTTTCAGGTATTCAGCTACAGAAACTGTAATCAAAGGTAAAATAACACTGCACTTTATAAATAAAATATAAATTACAAATATAGTTACAAAAGTTATTCAGTCAAGAACAGCTTTGTCTGTTGTTTGATTAACGTTATTATAGAGAGGGCAGCAGGAATAATAGGCTGCTGTCACTTTAAGAACTGCACAGATCCAATATACTGTTACACGTGTTTTCTTTGTCAACTGTTTACGTTCACTTAAGACATACTGTGTTTACGAGAATATTTTGACATATTTTTGTGTGTATTTGTCTGTTCTAGTGCAAAAACAGGGAAGAGAACTCAGTTTCGCGCACTATTTAGTATGAGAGGCAGATTTCTGTGTGCACACATTTTGGATCGATTTTTAACCCTATTGTCAGAGGGTCAGTAAACAGGCTGGGACTAACGCTACGACAACTACCGTCAGCTTGATGAAGTGACACTTTCATAAATCTTGCATTTTTCCTCTGCGTCCTTGTGACACTGTAAACTGTAGCGTGTAGGTGCCCTCGACTCACCTGTTGCTTCATGTCAGCGTAGGTCTTCTCCGAGCTGAGCTCCACCTGCTTCTTAAAGTTCTCCAGTGCGCTCTCAGCCTGCTGGGCCTGATGTCTCTGACTGTCCCGAAGACGAACCAGCTGCTCTTCTTTATCCCTAAAACACACACAAACTGGGTCACCCTGTGACTGCTACACATTAATATCCATGTGCTTGCATTATTTTTAGGAGTAAGAACACAGAATGAAACTCAGCCTCGTTTTATGTGCTCTAACATAACTGAGACGGAAAACACGTCACATAAAAGCATCATGTTGTGCTTTATACTTATTTTTTATCAGCTGATTGGGGAAGTGTTTTATGTTCACACAAGAAAACTTCAGCGCACAAATGTGTGTCGACGCAAAACAAACAGCGTCTCAGACTTGTGTCTGACAACAATGCTGAGACATAACCGCCAAAAGAGCTGTCAGTTGCAAGCCAGACTGCTACAAAGAGCTTGTCAACCTGCTTTCACTGTCTATATCCGTGCATGTGTGGATGTGTGTGTGGCACATCTCGCCCTCCCTCAAACGGGTGTAATTACTGTGGTAATTACTTTTAATTAAGAGAACAATTCACCAGGGCCTGTGAAACTACATATTAGTACTTCATCAAACAAGTTAACCAGCATATCCAAAAAGCCTGACTGAAGAATAACAAAGAGGAAATGTGACATGCAATGACATCAGAGACACAAGACATTTAAAGTGAGGATTTTTTTTTGTTGTTGTTGTTACAACATATATTTTGTGTATGATTTATAATAATAACATGTGGAAAATATAATATTATTTTTTTTACACAAAATATCACAAAAGCCACAAACACACACACACATATATTATATAAACACTAATTTAATATCATCAGTTCATGAGAAGCAAGGACATCCTTCTTTAGTCTCATTTAGCATACACATACAAAGCAGACATAACAATAAGAGGAAATTAAAAACAAAACAATGCAAAAAAAAAAGAAAAGTTGGGGACCTTTTTTCTTTTTCTATGGCCTCTTTTCTGTGTAATTTTGGTCTCTCTCATGTTTGACATCAAAAGATCTAGAAATTGTTTCTCCCTGACTGTTGTGTAGTCTGTAATTATTAATCTGTCTTGCAACATGAATGCCTTCAGGGCAGAGCAAACACAAAAGAGCCTTCTGCTCATCTCTGATGTGGAGCAACCAGCAGACAAAAAAAAACACTGAAAGAAAGAAAGAAAAAGAAAAAACAGGCGTCTAAACAAGAAAGAAACAAGAAAAAGACGAAGCCACAAAAATAGCTCTCTCTGAACATTCTGAGTTCCAGAGAGAAGAAAGAGCAGCTCATTGGGAGGAAGAGAAGATTAGTTAGTTAGTGGGTTAGCAGTTTAGTTAGTGGCTAATTCAAGTCTTTAAGGTGAAAGTCCTATTCTTAAGTTACAATAACAGCAATCACATACTCGATTAAACATACTCAACAAAACTGCTCCTTTTCTCTTTCTTTATATGTGCTCCAGGTTTTATTGTGAAGAATCCATCAGTGCACATTATTCCACAAGTCTCTGTGTATTACACCGGATGAGACAGATACACTTTAAAGGGGTGGTTGATTATGATTTTACTTTTTTAACTTTAGTTAGTGTGTAATGTTGCTGTTAAAGCATAAACAACATCTGCAAAGTTACGATGCTCGAAGTTCAATGCAAAGGGAGATATTTTCTTGAACAATGTAAGGTTGAACACCGTTACTGACAATCTTCATTTTGGCTGCGTTAGATTTTCCAGCTTTGTTGTTGTTGAGCAACCAAAGCGCAAGCTGATAAACCTCCGCCCTCTTCTTAAAAGGGGTCCGGGAGCAGCAGCTCATTTGCATTTAAAGGGACACACACAAAAACGGCATGTTTTTGCTCCCACCCAAATTCTGGGGACACCAGAGACTTATATTACATTTTGTAAAAGGGGCATTATAGATCCCCTTTAAAAAAAACTGACCTCTAGAACTCACGTTTTTTGCCATTCCACTGACTTGCATCTCATGTTTTTTACTTCGTCTATGAAACAACTTTACTTTTTGGTTGACGTCACCAAGCCCTCTTTCTCAACCTCTCCCTTCTAATCACCTGTCAAAAAAAACCCACTATTCCTTATCCAATCAATTCCTAATAAATAAAAGCACAGAGACCCACAGATGGCAAGCAGTTTAGAGAATGGAGGGTTGAATGGATGATTCTCAACTGGTGGGTCTTGTGCCATGTATGCAACATGTCAAATTACCTTAAAATCCCAGCATTATGCTCCATTCAGCCTTCAACCAGCTGCTTTGAACTCAAGGGCACATCCAATGTATCCTACATCCTCCTGTTTTATGTTAAAACTTTGCATAGTGTTGGCCCTCTGCAGTTCAAAGGTAATATTGGAAATATTACTATATTTTTATTGTTTGCTTTTAAGGTTTCTGTTTACTTTTGTATAGTACATACTTCTGGTACTGCATTGTGCCGCAACTTGGTTGAAAATTTGCATCCTGAAGCAAAACCAGCTGAGGAACCATTGGCCAAACCAAAACAAAAATAGTAAACTCTGTAATAGACAATATGTGTAACACTGAATACTGCCTTTTTTAAGAACAGATAAAGGTGCTACATGTCCATTAGCAATGTTTTAATCTTCTTCTGCGTTCTGCTGCATAGAATGACAGTGGGTAGAAAACCCATTTGTTAGGAACACAGAGCTGGTATACTACAGATAAGCTGATCCATAAGCGAGCTTTAAATGTTGTCTGAACATTCTTTAAGATTCAAGAAGGTAAAGGTTCATCTTTTGGGTTCAATGTAGGTGTTTAGTGCTGTGAGAATGCAACAAAGGCTGACCTAGGGTGTGGAAGCCGAGAAGAGCAGACAGTCCGTCACCATCCATCACAGAGAGGGGTGAGATGAGAAGGCAGAACGGGGAAGGACAAATAAAGCAACGCGGCAGGGAAAGGGGAATGCCAGCTCCGCAGAGGCCGTCGGCTTTGGCTGGGGTTTGAGCTCGGAGAAGAGTGGAAGACGAGTAGACTCAAATTAAAGATGTGCCGTCAAACCAGAGGAAATCCTTCTCATCCTGCACTCTTTAAGGGGATTTTTTGGGGGAAAAGCAAAAGTAAGGGACTTAAGGAAAGGGCGACAGTGCTTCCGCCTAGCCACAAGTCAGACAGGAGGGTCAATTTTCCAAACCTCCTTAACCACAGGACGCCTCCAATGTGGAAAGCAGGACGCTTCGATGGGGAGCTTGTACTGTAAATA
Source organism: Hypophthalmichthys nobilis (assembly GCA_037950665.1). NCBI lineage: Eukaryota > Metazoa > Chordata > Actinopteri > Cypriniformes > Xenocyprididae > Hypophthalmichthys > Hypophthalmichthys nobilis. Next base: position 7,090,288 of record CM075475.1, read on the forward strand.
AGACTGGAGATGCTGCTAATTCAAACGCTATGGCCACACAAACGCACCCATTCATTTTCATTTAGGCTGCGTTCAACCCGTCAGACGCCTGAGTCTCTGGCACCCACGGCCTCAAGGAACCTGGGCTCATGACCTTCACGGTATCCGACCCATTATATATAACGTGGAACCAACCCTAAATTATCTTATTGGAAATTTTAGAACTATATGCACGATCTATAGTAAATACTGCATGTAACATGTAACAAAGGCACTGTAAAATAAAGTGTTACAATAATAATAATAATGTCAAAAATATATTAAAAATATTCTATATATCATGGAGCATCTGAATGAGTAAAGTCGTCAGGCTAAAGAGCTTTATATACACAGCATCTTCATATTAGACTCCCACTTGGCCAACACTCAGTCTCTCTGGACATGGGCTATAAACACACTGGGAGAGACATATGGATTCCAGGTGGATTACACCTCTCCACACCAGTGTGAAGCCAAAGGCCGTCCACTCCATGAGCTCATCATGACGGAATGATAACACATCCAGCACCAGATCAAAGCTGGGGCCCAAAAAAGAGGCAACACATTAAAGCAAGAGAGAAAACGCAAAGCTGAAATTTTCAGCGCCCTCAAAAGAGGAGCGCCTCATTCCTCTGTCCCCAGAGAGCCAGAAATGCATAGAAACAGCCTCGCACTTTACGACTGACATGCAAATATGCACCGTTCAAAAAATAACAGCAGTCGCTGCATGAACTTAACACCCTGCTCTCATGGTCAAATATCCTCCTGAGGTCAAAGAGATTGGGTGGTTATTGATTGAGATATGACTTTCTTGTTTGTCATTTAAAGCCAAATCTAATGCAAACTCTAGAGTGGGCAGTGCAATGATGTCACTTTGCCAGCAATTGCACACAAATGCAATAAAGGAAAGACATGAGACTATCGAAGTCGGATAGACGAGTTGAACGCACATGAACGGCACCACAAAGGCATAATTGTGAGTGGGAAACTGGGAATTTTCTTTTAAGCTCTGAGTATCTGAGTGGGGGACGTGTCAGTGAGAAAACATGGTGGGTTTAATAAATGCATCATCTATATTATAGAAAATATGTTGAAATGGATGAAATTAGTTGTACAATTATGATAGAATATGTAATGCTCAAATTTACAGCACCTTCATAAACTGAATAAAAACATAAAGCAAAAACATGGCTTATGCGCACTTTATTCATCATTTTGTAGAAGTAGAGTTAAAAAATCTTGCTGAATTTTTATTTGTAGAAAAGGTACATCGCCATCTTGCTCTGACCAAAGTGACTTAAACACATCTGATGTCGTAATTACGACTTCCCAACTCATAAATATGAAATTCCGAATTCCGAACGCACCTTATGTTAATAATAGCAACCTACTCGCACTACAATACTAACATGCATGGTCTACATTTGCCAAAATGTGTAGTATACTACAGAGCATACTATGCTGAGTAAATTATCCCACAATGCAATGAGTTTGACTTGATATTCCCTTTTGCAACAGTCATGTTCCAGAAGTAAAAACTCCAATCATTTTCTCCAAATTAAAAAAATGATTTTAACGATAAGTTATAAACCCTTAAAGAGTTCAAAAGTTGTCAATCAATGGTATATGCTTCGTTAAGGCAGTATTTTTTAAATAATAGTGCTTAACAGCTGAATTTGTGGTGAAAAACTACATAACCCATGATGCTGAACAGAAATTTCCACTTAATCAGAGAGTTGTGGCAAGCAATGTATTATTGTATATTAATGTATTAATGTATATTATATGTATTGTTTCTATACATATAATCAACAACTTTCAGTGAATAGTTTTCTATCATTTATAATTTGATTGTCATTCACAAAGCATCATGGGTTCGTAGTTCTTTCCCTCACATAGAAGTACACTGTCTTGTTTTTGTCTGATTTTCAAATACTTTTTTGCTTCAAATATAAGTTTATAATGTTGTGATTCACCTCTGATTGGCTTTGTTCATGGCTTATAACGCTTTAATAAAGTCCAAAAAAAAAAAAAAAAAAAAACTTCTGGAAAAAATGCCACTGAAAAGGTGGACAGGCACACTAAAAAGAAATTGTAAGCCTTTTTTTTTTTTTTTTTTAAGATTTACGCAATTTAATTAATAGTAAAATTCCACCATGTTGTTTATTTTAATTGAATAACTGAACAATCCAATTAAACAATTATTTAATTAAAATACATAAAGATTATTCAATTCAATTTGATGGAATTTTAAATCTAAAAAATTCAATCTAAAAAGGCTTAACATATTTTTTGAGTGCACTTAGTGACAGATGAAATTAAAGTAATTACAGACATGATTTTTAACACCCACTTGACTATTTTTTATTTTTATTTTTTTGTGTGTGTTAATGTACAAAATGATAACAGAACGACACTTTCTAAATGAAATACGTGATGAGGTCTGGTCATGTTAATGCAGCATAATACTGATTCTAATTCAGTAAGTAGTAACCCAGTATTCCACTGCGAACACAGCCAGATAGCCTTCAAGTACAGGATCATGAAATCAACATGCAGCCTAGCGTGCCAGCAATATGCATTTTTCTACTTACACACTGCCTGCATGCTATCGAAAATATTCACTTTGACAGGCTTTGATGGTGAGAAAATATCTGGCAACCGTATGTGAAATTTGCTAAAAGGTTTTATTTTTTATTTTTTTAAATTTGGAATTGACCCAAATAGATCATGCAATCACTTAATTGACCCAAATAAAAATGCACGGAGGAGTTGTTCGTTCGACTCGTAATAGCATTGATTTGTGATTGTTGTGACGGTGTGGACCACCAGGGATGTGTGCTGCTGAATCAGTGAAGTGTGTGACTCTTGGGTGGGATTACAATCAGGGACGCCTCTTAATTAATGTCATTCCCAGTGTAAAAGACACATGCAGTGACACACACCATAAACCTCCTGCTTTAAGTGTCGGACGATTATTCAACGATGTGGTTTGAGTATGATACAAGAAAACAACATCTGCATCCCTTTAAAACTTCCAGAGGAAATTCCAAACATGAGGAATTTGTTCTTCGTTTTCAGCTTAGCACAGAGAGGTTATTCCTGCTGTCCCAGATGATCAGTGTGTCTGTATGGCGCCCCCTACACGACGAGCAGGTGTCTGCAGGGAGCAGGGGCTGATGGTATGCATGTAATGCTCTGTGGAAAGTGTGACTGTGTTCGATTTAAATGCTTTCAGATGCATGAACCAGCGGGCTGTTTTCTCCATTCCTATGCAGCAGGGCACGCCTCCCGCTTTTCTCCTAGCAACGGCGAATGAACAGCCTTCTCTCAATGTGTTTTTGGACACTTTGGATTCATTAATTTATAGTAATGCTTCAGAACATCAGGCATGTGTTAGACCCACATGTATGCAAACTATAACTCATAAACAATGCAAAATTAAAAAAAAAAAAAAAAAAAAACTGCAAATCACTGAAAAAAGTAAAAACAGATGAAGGGAATAAAAGTGTTCTTGTCACATATGCAGCTGAACATCATGTGCCTGTAACTTCTCTGAAATTCAATGTGTTTGTGGTGTTGGGTGAGTTGCACAAGCATGAATCAACTTAGCAGATCAAAGCGGAGATCAGATTTCAATCACCTATCCACAATCAAAAATGAAAGCGTCTGCACAGCAACACATGTGAATTGTTTACTGCCATGAGCAATACTGCAGATTTTCAATCAGACAGAACTCAAGAAGTGACTCATCCTTATGCTGAGATGAAGGGTCATGTGTGTTTCTTCAACTACACTATGGGCATGTTTGACCCACTTTGCGACTTAGAAAATAAACTCTTGCACTTTCACTAGTTTATATAATTTGTCCACTAACAATGAAGAAATTTTCCACATCACCTATGATATAAGGTATTGTGCTTGATCACATTCTGTGGTGGAAATGACATTGTAGACATTTCTGGAACAAAATGATTGTCTTGCTAAGGCTAATTCCATAGCTAGTATTGTATTGTATCAAAAATCCACTACCTAAAAAAGGGTAGATCTTGGGTGCTTGAACTGCTTTTAACATGAATGCAGCATATTCAAGTGTATTGGAGTGTTCACATTGAGAGCATTTAAATCAATGGATGTCACCAAGTTGCACTGCTGGTTACAAGCACACTGCTATAGTCATCTGTGTCATGTGAGCAGATCACGTAAGCTTAATTTCATCACTCCGCATCTGCAATAAAGCCAACAATCTCTGTTGCTCTTGTTGACAAATAATTCATTGTGTATTTTTACCCTAAAGTTGTATTAAACTGTCACAAAGACTATAGAATAACACAAGACGCGTCACTCATATTGTTTTGAATGGAGAAAGTGCAACGCGCAATATGGTGGAATAAGTACCGCCTTCTAAATACGAGCCAATCGCGATTGGTAAAGTTATCGCGTCACTGCGGCGCCCGTTAAAAGCTCCGGTTCCTATAGAAACAGACGCGCACTTCCTATAGAGATGTGCGCGTAGGTTTAGAAACACAAGTTGTTGTCAGATTTCATTGACAATTTCAAATATGAAATTTAATCGAAAGCTTGGCAAACAGCTTTGGAGAAGTGTTGATGTTTCCCCATTCAAAGAGATAGGAGCTGCACTTGCATGCCCAAGAGGCGTTTCAAAGATGGTCGCCGAGTGAAATGACTTGTCTCAAAGGAACTTTGACTGTCATCTGGCAATAACTTCTGCTAAAAAAAGTTGATTGACATCATTTATTTAAAATGTCAAGTAGCATGTATTCCATTGTGGGATACATGCAATATTTCAAGCAGTGTGCTCTGATTGTATACAATACATTTAGGCAAATGTGGTAGGTTACCCAGACATGCAAACAGAAAGTTCATATACAATGCATAATGCAAAAATAGTAGTAGTATGCATTCCAAACACACCCTAAGAACTGACTCTCCCTGGCTTGGAGCATCAACTCAGACTGACAAAAATACATATCCAAATACTTAGCCTCCTTTGTGACTGTAGGAGCTCAGCAAACTCATGTTTTGGTAGGACAGGAGATTTGCACAAATACAAATGATGAGTTTAATCTGCGGTTCATCAAGGGAATGCAACACTATCATCAAAATGAGGAACAGAGTTTAGGGCCAGCTGGTTTATTTTCTTGCCTATTCTTATCCTCCATCTGATCCAGCGGGACTGCAGTGATTAGTCCGTTTGATGTTGGCCTCTGAATCCCCAGGGATGTGCCCCCTTCCCTTCCTCCCCCACCAGAGCCGGACTGGGCCACAGCCGAGACTCAAAGAGATCCGCAGCTGCAGACGTGGGACAACATAGTCGGGCCAAGCACATATCCCTGTGGCACTTCTCCTCATGTGAGCTTACGCTTACAGTCATGCTGCATTTTAAGACAAACATATTGTACTGTCATTTGCAGTGATGGGAACTGTTTAGTTGATGCTGCTGTTTGTGGAATGTGTGCTTAAATAGGGATAGACGCAAAGCAAATGAGCATCATTCTATGCGAATCCAAGTGTGAAAGGAAAAAATCCTGGTTCTGTATCACTTTCGTCAAAATAACATCTAAAACTAAGACCAGTTTGAACATTCGGGGCACAACTGTTCATCATGTATATGCATTTCCTCTGATGATCAGACAGACACGCTGATCAAAAAGAGCTAACTTTGTATTTTTTCCAAGTGTGGAAGCTCGCTATGGTATTGCCATGGCAACGGAAAGTTAAACAATGCACCAATTCTCATTTGCATTGGGAAGGGGGAGCCTCTTTTGATGGGAAGGGGGCTCAAGACAAACAAACAGCACACCAGCTGCTTGCGTCTGCATGCATACATGTTTAAATTCACATCCGCATATCAAAAGGGCACGCAAAAGCCTAAATACGTTACGAAAAAAAGCAAAAATGATGCAAATCATGCTAAATATTACATACATTTTCACAGCCTCTCTATCACACAAATGCGCATAAAACTGTGTCCAACATGCCAGCATATAATGCGGTGAGCAGCCAGCATTTTATGCGGTTTCATCTCGTTTAAATTTCTCTGCTCATCCTCTGATCTCTGCTATCAGGCGTTGCTCTCTTGATGTGTGTGCTGGCTGGCTGTTTGAAGTTCAGCGCTGACTTTAAAGTGGCCAAAAGACCCTGAACGGCAGGTAGGTAGCAGACCAGGGATCCTGGGTGCTCGTTAGCCCAATGACTGTTTAATTAGCTCGATGAGGACTGCAGCGCAAATGCGGCTGCCTATTGACACAAATGGGCATCTGTGTTGTTCATTGCCCATGCAGGGCTAATTTATTCATCCTAAGCCATGTGTGTCTGGCGCACTAACGTGTCACGTCAGATAACGGCACTCGTTTCATCTCGACACTTTAAAGCAAAAGCAGAGAGAAAAAAAAACACAATTCAGCAGATGAAAGGAAGCGTTGCGCTGTACGGAACAAGACATGCAAAACGTCCTGGAATGGTTTTAAATTACATATGTGCCAATGACAGCGAGACCTGATTTCTTCGTTTAATAGTTGTCCTATTTCAGTGCTTTTTTTTTTTTTATATAAAACAGCCAACAATAAACTTTTTTTTTTATTATAAATGGGTCATTTGTGATGCAAAGAAATAAAATAGATTAAAGCAGTTGGTTAAATTTGATATTAAACAGTGAATTGATCATTCTGTATTATATCATTTCCACTGTAATGTATTATACTAATAAATGAAGGTAATACAACACTTTTTGAAAAGAATGTGAGTGGTGCTTGAGACATACTAATTCAGTCTATTAAAATAGAGAACTGCAGTAATGATGTATTTTTGTAGGTCAACCCGGAAGTCAGCATCACACTGGTTCCCTCGACAAAAACTCAATAGGATTTTTCCACTGGCTCTTGGATTATTGCAGAAAATAAGCTCTGTGACCAACAAAAGTTTATGATTCTAACATGCTTTGTTCATCACGATAATCTTCACAAATGAACGCAACATTTATGAATGTTGAAGCCTAAATAAAATCAGTAAAAGTAAAAAGCTAAACAAAGGCAAAAAAAAAAAATGACTTCAACATCAGCATCATTAACCTTCCAACAACTCTTTGAGCATTTATTTAAAACACATTTCCATGAAGGTTTCAGTTAGAATAGCTTGCAAGAGCCTGATTATAAACACAATGGCCCTCATTTATCAAATGATCGTACGCCAGAAAACTGTGCGTACGCTCGTTTCCACGCAAAATTTGGCATTTATCAATACGAGCGTGAGCGGTGACTACGCTCAAATCTCACGTCAGGTCTCAGCTCGTGTACGCACATTTTGAGTCAGCGGAAGCTTGCGTGCAGCATAGTAAATCTGGTGGAGAACTGTTATGAGAACATTTAGTTTATTTTCCTGACTGACAATCACTCACTAACCGATCATTAACCATTAAACAACACTATTAAAATGTCAAATTAAAATTAAATTAGAATAGATGTGTGTCTTAAAATACCACAAATGTTTGTTTTTTGGGAGGGGGTTCTTTCCAGGGATTTCGCTTTGTATGCGCAAATGGCTGCATCAACAGAACATTAGGATTCACACATCATGAACCTGCAACGCAGAGAAAAACAGAATATAGCCTACAAGGAATAAAAAAAATAGGACTACACGAAATATATTTCACTGAAGTAATTAACAGATTAACAAAACAAAAGAGAAAAACTGTGCTAGTCCAGGCTACGCTTGCGTTTGTATTCGTTTTCTTTATTTTATTAAAATTTTTTCTTTATTTTATTAAATCCAATTGATCGCGCGGGCGCTTCACTCACACACGCAGACCCAACATATCAGTTCAAGCGTTGCTAATTTTTCATTTTACACATTTAATAGCAAACTTAAATGCAGACAAGGTTAACACTGCTCTGTTTAATGGTCCGCTATCCGTCTGTACCAGTCGGCACGCACAACACCAAACCGAACACATTTTTGCACATGTGAAGGATGATGTTTTACGTGGATATTGAAACAAGAGTGAAATAGAAAGCCTTGTTTACATAATGAATGCAACCAATAAATGTTACATCGTGAATATGGAAACGTTTGGATTCCTCCCGAATGAGAGAGGTAGGCTATGTGAGCCCAATTCAGTTTTGCTTTAAATAAATTTAAATAAATGCCACTATAGCCTAATTTGTGTCTCAATTTATAATATATAGCTACTTATTTTTCGTTCTTGTTCTGTTCTGAATAAAATAAATTAAATGGATTTTCTGTGGAGTAAGGTACGAAAATAACCAAATTTATATTTAATGTTTGTAAGTAGGCTATTTAGTTTTATTTACCGGTATTTTCTTTTTAAATTAATTTTATTGTTTGCAATTACGAGGTTGAGGGGTGTTTTTAGAGTAGGCTAAGCTAAATTTCTTTTTCGTGTGATTACTTCCTCATCATGGCCGGGTTACGTTTCTCTGTGTCGTAAACTATAGGGCGAGGCTTCTAAAATTTGGGACGTGATATTTAAATGAAGACATTTTTCAGCCGCCACATTTATCAACACCCGTTCATTCGTGCGACGGAATTGGCTGCATACGAAAGTGAATGAATGAATCACACGTGAGCGTTGTCGTAAGCTGATTTTTATGTTCGGATGTACGCTTGTTTCTAAGTTCGTTTGATAAATGAGAGCCACTGAGGCTGTGAAAGCAGACTATTGAGTAGATGAGTTTACCTGTTTGGCTGATGACGTTTAATGTCCCTGACAACCTCTGTAGTCATATTTAGCCACTTGTTAGCAATCGCCTTTTTCAAGACAAGTAAAAGCTTTATATATATAAAAAAAAAAAAAAAAAAAAAAAAAAAATCACAAGAGGGTGTTCCTGAAGTATTTTGCTATAAAAAAGTGAAAATATCTTGAGCTTGTGTTCACCACAGACCTTATTTCAAGCATTTAACCAAAAACCCATTCAAAAAACCCTTCAACTCCAGGACAACTCCAGGAACCGGAAGTGCTAAAATGCTAACTCGTTTCGCATTAAAACCAATCAGACGTGTCTGTTAAGTGCATGAATGGCCAATCAAAAGCGTTTTTAGTCAGCAGTAAAGAAATCTACTGAAAATGTTGATTTTTATTAAAGGGTTAGGTTCACCCAAAAATGAAAATTGTGTCATTTAATTATATCGATTTCCAAACACTGCTTCATGAAGCTTCACAAATCTTTTGTTTCGAATCAGTGATTCAGAGCGCATATCAAACTGCCAAAGTCATGTGATTTCAGTAAACGAGGCTTCGTTACTTCATAAGTGTTTCAAAATTTAAATAGGTCACCACTGGGGGGCGTGTCTTTGGCAGTTTGATTCAAGCTGCGAACCACTGATTCGAAACAAAAGATTCGTAAATCTTCGAAGCTTCAAGAAGCAGTGTTTTAAAATCACCTATCACTAGATATTGTTGAGATAAGTCGTTATTTTGTTTTTTGGCACACAAAAAGTATTCTCATCGCTTCATAACATTAAGGTTGAACCACTGTAGTCACATTGTAGTAAAACACTGTTTTAAATATGTCTTTAGTAGCTTTCTGGGCATCTGAAAGTGGTAATTGTCTTGCTGGCAATGCAGGCCTCACTGAGCCATCGGATTTTATCAAAAATATCTTAATTTGTGTTCCGAAGATGAACGAAGGTCTTACGGGAGTGGAACAACATGAGGGTGAGTAATTAATGACTGAATTTTCATTTTTGGGTGAACTAACCCTTTAAGCGCACACTCTGAATATGATGGTGAACATTCTTTGCTCGCTTTCTGTATATAATTTATCCCCAAATAATATATCCCACATCTATAGTATAGCTTCCTCTTTTGCTTTCGAATCCAAAAAATGGTGAAAATGATAAAAATACATTTTAAGTGATACTGGAACAAGGCGACAGGAAAAAAAAAAATCTGAAAGTGTGTCAAGGAAAGATATTCTTGTAAAAACTATTAATTCAGGACCAAGTCTTATGCTCCAGGATATGATGATGTCACAGAGTTAATGACTGAAATCTAATTAAACACGTATAGTTACTGCCAAGAGTGTGCAATACACCAGGACAAGGGCCAAACAAACAAACAGCAAATAATGAGCTCATCGGTGGGCTGAATCCAACCTGATGAGGTTTTCCACCAATGTTTGGACATTGTAAATAATCTCACATCTGCTCCTGGTGGGTACGTTAAACGTGGCACGCAGCTTGTCAGGGGAGTTTTGCTCTTTTTCTTCTGTGAGTGACAGTGAAAAAGCAAGGCCAGACGAACTAACCTGAAGTGTGTGATTCCACCCGGCACACAAACCCTGCGAGCTTCCTCAGAACGCCATCCTAACCACTTCCACATCTCCCGCTGCATTCCTGCGGTTGGGAAAGGGCTCCAGGAGCACAGGCAGTAACCCCACGCTAGCTCCACATCTAAGGACTCTGCTGTGGGCCAGGAGATGGCCTTCCCAAAACAGGACTTAGAGCAGAGCCTCTTCCACAGCCCCATAATCCAGTCCAGACCACAGCATTGTTCACATTTTACTGGTCTCTGCTAGCACTCAACAATACAGGAGCACTGCTGGATATTACGGCTCCAGAGCCATCAGGGAGGCAAAACTGAGCAAATATTGTCGAGAATCAGCATAATAGTATAATAAATAATAGTAAATATTACAATATTTTATGCAAGGTATATTGTAACACAGTGTTCTCTCATTATAGTTGTATGTGGTAGTTGAGAACAGGAAATTTAACTTTCACCATAGAACATGTTTCCAGGTACAACTTTACATTGGGATCTCTAATCTGGTGGCAGGTCTTAGTGAAAAAGGAAAGTTGCTTTTGCTAAACTATTACAAAGGTTTTTATTTATTTTGTTTTGTTTTTTTAAAGATTTTTTAATGTTTTTAAGACCAAGTCTCTTTTGCCAGAATGCATTTATTTGATCGAAATTTAATAAAAGCAGAAAAATTGTGAAATATTATTACAAATTTAAATAACTGCTTTCTAGGTGTGTCGCGATATAAAAATGCGACGATATGTATCGTTGATGTAAACTATATGATTTGCGATATAAAGCAGATCCAACGAATGCCGGCATTGAAAGCTTAAGTTCTGCATGAGAAAAAAAAGAATGTTTACGGAATTTCAGTGACAATACTACATTAAACTACTATATATAATGTTGAATATAGTATATAATAATGCAGTGGGGGGATATTTGTGGGTCCTGATGACAATAAAATAATAATAATGTAATAATAATAATAATAAACCTCTATTCTTTATTTTGGCTTAAAATATCGTGAGTTCAGTATCGTGATTTGTATCGAATCGTGACATGTATCATTACATTTTCAGCATCATTACTCCATTCTTCAGTGTCACATGATCCTTCAGAAATCATTCTAATATGCTGATTTGCTGCTCAAGTATCATTTTTAATTATTATAAATGTTGAAAACAGTTGTGCTGCTTAACATTTTATGGAAACAACACTTTTTTAAGGCTTCTTTGAACTGAATAGAAGATTTGAAAGAACAGAATTTATTTGAAATACAAATAATACATTTTATATAGCACAAATGTAAAAATCATACTGACCCCAGACTTTTGAAAAGCAGTGTACTTTTTAAATAGAAGACTGTAATAATGAATTTGGTGTCACTCAGATAAGCAGGACATACCTGAGTGAGTCCTCCATCTTGCTCGTCTTCCTCTTGCTATCGACTCGTTCCTTTTCCAGTTCGGCCTGAAGCGTCTGCAGCTGGGACAGGACGGCAGAAGTGTCAATCACTCAACACACTTTATCAGCTCCCACCCTTCAGCATAACTAAACAGGGCTGATCTCATTTTCTAAAGGTCAGGGGTCGGCCGTGAGCAGCCGCTGGCTGACGGCTGGCCTGCAGGTGTATATGGCCTCTGCTTTGCAGATGTGCCCTTGACATAGGTCCGCCTCACCGTCCTGCTTTATGACCGGACTGGCCCTTTGAAGGTAGGGCAGCAGGCAGCAGCCAGGTGTCTGAGGCTGATCTTAAAACTTATCTTCATCTGATTGCGTCGGCCCAATTATTAAAGCGGCCTTTTTATGACAGTTCTGAAGCTTTGAAGACTTTTGAAAGGGGAGCCGTTTGGCAGCAGCAGCTCCTATTAAATCTCATAATTAGTGGGGCAAACAGGTCAGGTCTAACACTGTCCAGTTACGCTCCCCTTTCATCTGGGGAAACACTTGGGACCCCTATGAGTAGGGATGGGTACCGAGAACCGGTTCCATTTTAAAACCGGTTCCAAATTTCCAAGAACCGGTGATTTGATAAGAAACGCACATTTCGATTCTGCTTATCAGTTCCTGTGTGCGCATTTTATTCTGATTTTAAACCATTCGAGTGCAAGAAGACTTGCATGCTGTTTTCTGTGCTGCACACACATTCAAAACGGGTGCACAGAAAGCTGCCTCTCGTACTGTATAGTGCACGATACTGAACAGATCCGCATCTTGTTGCACTCAAACGGACAAATGCACACAAAAATATGTCAAAATATCCTCGTAAATATACTTGGTTATGTCTTAAGTGAATGTAAGCAGCTGACAGTAAACATTTTCCATGCAGCTCTTAAAGTGACAGCAGCCTAATATTCCTGCTGCCTTCTTTATGATGTTAATAAAACAAACAAAAGACAAAGAGAAAATTTGCTGCTCTTGACTGAATAACTTTTGTAACTATTTTTGTAATGAAGCCTTTATTTTATTCATAAAGTGCAGTGATATTTTACATTTGATTAGTTTCTGTACCTGAATACCTGAAAATCTTAAAACACTGTTTATTTCAATCATCTTTGTTCAGTTGTATTTATTTGTGCAATTGCTAATTTGTTTATTTGTTCTTTTTTTAATTACTGCAAATTTATATTAGGCTAGTTGTTTTTGCTATGGTATTTTTAAACCATAGGCAAAAGCTCCTCATGTAAGTGTTCTTTAGCCTGTTGATTTTTGTTTATGGTATTTAGCTACAATGAAAAGTTTTGCAATAAGACTTAGAATACATTTGAATGATATCTTGAATGAAGTTTTTTTACCTTATTGGAATCGAAATTAGGAATCGATAGGAATCGGAATCGATAAGCAGAATCGTAATTGGAATCGTTAAAATTCAAACGATACCCAACAATGAGGCTGTGCTGCTTTGATAAATACCAATTTGGTCCTGTTTTCACCTGGCATTTTTGGTGATCCGATCACAAGTGGTCAGCACTAAATACAGATGGAAATGAGGTCCAACACGTTATGTGATCAGATCACTGAAATCACATAAGGAGGTAGTCAAAGATGTATGACAACATTGCATTTGTAGCATGCTAGTCACTACTAGCCAGCCACTCACTTATCGTGTGACTGTTATGGGTTGTGTTGTGGGAAAGTGATTCAAACTTCGCTGCGTTTTAACAAAACGGTTGCAGTGGAAATTGCAGCTGCACTCCTCACCTTTTATGATTCGCTTCGTTTCACACTCACTCATAAGCCATGTAACATGAAATTGTTCATTTAACAGTATGTGCGTGCTGCACTCGGTGCTCCTGTGGAATTAATGTCGAGTTTTTGTGAAATAAGAGAGTGTCTCGATGAAATCTGAAAACAAGTGCTCACAGGATGCATAATTTTACTGTACTTTTACTCCTAGATCTGACAGCAGCGCTCAATATGATATCTCGTCTTGAAACGTGTGGGTATTTGTGGAAATGCCCTAAGATGGATAAAGTCATACTTTCAAAATAGGAGTTTCTCAGTCGGCATGGGAGAGTTTGCATCAGCCGTGGCACCCCTAGCATCCATTTTCTTTTCTCTTTATATGCTGCCCTTAGGATTGATTTTGGGCAAATATGGAGTGTCATTTCATTCTTACACTGATGATACTCAATTGTATTTGTCTTTTAACCCAAACTCTTCCAGTGCCTTGGGGCACTTGTTGGCCTGTGTAGTTGAGGTGAAGTCATGGATGGCTGCAAACTTTTTGAGTCTTGATGAATCGAATGATTACATGATGATTACATTTGGTCCCTCTGAAATGAGTGATATGGCTGGAATTAACCTAGGTACATTGAAATTAAAAAGATTTGGTGTGATCTGTGACAGTGCCTTAAAGTTATCAAAGCTAGTTTTTATCAACTAAGAATGATTACTAAGATTAAGCCTTTCTTAGTGTATATAGACCTGGAGAAGATCATTCATGTTTTTATTTTTTTCTCGACTATATTATTGCAACTTACTTTATTATGGTTCTGAAGCGAAACTTTTGGACCAATTACAAATAGTCCAAAATGCAGCTTCAAGACTGCTGACAGGTACTCGGAAATATGACCATATTACCCCTGTCCTGAGATCATTGCATTGGTTACCAGTACCTTATAGAATTAATTTTAAGATTCTAATTTTTGTTTTTAAACCTTTGCATGGCACAGCCCCTCCATACATTGCTGATCTTTTTCATGTTCATGAGTCAAAGAGAACATTACAATCTAATGCACAAAATCTCTTACATGTTCCTATTTTGTAATTCTCTTTTTTTATTTTATCGTACAGCACTGTGGTCAACTATGTTGTTTATACTCTATAAATAAAGTTTGAGTTGGAGCATATTTAAAACCAGGCGTAAATGGTAATGCGTCTCGGCTGACCATTCGTGATCGGATCACTGAAAGTGCATCTTAATACCAGGTGGAAACAGGGCACTTGTAACAAGCACTCGATTTTACAGCCTCAAATCTTCACATCATCAAAGTGAACTAGGGCAATTGAGAGCAGAGGAAATGCTTTTATGTCTAACTGAAACTGCCTGCTTTGGTTTATACTGCTTCTGAGACTGGTGGTGATTATGAAGACTGGTCAGTCTCTTAAACTGGTGCTTTTCAAGTTTATCAAAATTGTTTCAATATAATAAATAGGGCTTTTAACATAACATTTGGTGTGATTAATCAAAAAAAAAAAAAAAAAAAAACAATATTTGCAAATCAATGTAAAAAAATAAAAATAAAAAAATAACCCCATGCATGCTCGTATGAAAGTTAACAGGGTTTTTTTTTCTTCTACAGTTCCACAATCACTACAGGCAACTCACCTCACTAAACCCCAATTACACTGACAGAATGAGTGTGTAAAGAATTTCTTTATAATTAGCGACACTTGCTTTGATATTTCATTATATAATGTCTAGGCTGCCCCCTAATAGTCAACCAGAAAGGACTTAGTCAATCAAATTTACAGTCCTAATAACGACATGTCCAAACACATTTTGGCTACTGTACAATATTATTACAAATATGATATGGCTTAAATATAATAATGTGTTTGTGAATAAATTAATTACCTTTTTGTCAGTGCTGTTTTGCAGGTCTGTTATCTCTTGCCGCATCTTACTTTCTTGGTCCTGAACAAAACAAAATAGACAAACACACAAACAAACAAATAATGAGTTGTCCTCATTTGAGCAGTTATGTTTGACAGCCTAATAATAAATAATTGTCATTCACACTTAAAGGGTTAGTTCACCCAAAAATGAAAATTCTTTTTATTAATTACTCACCCTCATGCCATTCCACACCCGTAAAGGTGCGGTCACACTGCACTTTTCGTTCCATTGACTTCCATTCAAAAGCATGCGAATGCGTCAGACCGGAAACGCAAGCTTGTGTGAAAAATTTCGCATTTCGCTGCATTCCAAAGTTCAAGTTTGGTGAACTCTGACCTGCGAATTCGCATCACGTGAAGACGTGCGACCAGTAGAAGATCGATTTGTCACGGCATGACCTCTTGGCTGAATTAAAAGAATGATATTTTTGCAGTAAAGTTGAGTAGGTTCTATATTTTTACATTTTGAATGTATTACTTTAAGTTATATGTTGAATTCATGTTTATAAAAAAGACGCTGTAGACCGTGATGTCATTTCACGACCGTTACAGCATCCGAAGAAATTTCACACGTTCAAAGTCTAGTGCGACCGCGGCTCAAGACCATCATTCATCTTCGGAACAAAAATTAAGATATTTTTGATGAAATTCGAGAAGTATATGACTCGTCCATAGACAGCAATTTAACCACCACTTCCAAGGTCCAGAAAGCTACTAAAGACCTTGTTAAAATAGTCCACGTGACTGCAGTGGTTCAACCCTAATATAATGAAGCGACGAGAATACTTTTTGTGTGCAAAAACAAAACAAAAATAACGACTTTATTCAACAAAATCTTCTCTTCTGTCTCATTCTCATACGTTGTTTACGTCCAGTGCTTCCAGGTTCTACGTCAGAACGCCAGCTCATTATTGGCCGGCTCTTGCGTCAGCATCACACGCATGCATCGTGCTGCTCACGTGTTCAGCTTCAGCCAATACTGAGCTGGTGCTCTGACATAGAACCTGGAAGTGGTGAACCTAAACAAGAGAAGATATTGTTGAATGTTGTTATTTTTGTTTTGTTTTTGCGTACAAAAAGTGTTCTTGTCGCTTCATAACATTAAGGTTGAACCACTGCAGTCACGTCAACTGTTTTAACAATGTCTTTAGTACCTTTCTGGAACGTGACAGTGGTGGTTGAATTGCTGTCTATGGATGAGTCAGATACCTCTCAGATTTCATGAAAAATATCTTAATTTGTATTCCGAAGATGAACGAAGGTCTTACGGGTGTGGAATGACATGAGGGTGAGTAATTAATGACAGAATTGTCATTTTTCAGTGAACTAACCCTTTAAAGCCAACATGAAACAACAATCGCAACCCATTTTACTTCTGTAATGTGCCATATTTCTGAGTGAGGAAAAAAAGGCAGGGCTTGATTTTATCCATTGGGATTTCATTGGATGGTGATAAAAGTGAGTAGTTGGAGGAATGGGGCTGAAAAATACGGGGGCACATGGTGACGTCTGACAATAAAGAAAAGAGCTTCAGGGGCAAAGCAAGTTATTACATACTGATAAAAAGATTATGAAGACAAATATTGATTTCTCTGAAATAACATGCACTGATGAATTGTTCATAATAAGACCAGGAATGTGAATTCCTGAGGTACATAGGGTCATTCACACTGACAGACTGATTTGCATGACAAAGCAACTGATTATTAATTTTCATTGAGAGTTGGCAGCAAAATCTGATTTGGACTTTTAACATTACTCAAATGAGCAGTGATGTGATGCAGTGACTATCAATGGAAATGAAGCCAGTGGATTGGTCCTGCAAAATACAGCAACCAGATGTCCATTCCTGTGTTTGTTACTTCATTAGTTGTGAATCCCACCAATAACGAGGGCAACCAGCAGTGTGAACATCCACTCCAACCAAAGCTACAGAGACTAGCGTCCTCCAGCGATGTCGCTGCCAGTATGGAAGGGTGTGGTAAGTGTGAGCTACTGACCCTGAGCTGTCTCTGTCTCCTGTTTTCAGCTTCCTGTATCTGCTGTCTGAGGTGAATCACAGTCTGTTCCAAATCCTCAATCACCTCTGATGCCTGACAGAAACACACGCAACCTTCAAAAAATGCTATGAAACCATAAACTTTAAAATATCAAAAACACTGAGATTAGCTCCATTCCAAAACCTAGTGAGCTGCCTACTCAGATGGCATTTTCATCACAAACATGATGAAAAATGCCCTAAAGTAGACAGCCTTATAAGAAACTATGCTTTTTCATTCTTCAAGAACACCCCTTACAAAAGAGAAGCAAGAACTTAAGTGTGTATATATAAGTGCAAGTATATTTTCCAGGTACTGTATACTTTATGTAGCAAGTATACTAAAATCATTGTGGGGAATGTATAAAAATACATTTACATATTATGTACTTAATAAAAATACCTTGCAATTGTACTTTCGGTATACTAAACTGGTATACTTAAAGTCTGCTAAATTGGAACAACTAATTTTGTACTTAATGCACTTTAATTCTACGGAAATAGTACTGAGGTCCAACTAAAGATATACTTAAGTATATCTGACTGTGCTAAAGTGAAACTATTGCAAGTACACTTCAGGTACACTTTAAATATCTTGTATTTAACGACAGAAATGTGCATTGTGCAATACAGAAATGCTCCAAATAAAGTTTAATTATAATTTTTATCAGTAAGTCTCAAGTGATATGTCAGTAAATATTTTAATAGATTTAAACTATACTTAGTATGAAATAAATACTAAGTATTTATATTTTAAATATATATTGGGTGTTGCACTTTCTCCCATTCATAAGTAATAGGAGTGCACCGTCTTCCTATATTTAAAGTCTTTTACACTCTGAATTATATCATAGTTTTACTTTAATGGTTTTTATACTGAAAGTTTTCTTTAAGTGAGCTTAAGATCATACATATAGTTTACTAAAGGTGTAAGAATTGTCAATAAAACCAGCCAAATGTTTATCTTATACTTTTTTAGGACAGAATAATACCCAATATTTGTGTGCACTGTGCATTTTGCGGTTGTTAGAATATCTTAGAAGTCCTAATACATCCTAATGTTACATGCATACTATTAGAATTAACTGTGAGGTTTAGTTTACTCTCTTCATGTGAGTAGCAATATTTGGGTGGGAATAACTGATCGATAAGTACGTTTCAGTTCAGTCACTCCATTTGGGTTAGGATGCTGCAGTAGAAGGTGAAGCAGCCCAGTTTGGAACAGAGCTAATATATCAGGAATCTTTCCTATGCTTGTAAATCAGAAAGTTAACACACTTAACAGGATGTTCTGGATTCAGTAAAAGTAAAGCTGTCGACTACTACAGGAAATAAAAGTGAGTAAAGCATGTGTAGATGTGAGAGGTGAGTGAAGTTGCCTTGGCTGCAGAGAGGCTGTGCTCCTGCTGGAAGTGGCTCATGTCAGCGTTATGTCTGGCCTGAAGTTTCTGCAGCGTGTCTTCATGCTGGTCTCTCATCTGCTCCATCTCCCTCTGCAGGGACACAGTCCTGAAGCACAAAAACAATCACCAAACTCTTGACTCTCTCCACCACTTTGAATTAACATTTTCACTGAGCTTAAGGGGTTAAGGACAGATGTAACGCTGTCTACTGTTTGGAACACTCTTCAAGTCAGGTGTGTTCACTAAGGCTTTACATCTGTTACATCAAATCTCTGCACCTGCGATCAGTCGTATCTGAGCTTGCCAGGATTTCTTGTACCTGCGGTTGGCCTCTTGTAGCTCAGCGCTGATGGAGGCGATATGAATCTCTAACTCGGCTTTCTCCTGTGTGACCTTCTGCCGAAGCAGGTTCCCGTTCTCCACCTCTACCGAGAGCTGCTTCACCCTTGTCTCCAGCTCATGCACCATCTGCTCCTAGAGGAGCCAAACAGAAAAAGAAAGATAAGGGAAAGAGACAGAGGAAGATGAACAGTTTATTCAGATAGTTCATACAAATGAACCAGCTCAAAAAAATGATTCACAGATTTCGATTTCTGCAAAACATTTTTTTAAAGTGCCCCATTATGCTTTTTTGAATATTACCTTACATGCAATGTGTAATGTAGATGTCTGTGAATGTAAACAATCTGCAAAGTTGTGAAGCCAAAAGTGCACAATGAATAAAGTTATTGTCTCTCAAAAGAAAGAATCGACTTTGAACCGCCTAAATGAGTCATCATGAATTCGAATACCACTTCCGTGGCGGCTACACGTCACTGGGTAATACATTTGCCTAATGCCCACCTATGTTCTACATTGTCCGCCCATGAACATCTCTTTATTTGGACCAACTTGCTCCTCAGAATCACAACCTGTAACTAAGAATAATTAATGATGTATTTTCTACCAAGTGTTCAAAATACATATTGTGTATGTCTCTGGATAACAGGCTAACTCACGTTTTTACTGTCTTACTGAAATACTTCTGCTAATCAGCTGTGGGCCACTATTACCTAAAATTGTGTCCATTAATGCAGATTGTCTGTTGTTCTTAATACTTTGAGTAAAGATAGGATGGAGAAAGATTTGTTTTACAAACTTCAATCAGTCATTCAAGTTAGTACTCGGCTAACGTATGCGATACAGTTGATACAGTTATTGATAGGTTCGGGTGGAATAACTAATTCTTCCGATGTTTCATCATCGGACTCGCTCAAATTGATATGATATCTGACAGGCGCTGAAAGTGGTAGACCAATTCACAACAGACTGGGCCATCTAGCCAGGCTCTCGGAAAGGAGGGGTTTAGAGAGACTGAATCATCATGTCATTTGGTGGTAATGTGCAGTGTATATTATGAGAAAATGAGAGTGTTTTCGACATTTGATGCATTTAATACTTTAATACAGTGCTTTACACAATACATTAGCAGCTTCAAAGTAATACACGTGAAAATAACAGTGTCAATGTTGCAAAAACTCAGTTCAACTATAAAGCTGCTCTACAGAAGACAATAGTGGCATTATTCAGCTTAAAGGGATAGTTCACCCAAAAATGATAATTTTGTCATCATTTACTCACCCTCAAGTTGTTCCAAACCTGAATGAGTTTCTTTCTTCTGTTGAACACAAAAGAAGATATTCCGAAGAATGTTGGTAACCAAACAGTTAATGGCACCCATTGACCTCCATAGTAGGAAAAAAAAAATACTATGAAAATCAATGGGTGCTGTCAACCGTCTAGTTACCGACATTCTTTAAAATATTTTCTTTTGTGTTCAACAGAAGAAAGAAAGTCATACAGGTTTGGAACAACATGAGGGTGAGTAAATAATGAACTATAAATTGGGTGAACTATCCCTTTAATATAGTTCAGTGTTAGTTCAGTTCAGTAATACAAATTTTTTAATTGCGTTTTTGTTAATGTAGAAAAATATTTTGGTTCATGCTAGTATTCACCACTGTTTTTGAGTGTTTTTTGTTTTGTGTTTTTTAATGTAAATGTATCTGTTCAAATTTAATTCTGTCACTAAATAAATCAATAGTGTTTTATTGCAGAATTAAATTAAATTAAATTTCTGGCCCCCTTACGTAGTTTCAATGTAGTTAGCCATTCTTCAGTAGTTGTTATCATAACCAACGTAGCTCACAACTTTTTCAAAAGTGTAGCTTGAGTGTAGTTGAACTACTTTAAAATTATGAGTAGCTTGTATCTCGACAAACTACAGCTTCACAGTAGCTTCCCAACACTGATTTCCACTACAAAGAGACAACAGAAAAAGGCAGTGAAGATCTTCTGAATGGGGAATTCTTCTGTAGATGTGATAGCGAAAGTTGAACAGTTCAGTAACAGTGTGCTTAAACAGCTTTCTAACAGCATTCATGGCCACCACACCATCCTCATCCACCTTCAAAGATCATCTGAGATCATCTTTCAAACAGCCTCAAATCTGATGCACCTGTGGGCCTCTGTTCTTTAGCACAACCCAGAGCATGCTGGGATTGAATATGAAAAAGGCATGTGAAGCAGCAAAGCATGGCTCAGCCCTCAAAGAACATCTAGGATCTAGGATGGTGTTCATTTGAAAATGAGACAACCATATCTGATGAAATACAGGAAGGGGAAAACTTTCCATGGGACAGCAAGAGCTGTTAAACCAAAACCAGACAGCCTGCCTTAGCAGAGCTCAGACCCACACACACACGTGTCTCATCGTTAATGGAGGCCACTGTCCCGTGCGTGGCGGATGGAATGCAGGCTGATATGAATGATGACAGATTATTGATTGAAGATACATAGCTCAGATGATGAAAGTGGCCAGTGTTGAAAAGCACAGCTTTCTGATGGCAACGGCAGTGTCGAAACGCTGGAAAATAGGCCTTTGTTAACTCGCAGTGTGAAATGTGGCATGATCTGAAAGAGTAGGGCTTGTGCTATGACGCATGCTTGTAATTAATATACTGACCCTTATAGCACACACCCGCCATCGGCACATAAAATCATCTGGCCACAGTCTGAGCCATTCAACAATCTGCATAGTTACCCATCCTACAGTTAAAAAACAGTCCTTGCAGCAAAAACACTTGCTACAGTATCATTTCCATTTTCTGAATCCATACTTCAAACACTGAGTAGGAGAGAGTGGGGTAAGAAAAATATTTTAAGTAAACTTTTTAAACCAATTTAAGAAAACATTCACACATCTCAAACTACTCTGAAAGTCTAAGAGTCGGTCAGAAACAGCTGTTGATGTAAAAGTGATTGTGATAACGCCCTCTTACTGACAAACCCTGCAGGTGACATGGGACACGTCTTTATCCTTTTAATCACAAATGCCCTCATCTGAGAGCACGTCTCAGTGGATGTTACCTATAAAAGCGCATGCTCCACCAAAGAGTGTATGTGCTTTCCTACACACATACTGTACACACATCAGCCCTCTTTGAGGATACGGATCAACAATAGTTTTATGAATACTCATATAACACAAACAAAGATAAAATAAAAGCATATCTCATCCTCCCTTGTTTATCTACTAGATTTTATAGGGGCGTATTCTACACTTCAATAACTTTTTTTTGTTTTTTATAAAGTCTAATAGTCAAGTTTATTTTCACCAAAAATGTGGCTTTAACCTGCTGAGATTGGCTAACCTCTTTGCACGTGAAATGAGTAACAGCCCCACCAAGTTGGTGAATACTTAGATCGAAAAATCTAATTTTCCATGACAAATAAGAAAAAGTGAATTAAAACAATGCGAATGTCATTATGTTTGCTTTGTGTTGTATCAGAATTTACCCGCATATTGCTTGTGCTTTGCTTTTGGAATAAAGGATAATTCCTCATATACACTCCATTCAGGCATTCTCATCGTTGAAGCATTGAAGATTTCCAAAAAATGAAAATAATGTCGTTAATTACTCACCCTCATGTCATTCTACACCCCTAAGACCTTCGTTCATCTTCGAAACACAAATTAAGATATTTTTGTTAAAAACCAATGGCTCAGAGATGCCTGCATCTCCAGCAATGGTACGTCCACTCTCAAGATCGATAAAGGTACTAAAAACATATTTAAATCAGTTAATGTGAGTACAGTGGTTCTACCTTAATATTATAAAGTGACGAGAATATTTTTTGTGCACCCCCCAAAAAAAACAAAAAACTTTTCAACAATATCTAGTGATGGCTGATTTCAAAACACTGCTTTGGAACATTACAAATTTTTTGTGTCGAATCAGTGATTCGGATCGCGTGTCAAACTGCTGAAATCACGTGACTTTGGCGCTCGGAACCACTGATTCGATTGGTAAAGCTCCGAAGCGTCATGAGGCAGTGTTTTGAAATCGGCCATCACTAGATATTGTTAAAAAGTCGTTATCTTGTTTTTTGGCGCACAAAAAATATTCTCGTCGCTTTATAATATTAAAATTGAAACATTGTACTCACATGAACTGATTTAAATGTCTTTAGTACCTTTATGGATCTTGAGAGAGGAAGTACCATTGCTGGCGATGCAGGCCTCACTGAGCCATCGGATTTCATCAAAAATATCTTAATTTGTGTTCCGAAGATGAACGAAGGTTTTACGGGTGTGGAACGACATGAGGGTGAGTAATAAATAACATTATTTTCATTTTTGGGTGAACTAACCCTTTAAGATAGATGAACATAATAAATAAGAATTTTGCAACGTGGAAGTAAGCTGTTTTATATTTATTTTTTGACAATTTTATAATTACGATAATAAGTTAAATTAATATGATAAATATCAGTTTGTAATATCAAGTAGCATAAAAGATTTTTGTACAGCTAAAATAACTGGAAGTGGACAAGACCAGAAGACTTGCAAATTCAAATTAGAAATGGCCGTGCTGTTCTTATGTTAAAAATGAGGTGGATAGAACAGGGCAACCATTTACTGTGGGTCTAGTCATCACAACCTGTCTTTTGCGTCCAGTGTGGGTTTAAGGACACAATGTTGACAATCATGGTTCATTCCTAAAATGTCTCCACCCCCGTTAGACAATACATTTACTTTAATGTGGACTGTATTAACGCAGACATTTTCTTTGACCTTGTATCAGTTTTATAAATCCTTTAATCTTTGTGCATCAAGTGGCTATACTGTAATGATTATGGTGCATAGTTTGACAAATGGAGGTTTGTGGCTGATGCACTTAGATTAACTGGTGTTCACATCTCTCAGGTACAATCTGTGCTATGACATCAGTGCAAGTCATCAATCTCAATTGAGTCCCAAATGTGATGAATATGTATCTTGTCATCAATATTCAATGTGTTGCTTCCTTTATTGAGGACTGACATTGGCACTGGCATTCTGCACATCAAAACTTGGCAATCACGCCACCAATGAACGATAGGAATATTAAGCAGAGCGAAGGAAAAGAACAGTTGTGCCAACTTTTGACATGCTCCCAAACACAAAGCCACAGGTAAACAGACAAGCACCCATTGGTGCTCCAATCTCGCCCGTCCAGAAGATATGTAATGCGGCCGATGTGACTTCACATAGCTTTGAAGAGCTTTTTTGAGAAATCAGGATAGCACCAGAGTGTGCTGCACAAAAGAATGATGAAAGAACTAAAGATAAACAAAGGCTTTCAAAGGCTGGAGTATTGAGACATCAAACGCAAAGTAGAAACAACACACAGCATCTCACCTCAGCTGACATATTGACAACAGCAGCCTATGAGGAGAGAAGAGGTAAGACAAGAGGAGGGGGGTTATGGGTGGAGAGGTTGGTGAGGTCAGCCTAAACCAACAGAATGGGAGAACCTAATTTCCAATGACAGAAGGGCCTTTCATCTGGGGCCCTGCCTGGAAATGTGCTGTGTTTAATTATTAAAGAAGGGTCATACTCTGTGGGGTCGGCATGCATTTGAAGTCTCATAAATTCAGCCCTGCTGACAGGCCGCGGCCGCCCTTCTCAGTTTGTGCCTTTACCTGTATGACAGCCGCTGAATGCTAATTTGTAACAAGCAAAACTCATTAGGCCTCTGCAACAGAAGGACGCACGTCCCGGCTCATCTCAGGTAGAGTGCCACAGTGTTCCGGCCCCTCTAGTGGGACAGCTTCAATCGAAGCCTATAATGCATGCTTTGTTTCAGGCACACCCCAAATCCACACACAAGAAGACATTTACAAGGTGAGCAAAATGGAGAAAAGACCAAGATAAAGAAACATCCTCTACACAAAACACGAATGCCAAAGTGAATGCCTGTCCGATGCTTTACGAGTATTTGTTCTTGTGCTGCTATGGTAGTAACAATCCTCAGTACTCAAGAGGGCTATAGAGTTTCCTTCAAATGTCAGTGCCAAACTATTGCTCTGCAGGTCCGGTTTTACGGAGGTGCTAAGCACCCTCAAACAAAAGCAAGAGCACCCGCAGTTGAAACTGTAATAATAGCATACTTGGTGAAACAGATTTGGCAAATTTGACTGTTTTTTAGTGATGATGGAGCTCTTTGTGCACGTTTTATATATAATCCATTCAGAATCTGAATAAAAGTTTTGTTTTTCATGATGCTAAGAGGACTTAAGAGCGATTCACTCTCGAAGTTGCAATGATTGACAGTGATAACCATAGGAATGGACGGAACAAAAATATAAGCTAAAATCGAGGTGCATTAAGTAAGGGAAAATCCATGGCTAGCTGTGCCATGCACAACATAGAGGCAAAGAACCACCTGAGGTGAAGCATTCAAACCCTTTAATGCACAGCTGTGGTGTATCCCATTTATACCATGGTCATTTGCCAGAATTGTCAAGTTAAAGCTGTTTAACTGACCAGAAGGTTAAAAATTGTGGTTATCTAGCATTTTGCCCACTATGAATCAGACACAGAGATAGTGGTGGAATAAGATTACATTTATTTGAAAGAATGAATTATAGCATTTATTTTACTTAATTATTGATCAAGAGAGAGAGAGAAACCAATGTGTGTGAGTCTGTGCAGCGTCTCTCTCTTACTAGCAATGACACTGTAAGTTTAATTACTTCATAAACAGCTATGTTATTTACTCGTTGCTAAGAAATATAATGTCGCAATTCAGTAGCAAAGCTATTTTATTAATAAAAGTTAATAGGAAGTTTCTGCTCATGCTAATGAATGTTTCTGTGTGTGCGCAGAGCTCTTTCCGATCTCTCTGTGTGTGATGTGTCTGTGCATCAATGAAAGTAGCACATTAATATAGAACAGTGATTAAACTGACTGGAACTACCTGTGCATTAAACGGTTTTAATGCTCACCTTCCAGCCAATCAGAATCGAGTATTCAGCAGACATATAAGCAATATATATTATATAAGTAATATAAATGTAGACTAATAGATTAACATAAAATATGCTCATTTTCGTATCAAAATATTTTTGAAATGCTGTTGTAGTTACTTTTAAAAGTAATGACTTGTAAATCTTGTAATCTCCTAAATCTCTCACTGTACATTGCTATTCTTGTTATGATTTTTGCATAACATTTTCAATTGGAGTTTTAACATGTTTCAGAAAGCAAAGTACAGTGAAATTGAGCTTATGTATCTCTATGTTACATCAGAAGCACAGCATGTTTCCATTCAACAGTGTTGAAGTATGTGCGAATACACTCACAGTGGCCTTCGTCTGGCCGCTGTACTCGGCCTCCATCTTGGCGAGTCTTTGGTTGGTGTCCTCCAGCAGCTCCTGGATGTTATCTGTGTGCTTCTTCTGCAGCTCAAACTTCTCCTGTTCCATCTCCGCCACCGCAGCATGGAACTACCAGAGAGGATGAACCAATCATACAATAGAGCTCAACAGAAGGGATCCAGCAGGGGAAAAAATCTCCATTCAAAAAACTTAACTTTTAAAATTAACACAAGGCAGTGTGATTTCAAGTAGGAGAAAATTACTCTGTAACCTCCACTCCACTGGATACAAAACCAGAAACAGAAAAAACTAATAGATAATGTTGCACTGGTGTTTAAATTTACATAAATGTTTAAGATTGTTAAATATAAAAACAGATAATTAGCGAACATAAGACGATCTCACGCTGTAATCTGGCCATCCTTATTGTTGAGCTCTGAACATGAGGCCTACAGAATATTATGTTTAGAAACAAAGAACAAAGAGAATGTTTTATAAAGCCTGAAGCAAGATACCCTTCAACCAAAAGCCTGTACAAAGGCAGGGCCGGATTCTCCAGGAAAAAAAAAAAAAAGTTTTTTCTTTTCTATCTCTGCAATAAACATACACATCTACTGAGCACTCAGAGAAGATGGATTTTTGGGATTCTTTCTCAGACTCAGACGGGATTGGCTGAGCTCTAAACTCACTGAGTGTTCAGTGTTCAAAGCTCTGGCTGCTAGAGGGACAGGTCTGTGGAAACCTGAGCCTTTTCAACCCTTCCTTACCTTCTTCTCCCATTCGTTTTTCAGAGATTCAGCACTTTGATCAGACATTTTCTTCAGCTCGCTGATCTGTTTCTCTTTGGTCTGTCGGATGACCTGGGACTCTCGCAGCAGGCTTTGAACTACAGGGGAGAGAGGGAGGCAGACACAAACATTCAGGCCTGGCCGCAGGGCATCTCTCTGTCTGCTCGCACCCCAGGCTGCCCCGAACAGCACCATTCTTCTTGACTCAAAAGTAAAAATAAAAAACAAAAATAAATAAAAATACAAACAATAGGTATGAAAAAAACAACAGATAAACCAATATCACAGTGTTATATGATTTTAAGGTGAAGTGTATTACAACAGCAAGCCATAAAAGTTGTGTGAGTGATTTTAGCATGGTTAGGCTAGTTTTGTTAGTTTAAAACTAAAATGTAAAATGTGCAAAGCTGTTCCTGAAGTTACCAAGTACCTTTACAAGTTTAGTTTATGCCTGACACATCCATTCCACATGCACTTTACTTTTCATTAATGTCATCATTAATGAAGATTCATTTAAGTTATTTCAATAAATAATCAGCACGTTGTCAGTTTGAATGATATTAAATAAGACACAAACTGAAAAGTACACTTTGTGATTTTGGGGTATAATTCATAACTAAGTCAAAGGACACCAAAATAAAGACTGACTGCTTACATGGAAAAGCAAAATACAAGACATCAAATCACAGATCATGAAGAAAAGGCCTTTTTGTCTGTGAGTGTTGTTCATGCTGTACTACATGTCTGTTCACAAGGTGCAGCTTTTGTTGGGTCCTCTCAGCCATGACTTAAGGGCTGTTTTGGGAACGTGGGAGTGGTGTTCACCTGGGACGCATTGGGCAACACCGTGCCACTGACAGAGCGCTCAGAACATGACCTCCTCTATGTTCCGCCCTCACCTCTCTTCTCCAGCCTCCGAACCGTCTCCTCCGCCTCCTTCTGCTTCCCTCGATACATGCTCTTCAACTCATCGATCTCGCCATTCTTTCGGTCCAAAATCTGAGAAAATACACACAAACCAGATATGTACATTTTCTGAAGAATATGTGACTCGTGTTGTGCATGGTTGTCATTGTGCAGTTGCTAAGGTGTCCAGAGTGGTTGTTAGGCCGCTATGTGGTTGCTAGGGTACTCCATGTTATATCTGGTCTCTAGATATAGCTCAGGTCTCTTCTTTAGTGTAATTCTGAGGGGTTCATTCATCTGTGAGGTGATAATCAAAAGTGCAATCATTTAGTAAATGAACAGCACACCAAGTACTATTCATGTCACAAATAGACGAGTTCCTAAATTTAAAGTTTATGGTTTGTTAAGGCCTTGACCAACATCGAACCGCTGTTAAGCGGTTTTTGAGTTTTTGGTGTTTTTGGTCTTTTTGGTCGGACCTCTTGGGGCTTTTTTGTCAATTGAACATGTGTAAACCCTAATGCTCAAAATAATTAATTGGTTTGAGTAGGACAAACTTAAATTAAACAAATTTGTTCAATCAAATTAACTTTTATGAGTATTTAGAACATTCTTTTTCTTTTGAGTTCACAAAACTGACACATTTTAAGTAATCTGCATTGTTTCATTGTTTTGAGTTTTATAAACGTGTTTCTTTTAATTTAGACAAACTTAAATTTAACTGAAACTGGGCTGGGATTTCTATTTCCCGGCATGCTTTGCCATGGCACTCGAAAGGGACAGTGTATGCTAAAAAATGTTATATAATATTTTGTGCAAGATTAATGTTAAGTGGGAGATTTATTAATGTTTAATGTTTTGCTATGCTGATTTAGAAGAATTTCTGCATGGGTTTTTTTTGGAGGGTTACCATCATGGTGACAAGTGGAGCATGAGATTGGTTTGAGAATAGGTATGTTAAAGGTGCAATATGTAAGAATTTTGCAGCAAAATATCCAAAAACCACTAGGCCAGTGTTATATATTCTGTTCAGTTGAGTACTTACAATATCCCAAATGTTTGCAACTATTTGTAAATCGTGAGAAAATTGCAATTTTAACCAAGGCTCCGGGACGTGTGAGGAGTCGCCTATCAATTGCGTCATACCTGCGTTACCCTCGGTTTCCGGTTTTATTTTATAGAAACCATGGAAACACCAAAGACGCTTTAATATTTACATGTTTTAATAGACAAAGGAACAACTGTTTTGATATATTTATAGACAGAAAACTAATTATTATTATATAGCTCAACACGTTTAGTCTTATTGTTTAAATCTAATTTTCTTGATTTTTTGCGAGTACCATCCTTTCAGATGCAGCTTTATTTTTAGTAACAGTAATACAGAATTTTCTCCATCATACAATACGTTTTAAAACTAACTGCATGCCATTTATCAACAAAAGCCATCCAGCATTTAATATGACATTCTAAAATCGATCTAGCTTACTGCAGTGTGTCTCAAACAAGTGTCTCACAGCAGCCGCCGAGCAAACACACCAAGTAACGTTATAACATCATTTTCAACACACTCAAATGTATCTAATATGATAAACAGAGCTGCATTACCTCATATTCATGACCAGAATAGCGGAAGCGGCGTCAGCGACTGTGGCATAATAAAAGTTCCGCTGCTCGTGAGGCGTGTGTTGTGCAATTGCTCCAGTGGCCTCGTTCAGCTCCCACAACACTCGGTCCTGCTCTGCTTCATACTACAGTAACGTTAATAATCGCATCCATGAACATGATTTATTCCCGAGTCCTATCCCGATTCTATTCCACCGTCCGTTAAGGTGAAGACCACATGTCCCAAGATTCCGCGCTCAAACTTGGCGTCATCAAGCTACGCCTTTGTTTTGAATAGGCCTCTAGCGACCTCTAGCGGACAGAAAATATCACATATTGCACCTTTAAATGTTTTATATTGCCGTAGTCATTCAGCAATTGCTATGCTAATGCAATCAAATCACTGTTACCAAATAGCAAGTTAGCATTTATTGAATTAGCTAATTAAAGCTAACCAAGTTTCCACTACTAAAAATATTTAAATTGAGTACATTATCATTCTAAGTTAAATGTATGAATTAGCTAACTCAAATTTCTTACTCAAATCAAAGTTAAGAGTCATTAAAATGTACGAGTACAAAATAAAAAATCTGCAAGTTCTGCTTTCTTAAACTTTGAAAATGAACTTTGAAACTTTGTAAAAACATTCAAAATGGTAAGCAAGTGCTGCTTTGTTTATGGATTGCATATCCGCAGCCCTAATTTCGGTTTCCATTTTTGAATGACGAATATAGACTACTGCCACCAGCTGGTATAGAAATTTATTTCATCTCACACAGGTGCAAAACGTACATGCTTGTTGGCCTTTGGCTGTTGTCGTTGCGGTGTGTTCAAGCACAACTTGGCCTGGACGTAAGGCGACAACACAGTCAGCTTTCGTCTGCAATAGTTTTTTGATGTTGGTTTGGTATGTTACAGCCTTTAGAGGTTTGTTCAGATCACTAACCCTAAGCATGAGCAATAGCAATAGTGATGCTTGGATTAGCAAACAACACTACAAACAAGAAGCATTCATGACACTGAGATGACAGATGACAGAACGTTTATGTTCCAGACTTTCCAGCTAATCTAGAGCCATAAATACATTTCAGTGGGAACAGAGTTTAAATAGAGGTTTGTGGTGCTTCCATATGACAAGCTAATGCTGGCTGCAGATTACAGAGGATAATGTTCTTATTCACAAGCATGACCATGAAGGAACTCGCCCTCTCCTGCGTCACTGAATGCTGGAATTTGCTGCTTTGAAGCCGACATTCAGAAGAAGGGGGGTGGGGGTGTGGGGTGGGCAAGATCCCCATTTTTGGCCCTTTCTTCAGCAAAGGCTTTTTGCTTAAGTATATTATCTGTAACAGTAGCATAAGCTTAAATCAGAGGATGACAAACCCGTATGAATCTAACATTATGCTCTGGGAAGGAAGACCACTCCAGGAGACGCACCCATGACCTCACTGACAAGCAGTAGTGTTTTGGTTGTGAACAAAACAAATCATTCAACTTCCGTGCACTGACGTATTTTTCGCTCACTGAAGTCTCTCCCTTGTGAAGTGCAGAAGGCTTTGGTTGCTTCTCTCTGCTTTCAAAGACTGACTATAGCATGAGCAAATAGCATGTCATTAGCACACATTAGCATATAAATAGCATATCAATTGTTGGACCTGCTGAATGTACACGCCCTTCACTAAACAAGTCTATGTATTGAGTCTGAATGACTTGAAGCAGTGCTGAATGGACTGGCACTTGTTCACGATCAAACTAAACAAACTGGGACATGGCATTTGTGAATGTACTCAATGAACAAGGTATTTCATTTGTGAACAGGGATCTGCTGACCAACATTAACAGAATGAAAGTGGGCATTTGATCATTCAGTTCAGTATGTGAATCACTCTTGTCAAACAATGAGAGAAAGGGGGACAGAAGGAATAGTCAATTTTATTTTATGGTCCATTTTATTTTTTTTTTTTTAACCTTAAGGCTGTGTGTCCACCAAAGCATTCCTAGCCAGCTGAAAATGCTAAGCGCTCTGCTAAAAACACACAGCTGTAGCCAATTGAGAGCGCTTCGCAGCGCAATGTTTTTTTCAGTTGAGACACTTTGCTTTCTACGATACGGAACATCGCTGAAGTGTTACTAGTATCTCATTTCACAGATAGTTTGTTTCTGAACTGTTTCAAATATTGATACAATGTAAAGTATTTGCTCTGGCTTTTGTTTTAAATGATTTTGTTTCATTATTATGCTTGTTGTTGTCATCTGTTGACGTAGTACAAGCAGAATGTGGTGATTGGTCGGTGTTGTATTTGTCCTGCCCTCCTCCACTGTGATTGGACGGCTGGGTACAAAGTGATGAGTGCTGTGTTTTACCCAAAGTTGAACATTCTTCAACTCTTGGCGACCAGAAATAGACGCTCAGAGCCTCGTTACGCTCCTGCCGTTTTAAAAATGCGGCGCTCCCATTGAAAACAATTGGAAAAATACACTAGCCTCGGAAAAAACGCTTTGGTTGACACACGGCATAAAAGGCTGTTACTGTCAATCTATTGAGTAAATGATTCAATGACTCACTCATAATTCACGAAAACACGCTAATTTGTCACCGTCTACTGATGTAATGATGTAACCTACAAAAGGGGTCACTGAACAAACCAGTGGATGAATCTGAATGAATCTTTTTAGTACAAAAGAGTCCCTTGGATGAATCAAAATCTCCACTACAACTCACAAGCATGTTTAA
This sequence comes from Hypophthalmichthys nobilis, assembly GCA_037950665.1. NCBI lineage: Eukaryota > Metazoa > Chordata > Actinopteri > Cypriniformes > Xenocyprididae > Hypophthalmichthys > Hypophthalmichthys nobilis. The sequence goes on from CM075475.1 coordinate 7,122,866, forward strand.
TAGCAAAAGAGACCAAATGAATATGCAAAAGACATGCAAAAGTCACTCATTGAAGTTCTCTGTTCTCTGGAGTAAAAAAAGAATATGGATAAAAGGAAATGGAGCGATCTCTTCACTGAAAACAGTGTTACGTATTCTTTTTGATACGTCTCAGGAGCACGTTGAGTGTTAACATTCCAGACTCTGTGAAGCATGAATGAGTGCTGCCGGTATCTGAGCGGACTTGAGCCACAGCCCTGAGGAACTCACTCATGACCTTGTCCCTCATGTCTCAAAGACCTCTGCGGTGGGCTCCCAGACTCCAATGGACCGGTTCTGCGAGTCCTCAACAATCCGCCCATTGTGCGACACAGTGCGGGCTTTTGATGAAACCAAGGAATTTAGAAATCCTTCGTGGCGGGGCGGGATGGAGCCAAGTGCAACCCGTATTTAGCGAGCTCCAAATAAACAGCAGATCTGCTGGGCTTGTACCCAAGCAGCGGCCCAGTCTTGTGCCTTGAGCTGTGGGTGATAAGATGCCTGGGCTCAAGGTGGGGCGGGAGGCGGGCATTTCAGAAATGTGTTTTATCTGATGCGGCCACTGCTCAGCAGAGAGCCGTTTGTTCAGACCGCTGTAACTCCTTTGATGGCCTGACCTTCTACAAGCCGTCTGTGTCCGAGTGGGAGTTCAAAGACTGTCGGCCATTGTCTCAGTGAGGGTGGACAGCGGCGTAGCGACCAGGGGTCTGTAAATCTCAAAGGACCCTATGGAGATCAACGGCTTGGAGGACATGACAGGGCACACGCACCGGCTTGGTCACCCCTGGACTCAAGCGAGCCCACCAACGGACAGCTCCGCACTGTGTGTGTGTGGTGTTTATAGGGTCTTCAAAGAAAGATGCACCTGAGCAAATATTGACATTCTCAGAATGGAGCACATCTGAGTCTTTCAGAACCAAACAACAGCGCTCATTAAGAGCAAAGCAGACACAATGACAGAAGAAAAATCATCTGAACCAAGATTTCATGTAACGCTGAACACAAAGAATGGTGAATTAATGAGTTCAAGATCCAGAGGAAGCTATTGAGGTTATTTCCCAGTCCCCACTGGAGAAACTAAACAAGAATAGTCTTCATAGGGCTTCATTCAAACCAATAATGCCTCCTAAAAGTTATTATTTTCTCCCTCTGAAAACTCAGTGAGCCCATCAGTGGATTATTTATCCTGCTAGAATAGTCTTCATAGAGCTTTGGTGGCAACAAGAGCTCCTATTTACAGAAGTACTTTCTGAGGTTGGGGGTGATGGTCTCTCATGAGGCCTAATACAACAGTGTTCAGTGAAGAGAGGTTGGACATCGCAGGCAAAAAGGACCATTTCAGAGCTGGTCTTTCCTTTAAACACAGATGCAACTTCATTCAAACCAAAAATGCCTCCCAAAAGTTATTATTTTCTCCCTCTGAAAAGTCAGTGAGCCCATCAGTGGATTATTTATCCTGCTTTTTGTCCATCAGAAGAGCACTCTGTTGCTAAGCTCATCATCCTGTGAGTCGGTCGCCTGTGAAAGATGAAAGCTTACAGCCGAGAGCAAGGGAAAGAGGGGGCGTTAGGGAGGTTAAAGGGAAGTTCGTGGAACATTTAGGGACACACAATTTTCCCATCGTCTCCTTAAAGAGCTCTTTCAGACACCTGCAGAGTCGTAACAGAGTGTCGAGGACGAGGTCCAGAGGCCGTTGGGCTTTTAGGAACGCCATGAAAGACAACAGTCTGCCAAGAATCATGTTACTGCTTATAAAGGGTGGGGACACACAAACATCTGTAAACCTGGGTCATTTTATAGGCTTTATTGAAGCAGAATTTCAAGGTGTGATGTCACTGGGACTGAATGAAACATACAGTAAATGTAGAAGTCACAGAGCAGACACTGACACAGCACATGCCATTTGTTAAAGGCATGTGCTGTGCAAAAAAAAAATCTGTCATCATTTACTCAAGTACAAACCTGTATGAGTTTCCTTCTTCTGTTGAACACAAAAGAAGATTTTATAAAGAATGGTGGTAACCAGGCAGTTGACGGTAGCCATTGACTTCCATAGTATTATTGCTTAGTTGGGGACACTTGACATTTGACTTGACATTTGATATTCAACAGTGCTTTGATCTGCCTTCATTGACACTATTCTTTAAGAGCTGCTGTGCAGCCAAAATTATATACCAGTTATCAATGTAAAGCTGCTTTGACACAATCTGCATTGTAAAAAGCGCTATATGAATAAAGGTGACTTGACTTGACTTATTTTTTTCCTACTGTGGAAGTCATTGGCTACCCTCAACTGTCTAGTTCTTCTTTGGTGTTTAACAGAAGAAAGAAACTCATTCAGGTTTGGAATAACTTGAGGGTGAGTAAATGATGACTGATTTTTCATTTTTGGGTGAACTATCTTTTAAGTTTCAGGAGAAATATATTAGAATACCTGTTTTATTGTTGGCACTGCTCTAGCCTAATATTGATAATAAAAAACAGTACCAATGTGAGATGCACCAATGTATCGGCCAACAATCGATATCGGACGATAAAAGCTATTATTATCACTATTGGCCATCGGCCGATTGTTTAAAAACTGCCGATGATCAGGGCCGATTATATCCTGTCGATCAAAAGGGTGCGGAAAGACGTGTTCAGACTGTAACTCATACATACCGTGGGTGAAGAAAATCACTCTTGTGTTGAATTTAAACGCATTAACAGTTTAAAAATAGTGACGTGAAAGCAGGCTCTTTTTGACCCTATGAATCACCCGTAGTTCAAGCCAGGGTTGCCAGGTCTGCATTTTTTCCTACACCAAATATTATTTGTAGCGCCTCCCATCCAATAATCGCAAAAAGATTTGTGCTTTATTACTTCTGATAAGAATTAAAGTTTCAGTTTTCAAATTCTGTCCATTTTATCATGAAATTAACAATAAATGGCGTTTTGCCGCTCTTAAATGTGACGTGTCAGATCACTGTAATGCCTCAGTTCAGGCGGCAGCTCGGAGCACGAGTCTTTTCTTCCCCTTCAATACAAGTTATATCTCGAAAAACATGAATGAACATCAAAGGTATGTTGAAATATATTGTACAACTTACCAGAATGTATCATGTCTCATGTAATCACTTTATTTGTGTTTCAACCACAGAAAGACAGCTTGTGAACAATGTCACTTTTACCTCAGGAATGTTTTCCAATGTTCACAGTTTCTTAGCTATCTACATATAAAAAAACACGAGAGGAGCTTTTTTACTGTTAATTATATGTTTGTGCAAATCTGCCATGAAGACAAGTGCTTATGAAAACTACCTAAGTTTTATACATTTCAGTTTTTATTCAAGTGTAATTATTATATCTGAAAATAAACAGCAGCTAAATATATTACATCTGCTGTTAATTGTAACCTCTAATATTGTAGTGTACCAAATGAGAGGGTTCCCTGTATAGTTTGCAATATTATTTGGGAGAGATTTTTTTCCTGAAGAAAAACCAAACTATCGGTATCGGTATCGGCCGATATCATCCTGAATAATCGCCTATCGGTATCGGCAGAGAAATTTAGTATCGGTGCACCTCTAGTAACACTACAACAATACAATCTTAAATGGGTGAGAAAGTTGCCTACGATGTTTGCAGAACCTAACCTGCAAGTGTATCATCAATGTACTTGTCATTATAAACTCTTTATCTACTCTTTTTCTCCCCCATTAACAGCAGATGTATTTATTTTTTATGAAGAAATCCTATCCATTAAGCAAACTGAGCATGAGTTGGAATTTTAAACTTGGATTGTGGTTCTATTTTTCTTGTGTTCAATATAATGAATACATATATGGACTAACAGAGATGGATTATTTTTCTAAAAATGTTTGTGTTCATCTGAAGAAAGAATGTCATGTCATCTGCGACGGTATGAGAGTGAGTAATTAATGAAGGAGTTTTCATTTTTGGTATTTCAAGAAATATTTGACAGGTTAATCGATTAACAAAACAGTTCTTAGTTGCAGCCCTAGATCTGTCACACACTGTGTCATTCACCTTCTGTATCTCTGCATCATGTTTCTGCTGCATTCTCAGTGTATCCTCCTGATGTTTGGCCTCCAAGACTTTAGTCCTCAACTCAACCTACAAATAATAATTAAAAAAAAACAAAAAACAGATGAAATGACACAATGACAACAGTTTTTTTTTCTTTCTTTCTGTTTTTCTTAAAGTCTATGTGTAATAGTAATGAAAGTGTAACGGTTTATTGCACCAAAAATTTAATTTAGTTTTTCATGACCATTTTTCACTCTTTCTGACCATTAAAATTAAGACTTCGATATGAAAATGATTGGCTAGCCTCTACATAACGGTGTAGTTCACAATGATATTCATCAGGACAGATTAAGCTAAATACAGAATAGATGCTGATATGTTCATGTGGGCAGTCATATGTTAACCATCTCAATACAGTGATGACATAACTACACTGCCTGGCCAAAAAAAGTATTTGTCTGGATTTTAATAGGCAAATACTTAAGAGTCTATGACTGGATCATTATTGATGTGATTATTATGTTTCTAGCATGTTATATGTTTGGCAACAGTTCTTCTAACCCTAATTGGAGTGTGTACCTTTTCATTTCTTAAACAACCGTGTAGGAAGACACATCATGGTCATATTCCAGGATGACAATGTCAAGATTCATCAGGCTCAAATTGTGAAACACAAAATCTTGACCAAATATTGATGTACCTCTAGATGGAAATAACATCACAACATTTATTTCCATCAAGAGGTGCATCAATTTTTGGTCAAGATCTTGTATTGACAATGCAAGAGGTGAGCACTCTGTAAAGTCTACTCCAGCACATCCCAAAAACTTTCAATGAATTTAAGGAGTCTGGACTCAGAGGTGCCAATTCATGTGTGAAAATGATTCTTCATGCTCCCTACTAACCGTTCTTTCATAATTTCAGCCTGATGAATCTTGGCTTTCTCATCCTGGAATATGGCCATGATGTGTCTTCCTACATGGTTGTTTAAGAAATGAAAAGCTACACACCCCATCAATTAGGGTTTGAAGAACTGTTGCCAAACATATGACAAGCTAGAAACATAATAATCACTGCAAAAATGATCCAATCATAGACTCTTAAGCATTTGCCTATTTAAATCCAAGCATTGACTCTTTTTTTTTTTTTTTTCAGCCGGGCAGTGTATAATAATTTAAAATGAGCCGTTTTGGTGGTTTTATTTCAGAAACGGTCTGAGTTGACTGGAAAGAAAGTCGTAAATATTAAAGCATGTCTACACAGGAAATCAAAATGATTTTAAAAATGTAAAACTTATTTCAAAAGAAATGTTTTTTCATTATATGACTCATTTACACAAAGCCAAAGTATAGAAATGTCTGAATTATAGTGTTCCGTTTCCTCTACACCTACAGAGAAACAACACCTCCAGTCGTTTTGTTTTTAAGATCACTCATTGAAAGTCAGTTACATCAGTTAAGAATCTGAAAGAGACAGTTCAAAGCAAACACAAAACCACATGTATTGCGCTGTGAGACATTTAGGAAAGAGCCCATCTGTTCAGAAGGATACAGATGATTAATACTGGACAGGAAACAGCAGATAGAGGAAGATAAAAATTTAACTACACACATAATGACAGTTGATTTGTACTTTAAAGCTATATGCACCCAATGAATTAGTTTGCTCAGTGCAACACTACATATGGTATTGCATGGGAATCATTTTTCATAAATCGAGTTTATGGTTCCAATTCTGATTCTACTTAAATGTATGATTACATTTCTTTTAGTACGCTGAGGACCAATTTAAAACTGACTCATGTTTTTTTTTGTCAACCCTACTCAGCAAGCAATACTAATGAACTTCCCTCACCTACAGTAGAGCAACCTCAGGAATTTAATGCGCCTCAAGATTTCTGGGATCAAAAGTTTAACATTTTTCTTTACCAGCCTGTTAGAACATGCGTCTCCGCCTCTTCAAGCTGCCAAACTCACACAAGTAATGCAAGCACATACAGACAGAAGAGAGGTGTAAGCACACACTTCCGCTCCCACAAACTTTCGTCACTATGGCCGCTGGTCATTCCTGAAGCGGTGTCTTTCTTCTCATGTATTTTGGGAAACATGTTTTGATGTGGCATGAGCAGGATTTTTGTGTGAGCCTCCCAGCCCTCTGGCTGACTGCGGATCAGGGCTTTCAACTGCTGCCACCAGCGTGGGACACGATCTACTGGCTTATCAGATCTGCTACAGGGCACTATACGGCCAGAGTAAAAGAGTGTGAGAGAGAGATCCAGACGTCTCTAGGCCACAAGAACATTCGCAGAGCCACAGGCCATTTCTGCTGCCAGTTAGAACAGACTCAGACTGACAGGAAAAACCAACTCAACTGGAGTGGTCACTGATGCTTGATCATCATCACTGATTACAAGTTTAGGGAAAATATCCATTGTGTTTGAGCTTCCTCTTTGAATGCTGGGTGAGAAAATGACTTGCTGCAAAAATATGTAAAAACAAAAGACTGAAAAAAATAATAATTTCAATAATGTCTGGAGGATCCTCTCTGAAAGCAAATTATATGACAATAGCTTCACAATATAAACTCACAATGTGTTAAAACTAAATTAACACATTTCTACTTTTGCATGGTATATATACTAGGGCTGGCTGATAAGACTTCGCAATCAGATATGGACAATAGGTGTATTCCAAATGATGTTTCTGTGCCCTTAAAAGGCAATTCAGGAAGGAAGCGCCATTTGCAGGGGCATTCCAAATGACATGCGATGATAAATTGATCATTTATTGCCATGTGAGTGTGATGAGTCCTCGTAATTCATTAGATGGCAGGAGAGTTTGAATTAATGTACTGTATAAACAGAATAATTCAAGTTGTTTTGTTTTGTTTGTAACCTATTGCACACATTTCCGTCATTTATTTTATGTTTCATAGAAAAGAATTGTGATCCGTTAGGTAAATGTGACTCCCTGCAGTGTCCAAAGAAGAGACTTTAAAAAGAGATTTTAAAAACATCATTATAAAATGTATATTTATTTGTAACAATTATGTTAACAGCAATAGTTGTAAGAAAGGCTAATGAGGTGATGGGGTCTTTTATTGCTGCCTCCGCCAAGTGTGTTCCAAATAGCTACATTTATGACATGCAAGTGCCCTGCTCCCTTCAAAGTCCCCACTTCAGAGTGAGTAGGCCATAGGTATGCTCACTTTCGACTGGAATTCGCCCAATGAATGACAAGTACCCTGATGCCGACTGCAGCAGTCATTTAGAGACATTTACAATATCGAACAAACTCGCTACATATATTAAACAACAGCCAAATATATGTTTTGATATTGTTACATTTACAGTTATTAGGAATGTCCTAAATGATCTGCCACTAATCTTTATTGGCCAATGTTCTTCTGGCGATCAGCCAATCCTGCATAAATTCAGGTGTAATATTTGATCTTTTATCAGCTATATCAAATATTTTCCATATGTTTGTTTTGTAATGTTTTCTTATCAATGTCTTCAGAGTAACTAGAAAGCTACAGGCAGATGAGTTTTCATCAGGGCTGGACAGCGGCCCTCCAGGACCGAAGTTGCCCATCCCTGATATTCTTTGGCTTGCCACAGTATACAGTGATACTGGCTATTTTCGATAAAATTTATTATTCCTGATGAAGAGATTGCATAATAAATAAAACAAAATGAACACCCTGAAAGCCAGATGTTATTTATTGACATCAAAATTACACAGTCAGAATTGTGGATATACTGTAGTCAGGTTGAGTGCAGAGACAACGCAATGTATTTGTATATTACTTGAAGAAAATATTGTGAAACTATTTTTAACATATCACCCTGCCCTAGTATATACCGTAGTGTCATTTCATATTCAAACCCAAACCATGAAGACATCTCATGTGTTCTACATAAACAATGTATTTATTTACACATCAAAAACATGAATACAGCCCAAGAGGCTTTCGGCAACTTGAGAGAGAGGGTCTTTTTTTTTTTTTTTTTCCTTCTTCTGTGATTCTCAAAAGCTGCAGCACATCAGCTGCTGGTGTTTGGCTGATGAGAACATTTACACAAGCACAAGATCTTGTAGCACCAAAATTGATAAAATTGTGATGATGATATTCGTAAATGGTCTAATGCTTTGGCCAAAGTTTCCCTATGTAGGAGCAACCACATGTCCCTTTAGATCCACTCTTTACCTGGCTCTCCAGCAGGTCCCTTAGAGCAAAACCTTAAGTACCACTTTGTGCTTATTCTTAAACTTTTTGCAAGCTGCTCTGATAAGAATCTGCTAAATTCCTTTAACGTAAATGCATTTGTAGTATCTTAGACCAGAATCATACTGTACGCAAGTGCACAAACACACATATAAATGCTTAACAAATACATGGTCTTGCTGTACACGCTCAATGGAACGATATTAGTCCCTTTCACACATACAGTCTTTACTGGTAAATTACCGGTAAATTACCTTTAAGAGATCATATGTGAACAGGACCTTTTCAAAAATACCAGTATGAGAAGTTTTAAAGGGGTCATGAATTGAGAAATCAACTTTTCCTTGAGCTTTTGATATTTAAGAGGTCATTGTACTACTATAAGAATATCCTGTAAGTTTCAGAACTAAAAACTTCCTTGTTAGTCCAATAAAATCTTTTATTGACACCAGGCCCATTGAACGACTGATCCTGGAATGTGCGTATCTATGACATAGATAGGTGAAACGACACCTCCGCAGAAGAAATCAACACCTACTTCATTGCAACGTTAGCCCCGCCACTGGCATGTTAGTGAGATGAGGAGGAGAGGAGAGTGATACAGGACTAAAAATAACATTACCTTTCAAAGGATCCTAATGCTAGGAATATGGTTATTTATTTTCAACAAAGTGAATGTCTCAGTTGAGCTTTATTTATTAGTATTTGGTATTTCACTGTGGATACTTTGGTAACTCAATTGCATTTCGGCGCAGGGTTTCCAAACAGACTTTTACGATATGAACTCGACAGTAACACAACAACATGTAAGTAACTGTTATACCTTCTAATGCATGATCTGATATGTAATGATTTATACAGTCAGATGTTCTTTGTCTATCAGTCAACTTCAGTTGTTTCTCTTAGTAGGATGAAAATAATCTGTTATTTAAACGGTGATTAAATTATATGAAGAAAGCAACCAAAGAAAGCTGGAGCTGTCAATCAAACAGTGCAAGTTTCAGTGACTGAGTTCTGGACTCGTGCCAAAACCCCCGTATTATTTAACAAATCTCTTAGTTATATTGCGTTTGCACAGTTAGCTACGCTGAAAGCATTCGTTAGTGTGCAGAAATTGAGTTGCAATGACGAGATCACTCCTTTCATGCGCTCAACAACATGTCTGTGATCGGCTACAATGTTCATCACTGCAACCTTTCATGCCACCATCTAAATATAATGGCATAGATCTAAATGTAATGCAGTACTTTTCACAATTAGTTAACCTTGAGAGCTGTAATAGTAAAAACGTACTAAAAGAGAGAGCAATACTTGGATATTTCAAATAGAAAGATGTTAGCCAATCACAGCAGTGGGCATTTACACTGAAGTCTCACAGCAGACCAATCTTAAAACAGAGCGTTCAAACCAGAGAGCTAAAATCAGGGTAGCAAAAATGCCTTTTATTGCTAAATTATGAAAATGTTTGATGTAAAAAGCATACTAACATTATAAGTGCACCCAGGAAACATTAGAAAACAATAAAACAACGCAATTCAGGGCCCCTTTAATATTAGTAGTAAATTACACCAATATGATGCTGTGTTTGAACAAAGAATGAAGATTACCAGTATTAGCATGTACAAGGTCAGAACGCGCTGACGAAAGAAGTTTGCTTTGGGCCAATTATAAAGCCCTTATGAAGATGACACGAATACTCTGTGCTGTTTACAGTTTAAGCTCTGTTGCTTTTTAATAGTTTTCTATGTAAATATGAGCTAGATGGACATCTTTGACCATTGTGCTGCATCTCGCAGCTTTTTCAGCGTGTCTTAAACCAGACACTAATCTGTGTTGCTCTTAGTAGATAGCATTGATAGTTATTATGGAAATGATCCAGCTGCGTCTGCGTACTTTAGTTTGAGCGTCTTCAGTAGAACTTTCCACTCCTATTGGCACTTTTTTGGAACTGCACTCTCATGCTAATTTGCCCTGTTCAGTAAACCTGGCCCATTCCCTCCTCTCACATGACTTTTCCCCATTTATTCACAATTACCCACCAGCAAACCCACAGCATGCTTTAGGATCTGTTAAAATTCAATGGGCTCAACAGAGGCAGGAGTATTTCAACTGCTGACCGTAACTTTAACTGCTGGTGTCGCTGTTGGACAGAGTCACTTTAGAAAAAGAATGATTTATAGGTTACACTTTTTAATACCATATTTTGTAATACATTGTTTTATTTTTGTACTGCTTGATTTTCTCATCCAATTTTTGGAGGAGGCACTGCCTCCCTTGCTTCATTGGAGGAAACGCCCCTGTTGTGGAATAGCACAACCCATAAAACTCCAGACGAGTACACATTTCACAATATAGTCAGACAGGCTTTATGAATAAACACTAAAATCAACGTCCAGACACAATTTATAGAAACCAAACACAGAAGTTTGTCTCATGACAGCATTTATCTGGAGGCTGAAACTGATCTCATAAGAGCAAAACACACATTTGCTACTGTCACCTGCCCTACTTCCACTCAACCCTGAGAAACAGGCTCCCGCCTCTCGCTTTACGTACGATTCTTCTTGTGCAATCTCAGAGACCACAGGAGACCTGTCAGAGGAGAAGATTGCACTGATTGAAGCCACGCAGTCAAACAGATCCCGGCAGCACAGACGCAAACGTGGGCGGCACTTTTTTCTTTTCTTGTCTTTTTTGAAGCTTCAATTGGTGCTTTTAGAAAAGTTTGTCAAACTACATCAGTGGCGTTCTGAAACTCTTGTCTGAAAGGGTGCGGCGGGTGAGCACACACCTCCGGGTTTTCAGATTCCCTGGAATCAGTGAAGCGAATGACATTGGTGCTTTTACTCGCGTTAAACTCACAGAGACGCGGTGCTTTTTGAAGAGTAGAAGGAGAGATGGAAGGGTGGGAGGAGGAGAGATAAAGATGGTGCGAAGGAGACGAGAGCAGCTGCTCTGTCTTTTCTTTGCCCAGCATTGGTTTCACACATTTCCTTAGGGAATATTTTCACAAAACGTCTGCTACGTTTTAGCGCCACACTGCGGGTTGAGTCTGTGATTCCAGCTATTTTGAGAGTCAAAATTTGGGTGACTGTTCAGTGTTTGGATAAACACCAGAAAGCTTCCCCAGTCACACTGATGACATCTCAATCAAATCACTGCTTTTGATCTATGAAGGAAAATAATAGAACTGAAATGTGTTAATGCAAAAAAAAAAAACATAATAATAATAATTGTGTAAACTAAATGTGATTGTCAAAAAAGTAAAATAGACCACAGAATAGGGCTTTTCACACTTGAAATAGTTAACCCTGTGTTATCGTAAACCCCGGGTTAATGAAATCCTAGTCCCACGGACCACTGGCTGAACATCTGATGCATATGGCACACAAAATGGGAAACATTTCGGAAGTTTCAAAGTCGTGATCTGATTGGTTGAATTCTACAGGATGTCCAGGAGACATGTGTGTCGCGTTCTTTAACAATCCACCTGGAAACAAAGCCGCTGTGATGCCAAACCCCCTCATGGAAGAAGAAAGCCGCCGTGTTTACAACTGTGACAATGAGCGCTTATTACAATCAACAAAACGCTGGACTTTCAAATGTATGTGAAGTTTGCGGCACCACTGTTGCAGTAAACTTGCACAACGTTCTTGAATGAATAATTTATTAGATGCAAGCTGGTCTGTTGTCATAGGGACACCCCTAAACATGACTCGGAACAAAATGTGATTGGTTGCTTTCATGTCGGACATACTTGGGCGGTCCTTGGCTGCGATTGAGTCAACAAAGCTGAGACAGAGTCCAAACCTTCTGCCGTCAGTCTGGAATCCTGGGTTATCTTGCTTCACGTTTCACACTGCTTACACTTGACCCAAGGTTATCAATTAATCCTAGGTATTCATAAGCTGCCGTTTCATACTGTACATTCCTAAACCGTGGGTTAATGTTCTTATTTGCATATTTGCAGTGTCAGTGTCAATGAATGGATGAATGCAGCACGTGACCTATTTACATAAAGGCTCTAGCATTGCACATCCTCATATTATATATTGCCGACTGTCCTATGAAATTTTCAGACTATAAATGAAACTGTATCTTCTTCACTCCAATTGTCACATTTTCTGTCACCATTTAGCTTTCTTCTCCTCAAACACCGAAACATAGCCTACTGTTTATACAACACGCTGGAACAGGGTTTCATAACCCCAGGTAAAAAGCGGTGCTAACCCCACTTCTAAATTACAAGTACGAAATGTTCCTTTACCCAAGGTTAAAGGCGTTATTTAGAATGACAATAACACAGGGTTAAGCTCAGTGTGAAAAGCCCTAATGAGATATATTATCACCACCTTAAAGCTCCTGTGTTCTTTTTTCAATATTAAAACTAAGTAAATTCAGTCTGACTGGATTGTTTTGCTCTGGTGGTCTTCTGTATCAGTAGTAATAAAATAGACTGCTTTGAAAACCTATGTGTCTCTTTCCTGTTGTCAGACAATGAAAATTGTTACATTACCTGAGGATCTCACATAGGATATATCTATATTTTCAGTCTTCCAATGTTATTCATTATACATATCGTCGATATACAGTACGTGGATATTAATGCATTTGCTCTGAAATAGCTTAAAGGTGCAATATGTAAGATTTTTGCAGTAAAATATCCAAAAACCACTAGGCCAGTGTTATATATTTTGTTCACTTGAGTACTTACAATATCCCAAAAGTTTCCAACTATTTGTAAATCGTGAGAAAATTGCAATTTTAACCTGTCAATTGCGTCATAACCGCGTTACCCTCGGTTTCCGGTTTTATTTTGTAAAAACCATGGAAACACCAAAGACGCTATAATATATTACATGTTTTAATAGGCAAGGGAACAACTGTTTGGTTATGTTTATAGACAGAAAACTAATTATTGTTATGTAGCTCAACACACTAATTTTCTTGATTTTTTTGCGAGTACCATGCTTTACCATGCCTCAGAGAAAAACACTATTTTGTCAAGTAGCTAACATAGCATAATCAGATGCAGCTTTATTTTTATTAACAGTAATACAGAATTTTCTCCATCATACAATACGTTTTAATAAATACGTTTTAAAATGAATTGCATGCCATTTATCAACACAAGCCATCCAGCATTTAATATATTCTAAAATTGATCTATCTTACTGCAGTGTGCAACAAGTGTCTCACAGCAGCCGCCGAGTGAACGCACCGAGTAACCTTATAACATCATTTTCAACACTCTCAAATGTATCTAATATGCGTTACCTTATACTCATGACCAGAAAAGCGGAAGCAGCGCCGGTGACTGTGTCATAATAAAAGTTCCGCTGCTCGTGAGGCGTGTGTTGCGCAATTGCTCCAGCGGCCTCGTTCAGCTCCCACAACACTCGGTCCTGCTCTGCTTCATAAAAGCTCTAAACGCTAACTCTAATGCTGATTTTACTACTTAAGTTTAAATCATAATATGTGTCAGACCAAAACAAGAAAGGGTAGCAAACCAAGTCTACTGACACAGTTTTCAGGAAACGTAATGGAGAAATAAGGCTAGAACCCATCATTTCAGATTACAAAGAAAGAGTAAACAATGATGGTGAGGCACAATGCCAAGAACACACAACAAGAGAAGTGCCGGTAATGAATACTAGAAATCGCATGAGCTTTGATTTTCTCTGCCCTCAGCTCCACAGTCATTTCAATCAGGGGCAGCGAAGGGCAACTCATGCACCATTTCCCTTCATCAAAGCCTATAGCAGCTCCTGAGGAAAGTTTGACTCACCCTTCACCCCATTACCTGGGAACGTTTCTTCAGCCTTGACATTAATTCAAGCGTCCTCTTGGCCAGCCATTGCTGCCACCTGTTATTAATTACAAAGCTCTACAGCCCAACGCAGGCACTATTTACTCTGCTTAGAATAAAACAATGTTTTTGCTAATCTTGGAATCTCTTCGCTTAAAAGTGTGTGGAGTTAATGTGTTGGCTTTATCTTTCAAACGGCAGCCCTGGAGACTTAAGGACTGTTTCAAAAGAGTATTTAGCTGTATTGTAGTGAATACGAGGGCTGATGATGCTGTGTGACTGAAGTTGACCTAATTGAGCACTGCTCTTCCCAGAGGAAGTGTGATTACAGCAGGTCACGCTCAGTATATTCAACAATTCCAGTCAACTGACATCAAAGAGAAGCTTGTTCTATGGGATTTTCAGCTTAAACCCACATACAGGGGGAAACTGTCATCACAAACAGGGTTTGTAAAGCTCTTAGGAGAAGTCGGTGTCCCTAAACAAGCAAAACTCAGAGAGGCTGGCTTTGGTAAGGTATGTGAAGCTGTCATCCAGCATCGCTTTCTTAAGTTTATTAAAAGCAACCAGCCATCATGCAGCATTTACTTAAGAAGTGGAAAAGTGTGCTGGATGACAAACTTCAACAAGACAGCAGCACCAAAGAAAACAGTTATTGGTTAAGTGAAAATCGTGTCATCATTTAATCATGTCGTCGCAAACCTATAGGGACATCTTTCTTTTGTGAAGGAATGAAGGCGTTTAGCCGAATCTTTATGCTGTTCTTTTCCGTGCAATGAGACCATCGTTATTCATTGAAATTTTTTCATCTTCATTTTTAGTTGAACTCTAGGGGACTGGACCAGTTTGAAGGTAATTACAGCACATTGTAAGCACTTTGGGAAAACATGAAGTTCCTACCTCCTTATCGGCTTTCACTGGGGTGGCCTCATCAAAAAGAGTGCTGTTTTTCCCCAGACTTGATTTGTTGTAAATCTATTAATATAAAAGACAAAGACAGACATGAGCAAATACAGAAAAACGTGGGATGTCAAAAAGTACTGGCTCTTTATACCAGGTCGATACTAAAATGATTAAGGAAAAAGTTACAATAGTTCTACATTTTTTTTATTATTAATTTTGAATGTTTACTTGAATTCTTTCAACTGTTGTTAGATACCTTAAAACGTCAAGCACTGATAATTTAATTTGTATCTTTTGTTTCTAATTGTTCTGTTTCTCTTAATTGGTTTTTGTTCTTAATTTTGCCTGTTTTCTTGAACAAGTCATGCTTTAATAATTATTCAATTGTTAATGCAGTTGAGGTGATCCTGCAGGTTGTTTCTGCCGCCACGGGCCCATCAGCACTTACTGGAGACAGAGGGACGGGGTTCTCACGCAGATATCTGGGGTTTTCTATCTGTAAAAATAAAACAGTACAACACAACTTTAATCTCCTCCTCCTTTGGTAAGTCCCAAACACCCCCCCGTCCACCTCTGACCTCCTTTTATTTGCCATAAACAATGTGGAATGACTTCAAAGAGTGTCACTTAAATACAGTCTCTTCACTACACAGACTGTGTTTACAGAAATCAGACCTCAAGCCTACAGAGGCATTGTGTGCAACGAGGCCATTTCCGTTTCTTTTTAAAAACTCTTTTTCCCTCCAGTGAGTTTGTCTTTTGTCAACATAACCCATAATCTGTAAGCAATAGGGGTCTGTCTAGGACACACTCCGTAGAAGACACATGTCAACACAATAATGAGATGGACCATGACTGAAACATCATTTTTCATAATGAAACCATAGTTTCACTTTTACTGTACAGAAAAACAATTTAATCAAAATATCCGGCTCATAATAATACTTAGATAAAGTTTTCTTATTTCCATGACAATTAAGCATTTATCCCCCTCAAAGACTTTACCGTAGACCCATAGTTTTTGTATACCGCATTCAAAAACTCTGTTGACACCAAGTTCAATACAACAAAATGACACAAATCACAGAACAAATGTCCTAATTATAATTGCACCAAAATTATCCACACAAAGTTCAATGCAGACCTTCTCAGCTCTATGAGGGGTCAGACCATCTGAAGATTGATTTGTGATTTTGGTTGCTTGAGAGTTATTACCTCTATGTATTGGTACTGCAAACTTTTTATTTTTAATCATTATTTTTATGTTACTTGGTGGCCAAGAATGCCATTTTGCACATTCTTGTTCTTTAGGCTTAGAATTTAATTATAAATGTAATGATCAAGATCCCTCAAATTTCCACTTTTAAGGGGGAGGGTTTGAGTCTCAGTCCTAATTTTTAAGGGAGCATATAGTAGGGGTTTAACGGTACACAGAAGTCAAGGTTCGGTACGTACCTCGGCACAATGCCAAATGATTTTGTCTAATTTTACAGATCATACAGATAA
Source organism: Hypophthalmichthys nobilis (assembly GCA_037950665.1). Taxonomy (NCBI): domain Eukaryota; kingdom Metazoa; phylum Chordata; class Actinopteri; order Cypriniformes; family Xenocyprididae; genus Hypophthalmichthys; species Hypophthalmichthys nobilis. Next base: position 7,139,358 of record CM075475.1, read on the forward strand.
GAGTTAAGGTGACGATACATGGGGCAACTTTTTGTTTTGAGCAATGTTGCTGGGCAATGTTGCCGTCAACGGGCAACCTGGTGAAACGCAGGTCAATTAATTAGGGCAATGGACAGTTGGCAGCAACTAATCATGGAGGAGCAAATCTACTGCCAACCCAATAAATACTTTATTATAAACACTTGTTAGGCACTTTATTTTAACTTTCAAAGATTTTCTTAATTTTAATTAAATATAAATGCCTTTCTGATCTGATCTGTGATGGGAAAAGGGAGAAGAGCGAGTTTGGCAAAAGGCGGATTCGAACCTGGGTCGATCATGTCAAAAGCTACTTTCACGTGCCATACTCCCTACGCTACGGCCTACGTCACTGCAGACGTTACATAGCGCACGTCTTTTTAGCATTTGACTAAAAAATATTTGATGGATAAATTACAACCTAAGTACATTCAATTGGATATCTGTTGGTATTTTAAGCATTAAATGAGGTAAATTCCCTGTTTTGGGTTGACACATGACAACTTACCAGCGTAAAAAGGTATAAGTTCACGCTCCTTTTCTTCGCTCCACTGCCGTTGAGAGGCTGCCATCTTGTTTGAATTTTTTTTTTAAATCTCCAAGCCAGTCACGTGATTGGCTACTAACATTCTGATTGGAGGATCTCAAAAATTGCCCACGACCTATCTAAAGTATCCAGATAGAAATTTGTTGCTCATTCTCAATGGGAAAGTGCCCAAGCAACATTGCTCGGCAGCACTGCTCAAAAATTTGCCCTGTGTATCATCACCTTAAAGTCGGCATGAAATCAAAATTGACCCTATTTACTTTGTTAGCGCATATTACTAGTCTTGTGGTGAACAATTAATCCGCAAGTTAATACACAGAAAAAAATGATTTGTCATGGTAATCTTTAATCAAAATCTGAAAAGTGGAATGGCATTCCTTCTCTGATGACGTCAGTTTGACGGCTTGGGTTGAAAACGTTTAAACCACTCCCCTCCAACCGTTGATGGAGAGGAGGAGCACAAAAGTAAAACCCTGCCCTCTATTCAATATTCCGTTTCACTTGGAAATACGTCACAACACTGGAGAAAAGTCATTTGCAACTTCCGGTTCACGGGGACTTTAATACATCATTTGAAACTGTAAAGGGCAGTTAGCAAACAGTGTTGCATTACCATGTACGCCCCCTTCTGGATTGGAGTGTGGATCGCCTGTGGCTTAAGGGTGTACTCACACTAGGCGCTCTGAACCGTGCCCGAGCGTGTTTGTCCGCCAAAGCCCGGTTCGCTTGACAAGCGTGATCGCTCCGTTCCGTGCCCAGGCACGGTTCGTTTAGCCGGCCCTGGCCTGCTTGGAAGAGGTGGGCCAGAGCGCGGTTCAGTTGGGCTCGAGCGCGGTTCACATGCAATGTGAGCGCTAACTGTGCCTGAGCACGGAACAGCTACTACTTTTGTGTGCACTACTGTCATCGTTACGATGGCAAACATCTTTATTACTACTCGGATAGTCCACTTATCAATTTATGTAATTAATTTGAGTGTATTTGGGTTTATAATGGGTATAGATCTCACCTTATTGATGAACAGGAATTGTAGTTTGCAAATAAATCTGCAAATTCCTCCATTAACGTCAGCTGCCTTTGTAATAATCCTCTGATACGTGCAAGTGAAAATCGCTGCGCAGCATAAATGATAAATATATTAAGCAGTATCTTAGCGAAAGTGCATTTCTTCCTGTTTTCTTCCATTCAAAAAGTTGCATCGTATATGACGTAAGCGTGCTCCGGCCCGGAACGTTAAGTGAGTGCAGGCCAGCGGGGGAGTTGGGAGGGGGGACAATCTCGCTCAGGTTCGGTTCAAGGCAACCGTGCCTAGTGTGAGTACACCCTTACTGTATTCATCATCTGACTGTATGCACCAAACCGTGACGGTCATAGGCACATATTCCCACAGAAAAATACGAGACTCTCCATTGATTTAACCAATGAAAAATCGATTGCAGCTTTCAAACACGATTATCTTCACCTTTTTATAGTTTATTTGAGGTCGTTTCTATTGTGTTATTTTAATGAAAAATGCCAAGTAATGCGCGAGCACAAATCTTTCAGCTCGCAGGCGGATTTCCTTCACTCTCGCACCAACTGGACGCGCGCTCAAACTCTTCTTGCTCTTTCTCTAGAATGGTCTTCTTATTGTAAGTGCTTATTGTAAATAGATATTTATTGAATTATTTTATTTAGTGAGCCGCTACTGATCATCAGATATCACTGAGAGCGTGACTCGCGACAACACTCATGTAAAGTGCTTTTGTTTGGTTGGTAACATAGGCATAATATGTCCCCACCACTTTTTTGCAACATTTTGCTGCACAGATAGCCAAATGAAACACCCAGTTGACGTTAATTTGTGTTAAATAAGAAGCGATCTGCCGTTGGAATGTGTTGTTTTTTTAAATCATGCCGCTGTTATCAGTGGAGGAACGCTCTCGTGGCTCGTGCACAGTCTTCACACAGACGAGCGCGTCAATCTATTGCTAATGGTGTTGCGGCAACTCTGTGTTCTTTCCAGCGAAATCATTAACAAAATGCACACAAACGTGTCCCTGCTCTTGCCTCTTTATATACATACATTAATGAACATCTTTGGTCTTATTGAGAAAAGAAAAAAAACTAATCGAGGGCAGATTAGAACCACTGATGATTAGAACTCGGAATGTCTGACTCGCATAGCAAAAGTCCTGCCACTAGACCACATGGGAATATGCAAGTTTAGCACGGGTCTGTGTATATATGGACTGAGTACCCACCGGCACAAACATAAATCGGCGCCAATGGTGACGGTTCAGGATGAATACATGTACCATTACACCCCTAGTATCTAGGTAAGTATAGTGTGCATGCAGAACATTTCAGGTTTGAAACCGGCTAGTAAAATGCCTGTTGGGAAAAGCCTGCTTTATTCACATGTGGAAAAATAGACAGATGTAATATAAACATAATAAATAATTAAAATGAACAGTATTTTACAGCGAGGTTCTCAACCAGGGGGTGGTGCCCACTAAGGGGCCTCAAGGCAGACCTAATATACTGTATGTTCTAATATATTTGTTGGCATATATAAGCATAAACAACTTTTCACATTATGCGTAAAGAGGTTTGTAAGGTTTAGTTTCAAAATTGTGTTGTATCAATATCCACAAATGGTGTGAAAATACAACTATAAGTCAACAGTCAACTATAAGTAAGCCATAGGTTGACTTATGAAGAATGTATAAGTGATGTGTTCTGGCTCAACCAAAGGCATTACTCTGGGAAAATTGGGGAAGTGTCTGGAAAACACCCCTTATTTTTGCAATTCCATTTTAGTGAGATTAGCAGCAACAGTGTTAAGTGATGAATCACAATAATCCAGCCAAAAGTGTTTGATGCAAATTTTGTAAGTACAGCACAGCATGATTCATCTAAATGAATCATCAGGCCACAGCACTGGACGGCAGCAGCGTGTTATCGCAGCAGTTTCCAGGCAGAACGAAGCGGTGCTGCACTTCACGTCCACACATGATGCAGCTGTTGATTAGTCCAGCATCAGTGCCCACAGAACAGGGGCCCAGAGCCGCTGAAAACCCGCCCGCAAGTGCACATACTTATCTCAACACTCCACTCTCTGATAAGAGCAAAGTTCAGACTCTTGTTTTACTGCATAAACTTTGTGATGAAACAAGCAGTCGGAAGGTTTCGCAATTTGCTGGGAAGTCAGAAGTGGCTATTGAGAAAATCTGGAGCCTAACACAGTACTATAAAGCTTCAAACGCTTTGAACCCAAGAGCTCAGCATGCCAACATGTTGAGCAATCACTGCAGCACATTTTTCCTCCCACATGGTGTAGTCATCCACGGCAAACAATACAATTCCATTTTTATTTTTTCATTTTAAGGTTGAATCAAGAACTCAAACTCAGGATACGCTGAGAATGAACTGTGGCCACTGATAGTGTCATTTTCTGGAATGTATAAAAAGTGTGTTTTTTTTCATCATCTGAAATGTGCTGTGACTTAAATCCCAAAGTAGTTTTGTCAACTTATCATGATACTGGAATTTCTCATTTTGATACAATACCTTACAAAAAAATCGATACTCTATACCATTTTTGATACTACGGGGAAAAACTGCCATATAGATATAATTAATATTATCTCCAAATTTTTTGTCTATCCACTGAAAGTCTAGGCTTTAAAAAGTGCATGACAGCACTATTCCAAAGTGACTTATCGAAATTGTCAAGCACACAAAACATTTGAATTCATGCCGAACGAGAGAGGTACGTGAGAGCACAAGTGGATTTGTACAGTGTATTTCCAACATGCAGGTAGTTTTAGTTTTGTTTTAATTAAATTTGTTTAGTCTTGATGTATGATGCTTATAATAAATGCTGTTTATAATGAATGACAATAATTTATGTTAGTTTTATGCTTATATTTTTAATTCCTGTTCTGAGTGAGGGGATTTATAATTGTTTGTAAACATTTTGTTTTATTTGTCAATATTTTATATAAAATGTGACTTATACAGCAATGCAACTTATCTTTGTTTGCTTTTGTTTTTTATTTTCTTTCTCTCAACAATGCAGTTTTAATCCAGTGCATCTTATTTTCCGGAAAACACAATATTTGCACATACTGTCTGCACTGATTTAGCAGCCCATTCACCAAACGAATTTCTTAGTTTGCTTGTGTGTGGTAAGATGTTAAGGATGCAGCAGGCAAGCACGATCTGGTGTATTTTACTGAGACTGTACAGCATCAATACACTGTGATCCAGATACCAGAATAAGCTCTTTAAAAGGCAGGAAGTGAACCTGAAACTCTTCTTCATCATTTGACCATCAGTTGATGAATTACTGCTGTTGTTATAGCAAATAACTGTACAAAATTCATTTAATGCCCATTTTCAATAATGCAACGATAATGGTACAGGACAAATATATCGCTGATTTTGGTGAAAATTCTACAATCAGTCTAATTTACATAGAAAAGCATGTGTGCACTGAAAAGAATGCCAATGACCTAATTTAAATGCGCATGGCACGACGCTGTACCAGATAGCACCTTGTGATATTGTGCAGGTGAATAAGGCAGTGATATTTTTTGATGAAATACTGCACGCTGAAGTGGCACAACTGCTGAATTTGCCCGAGTGATTAATTAGGATTGTTTTTAGCTAATTTTAAAAATGTGACGATACCAGCATTTCTCCCTAGCATTTTGAGCACTGTTGAGCGATTCTTAAACACCTCTGATTGGCCATTGTGTTCATGTACTAAACAGATATGTCTGTGATTGGCTACAATGATCAACTCTTCAAAAACATCCTTAATATATCCGCTGATAAACACCTGCTTTTAAACGCTCCTGTGTGTATGTAAGCGCTCTGTGAAAAGCATCAAAGATGTTTATTTAAAACATGTTTTTGAAGCGTTGATCATTGTAGCCAATCACAGACATATCTGTTGAGCGTGTGAACACAATGGCCAATCAGAGGTGTTTAAGAATCTGCTCAACAGTGCTCAAAATCCCAGGGGGAAATGCTGGTATCATCACATTTTTAAAATTTCAGTACCGGCTTGGTACTTTTGACAACACTAGTCCAAATCAATTCTTTTTTGGCTCAGTTCACATGAAATGGTCATCATCATAGCACCAAACAGTCATATATGAAAATAAATTGTGAAGGAAAAAACTGAATTTTAAACAAATGGGTAGATGGAGGGAGAAAAATATGAAAAAACATCCAACTTTACCCCCATGTTCCAGCTGTTGAAGCGAGCCTCAAAGTCACTATCATCAGAGGAGATGGGCGGCCTCCTGTGTACCTCCGCCTGGAGGAGAAAAACACAGTGAGGAACAAAGAGACGGCAAACGATGTCCAGGGATGGAGAGCGCTGACTGAGGCATGCACTGCCATCACTGGGTTTAAAATAAACAGACTGTAAAACCTGCCAGACAAGGGCAGAGATTAAGAAACCCTACAAACACATAATAATAACATTATAATATAACATCCCTCAATCTCTAACACATATAGTATAACGTGACCACTTTAATCCACTCTTTTTATCATTTGGCTGAATAGCAAAGAACATTTTCTTAAGATATTGACTATTCTTTGTGAGCTCTGAAAGATACTGTATAAATCAGAAGATAAATCTGTGAAAACCGTAATAAAAACTAAAATTAGTTCAAAAAATTAAGTTATGTATTGTCAGAAACTATAAATGCTTAATATTTTTAAAATATTAAATAAATATTAAAAATGTTTATAGATTTTTGATATAGAAAAGAGATGTAGTAACTGAGAGATGGCTGGGGATACGGATGGCACACCAGATGTTTGACTGCTCCACATCATTTCTGCTTTTCTCTTCACATGCAATAAATTCCTGTGAAGGGTCACATGATGTCCCACCCCTCTTTGTTTTCAGGCGCTGCTCGTTTTTCAGAAGAATCCATCTCTTTACTGTTCTATTAATTTGAAAGTTTCCAGGGAACTGTGTTTCAGGTTCACTTCCCTGAGTTCAGCTTTGGCTCGTCAGGAAAGAGAATGAAGGAAATGTCCAACAAAGCTCAATTCTAATGAAGTACATGGATACTGTTGAAGCTTAATAGACTGTGGGAAGGGGATAGTTCACATTGAGCAAACAACTCACATTACAGGAAGGTGTCTGAACCCAAATACCTGATAAAAACTGGGACACATGGGAGCAATCCTGGTTATAACCCAAAGATATAGAAGGTCATGGTGATTCTGTGTGGCCAATTGGTGAAAAAACTCAATACTTACACCTGTGAGGTCTACAGCTTTGTATTATTGTGGTCATGGCTTTAAGGTCAGGTTAGTTCAGTGTTTTATTGAAGGAAGCTCAAGCTGAGAGGCCTGATCTTGGATAAGTTGAAATCATAACACTCACCATTTTGACATCGTCTTTGATATTGTGTTTGACGGGACTTGAGGACAAGGGTCTAGCTGGTGACTTATCGCTGAGCAACTTCCTGTGGAAGAGAAAAGATTTCAGATGGTCATTCTCACCTCATTTTTAAACAAGAGCCAAATGTTAACCTGTATCGATGCTAGCTCCCTTTTACTAGAACATTCATGAACAAACATTCATGAACAAAGATTTCGAAATCCACATCCAGATGCTTTAGCCTGTTCTACGTTGACTGTGTTTAACGCATTCATGCAGGGAAGCATAAAAAGCTTCTCTTATACATGTGATGGAAACATTGCATCATCTTTAACACATCTAAAACATATGGTCCGTGTTCCTAAGTACTTGTATTAAGCAACAGCAGACTTGCCACATACTCATGCCTGTCGGGGCCATTTATTATATATAATTTCCAGTTCAATGATATTTATGATCTCTTTCTTTGCCCAGATAATTCCAGTTGATCTGCTACGCTGAGGCCACCAACGACAACTTCAAAGGCTGAGACTCGTCTGACTAGATGTCGCTGATTTCAACAGCCATGACACATTTGTTTCACGGGCAAATTAAGAACGTGTTCTCGAGCTAATTATGAATGCTTAACGCAAATCTCAACTAATTAAACTAATCCCCCGTTAGTCAAATGAAGAAGAGAGGGAGGATGTGATGACTATATGAAAGTCTCGTCAAGTATTTGGGAACACATACACCCTCTTTTTTTCTATGATTTCGTTTGGACTTACTATTAAGCTCTAGCCTAAAATACACATCAAAAGGCAGTTTTAAAAGCACTGCCATTTTTATTTTGCTTTCAGTCACATAACTGAATGCATGAGCTACAATTATTTATGTGCTTATAGCAATGATGGCTGTATCCAGATATGCACAGAAGTACATACATCACTGCAGATGAGAAAGTGCATACTTTTAAGTGTGCAATAAAACAAAAGAACCATGATTCACTAATCTAATGTGTCATTAAACCACACCTTAAAGTGTAGTGTTACCATTTGCATATAAGTGTTAGCATATCAAATGAATACCTTAAAATGCAGTTTCACTTTTACAACACTCTTCACCTCTCACATTCTACCCTGTTATGTGAAGCTCACCGAAATAAAAACAGGAGCACCATGCAAAACTCTGTAATGAACTAAATCGTGAAGCAATTCGCCCTGTGCCCCGTGAATGCATGTGACTGTATGATTGTCCCTTCAGGGCTCACTGCAAAATATATGTTCATGCAGAAGAAAAAGATTTACATTAAAAAACACCAAATAAGTAAAAAATAACTCAATTTACAAGTCACAAATTCAAATTGAATTGGCCACAATACACTGGATGTTGAATTGGAAGACCAAGAATTTGCTGAACAGCAATTTGAAGGAATTGAATAATAGCATTCAGGAAACTTTCAAACAAGGCTGTCACACCAACAGTCTTGATAAACTTTCCTTTCCTGTTAAAAATGACACTTATTGCAGTTATAGAAATTTCCATGAATTTTAAATGTACTTTAAATTCAAATTGATTTAAAATTTTGCACTGTGTTTTATCTAAAATTAAATTTCAAGAATTGAACTGGAAGGTATTTAAAATTCTATTCAATCCTGGATGATGCACTGAAAGACAGCAGCATGTAACAACTAAAAAAAAAAAAAAAAAAATCAACCTTATGACTGAAATTGATAAAGGATACAGGATGATATAGGATATAGTCAAAAATGATACAAGATACAGGAAACAATAGGAAACAGTATACCGTCCAGTCACCTGACATATTATTTTCAACATATTTGATTTGAGATGCAACTCCTCCTAGTCTCATCAAGATACTTTTAAAAGTAATGTGTTATAATATTGCATTAATTGCATTACTTAATTACTTTTTATGGACAGTAATGTGTTACGTTACTTTTTCTCACCTGGGCTGGGCTTGCTTGTTTTTTTGTAATAAAAAAAGTTATATTTTCGTATGGTAAATGTCCTTTTACACTAAAAGTGAAATGAATAAGCATCAGGCTGAAGGAAGTACAAATTCACGCCTGTGCAGTAGAGGGCGCTGCACAAAACTTTCAGCTGTGCTGCCATTCATGTTTACGCACAGCACTTACTCACGATTTCTCTGTTAATAATCAATAAATGAGAAAACTAAGTAACTTGCATTACTAACTTGAAAACGTAACTCAGATATTTTGATTTAAATTCAAAAGTAATATGTTACTTTAATAGTTACTTGAAAAAAGTAATCTGATTACATAACTCGCATTACTTGTAATGTGTTACCCCCAACTCTGCATATTACAGATAGCATGTGAATTGGGATGCAGTCATTGACATTAGGTGTAGTGCAGCATGCCAGCCACATGGGGACTAAAAGGATACAATATATATGGCTCTGTGTTTGCACACTACATCAAAGGACACATCTAAAAGGGCACAGCAGCTAAATCTGCTGGACTGCATGCATACTACACACACACAGTCTACCTTCCCTTTGAGATGTCAGATGAGGCCAGCCATTGTGATTGGCGCCTGGCCGTTAACAGGTGGATGGGTATAATTGAATGAGATGAGAGTGTGGGATCAAAGAGCTGTGGGGGCAGATCGTGGAGGTGCTGCTGCCCCTCAGCCTGATTAAAGCCCATGTCCTGACCTGCAGCTGCTCACAACGGCCCCAGTCTCAGGGACACGTCCTCATCCACACTACTTAAAAACACAAGGCCAAAGCATTCATGTGTACTTGACTCAAACCTTGGACTCAAGAACACATCTGATGTCTCTTATGGCCGTCGCTGCCACTGTCGCATTTGGCAACATTTGGAGACTCTGGCTAATGTTTCCGGTGAACACATAAAACCCAAACAGACAGAGGGGGAGGTTCACATGAGGAAACTAGGTTTTTAGATGATCTGAACATCTGAGTGGCCAAGTGTGTTGCTATGTGGTTTTTAGGGTGTTCTAGATGTATGTGTTCTGATTGGTTGTAAGTGTATTACTAGACTGTTGCTATTGTGTGGTCACTAAAGGTGCGGTCACATTAGCAAAATTTTCACTATTTTTCTATTGTCAATAGTGTAGCGATATGAAGCACAGCTTATGCAGAAGTCACAGAAATTTCATGACCAACTGAAGCCGATGCAAAATCTGCTTGGGGAAATATTTCACCCCTGTATGGACAATTCCCAATCATGTGAACTCATATGAACTCCTTACTTAATTTCACCAGCAAAAATATGCAGATCAACAGTAAATGTGACCGGACGTTAAAGGTCCGTTCACACCAAGAACAATAACTATAAAGATAACTATAACTATATTTGCGCCCACACTAATGAAAAATAACGGTCTGTTTATTCTAAGCTCACGCGCTGCAGTTTTAAAGTATGTTCAACATCTTTTTGCTGTTCTTGTTGCATTTACACATTTTAACCAGCAGATGTCCTCAGCATGCTATGTTTGGAGTGAATAGCTAGTGTAATCGATCTAATCTAACATTAAATTTAGCTGACAAAGTCAATATAGTGGAATAAAAAAAAAAAAACAACACCTAGTCTTTTTCACTGCAACTTCAAAGGAAGCAAGATAATGTTGCTGAAACTAGCGCTGGATACCTGAGGTAATTTTATGTTACACTGTTTGCTAGCGTGGCATAATGATCTCCTTGTTAATACTTCCCACCATTTATTCTGAGGGCATGACTCATTGTTTTCCATACATCCATTTTCTTTAAAGTATCCTTGAAAAGGAGGTTTGACTTGTCAAACAGTGGTGGCTTTTTCTGGACCTCTGCGATTATCTTCTCCAAAGTGTCTGCCATTTTAAATGCACAAGCCCTTAAATTAAAATGGATTCTGATTGGCTGTCAGTGATTTATCGTTCAGCAACTGGACAAAATCATTCTGAAAGTGATCCCAACGATATTGTTTCTCTATATCATTATAGTTATAGTTGTGGTGTGGACAGTGCTATTCTTTTATATTTAGAATGATTTTTAGAACAATATCTTTATAGTTATCGTTCTTGGTGTGAATGGGCCTGAAGGCATTGCTAGAACGTTGCTCAGGTGTTTTCAGTACTAGTGTGTTTGATACACTGACAAAATACACTTTAAACTTTATGCATTCAGATTTTTAGATTCTCTCAATTATTGTCTTAAAAGCTTTGCTTTGTTAATTTGAATTTGTTCATTCACTAAATGCAAAATGTCTAATTTCAGACAATAATTAACAACGACACACAAACTACAAGAACAGTGACAATTAAAAAATGCAGAAAGATGAGCTCTCAACATCACAACAAATAACTAATAATACTGACAAAACAAAAACAAAACTTAAAATAAAAAAAAAAATCCTACAAAAAGCGAAACAATAATCCTATTACAGTAACCATATTATTTATTCATGCTGCAATGCATGCTGGAAACTCACAAACTCAGAAATATTGGTAAATTATTATTATTTTTTTTTGTTACTAAAACTAAAACTGTGTCTTAGTACTTTGGACAACACTTGAATTCTGTTGGTCTATCATGGGTTTTTATGAAGTTTCCAGTAATTACCATTTCTCATGTGGTGGAATATACAGTATATCAGGCGCATTATAATATGGCTGCTAGTGGTTTTCAACATTTTTGACTCGAAGGTCCCTTATTGTGACAAAGATGCTTGTTTATTTATTTTTTTAATAGAATCTCAAGAGTATTGATAAATTATTTAACCACAATTCATTTTGAGAAAAAAAGAAGAAAAAAAAGAAGTTGAAAGATTTCAGTTTACATACTGATTTTATGTTGTTGTTGTTTTTTAATATATTAATACAACTTTATTAATTTAAGTACTTTTAAGTCATCCTGCATGGCCCCCTGTGAGGTTTGCAGAGGCCCTCTGGTTGAGAACCACTTGGTGTCCTGGGTGATCAGTCACTAAGACACTGCTAGGCAGTGAGATGCTGCAATCTGTGCGATATGAGGTGTCATTCAAGTATGAGCAACAATAATGGTGAAGCATGCCTCAGCAAACACCACTAATGATATAAAGTTCATATAATAACCCATAACTGACAACAAGACATGAAACTCTTCTTGCGGCACTAAACACACATCAACAGACGTCTCTGAGAACACCTCTTACTGCTCTCAGATCTGTTACACACAGCCTCTCTTAACTCAGCTGATATGCTTCAAGAGACAAATTTAAGTGAAGAACGCCATCAGGTGGACAAACTTGGAACTGTCAACACTTTGACCATACTGTAATTTTGACATTCGCTCTTTAAAAATAAACCTTTATTGACTTTAATGGTTCCATGAAGAACTTTGGCATCCATAGAACCTTTCCATTCAACAAAAGGTTCTTTTTATGGAGAAAAAGTTTGTTGGATTATTAAAAGGTTCTTTTAAGAACTGTTCACTGAAAGGAACCTGTGAAAATAGCGTTTTGGAACCTTGTTGTGCCATGACAATTAAAGACATTTCACAATCTCAGTTACATAATGTAAGAAAAAATAGTTTTTTTTTAATTAAAATATTTATAAATTAAATTCAAAATATCTAAGTTGATGTATATTTACAGATGTACTAGGGCTGTGTATCGCGAAGAATCTGGCGAGACGATACATATCACGATACAGGGGTTACGATACGATATATTGCAATGTATTGTGATAATGTAAGAAAGGCGATATATTGCGATATTTCTAGTTTCTTTTTAGGAAGAGGATCTAATTTTAGAAAGAAACTATCAAAATGAGTCCACACTTCACCCTTGCGCTTCTCATTTTACTGACTTATTACGGCTAAAGGTTTTTACAGAGGGGATTTTTTTCTTTTTATCACATGAATCAGAAAATACTGTCAACAGCCAGAAAAAAAAAAAAAAATCATAATGATTCCTTCTTTTTATTATAGTCACCCAATTTAACATTTTCACATTTCATTTTACATCAACAATCTGAAACGTCCATATGGAAGCAGAAATAAAGTGTCTAAAAAAGCATAAAACATCAAATTTATGGCTTAAAAGAAGCATGTGCAATTCCCAAAAAAAAAAAAAAAAATCACCACTTTATGTTAAATTTAGACATAATGATTGTATGCAAAAACATTAAAACTTCAAACAATGTTCAATAGCAAAGGATTAAAGACAAACAAGAAAAGAAAAAACTCCCATGAAAACCACAAAAGCAGAAGAACTGTTATATCATCACCTGACTGACTGAAAGCAAACACAGCCACATCAGAGAAGAGCTGAGAGCTCGACGCTTTAATCTGATCTAAATGAGAGTGACACATAAAAGACACGGCTGCAATTTTCTCCAGCAGGACTTGAGTCTGTGATCTAAATGCCTTTAATGGTCTTCTCCAAATCAAGCACTGAAGCACAAGTCCAGGCTTTCAAGCAGATGGACTTCCTCTATCTGCTGACTGCTCCGATTGAGAGAGCTCTGATTTCAGAAGAACCAGTTTAATCTTCAGCTCTGAGGGTCAATGACTTGAACTGCAGATCAACACAGGCCTGCAACTGCAAAGCATTCGCTTGTGTGGCTAAACACAAGCATGTGTCTTTGGCAGTGATTTTGTCTAGCATAGTTGAGGTTTCAAGACCTTTTCACACCAAGAGCGACACAAGCCGACAAAACAACATCTCCTCCAAAGCATTCACACCATAATTTTTACTACTCCTAACACTCATACACCAGCAACTCTATCTATATCTGTTCTGACGGCATAAAATAAAACACAAATCTCACCTCATCAATTGCTAAAATGTTCATACTTGGTAGAAATGTTTTTTTTTTTTTTTTTTTTTTTAAGATTTGTTGCTCCAAAAGTTCACACTCAGTGTCTAGAGATCCTGGTAAGCATCTTCCTGTTCTAAATAGCAAAGCGTAATGTCATAACTGCACATAGTGTAATTAATATTACATTATTAATAAAATTAAATGTTCATAATGTAAAAATTTTCTCAAAATGTAATAAAATAATGCTCATAATGTGATTAACAGAAATGAATTACTTTATAAACTCACCAAAAACCTTTTCATAATTTTTCAAACCCAAAAAATAGTATTTAGTATTAGGCATACAATTTATGGAGGCTTGTTTCTGCCATTGAATAAAAAATAAAAAAAGGTAATTGCAACTTTTTATCTCACAATTCTGACTTTTTTTCTCAGAATTGCCTGATATAAACTTGCAATTGCAAGTTGATATAAAGTCATAATTGCAAGATATAAACTCGCAATTCTGAGAAATAAAATAAGAATTGTGAGATATGAACTAGCAATTTTGAGAAAAGTCAGAATTACGACTTTTTATCTCACAATTCTGACTTTATAACTCGCAATTGCTAGCTCATCTCTCACAATTCTGACTTGCAATTGGGAGAAAAAAGTCAGAATGTGAGATAAAAAGTCACAATTGACTTTTAAATTTGTTTTTATATAAATTTTTCATAATATTTTATATTATACATACTGATACATGACAGTGAGCGATAACAACACTAAGTACAACATATAGCCTACACTGTAAAAAAAAACTATCAATATAGCAAAATAAAAAACTTTTTAAAACCAGTGATTAAAAAAATAATTACAGTAAATGAATAAACAAAGCAGATCATAATCACAAAATTAGTAAAATGTTGAGCCTATTAAACCTATTAAAAAATATTATTACTTTTTGTACTTTATCATGTTGAAAGAAAATTATTATATTGTAAACACTATTTCACTTATGTTCAAAGGTGTTAGTGTTTTCATAATGTAACATTTTCTCAAACAATAACCATTCATGATGTAAAAAAAAAAAAATATATATATATATATATATATATATATATATATATATATATATTTCATTATGAGCTAATTTTTTATAATGCTTTTTTATTTTATTTTTTTACATTTTATTACATTAATAGTGTAATACCTATTACATCATGTACAGTTGTTAGATTATACTTAACATGGGCAATGGAGTGTATGAAACAGTCTTACAAGTGGATGTGGACACCTGGCTTGACACTCAAAACCTAATCACTAAAGTTTAGTAGGAGTTGTCAGTTTCAGTGACGGTTTGACAGGATTTTTTCAACTGAGTCATGAACAGTGGGGCTGAGGATGTGTTGAACTCTGCAAATGACTTCTCAGTGCAGTGAACAAACAGAACAAACATCAAAGCATTGTGAGAGTGTCGGCTCTGCTGATAATGATGCTGATATTGACATAAGCAGTTTTATACCACAGATAGTGATGTACTGTATACAGATGTGCTAGAAAATTTGTCAGTGTTCTTTATTTCAGCATAAATTTGACCAACATTAAGATCAGAACTTCATCTGATAAAGAACGGAGACCGTGACGAAATGTTGTTCTTATTACAATGACTCTGTGGGATATTTCAGTTGCTGCATTTGGTGATCAAATACACTGCAAGTGGCTGCATCCGAAATTGCATACTTTCCTACTAAATAGTAGGTGAAAAACAGTATGTGACAAAAGAAGTACGTCACAGTACTCATAAAAGAGTAGGCAAAAAGTACCTGGATGACCAACTACTTTCGGCAAAATTTCTGAAGTGTGCATTCGATGTACACTTTACTATCCCGTGAAGCCACGGGAGAGGATTTGTGAATGGCAGTGAAGAGACGCAACTGTTGCTGGTGTAACAGTGACAACATGGCGGATGTAGTACTTCCGGATTACATTCATACTACACACATAATGCAATTTTTTATTGGTTAAGAGGTAATTACTTTTTCAAAATAAGTACCTACTCAAGAGAGTATGCGAAACTGTGTACTGTCGAGTAGGTACTACATTTGAATTTAAATTTACTTCACGACTGTCGAAAAAGTAAGTTCTATATAGTAGGAATTTGTGTAGTATGAATGAATTCGGACGTACTACATCCACCATGTTGTTACTGTCACGTGAAATACCAACATCAGTCAATGGTTATGTCCCTTCACCTCCATTCACAAATCCTCTCCAGTGGCCTCATGGGATAGTGAAGTGTCCATCATGTGTGCACTTCAGAATCTCACCGGAAGTAGCAAGTCATCCGGGTACTTTTCGCCTGCTGTTTTTTGAATACCAGAATCTGATTTTCGGACGCAGTGTTTGTATGAGCAGTTAATGGTGTAACTGATAATGTGTCCCAGGCAAACAATTTCCACATCCACACAATTTTACACATCTGTTCTAGTTTCATGTCTCTTTGCATCACTCCTTACTCTCTTTCTTCTCAAACAGTAAAAAAAAAAAAACTCTGTCATAGTGTTCATTTAGTCAGCTATTTTTAATTTAGTCTTAGTCCTGTGTCAAGTGTGATTTTTAGTTTTTATCATATTTAGTCAACCATGTCCTTTTTTTGTTTAATCAAGTTTTAGTCAACTAAGGCCCGGTTTCACAGACAGGGCTTAGATTAAGTCAGGATTAGACCTTAGTTCAATTAGGACATTCAAGTAGCTTTCATAAACATGCCTTATGAAAAAAAAAACATTACTGGTGTGCATCTTGAGACAAAACAATGGCACTGACATATTTTAAGTCAGTACAAGTTGCTTTCAGTTAAAACAGCTCAGTCTGAGACTAGGCTTAAGCCTTGTCTGTGAAACCAGGGTTAGACGTCTTGGTGTTTAAGTCTAATTTTAGTCAATGATGCATTTTTTGGGCTTCAAAATCAGGAGCGCCATCCACTCCCATTACAAATCTAGGAAGAGCCAGGATAATTTTTAATATAACTCTGATTGTGTTTGACTCAAAGAAGAAAGTCACATACACCTAGGAAGGCTTGAGGGTGAGTAAATCATGGGATCATTTTCATTTTTTGGTGAACTATCCCTTTATTGAATCATATATTTCATCGCATTTCAACACAGGAGTGCTTAGTCAAGATTAACAGGAGGTGGAGTGTCATACCTGTGTGTGTTTGAAAGGGGTGAGGTGGACCATGTGCCATCAGCCTGACCCAACTCACCAGACACCCAGTCGGGCAGCTCTGCAGACTTCTGCTCCTGCTGTGAGCTTCCCAACAACGGCACGTCAAAATAGATGGACTAAAAACAGGAAAACACACCAGCTCAACAATCACCGCTGATTCTAGGTCTCAAACACTGATTCATGCCGTTATGTTGCCTTACACAAGTCAAGATAAAGACATGCATGAAGATGAAAGCTAAATGTCAGTGCAGTATTTACCATGTACGTGGGTAAAGTCTTAAGGCTGCCGGCTTCAGGTTTGTGGGTAAAGGGACCCTCTAAAACTCCTTTCCTGAGCATGTGCAGTAGCAGTCGGGCGTACATGTTACGATTCTTCCTTCCAGTCAGTCCAGAGCCACAAGTCACAGGATCACACAGCTTTTTAATCCACAGCGCACACCGCTGCCGCTCTGATGGGCAAATTTTTTGTGAAAGATGATGTAGCCTTACAGGGTCAAACTTAAGATTTCATGTGAAAAAGTGTGAGGGTGATTATAATGGTTGTTTTGCATGTGCTATTATGTAACAGTAATGTTGCCAGATCTTGTAGCTTCCTAACTGACTGGTAATATAAATCCTGTGTTAAAATGACAAAGCACACACTCTTTAAATATGTACTGTATTCTCACCTGTCTTGTGTGGCAGTTTAAGCACATACGGCTTCATGTCGACCAGGTAATGATCAAACTCAGAGTCCAGAATGCCAAAGGAGTCCTGATCACTCATGTTGCTCCTAAATACAACAAAAGTCAAATTAAAACATCCTGCACTTTACTGTATACTTCAGAAAAAAGAATGCAATTTTAGCTATGTATTACTGATACATATTTTAGGTAATTATCATAGCCACAACTAACAGACATGTCATGATTTGTCAGCCTACAGAATACAGTCCAGTGAGTCTTATGAATACATAAATAGTAATCGTTATGTGATGTAGTTAGTGTACATAGTTTATATTAGCTCACCAGTTAGCAAAGCTCATTCACAAATATTGAGAAGCGTTACTTCTGTTTTGAACTTCTGTGATATGCTTAACGTATATGTACTGCTAATGTAAACGTAAGTATATGTCTGAGGTAAATACTTGTTGAGCACTAAGTCATTATGGATAATAAAACTTATAATAATGTCTTCCTGTAGTGTTGTCTGTAGCTGTGATTGTGCGCTGTCCCCCACTTGTTGCTACTTTACGCTCCCAAACCGTTTCAAACTGACACACTGTGAAGTCATATATCACGCGCATCTTTCTAATTTCAAAATAAAAGTCTCACCTACATATCAGAGTTGTGACTGTTATCTATTATGTTGTTTAAATTATGCTCTTTTTCATTAATTTCGTGAACAGTTTTTTAATTAATGAGATTTGTTTTGTTTTTAGTTTGTCTTCAATGTAAGTTGAGATGCAAATACTCGACTTCATAACAAACTCAGTTAGGCCTATTTGTTAAGCACATTATACTACATTTACAATAAAACAAATCGTCAAAACAAATTTGAGGACCAGAACTAGCTGTTATAATATCATTTTTTTTTTTTTTTTTTTTTCTATTTTAAACACAATCCAGCCACGTGCTCATTACAACAGCTTGTACATTACAGCTTTAAAATTCAGCAATATCACTTACATTGAGTAAACTTTATTTAGCTGTTGTTTCTATTTTACCTTTATGTTTTATATTAAATTATAAAATGCACTTACTACTTTTAATTTGAAAATTTTTACTCCTAGTAAGAACAGGAAAGGAGATCATTATTTGTGGCTTCATTCCGGTTCTCGCGAGGAGCGTTTCCGTTCCCTAGCAACCAAAAAATCGCATGTTAAACAAACCCATATCACTGCTGTACAGTGCCATTTAGAATGAATGTGTTACGTTTAGTTTAACCTGATTTTTAGGGAACTTAATTATGATTTTTTGAATGAAGAATAGCTTTTATTTGAAACAAATAAAAACAGAGTATACTAAACCACATACTTAACTGCATAAAAAAACTCGGAGCTTGCAGTTGAAGCTATCTATCAATCAGTCAAGTTCTCTATCTATCTATCTATCTATCTATCTATCTATCTATCTATCTGTCTGTCTGTCTATCTATCTATTTATCTATCTGTCTGTCTATCTATTTATTTATCTGTCTGTCTATCTGTCTGTCTATCTGTTTATCTGTCTGTCTGTCTGTCTGTCTGTCTATCTATCTATCTATCTATCTATCTGTCTGTCTGTCTGTCTATCTATCTGTCTGTGTCTGTCTGTCTGTCTATCTATCTAGCTGTCTGTCTGTCTGTCTATCTATCTGTCTGTCTATCTATCTGTCTGTCTATCTGTCTGTCTATCTATCTAGCTGTCTGTCTGTCTGTCTGTCTATCTATCTATCTGTCTGTCTGTCTATCTATCTATCTATCTATCTATCTGTTTGTCTATCTATCTATATATATATATATATATCTAGCTGTCTGTCTGTCTGTCTGTCTATCTATCCATCAAGCTGTCTGTCTATCTATCTATCTATCTATCTGTCTGTCTGTCTGTCTGTCTATCTATCTATCTGTTTGTCTATCTATCTATCTATATATATATATATATATATATATATATATATATCTAGCTGTCTGTCTGTCTGTCTATCTATCCATCAAGCTGTCTGTCTATCTACCTATCTATCTATCTATCTATCTATCTATCTATCTATCTATCTATCTATCTGTCTGTCTGTCTGTCTGTCTATCTGTTTGTCTATCTATCTATCTATATCTATCTATATATATATATATATCTAGCTGTCTATCTATCTATCTATCTATCTATCTATCTGTCTGTCTGTCTGTCTGTCTATCTATCTATCTATCTATCTATCTGTCTGTCTGTCTGTCTGTCTGTCTGTCTGTCTGTCTGTCTATCTATCTATCTATCTATCTATCTGTCTATCTATCTATCTGTGTCTGTCTGTCTATCTATCTGTCTATCAAATTCAAATTCAAAATTGCTCTATTGGCATGACTGTAAATAATACAATATTGCCAAAGCATTTATACATAAAACAAAAATAAAAACATCTGTATAATAGAAGAAAATATTATCAAATATTATAACACTATCAAATATTATAACATAACTTAAACATAAATTAACAGTGTAATAAATTAGAACATTTCTGAACATTTGATAGCACAGTGTTTTAACATATATACACACACACGTACTGAGGGTCACTATGGTGGACGGTAAGCAAACACACTGAGGTCAGACACACATATTACACACTTTCACCTGCTGTCTCTCAACGTGTGGCACGTCCACACGTATCTCGCAGCCAGTGCTGCTGTCGGTCCCTCTCCTAATATTATCTTTATTTGTTCTACTTCAGTCATGGCTGTAAAGTTCTTTATTGAGTTGCTGAATTTATTTAAGTAGAGATCTCTTATAGGTGTGTATTTGTGGCAGTGAAGGAGGAAGTGCGTCTCTGTCTCGATCTCTCCTGTCCTGCAGTGAACACACACCCTTTGCTCTCTGGGTAACCAGCGCTTTCTGTGTCTGCCGGTCTCGATGGCTAGACTGTGCTCACTGAGCCTGTACTCGGTCAGGATCCGTCTCTGCTTTGTGTCTTTGACACTTTGGAGATATCCTTCTAATTCATAATTTGATTTTAGAGTTCGATAGAATTGTAATTTACTTTGTGTTTTAGTTTCCTGATCCCAATGTTCCAGATATGTATTTTAAGATTGTTTGAAAATTTGGTTTATTTTGATGTTTGGATGAGAAGCAGTGCTGGTCTGAGACTGGTTAGTGTTAGTAGAGTTAGTCAGGTTAGTAAATCTCAGGACCAGCTGACTGAGGGGACTTTTTTCGGGGTTCAGTTCTTGGGTTTGTAATGCTTTAAAATGTAGCGATTTTGTGGGACTTGATTTTAGATGCATCCAGAATTTGAGGGATCTTTTTTGCATATTAATAATCAATGGGAATCGGCCTAATTCTGCCCTACATGCATTATTGGGTGTCCTTCTTTGTAGTTCTAGGATCATTTTACAGAATTCTGTGTGTAGGGCTTCTGCTGGATGTCTGTCCCATCTAGTGTAGCTCTGATCACTGAGTGGACCCCAAACCTCACTTCCATACAGCGCAATGGGCTGAATCACACTATCAAAGATTTTACACCAGATTGGAATTGGTAAGTCAATTGAAGTTGGAATCTTTTCTTGATGGCGTATAGAGCTCTTCGAGCTTTATCTTTGCGAGCATTCACTGCCATACTGAAACTCCCCGATGCAGTGATGATCAGACCGAGGTAAGTGTACTGCATCGTGTGTTCTAGGGCGGTGCTGCCTAGACTGAACAGGTATCTGTGTTCCTGACATCTGGGCTTTTTCTGGAAGACCATAATGTTGGCCCAGTTCTGGCAGTAGTTGTCAAGCAGGTCCAGGTGCTGCTGTAGTCCCTGTGCAGTGGGTGACAGCAGCACCAGGTCGTCTGCATACAGCAAGAGCTTGATGTTCTTGTCTTGTAAAGTGAGTCCAGGAGCTGTAGACTGTTCCAACTAGTTCATTAATGTAAATGTTGAACAGTGTTGGACTCAGGCTACAGCCCTGACGTACACCTCTCTTCTGGGTGAAGAATTCTGTATGTTTGTTGCCAATTCGTATTGCACATTTGTTGTTCGAATATATTGATTTAATAATGTCATAAGCTTTACCCCCTACACCGCTTTGTAAATGTTTGTAATACCAAATAGAATCAAATGCTTTTTTGAAATCGACAAAGCATGCAAATATTTTTCTGTTTTTGGTCTGTTTTACGTGTTTATTGATTAGGGTGTGTAAGGTGTAAATGTGGTCAGTTGTTCTGTGATTTGGAAGGAAGCCAATCTGACTCGGACTCAGGACATTGTGTTCGGTAAGGAAGTTTACAATTCTATTGTTTAAAATACTGCTAAATAACTTCCCCAGATTACTGCTCACACAAATGCCTCTGAAATTATTAGGGTCCAATTTATTCCCACTCTTATGAATTGGGGTAATAAGTCCTTGGCTCCAGATGTCAGGAAAACAGCCTGAACTAAGTACAATGTTGAATAATTTGAGCACAGCCGTCTGCAGCTCAGGTGTGCTGTGTTTCAGCATTTCACCCAGAATGCTGTCAGCGCCACAAGATTTCTTACATTTCTGGCTTTTTAGTTTGTTTGTCAATTCTTCATGTGTAATTGGGAAGTCAAGTGGATTTTGATTATTTTTAATTGTGTCTTCATAATTTTGTAAATTTTGGTTGATCAGATTATAATTGTCATTGAGTTGTTTTGGTGGGATTTCTTTATATAAGTTTTCAAAATGTTTTGTCCAGATTTCTCCATCTTGTATTGGTAGGTCTTGTGGTTTTGTTGTGCTCAGATTATTCCACATATCCCAGAACTGATTCTGATTTATTGAATGTTCTATTTCCTGTAATTTTTTGGTCAGATGGTGTTGTTTTTTCACTCTAATTGTGTCTTTGTATTGTTTTAGTTTTGAACAGTATTCAGTTCTGATGTCTGTGTTGTTTGGTTCTTTATGTTTCAAATTTGATAATTTTCTAAGTTGTTTCCTTAATGTTTTGCAGTCTGAGTCAAACCATTTTTCATTTTTTGGGGTATTTTTAGTGTATTTTTTGCCTTTCTTTTTCAATTCACTTCTATGTGCTGCTTTTTTAAATATGAAATTTATTTCATTTGTAGCCAAATTAACACCATCTTTAGTTGTTTCAAATTCCTTATTTATGAATGTATTTATTAAATTTTTTAGTTCTTCCGAATTGAGGGCTTGGATTAATTTTTCTGGGCTGTCTGGAGCCCATCTGTATCTCTGCTGGAACTGATACATTTTGCAGGTTTTCAGCCTGTTTTGTTCTGGTGTGTGATGTGTTGTGATATAGATGTTAGTTTGGTTATGGTCAGAGAATGGAGTTTGCTGTTTGACAGTAAATGCACTGAAGGAGGAAGGGTCCATGTCAGTGATGGCATAGTCAACTACACTAGCTCCAAGACCTGAACAACACGTGAACCTCCCTAAAGAGTCCCCTCTGATCCTGCCATTAAGGATGTACAGGCCGAGGCTCGGCAGAGCTGCACTAACTCTCTACCGTTTTTATTTACAGTTTGGTCAAGGTTGTTTCTTGGTGGGAGATTTTTTGTGAGGCTCAGGGGTTTTTGGCCAAAGACATATTCATTGCCCTTTGGATCTATATTATCAAGTTCAGATCCTGTTCTTGCATTGAAGTCTCCACACAGCAGCACATTTCCCTGGGCCTGGAAATGGCTGATTTCAGTGTGGAGGTTGTTCAGATATTCCTCATCATAGTAAGGGGATTCTGCTGGAGGAATGTAGATGGCACAGATATAAGTGTCAGTAGCTGAAATGCCAATTTGGTTGTTTAGTTTTAACCAGCAATGAAATTTTCCAACTGTATTAACAAAAATGTGTTTGGCCAGATCCTCCCTGTACCACACCAGAATTCCTCCCGAGTCTCGTCCACGATGGACTGTACTTAATTTAACTGAGGGCACAATTATTTCATAGTAGCCTGAGGGACAGTAGGTAAGCACATCATTTCTACACCAGGTTTCAGTGAGAATGAGAATATCAGCATCTTTGATATTTTTCAGAAATTCAGGGTCTGTGCTTTTAGAACCAAATATTGAAGAATGAAGACCCTGAATATCCTAACAACTTATATGATCTATATATAAGACCCTGAATATCTATCTATCTGTCTATCTATCTGTCTGTCTGTCTATCTATCTATCTATCTATCTATCTGTCTGTCTATCTATCTATCTATCTATCTGTCTGTCTGTCTATCTATCTATCTATCTATCTGTCTGTCTGTCTATATGTTTGTCTATCTATCTATCTATCTATCTATCTGTCTGTCTATCTATCTATCTATCTATCTGTCTGTCTGTCTGTCCATCTATATGTTTGTCTATCTATCTATCTATCTATCTGTCTGTCTGTCTGTCCATCTATATGTTTGTCTATCTATCTATCTATCTATCTGTCTGTCTGTCTGTCTGTCTGTCTATATGTTTGTCTATCTATCTATCTCTCTATCTGTCTGTCTATCTATATATATATATATATCTATCTGTCTGTCTGTCTATCTATATGTTTGTCTATCTGTCTGTCTATCTATCTATCTATCTATCTGTCTATCTATATGTTTGCCTATCTATCTATCTATCTATCTATCTATCTGTCTGTCTGTCTATATGTCTATCTATCTATCTGTCTGTCTGTCTATCTATCTATCTATCTATCTATCTGTCTATATGTTTGCCTATCTATCTATCTATCTATCTGTCTGTCTGTCTATATGTCTATCTATCTATCTATCTGTCTGTCTATCTATATGTTTGTCTATCTATCTATCTATATATATCTATCTAGCTGTCTATCTATCTGTCTGTCTATCTATCTATCTGTCTGTCTGTCTGTCTGTCTGTCTATCTATCTATCTATCTATCTATCTATCTGTCTGTCTGTCTGTCTATCTATCCATCTATCTTTTTGAGCTGGTAATGAGCTCAGCACTAATCAAGACAATGAACAAGGCAGGCTCAAGAAAACCCTCAGTTATAATTAAAAACGAATCACCACTAAGGGTTTTCTTCGCTTAAGGGGTTTTGAGCTGGTCTTGTAGATAGGTCCGTCTGTACCAGGTCAGTTACGTTATAGCCTACTAAACTAAAGGCTAATATATAAACTCATTCATTTGCAATTCTGCACAATTCAATTCTAAAATGGGCTATATTTATAAATATTCTTTATCTAATAATCATACAAAGGGTTTTAATGAACGTCGTTACGCAGCTCTCGACTTCGTAGCGTCGCGTTTTGAATTGTACAGAGATGGCGTGTTCTTGTTTTCTTCCACGCGATGGCGCTGCACACCCTTGTATTGAGTGACAGGCATAACGGAGAATGCTGACGTCAGTGTAAGTGAGAGAGGCGCGCTTGTAACAGGAGAGACGCCGCTGAACGCGTACAGTAGACGCGTCGCGCAGTGGAGGAGACACACACCTGAGGAATAGCGGCGCGATGGCTGATCATCTGATACAGATCAATGACTCCACCATAGTCAATCGATTCGCGCGGAAAGGAGCTCTGCGACAGAAGAACGTGCACGAAGTTAAAAACCACAAATTTATCGCTCGATTCTTCAAGCAGCCCACATTCTGCAGCCACTGCACCGACTTTATCTGGTAACAGACTCAACACTCATGCAGTACACATCAAACTTTCAGAAATTACACTTTTGAATGTGTGGCTTGACAGCTGTCAATGTTTTCTTACTTTTATTTTGGCTTTCTCAATAATACTTTAGAAACTGTTTTTACTTTGATAGGAAATTGAGGTGCATACATTAATACATTTGCATAGTAATGCGTTTGCATGTCTAGTTTGAGCTTGAACTCTGAAAAAAATGGTTATATTTATTTAGCATATTGTCTATTTATTTAGTGTTTAAATTTATTATATTTACTAAATGAGCAATAGGATTTGTTTGCATGAGGCAAAAACTGCTTAAAATGACCTAAATGTTAAAAACAAAAGGAGATATTTTGTAGTTCCACTGCATGAAGTCATTTTATTTGATTTGTTTTGTATAATTTTATAGTTTTAGGTATTTTTGTACGGATTCAGCCAAAGACTAATTTTCATCTGCACATATAATAACACATATAAATGATTCATTTATTATTTAATATTATTATTATTATTGCAAAAGTATGATCATAACAAATCTGTTAGTTATGTGTGTTGTTATGATCATACTTTTGCAATAATAATAATAATATTAAATAATAAATGAATCATTTATATGTGTTATTATATGTGCAGATGAAAATTAGTCTTTGGCTGAATCCGGTACAATGCATTGAATGGCAACATTTATGTTAAAAATTGTAAATGGTCCCTTTTCAAATAAATAAAACTAAACCAAACATGTTTCATTTAGACTAAAGACAAATAATGGTTAGAGATAATGATAATGAGCTATTAATGTGCAATCAGAAAACCATCAGCTGATGTTATCATCGAACTGGATTTGCTGAACAGATGTTTCAATCATTTTAATATCTAAATCCTGCTTTAATACTATTCAACCTTTCATAATCATTAAGGTTAAAGTGTTTATTTCACACATTTCACCTTTAAAAAAAATCAGAAAAATCCTATCTTTGATAAGGAGGGCAAGAAAACAAATTTCAGGTTGTTTTAAAACAGTGAAAGTTATCAAGGTATGTTTTGCGACTAACACAAATTTTTTCTGTCTTTCTCTTATCAAATGCAACTCTACAGGGGATTTGGAAAACAAGGCTTCCAGTGCCAAGGTACTGTATGTGTGTGTGTGTGTGTGTGTGTGTCTGGTAAACCCTAGTGAGGAGTAATACCACCAATTTTTGACCTTGTGGGGACATTTTTTAGTCCCCAAGTGCAGAAAGTTTTCTGTGATGGGTAGGGTTAGAGGATAGAATATACAGTTTGTGCAGTATAAAGATCATTATGTCTATGGAAAGTCCTCATAATAATAGGAATTCCAGTGTGTGTGTGCTGTAGTGAGAGGATGTGGTTTAGCGTGACTGAATCTGTGCTCTGATGAATGTGTTCATGTGTTGAGCTTTTCCAGGGTTTACTACTCTTCTACACTACAGTGCTTCATGGAATATGAGGATGTTCAGTTTATGTCATCATTGTGTCATTAAAGGAACACATCACACCTGGATAATGTGGAAAGTGCTGGCCTTGCCAGGGCTCTGGCGCTTTTGTAAGGATCTTGGGCAAATCTGTTTAAATCTTGGCTCCGCCATGTCAACGTTGGCTTTTGATAAATGGCAGGTCTCAAATCAGAAAGGGTTTTGGTTAACACTATGCAGCTGAAATATTCAGTGACATTCTGGAGAATCCTGTGCTTCCAACATGTGGAAGCACAGGAGGGCCCTCTGTTTCTGCTCCGAAATTACAACGTCTCTGTCTTTGAAGAAAAGCCCTGACTTGAACATCTTTGGGATGAATTGGAACAGGAAGCCAGACCGAAGTGCATAACCTCACTGTTGCTCAGCTTATATGGTGGTTGTTTGCAGGCTAAAGGCCCGTTCACACCAAGGATGGTAACTATAACGATAACCATTTGTTCTAAAAATTGTTCTAAATATAAAAGAATAGTTAACACCACAACTAAAATGATAAGGAACAATATGGCTGGAATCACTTTCAGAATGTTTTTTTTTTTTTTTCTCCAGCTGTGAACGATAAAAACATTGACAACCAATCAGAATCCATCCTGCTTTAAAGAGCTCGAGCATTTAAAGCAGCAGATGACAAAACTGTATCTTAACACTGGGCCTTAACACTGTAAAGCCCCAAAAGCTTAACGGTTTTATAGGCAACCTGTTCCATTTGTGATTATTAGGTAAAAAAAAGTTTTGAAATTTTTTCCCCTCATTTTCAGAATAAAGTAAACAAATTTATGTAATGAAATTCGAAGTGCGTTCCAATTCATATATTTATGCAGTATTTTACCATAGACTGTAAAAAAATATAGACGTAGTGTTTGTGACGTCACCCGTAGGTTTCTGAAGAGCATTTTTGAAAACTAAAGCCAGCCGTTGCCATCTTGGCAGTGTGTCACCGTGTGTCACTCCCGGGTAACAGAAAATGGGCAAAGAGGCGGGACGTGGGTGGAGCTGAGCTGAGGTGACGTGACGGCAGCAGACAAACGGCTAGTGGTGACATCAGCGGCAATCCACCTGTCACTCAATTGACGCGCCCTTAATTATGCAGAACTTTAAGGCTTAATATAATTTAATATAAAGGGAAAATTAGCTATATAGACCAAAACCACAATTTGTACCAGGCTGTAAACATGTCAGAATGCAAAATGTCGGCGGCAAAATCAAACTGGAGTAAAACTGAAACAACACATTTATTAAATACACTGTGGGAACTCAGTGTATCATTACTACAGACCTTCATCCACACGCTTCTGCTTTACGGAGGAGGGAGGGGTAGTATTGAGATGCTCCTTAGAGATGCACAGCCACCAAACAGGTCAGCTTCCTGTTCCCGTCTTTTCCTCATACCATCCAGCAGTAATATGCTACAAATTTCACGCCGTTGCTTGATTAAGAGCAACACTTTACATAAAAATAGCGCGCATAAGAAATAACGGAACTCCATGTTGACAGGAATACACGGCGGCAAACAGGACATCGGCTAATGTGCGCATGTCACAAAGTCATTCAGATTGAAAGCGCAGGTACATGTAAACACCATATCGAATTAGATAACGTCTCATGTAAACACTCCACCGAATCTTTCAATCGGAATGACAAAAAAGTGTACATGTAAACGTGGCTAATGAGATTCTGCTCTCTTTTGGAGCTTGTCCCTAGCAGCCAGTCGATGAATTGCAGTTTAAGTCACTAACATATTGGCTTAAAGAGAAACGGGGGGAGGTTGCCGCTTGTATTTTACACATAGTGTATGAGCAGTGTTGGGGAAAATTACTTTTAAAAGTAACAATATTGCGTTACTGTACACGCCTGTACAGTAGAGGGCGCAGCTTAAACAAATCTTTTAGCTGTGCTGCCATTCTGGACCACAGAAGAATAGGATGCAGGTCAAGAAAGTTCAAAACTTCAACAATAAAAAAAATTAAAAAGAATTGAACACAATCGAAGGTCAGCAGCAAAGACACTGGATAATAAAGTGAGATTAAATACATAAAGTATATGTGTGTAACATATTTAATTACTGCAGTTTTGCATAATATTCTGAGTTTGCATTTCACTGTTTTTAGGCATTCTGAGGAATACTGAATCTGTCTTTGTATAAGTGAGATGAGTAAATGTCTGCTCACATTTAGTCTAGAACTACACTAAGCATCATGTACACACAGCACACACAATGCCTCTGCACTTACTCACGATTTCTCTGGGAAAATGAAGTAACTTGCATTATTTAGTTATTTAAGTAATTCGTTACTTGTTACTTGGAAAAAGTAATCTGCATTAACTCGCATTAATTATAATGTGTTACCCCCAACACTGTGCATGATACAAAGTGTTTTTTTATATATTAATATTGATTTTTCAAGAAATTCCCGTCCACCCCTCCAGACCCCACAAAAAATCTGCAATTACAGATAGTATGCACTTAATAGAAGAAAAATAGTCTTTTAGACCATTTTTAATGATATTACCAATTAAATGTGTTTTTGCATACAAGAAGTGCAGAAAGTTTGTAGCTTCAGACAGCTGTAGCTTCAAATAAACTGCTTGAAAAATGTATTGGCATAAACCTATTCCAAGTAGGTCAAAAGTAAAAGATGCCAGGTAAGCAGTCTTAATTCTCAAGTTCCCTGAACTATTAGACCGTGTCCTAACCAGGTGTGACGACTCAGGTAATTTGTCTCTGCACACTGAAAGTGAAGTTCTGTCTAATGTGACAGCTAATCAAAACATATTTGATGTTTAATATACAGTTGTGTGCAATGAAATGGACTAATTTGGACCAATGAGATTCATTGTGGGTGGGGCTTATCAATGCAGCGCTCCAGAAATAGAAGTGGCCAACAAAACGTCTTAGAGTAAAACTAACATCGCTGACAATTCTGCTAAACTTCTTCAATCCCCAAACACTATTTTAGAAATATTACAGGGGTTACAATCTTAGCTTGCTAGAAAAAGGTGACTAGTCAGAGCCGTGGTGCAGCTGTAACATGGTAAAAGAAAAGAAAAAATACTCTATATTGGAGATACTGACCAATTATTTTCCCAAAATCCATCCATGTTTGTATGTTAATTGACAGCATCAGTACTTAAAAGTGTATTTTTTCTTCATGGTTCTTTGGAATCATTGAGCAGAAATACAGGATGACACACAAGTTGGCAGACTCAGATGGTCACAGATGGCAAAGGTAGCTATCTCATGTATCATGTTTGTGTATCTTCCTGTCAACTGGACATTAGCCATGAAAGATGGTCAAGTTTTTGAGGATGTGTGTGTGTAGATAAGTGAATATATTTCCAAAGCCCTCTGCTGTGTTGGACCAAACACATTCTTTACACTAGTGCACAAGTGTGAATGGCTGGTCAACACATTGCAAGCGTGCAGTCCTATTGTACAGCCCAAAATGACGGAACTTGCTGCAGCTTTTTTGAACTTGTTAATAATTTTGTTTGGGCTTGGAATTATGGATCTTGATTAGCTAATATTGCGTATGGAAAAACTGTAATACAAAAAAACAGGCAGCCACAAATAATGCAGTAATTGGTTGAATTAGCATTCATTTTTGCTGTCACAAGACTGCAAAACCCTGGAGGGTCTGTAAATTCTTGCTTTAGTGTGGTGGTATCGAACTTCAGTACTCAAGGGGGCACTTGTCACGGATGAATGAAGTAACTCAATATACTTTATTAATCACAGGGAACAAACACAGCTAACATAACTTTAAGGCGGAACAAAGAACTGAGCAAACTGAAGGCTTAAAGTGATAGTTCACCCAAAAATGAAAATTATCCCATGATTTACTCACCCTCAAGCCATCCTAGGTGTATATGACTATCTTCTTTCGGACGAACACAATCAGAGATATATTTTAAAATATCCTTAGTCCTCCAAGGAACCCTTTAAATACACAGAAACATTACATTACAGAAACATTATAACAATAACTAACCGTTATTGGCCCTGAATTCTCAGAATTCTTGGCCAACCGTGCTGAATCGTGCTGGTAGAATGCGTGTAGTGACGTCGCCACTCAGGATTGGTCCCTTTTTTTGTTGCGTTGCATGTGTACATACATACGTTTGCAACTACATGTCAATTAACTCTCTTTAGAGTATTAGTAGACTGTCTGTTTAAAATCTGCTAACACTTTATTTTGATGCTCCTCAACAGACATTCTACTGACTATAAGTAACTTTGCAACTACATGTCAACTTATTCTACAAACCTGAACCCTAACCCTAACCCTAACCTAACAGTCTTCCTAAACTCTAATGAGAGTTAGTTGGCATGTAGTTGCAGAATTACTTATACTTAGTAGAATGTAGGGGTGTAACAGTACACATATTTGGCTTTTGGTATGGTGCACGTGTGTACCGAATGCATTAAATTGCAACATTAAGGTCTCCTGTTTGGGAACACTTCGGTTTCCCAGTGAATTACGACAACGGACAAAGACAGCTGGATAAGACGAAAGCAGTACACGACGAATACAGCGTTGTAGCCTAACCACCAATAATCACCATAAGCTCTGCGTTTTGATGCTTTCAACAGAAGAAACAAAGTGTCATCCTTCATATTCTGTCCACGAAATTCACGAAATTTCACAGAAAATGCAGTTTTGAATCGCTGTGATGCGCCTAAGTTCAACCGGCAGCGCGAGCAAACGCGATCATCTCTTCCTCTTTAATACTAGTTACAGAATAAACATGAATGAACATCTGAAGGTATGTTGAAAGATACAGTACAACTTACTGAAACGGTCATATCTCGTGTAATCGCTCAATCATTGTTTTAACAGCGGAAAGACATCACTAACAGCTTGTAAACAATCACATAGCATTTACCTCAGAAAAGCCATTCAGTGTCCACAGCTTGTTAGTTTGCTAGAGAAATGAACTCTTTCGCTTAATATATGCACTGTATATATTCATTATATTTTACTTAACCTGTTAGTGATGTCTTGATTATTTAATGTATGTTTAAATAAATCTGTCATGAAAATGACAGTCATTGTGTAGAAATGATTATATTTCAACAACAAATTGGACTAAAACAAAATTTTATAATTAGATTTAGAAGTTAATGCAAAAACTGCCTTATGTGCAGCTTACATGTTTGCATACAATTTGATATTTGAGTATTGATATCTAAAAATAAATAGCGATTGAATTTAGGCTAATAGTGTGGGCTGTTAACCTTTAATATAGTAGCATAATGTTCAAGTAAGGGCTCCCTACGTAGTTTATAGCATTAGCAGAGATAATTTTTTTTATCGTTAAGAAACTTTTAGTTATAATTTAATTTAATATATTAAAGACAGAGACACAATTTGTTCAGTAAACTACTGTTTAATAAAAAAAAAGTAATTTTATGTTTAGTTTTCTCCCCACCTGCTGTACCGAACCCGTACCGAACTGTGACTTCAAAACCGAGTACGTACCGAACCGTGAGTTTTGTGTACCGTTACACCCCTAGTAGAATGTCTAAAGTGGACCATCAAAATAAAGTGTAACCAAGTTTATTTCTGACCTAACAATTCACAGAGTTTTTCTGAATTGTACATTTGAAACTCAATGCCATGTTAAATCAGTCTGGCATAGCTAGAAGCTCTTGTGTTCTTGTGTAGACTGTTTTGGGTCTGACATATCACATTCATAATGACAGTCAGCCTATAAGCAGTCATCATGGTGAAGGTTATTGAAGAGACTTTGATGGCCCTTGTGTCAGAGTTTTTTTGTGAGGACATTTCTTCCTAATGCGACCCTGTCATAACTGCTTCCTGCTTTCAAGCACATACCACATGGTTCCATAGTCTGGGTCCTTAATTAAGTGTCATTGTGGTCAGCATGTGTTGCTCCAGACGGCTCTAACCTCCATCCGTGCAGTAACCTGCCTGCCCACATCTACTTCTTCACTGGAGAATGTGTTGCATGCAGAGAAGTGAGGACAGCATGAGAACACTGGCTAACCACGGTCTGAACAGGCTGGCTGTTGGTGAGCTCACAGATGGCTTCACTGATGGACGGTTGGCTGTGGGAGCTGGTTGGTGTACAGTGGAGTGGGAAGCGAACATGAGGGCCAGGCCAGAGAGTGCATGTTCTTGGAAGCATTTGGGAGATGTGTAATGGTGTGTAACAATGAAAAGGCTTCTGATACCTGACCGAGAGCTTTGAGACTTGTGATGAGAGGCACCAGACCTGCAGTCACCTGCGTTTTCAGCATATTACTCCAAAACTGCTACTGAGAGATGATGAGATACATAAGGCATCCTGAACAGAACCAGGGGCCGGTTTTGACGAAAATCTTCTTAAGAAAAAAGTTCAGGTATATTCAAAGAAGTTCATAGTTCAAATATTAAGTTCTTAAATATTATGAGAACATTTTTTTTTCTTAAAGAGGTCCTTGATTATGATTTCACTTTTTTAACTTTAGTTAGTGTGTAATGTTGCTGTTTGAGCATAAACAACATCTGCGAAGATTCAACGCTCAAAGTTCAACGCAAAGGGAGATATTTTCTTTTACAAAAATCATTTTTTAAGGACTACAACAAACGGCTGGTAGGAACTACAACGAGCTTCTTCCTGGGTTGGTGACATCACTAACCCTAAAATTTACATAAACCCTGTCTGTCCCTGAGAACACGCAACAAAGGGGGTAAGGCCATGTTGGGCTGCTTTAGAGAAGAGGAAGAGTTGTTGTAGTAGAGTGTTTCCATACCGTCATTTTACTCCGGACTGCTTCTCAAACGAGGGTCAATTAAACGCTGGATTTGCACAAAAGATTAACATGACGACACATGCTAGTCGATGAGTTGAATCAACTCCACAGCAACTACATAAATTTATCCTCTAACCATTCAGAAACGTCTTCTTCAGGAACTTCTTCCTGAGTCTCTCCATCAGTGTCCAACTTCGGTTTGAACAATGTAAGGCTGAACACCGTTACTGACAATCTTCATTTTGGCTGCGTGAGATTCTCCAGCTTTGTTGTTGTTGAGCAACCGAAGCACGAGCTGTTAAAGCTCCGAAAGCTGGAAAGCGGGCCAGGAGCAGCAGCTCATTTGAATTTAAAGGGACACACATGGTGTGTTTTTGCTCACATCCAAATAGGGGCAAATTTGACAAGCTATAATAAATGATCTGTGGGGTATTTTGAGCTGAAACTTCACAGACACATTCTGGGGACACCAGAAACTTATATTACATCTTGTGAAAGGTGCATCATAGGTCCCTTTTAAGAAGTGAAAATGACAGCTTTGGTGTTATCTGAATGAATGGTGATTCTTGCCAAAGACTCTCATGAAACACCTCAAAAACTGTATTTTTGGGCTGCCTGCAGGTTACTGTAATAATCAGAATAAGCGTGCACGTTATTTTCATCACGTGAGTTCTGCACTTGGTGTTACATTTTTTTAATACGTTGTGTATTTTAAATAGTTACTTTTAAAGATTTTTTTTTAAGATCAAGATTGCATTCATTTGCACTTTGTCTTCTAACACTTTTTCTAGAGTGAATGCATCCTACAGTGTGTGTGTGTGTGTTAGAGTGCATGTGTCCTTTGTGTGGGTGCTCTCATATGTGCTGAATGCTGCTGAAACTTATGGTGTAAATGTAAAATTAAAAACAAGGTCCCTATTTGACTCATTTTTGTAGAGCTGTTACTGAAATTCAGAATCAGCAAAGAGTCACATCACGCATAATCATTACTGATTGTAAACATTGTTTACATTATCTATCATTGGTGTCACTTCAGAAAATTGGTGAACATCCCTAGTATTAATATGTATTATATATAGCTAGTGAAACAACCCAATGAAGTCATTTAATTTTCTTATCTTAATTTTGTTAACTTTAAGTGGTTATTTATGATTGATTTTAAGAATTTGAATTCTTCTTAAGTTTTGTCTTAGGAAAAAAGATTAGTATTTTGTGGGGGAATACAAAATATTCGTTATATAAAAATAGCAGTTAGGAAGAGTTTTATTCTTAAGAATTATTCCATATATATTTGCTTTGGGAAGCATGCAAAACTGCTAAAATGCTTTCTAGAATGAATTACTGTAGAAAACAGGCATGTGACCCACACAGAATGATGTCATCACTGCTGACAAAACCAGCCTAAACTGGTTTGCTAGTTTCAGCTGGTTTAAGCTGGTCTAACTGCTTTCCCAGAGTAGCTGGTGTTTGATCTTGATTTAAGGTGGTCTCTCCAGCTGACCTGCTAACAAGTGCCCAAAACCCTTCTAAGACCAGCCTGACCAGTCAGGGCCAGCTAAGACCACCAAAATAGTTTAGGCTGGATTAAGCTGTTTGTTTCAGCAGAGATGACTGCTCTACACCCTCACTCTACCTACAATGAGCTCTTGAGAGAGATCTCTACCTAGTGCTCATGGGCAATGTGCTGTATCCTGTTACAGATCATTAGGTATATAATGAGAATCCCCGTTTAGTCTCGGTACTCCCTGCAAATAAAAAATGTCAATGGTAATTTTCTATGGGCTCTTCTATGTAGAGATTATTTGATTTCGGCCAATTTTCTCTCTCACTCTCTTCCTCTTTCCTCTTTTACTAGCCTCTGTGGAGTCAATTTTAGCTATCATTATAGTATCATTATTTTAATAGTAATATGTCTGTCTAAAGAAAATGTGGGTGCCGCTGTTAACTCGAATTAGATGACTTCAGTAGAAAATTGTGGAAACCCATTGCCTTACGGGTGAAACTAAACAGGTGACGTTGTATTACCAACAGCAGACAAATCAATTTTACATTAGTAGTTTGTCATCAAAATCATTTGTTCATTAAATAAAAAGTCAATCATTTATTTTCTAGTCTTAGTTAATGTCACAATTCCCCCTGTTCTGTATGTTTTGTGTTCAAGGACTCCTATTTTGAAATTCTGTTGTCATGCTGGTTCTGGTTTTCCCTTCCCTCATTTAGTTTATGTTTTCCTTCATTTCCATACTTGTTAGTTTCCATAGCGATTGATTACTGTCACCTGTTCCTTGTTAGCCCCTTGTTATGTGTATAAATACCCGTGTGTTTCAGTCGTCTTTTGTTGGATGTTGTCTTTACACGTGTTTGAAAAAGCTGTTGCGGTTCTGTTCTCTGTTTAGATTACTGTCATCATCTTCCCTCTTTGGATTATCTTTGTTTGTTTAATAAACTGCTGCAACTAGATCCTCGCCTCTTCTCTTCCTGTTCAACCATAACAGTTAACTATTTTAAGTGAACCATGCAAAAAATACATTAATAAATAACCACTATAGCATGATTGCTACTTTAAATCATTTGTTAATTTAAATAATCTTGCAATTTAATGATACTATTTTGATTTTGAGATTTTTGTATTAAATACATTCTGTTTAAACAAAATTGCAAAGGAAGAAATGAAACAATACAATTCAAAAATGTATTTTATTGTTGACAAAACATTGCAATGTAACTCTTCAAATGTGCTAGTTACATTAGCTCACTTCAAAACACTAACCAACATCTAATGACCACATCCTTTGAAAAGTTTGTTAAAGGTGCACTATGTAACTTTTGGCCCTCTAAAGGTTTAAAATCAAAACTGCATGTATTTTGCAGAAGAAAATTTTTTCTGTTGTGCTTCGGCTCTGCATGACTGCGGATGAATATGACCCTTCACAATAGATAATGCTTTACAATGAACTCTGTTAGAGAGCTACATTATGGCAATTTATCTGTTCAGTAAAATACCTTACTCATAAATAAAATGAAATACCTTCACCTCAAGCAACTTTTCCCCTAACATCGCTCTTTTTCAACCTTTCCCTCCAATCTCCTCTCCTTCAGATAAAAAGTCGTTGATCCCACTTTATATTAGGTGTCTAAGATGTGTCTAAGGTGCCTACTACTATATACTTGCATAAAAAAAAAAAAAAAAAAAAATTCAAATAATAATAATTATCAGGTACAATGTATGTATTGTGTTGACGTTCTATTGCAAAACACTTTTGCTGGGTTAAGGGATAAGAGAAGATCAACAGTGTAACTATAGATGTCATTACAGAAATTAATTACAGATATATCCATAGTAGTCAAATACACTTAATATAAACTTTTCACCATCTAATCAATCCCATATGGTTAAAATCAAGCCCTGCTTACTTTTCTCATTGAATACACTGTTTCACTCAGAAGTAGAGTGAGTTGCAAGGAGCTTTAATGGAAGGAAGAGGCTGTTTTAGAGCACACAACCTTGTCCTTGTTCCCTGTCCAAATTTGGCTCTGTTTTGTCTGGGTTTCTCTTCAAGGGTCAGTGCTAACAGGTCTGTCATCACCACAGCGCTCTAACTGCTCTCTGTTAATAGTGTGAGTCTGCCTGCCCTCTTCAGCACTGGCATAGAATATATCAGCTGAATAAGGCAAATGCTCTGCCCGTCTCTTTGGGCCTTTGAAGTCAGGTGCCACTTTATCTGGAGAGTCTTGCCATGTCCAGAAATGAAGTGAGAGGCGCTGTGACTGAAGGATGAGCTTGAGCGAGCCGCTGGAGTTAACGAGCCGCTGGCAAGGGGAACGTAAACAGTCTGACAGCTGCGGTTTGAGTTGACAGGCGAGAGCAATGGAAACAGAAATGGATGTTTTTGTCACAGAGTGAGCAGTAGCAGAACGCGAGCAGTCCTTTAGTGGCCCGCAGTGTGTGCTGACAGGGTAACGGTTGCTGTTTCTGAGGTCTGGAAGATTTCCCTCGCTATCTGTTTTAGTTGGCCTTTCGAAGAACTGTTGAAAAAAAGATTAGACCTCAGATAAGAGCACATGTGCCCAAATGTCAGACACATGGAACAACTCATACCCTCATTCATGTGCCTGAGAGTGACTCACTCCAAATGTTCTTATTTTCTTGTTATTTTAGTGTTTGTGAAGTTCACCTATATCATCTACTATTGTTCCTACTTAGGGTTTGTAAAGGTAAGTTTAGCACTTAAATCGACCTGCATGTTTTTACTGCGTTACCCCCAACACTGCTGAAGACTGGAGTAATAATGCTGAAAATTCAGCTTCGCATCACATGAATAAATTACATTTTAAAATATATTTACATAGAAAACAGTTATTTTACATTGTAATAATATTTCACAATATTACTGTCTTTACTGTATATTTGATCAAATAAATGCAGCCTTGGTGAGCATTAGAGAATTCTTTCAAAAACATTAAAAAATTGTACTGACCCCGACCTTTTGTATGATAGTGTATCTACATGTAACGTTTTATTTTAAAAATGATGTTTTCCATGAATGAATGAGCAGTGAATTTTGGTGTGCTTCATCGTAACATTATTCAAATTGCACTTTAAACTATACTGCAAATGAAAACACTTGCATCTGAGCTATTTGTTTCATTTGAAGTGACAGAACTGTGTTTTAGTGCAGCTGAGGTGTTTATGTGTCTGGCTGTTCCTGCCGTCTCTCCTCAGCACTATGCTAATGTTTCAACTGAACGTCTATCTTCAGAGGCCTCTGCCAAATTAAGTGCCCTTGCACTGCTCTGCTACACTTCCTGTTTGCGTTGATGTCTCTCAAAGCTGTACCCTCCA
Organism: Hypophthalmichthys nobilis; assembly: GCA_037950665.1. Classification (NCBI taxonomy): domain Eukaryota; kingdom Metazoa; phylum Chordata; class Actinopteri; order Cypriniformes; family Xenocyprididae; genus Hypophthalmichthys; species Hypophthalmichthys nobilis. Next base: position 7,177,657 of record CM075475.1, read on the forward strand.
TTACCACATCCCTCTGTCAGATATCCCAAATGCTATGTGCCATAGAAGATGAGGCTTGTGGGAAGGATTTTGAAGACATGGCTGACACCTTACAGCGATGTTGGCCTTGTTACGAGAGCAGGCCTAAATTTGTTCTGTTGTTTCATGCACTCGTATAATGACTTGAAGTTGCCATGAGGTTTTCTTTGTAGTGACAGTGAAATATAATTTCCAAATGTGTTTAAGACCCATGACCATATGACACAGAGGAAAATGGCACTGCTCAAAAATTGTCTTTCATAGATTTAGTAACCTAACTGAGGACATCTTAGGGTTACATATGTAACCCCAGTTCCCTGAGAAGGGAATGAGATGGCGCATCAGATGTTGATGCTACGGGGACACGGCTGAACCCGGTGTCTGAAGCATGTGTGAAATCATGCCAGTTCTATTTGCCAGCGGCGGTCCGATGGTGGCACATGGTCCACCCAAGCATATAAAAGGGTGGCTGCATTGCACGTCATCAACTTTGGATTGTCTGAAGGAAGATGCACAGGCATGCCTGAAGCATGGCAGTGCGACACAGTGTCTCGTTCCCTTATAAGGGAACCAGGGTTACATATGTTACCATAAGACATTCCCTTACAATTAAAAATTACTAAAATTTCTGATGTAGGTAGTTGCCTCAATGTTTTTGAGTTAAATCAAGGAATGTTAGTTTTTTAGAGAAAAACTAACATTAAAAAGTCAAGGGTCAAGAGCCCAGCTAAAGCAAATACTGATCACAATAAGGGTGACAAAACAGTCCCAACACTCTGAAATCTAAGTATTTTCCACACACTGTAAAAAATATTGCCTCGTTTTAACTAAAAAATAATTGAGGCAACTATTTGCATCAGATTTTAAGTATTTTGAACTAATTTGTGTTTGATCAATTAAACTTTACATGTTTTCAACATGCACTCTTAAGTAATACCAACACAACTTTCTGAGTGAAAGTAACTCACATGAATACACATTAGTGTAACATAGTAAATATATTGTCACATATTTTTCATTGTATGAAAAGCAGCCATTCCTTATGCATTATTTAATGTATTGTAATATATTAACACAATATATTATTCTGTATGTTTTTCAGTATATTAAACAATTTAATATGTAGATCATAAATATATGGAAATATATTTTCTTTGCCTAGGGGTGACCAAACTGTGAAAGCCACAGAGCACAAGCACTGAAGAACTCAATGGGCCTCGACCCAGAGTTGGATATAAGCATCAACACACAATTAGGATGCATCCTGTGACACTGTACAGAGCCTTGCTCCCTAGAAAAGCTAATGCATAGAGGTGCTAGGGAAAAAGCCTTGAAGCTTCAAAGCTCAACTGCAAAATTTACCTGATAAGGGAACTCCTGGCTCTGACCTGTCCGAGTCACCTGCTGCAGGACAGGCAACAGCCAAGGGCCCCTAAGAGTAGAACTATCTAGGGGAGACTACAGACATAGCCTCAGCTAAGTCCAAAGTACTATGTCCAGTATAATAAGCTGAACCAGGCAACAGATGAGCTATGGAGTCGCTCGCAGCAGCTCTACTCATCATCATACTGGCTCACTAACACCCCAGCCTGAGCCAAAAGCTTTAAAATCCTGTCCACTTATGTCATGGTCATATCGGTAGCCTAATAAATATGCTTATTCTCCATTGGGCTGACATGTTTAGACCTCTTAACCAGATGAAAACTACTCACTGTATCTCAGTAACCCATTTAATTCGATAGTTTGGCTTGTGAAATAAATAAAATAATGTCTAACTGAAAAGTGATGAGTTTGTACAACAGCATTTCCTAAAATTGCATCGATAACAAATAACTTTTGTCACACTGCATCCACAACACCAGGGGTGCAAGACAACTGCCGTATCAACCAGTGTGCCATAAAAAATCAACTAAAATAATAGAAGTTTGTGTAAATAATTGATATCAGCTGTCATTCTCACTGCTGTCTAGATATCGGCTGTCTAGATGTGTTACAATCTGAGCACAAGTCTGAGTCACTGTTGAGATCTCTTCACTTCTGGTCTTTTTCTCAGGAGAAGTGAGAACTGAGTGTCTTACTGTAGACTTGGAGAACAGTTGAGATATTAAATTGATATCACATGTGATTTATAAGCACAGCCGATTATCTGTATATGTTAATACATCATATTGGCATCTTGATGAATGGTGATAGAGTTCGGCTGTTGCTGTTTTGAGCTCTCAACTGTAGTGTGGGAGGGGAGCACTTCACCTCATCTTAGAGTACAGCTGAGCTCATTAACCAATCAGCCAGCAGAAGTGAGTGGGCGGCAAGCACGAGCTGTGATGAGAACATGAAACAATAAACACGTTACACAACGGCCTGCGCTCCTTCTCAGAAGTCCAACTCTCAAGATCTTTTGCTCTGTTATTACTTATAGTTAATAGTAGGGTTTTCTGTGCTGCTGTAATGTAGAATATTGTTAGTTTAGCACAATTCCTCTTGCTGGGAGAGCACACACTTCACATCGCTTACTGTAAATGACACAAGCTGTACTGTATTTTAAACTGAGCAGCTGCTGCAGTAGCTGATGTGGAAATGAGGCTGCAATTAATGTCATTTTAGACAATTCAGTGTGTCATTTTTCTTTCATGCTGTTAATATAATGTTTTTTTAGTTTTTATAAGGTTTTGCGTGCCATGATATTATTTGAAGAGTGTAAATATAAATATCATGGCATATGAATTATCATTTAATTCAGATCATAATCATCATCTAAGCCTCCAAAACGCAGTTGTCATTTAAATGAATGGCCAAAACGCATAAAAAGGTTTCTAGTTTTTAGTTGAAAAATGGTGTTGTGTAAACGGCCCCTTAATTAACAAGTGTCACGTGTTTATTATTTTTTAGTTTTCCTGACCTGTTCTATTTTGTCTTTTGATTCTAGCATGTTAATTAGTTCAGTTCATATTCCGTTCCCTAACTGTTTGTCTCCTAGGCTACTAATTGATTACAGTCCACAGTTCAGGTGTGCCTTGTCAATTAGCTCCTTAGTTTTCTGTGTATATAAGCCCTCAGTTTGAGTTAGTTCTTGGTCCTCTATTGTCTTTATGTAGAGTGTGTTCATTCTCCTGTTATCTCCTGCATTTTGAATAATTACTTTGTATCAGCACTTTCTTGTGTGTTGTGACTAGAACACACCAGATCCATGACAGAATACAGGACCTAAAAACAAAGACTGAAGAAATTGACTTACCAGCAGTGCGCATGCTCTGTCTGGAGCAACAGGGAAGAACCCTTGAGGACCATGGGATTTTCTACAACTGGCGTGCCTGACTCCATTTCCTGACCGCTCATTAAAGGTATTTCACCATGCCAGCCTTAATGAGCAGACCAAGGCATGCCTGCCCATCGATGGTCTTCAGGAAACCATTTTGGACTATGTAAAGTGGGTGCTGGCCACCTATGGATCTTTGTGTCCTGAATCCGCTCCAGAAAGTTCTCCTGAGTCTGCTCCAGAGATGGCTCCAGCCCCTGAGTTCAGTCCTGAGTCCAATCCAGAGTCTGCTCCAGCCCCAGAATTAAGTACAGAGACTGTAGCCCTGTCTGTAATGGCTTTAGCTATTATGTGTGTTTGGGCAGCACACATGCCTGCTACTTTGGCCCCAGAGTTTAGCCCTGAATCCACTTGAGTGTTGGCTCCAGCCCCTGAGTCCGTTCCAGTGTCCGCTCCACCCCCTAAGCCCATTCCACTGTCGGCTCCAGCCCCTGAGCCCGTTCCAGAGTCTATTCTGGTTCACAACCCCATAACTTCTCCCAAAAAATTGGCGAGGCCGATCTTCCCTGGGCCCCTGAATTGCCGGCTCCTCCCTGGACCCCTGAACTGCCGCCCCTGAACTACCGGCACCTTCCTGGCTTCCTGTATTGCCGGTACCGCTCACGAGGCTCCCTGTCCTGCCTAAGCCACCCTGGCCACCCTCTTCTCCAGCCAATTCTCAGCCTTCTGGGGAGGGTGGTGTACTGCCACTTGTTTATTCTGTTTTAGTTTTCCTGGCCTGTTCCATTTTGTCTTTTGATTCTAGCATGTTAATTAGTTCAGTTCATCTTCTTTTCCCTACCGGTTTGTCTCCTAGGTTACTAATTAGAGTCCTGAGTTCAGGTGTGCCTTGTTAATTAACTCCTAAGTTTTCTGTGTATATAAGCCCTCAGTTTGAGTTAGTTCTTGGTCCTGTATTTTCTTTATGTAGAGTGTGTTCATGCTAGTTTGATTCTCCTGCGTTTTGAAAAAGACTTTGTATCAGCACTTCCTTGTGTGTTGTGACTAGAACACACCAGATCCATGACAACAAGCTTATCTTAACAATTAAAAACCTATTTCTTGAACCCATCTGCAAAATAACACACTTTTAAAGAGTTGTACCTTGACAAAGGCTTGTTGCCGAAGCGTTGGTTCATTAAACTTTAAAGTGAGTGTTCAGTTATATTCTTTTTAAAGACTATTTCTTGAAGTACCATGTAAATTCCATGGAACATGAATTTTGATCATATTTTGAGCTTTTCACACTTGTCGCTGTTAACCCAGGGTGATTTTGATCCCTGTGACCTACATTTGTAAACCCAGGTTTAATGTTCCGGTTATATTGTGAACAATAAACTTTCTTTAGATACGTGACATTTCTTTTATGTGTTTAGTCTTAAGGCCTGTTCACATCATTGACAGTAACTATAAAGATAATTGTGGCTAAAAAGTTTTAATCATTTTAATTCGATGAGAATAGGAAAGTCCACACTACAACTATAACAAAAATGACACAGAAGAACGATATCATTGGAATCACTCTCAGAATGTTTTTTTTTCCAGAAGATGAAAGATTAAGATTATTAAAAAAAAAAAAACATTGACAGCCAATCAGAATCCACCCACTAAAAGTAACTTGTCCATCACAGGGCCCAAAATTCCTAATTGTGGGTTGGATGTTTTTAAGATCCTCTTGTTTTATTTTGTTAAAAGCTACAGAATTTGGATTTGGATGTTAGTATCATTATACAGGGAACTAATTCCAAGTGTTTTGAACATCGGATATTTTGGCCCATCTATCTTCTGCTCATTTATAGCTGCCATTCTTTCCTTCTATCTAAATGCTGATCTGCCTGTCCTCATGTTTGTGTTTTATTTCACATTTGTTTTGGGCAATCTAATCTAATCAAGTGTACAGCGCACGATAAAGGTATAAAGTGTTTTGTGATTAAATGTGATGAATATCAAACCACATTTGAAGGTGGTAAAAACATGTCCCGGACAACATTGAAGTACCGCCTACTCACCTAAAACACAATTATTGCACCGAAACAAGGGTTTTACTTTTTTATTTTACTTTGCTGATGGTTCTGTGCAGCTTTAAAACAAAACATCTATCGAGTTAAAAATTTGGGAACAAATTAACTAATAATGAGCAATACATTTCTTACAGTATTTAATAAAAATACAACTGTTCATTATTAGTTCATGTCAGCTCAGGTCTATTGAATAATATGAACAGATTCACCTTTTGATTTTGATAATGTATAAGTATATGTTGAAATTAACATTAAGCTGTAAATGCTGTATTTTTCATTGTTAGTTCATGTTAATTGATGTAGTTAAATATTAAAACCTTATTGTAAAGTGTTACTGAAGTTATATAATGCTTGACTATGTCATGCACACCATTGGTTATGTACTGCATACCTGTTTCTCACCTTAATCAACATTTGGGATTGAAGCCACAAACAAAATGTCTTTGGTTCCAGTTTGATTGACGGCTGTCAAACAGGACTTCAATCAGTCTGAGCCACCCGTTATTTCCCATTTGCATCATTCATCTAAACAGACACTGCTTATTCAAGCCAAGTCCTTCAAAACATCCTCTGAGTGACACCAATGACATTAATTACAGTGAGAGTAATGGCGCGCTCCGTTAGCTCTAATTACGTGTAATGCGACTCATGCCTCTTCCAGAGCATCAGCAGCTCGTCACATGAATGAAGCGCTGTGTTGCCAGGGTAACAGCTCATCTGGGCACGTGATGGAGTCCAAACGATGGTGGCGATGAGGGGAAACGCTGGTGATGTCACACCGTTCCCCCGCACAGGCTGGCGTGTCCAGCTGCCCTGAGTCACCACATATGACAGCGTGGTTTCATTACAGTGTTTGCAAGACTCTATTGATTTGTTCCAAGCCTAACATAAATACTAAACATTCACAGTTACAGCCAAACCTCATAACATACAGTACCTCCGTTCAAACGTTGTTTCGTAAAATATTTGCCATTGTAGTCTTAAAAGAAATTTAGCTAAGCTAGCTGTTAATTTTAACTAAAAGAGATAGGATTAATCGGTTCCAGGTCCACCACTTAATTATGCTGAAATTTGAATTTTTTTTTTAAATAATCAACTTCAAAATTTATGCTATAAAGTAAGTTGCTCTAACTCAACATAGTTTGTTGGTGCAACATAATTTCATTATAAGTTGTCATAACACAAAAAGATTGATGCAAACTGTCTTGTTATTTATTTATTTTTGAGCAAAAACAGTTTTTAGAGTGTAAGTCTGCTTATAAAATGGTTAGTTCCTGTCCTTGATTCTGATTGGTCAATAGCTGTGTTTTATCCACGATAAAACATGGCTATGACCGCTTCACCCAACGGTTCTGTGTATAACTACACAACTGTTTGTTCTCAATTGATATTGTTCATTGAAGCTTACTGTATGTAGTTATGTAGAAGAGTGTTGTGAGAAAGAGATCGAGTGAGCGAGTTTATTACCTGCATTCAGATTTAGCATTTTCCTTCAGGTCAGTCCTATGTTCATAATAAAAAATCAGTTTAAATGTCCGCTGCAATATCTTGTCCTTTTAACAGTTAAGGGGATTTCCCATGACTGACAGCGCTAGTCAAAGCATTTGTCAGTTGCGTCTTGTTCCGTGTTCACAACAATTCAGTCTTTTCAGTATAAAAGTCTCTGGTACTGAGTGACTCGCACATAAAGACAATCTTTGTCGCCATCTAATGGCGTAATAATGTAACTTCTGTTGCTGTTCACAGTCAGGGACTATTTTTTCTGGCAGAAGGAAGGCTTTCAGTGATTTTACTTCATGAAAGTTGCATTGATACATATTTTTTGGCTTTAATATTTGTATTGTGTGGTAACTGTTTTATAAAAACAATAAGGTACTCGAGGCTAGTGCTGTATCGTGAATAAGTCACGACTTAAGGAGTTATCGTATCTTATACATTATTACTTGTAGAATGTTCAGCATTTCAAATGTAAGCGACAGTGGTATTTGCATAATGGCATTAGTTTTGGTGCATTTCTACAGATCTCTTTGCGCACTGAATTGCATTAGCTCTTTCTTGCATCTGTTTAAATACCGAATTCTGTAATTGCTCAACTATTTTGCTTGTATTTACATACTGAATTGCATTTGGTCTTTTTCTTGTATCTATTTGACCATTCCCAGCTGCCTTTACACTGCAAATATGGTGTTATGTGTTGATTTTCATGCATAGCTGTAGATGACTGAAAATTAGTATCATGAAAATGGAAGTAACTCTGATGTGGAACCAAAAGCCTAAAACATAAGAAATTTTAAAGGCAGGTTCACATAGGATGTGTGCTTGCACTCCGCTGGACTGCTTGTAATGTAAACATAGACTAGATTTGACCATTGCACCACATGTCACTGCTTTTCAGGTGTCTTGTGCTTCAACAATGTTTTTTAAGATGATGGGACAAGGTAAAAGAACTTCACATTTTGACGTGCAGTGAATCACATCAGTTTGAAAACAGTAGGCCAGTCAGAAGCCCCCCTGGCTTCTGAATCCTTCCAAGTTCCACTAGCTGATGATATTCCTATATTTATGACTGCTTTAGAAGCTGGAGACCCAAACAGATCCATGTGAACAATAACACATTTTTATTTCAATGGCTGAATGCTATAGCCATCCATCCATCCATCCATCCATTTATTATTATCATCATTTTCAAAAACAGGAGCTTTCAATTCTGCACTCAGAAAAAATGTGTAAAAATGGTACTTTGACAGCTTGTCACTGGGACAGTACCCTTAAAAGGACATCTTTGTACCTTTTTACCCCAAAAGGTGCACATTAGTACCTTAGAGTACCAATACGTACCTTAAGGTACTACTATGAACCTTTTAGGTGTACAACAATGTCCTTTTAAGGATACTGCCCCAGTGACAAGCTGTTGTTTTTACACATTTTCTCTGAGAGTGTGCTGGTCAGCTATTTATTTTATTTCCAGTTGTTCCTGGAGCATAAAAGCATGTCTGGAGACCCCAGCTTTCTGCAGTGGACTTTTTTTCTACTATTCCTCAATGCCTTGTGTTTTTAAACGTGTTGTGTGTGAACAGTCCTAATACCATGTCTACACCAAGAACTTCTGTTAACAGTATCCAGTTAGATAGTACCACTAGTTATAATGAGCTTATCACTAGTTATAATGAGTTTGCTTTTAATGCCACATTCTGTGTGGCGCGGCTCGTGTCCAGTGTAGAAGAACATACTGCACCATTCCTTTTTTCTTTTGGAAATGCAAAACTAGTTCTTTCTTATTTGAATGGAAGCATATGCATTAGTATCCTCCAAATATATTTATTGATCATGTCCAGCCATTTGCAATGTGCACACAACTTTTCCCCTTTAGGAGTTTATTTCAAGAGTTTGACATGGATTGTTTTCAATATAGCTTGTAATGTAATACGTGGGAAAATTACACTAGGACCAATGCTCCATTACTGGCTGTCCGATTTTTCTCTCATCTATAGAAACTACTTTTTTGTCAGATATTCATGGAAAAGTATTTCCGAGGCTGTTTATTGGTAATACTGGGTGTTACACAATTTATGCTTGGAAATACTGTAGCTTGTTTTTGAATCTGTTCTAAGGAAATGGTGCCTGTATCATCTGAATCAGCTGTTAGTTATGCTTAGCAGAGGCTTGCACTGAAACTCATCATAATATGAGTTTGTAACACAGTTCGTATATACGGGAAGAAGGAGGCGGGAACTGGCGAACGTTCAACACAATTTAATATATAAAATAAACAAATACAAAACGAAAGTAATGCCGGCAGACCCTCACGGACGTCTGCCGGCCACACAAACAAAATAAAACATAAAGTAAAGTCCAGGCCTGGTCCTCTCTCGTCTTTCACTGTCGTCGCTCCCCTTTTATGCTTCCGGAGCTCCTCCGTGAGAGATTCGAGGCCGGTGCAACGCGCAGCTGATGCTCGTTATCACCCGCGTCACCGGCCTCGCGCCGTTCCCTCACGGCTCTCGCCCGCCCTGCTCGTCACAGAGTTTGTCACAGGTTTTGTGACTGTCAGGAATACTATGTTCTCAGCAGTCATTTTTAGGTTGCTGACTGCTTGAGCAAAGTCTCAGCTAATGAGCAGCATCAGAGAGGCGGGGGTAATTAGCGGCTGTTCTGCAGATTCATTTATGCAGAGCTGTGAGAAATGCACACACACACACACACACACACACACACACATATAACCATGTCAACACAGTCATCTATCAGCTCAGAGCTGGTAATGATGCTGATGTCATGATGTGACCTTTGCTAAAGGCATTGCTGTTTGCTAATGGAAATAATAGAGCATAGAACAACATGAACTAGAACTCTGAATCACATTATTCCCATTATTATTTTAATTATTATTATTTCTTTTTTTTACATTCCCTTCTTTCTCAGTACTTTCCTTTCTCATACAAAGCTAAAATATATTTGGATGACTTTTTTTGCCCAATACATTTTTCTTTTGACTTGTGTTATTATGTTATTGTGATTTTTATTATTATTATTATTATTTGTTATGAATATTAACCCTTAAACGCATACCTTCTGTGTGTTTATCGACCCGGGGACATCATTTACCACCCTCCCTCTCATTCATTTTATAATGTCAGACATCAACCTTCTTAGTATTCCTCAATCTATTCATTATAAACAATATAAATAAACTAAAAAAAAAAAAAAAAATGATAAAATAATGTCTGTTTAGTGTTTACTAATTAATTTTCTGTAGGGTCGCTAGTGACCCGAGATATGTAATAGTGTAAGTATATTTTTTCATCAGCAAAACTTGAAGTGGCGGATCTGGATCTTTGATGGTGGATCTGGTGAAGAAGCTGATCAAAATATTGATTTTGAAGATGTTGAAAACGATAGTTTTGATAATATGGTGGAGATGGCGAATATGAACCAGAAGCTGAATGTACTGTGATGTGAGTACTCTGACGATGACAGTGATGAAGGTATTTTATTATTTTATGATTGTTATTAAAATATCAAGAGAGTTTTATACTATTGCGGCAGTTAGAGAGCCATCCGTGTTAGATATAGATGTGGGTCGCTAAAAACCCAAATATGTAATAACAATTGGCGAAACAATCATGCATTTAAGGGTTAATGTTTTGGTTTGCGTCCATCAAGTTCCAAAGACAAATAATCAATAAATGAAATACGGGTATTTATTTTACAGGATTATCCAACAATAGGCATTGCCATGTGGTTATTTAATATAAACCATTTCTCTGTTGAAAATTTTATATTGTGGTATACATACGCTTTTGGCTTTATCACCCACCCCTAGACTTTTTTTTAGAATACATACGCAGAACAGGTGGAAATGTGCTGGTGTAAGTTCGTTCTGCATATGTTTCCTTTTCATGCTCATACTCTCATACTGACCCCAAGTACCTTGACAGGGTGATTAATGAGGCTCTAAAGTAAGAATCACAGACATCAGCTGTTCTTATTCCACACACACACACAAACACACTGGCCTTTTATGCATCAGAAAAAGTTGTACTCTATTTCTGGAACTTCTTGTGAAACCATTAGGCCTATATTTCTGTCAGCGCATTTTTTTTTTCGTTTTCTTTGGCACATAATAAATGACAGCCTATTCAATTAGCATTTGAATAATGTGTGCTTGGACAATCAGCATTTGCATAACTGTGCATAATTTGTCATTTTTATGTATATTTACGCTTATATTCAGTTACAGCACTTCTGTACATGCTTGACATATCAGAGCGTTTGTGCACTCTTTTTAATTTTAATGAAGAGATTTTAATATCTTAAAACTTTTTATTATGACTCTTTAATTACTTCTTTGCATCATAATCTGAAAGTAGCTTTAACTGTCATTACTAAACCACTTTATTTAATTAGATTTAAATTTCCATTTGTTCCATGTGCTATTTCCTTGATACATTTTTAGGTTATTTTATATTATTTAAATTTATTTATGTTTAATGTATTATAAGGTTTGTATTATTAATATTTATTATTAATATTTTTGTATGCACTTGTACTCCACTGATGTAAAACAAATTGCTCCCAATGATGAAAGTAAATGGTACAAGTCAGATAAACCAATTAGTAGTTAAGAATTTTAAATCAGAAACATTCTTTCTTATATATAAGTTATAAGTATATAACTTATATCCATTTGACACTGTATGAAGGCCATGGTCTTTATTATTTGCCATGTTTTAAACAATTAGAAATTAAAAATTAAATGTCATAAACATTTCAAGTAGTCAAATGTGCATCAAAAATACCCTTATTATATGAATTTTATGTTGAGTGCACAAGCACCCAGACTTGCCACCAGACAATGCATGTTCGAATGCATCACCAGTGAATCCATGTGTACGTGCTTCACCAGTGTGTGTGTGTGTGTGTGTGTGTGAGAACAGGATATATTGTGTTATGATGCAGTTATCAGACACGCCCTGCATCACTGATTCATTTCTGCTGTCGTCATGCTCTTTACTTGTCTGTGCAGGAGTGTCTTAGTCATTATACATACATACACAAACACACATCAGGCTGTCTTACCACCTCTGTTGTCACTCGTCTGGTGTGTTCTCACCTCTCTCCCTCTGCTGGGAGGCAGTTGAACCCTGGCTGGGATCTGGCAGTGTGAACATACTAATTGAAGGCATCTCTGCCCTCCAGCTGTGAGCATCCCTACAGCCTCCCTGTGTCCTGTGAAAGCAGACAACGATATAATCAATCTGCTATACATACATGTATCTGCTTCCATTTCCATCCACACCAGTCTTAACGACTGATAAAAAACAAAAAAACAAAACAAACATCTCTTCTGAGTCAGTTTGTTAGTTGATACCAATACCAGTGAAATTGTATGGTACTTAATACAAACCAACTTTGATACCACAACTAGTGTTGCCAAGTCTGGGGTTTTCCCATGAAATTGACCTACTTTAACACGGTTGCCCCAAATAACACGATATTTAGCCCCTGGAATGCATTTTTTTCCTAGGGGAACCCTGCCAAAAATTTGGATTTTACCCCCGGAATGCAGTTCCCCTCAAAAACACAATTGGGCTAGTTTTGAGTAGCAACTGGGTGGTTTTTTTGTGAAAACCTGGCAACCCTGGGCACAACAGTGCCTTTTTGTGCTATTGAAATCTCCTGTATTTAAAAGGAAAAGTTAAATATTAAGATATTTTAATGAATTAAAACCATGGAATGTAGCTTTCAAGTTGTGTAGACTTAGTTAAGTAAACATTGCTTTAGGTTTAACAAGCAAAACTCAACAGAACAAAGAAATATTACAAGAAATACAATGCCAGGAACAAGGATACAAATGAAGAAAACAGTATTTTGCAGCATAAAAGTCAGCATGAAGCAGAAATTTTGACAGACTTTGCTACCGTGTAGTGCCGCATTTGTGAAAAATATAGGAAAATTTTTATCCACTGGTTGTTGATTGTATTGTAAAATAAGAGCATTGAATACAATTGGCTTAACTGAAGTGAGGCCTTGTGTGTATCACAGCAAATCAGATTCAAACATTCAGAAATTAAAACAAAAGTAAAACTAAAAAAAAAAAAAAGGACATTATCTGAACATTTCCTTAAACCCTAAAACAGTGGAATGTGTAATTCAAAATATGGGTAAAGCAAAAATCATTATGGAAAATTTTTTCATATTAACAGTACATTGGGGCCTATTTGTACAGATTTTTCTTAGTTTGTATAAATACTTGGTGTGATTTTGTTGCTCTGTGTATTTCTTTAAACGGAGACAGAAATATTGCATGTGTATGTAAAATATGCCATTTCATGACTAGTTTAGACACATTGTAAATGTTGTGTCCTGCTGAAGACTGGATAGGTTGTTGTGAGCTGCTCAGAGGAATATCTGATACGGTTTTGGCGTTAACCGAGCGGCTCTGAGCCCTAAAGCTGTCTTAATGGAGTGTGAACTTGTCAGTGGAACGAAATCCCGGCATGTCTTTATCCAGCTGCAGATCTGTCAGATTAGATCAACAACAACTGATGTGAAATCTGAACACATGGACTTTAGCAGCTTTCTCACTGATAGATATGATAGCAGGCTCATATCAACACTTCTGGTCTGAAGTACAATCCTGTTTGGTCTATAGAAGTGTATTATGTTCATATCGACTACTTTACATTTCGCTCAATGACTGTGACTCAGTGGGATGGGTTGGAGTAAATTCTTTTGTTGTATCCACTTATAATACCTCTGCAATGAATTACAAACTGAAAATTAGGGACCATTATGACACAAGTTGGATAAACCAGAAGTGTGCGACTTTGGACTTGAGTCGTACAAATGTAGAACTGAAAAAAATGTACAACTGTACAACTGTAAAATTACAAAACTAATATTTACGTCTTAATCATTTTCAGTCGTTAAACCATCAAGCTTTTATTTTGGAGGAAAACCGCAAGGAGTCCTTCTCCTTTATTTGCAGCAGGTTTATAAACGCTTCAAACTTGGTGAAAGGGTGGTGTACAATACATTCTCAAATATAAGTGACCCAAACTCAGAGCAGAAGTAGAGATTGAGTTTGTGTGAAGCAGCATTTACTGTGAATCAAGCCGATTTGAGATGCTGAAACATGATCTGCACGTGTGTAAATGAACACAGTGCTGCGCTTTACTCTGAAACACAGCACATATATAGATTTAATAGCACTAAGCCGTATTGCAATTTAGATTTTATTCCGATTAATCATTCTGCCCTGTTATTAAGGTATATTCTGGCATGAAGACTATGTGATTTGTGAGGTTAAGATACTCCCTGAGAAGGTACAGTATATCCTTATGTAGAATGTAGCTGGAAAACAAGTTTTGGTAACAGTGCTGCAGTGTTTAGACAAACCCCTGGAGCAATCGTCTAGCAAATATTACCGCAAGTTCATGCAGCATATGTTGAAGTCTGACACTTATGTTTTAGCTGTAGTGTTTTTGCACATTTCAGAGTTGTGACACCGTGATTCTGCACTCTGCTGTGTTATATTCTCACATACTGAGAACAAGGTCCAGGCATCTTTTCTTTTATTTTCTTTCTGGAAACGAGATCTTTAGATGATTATACATGGTGGGGCTTTGCTGCTGTTTATGTGGCTTCACATGTGTCCACCCGCTCTTCCCACAATCCTCCTTTAATTAAATTCACTCTCCCACAGCTCAGATAAACACAATGTTCTGAGAAAGCTCCGTCCATATGCCTCTTCCTCTGCCATCGCACGCATGCTGAAGAATTCATCAGAGGGAAATGGGCACATTGTGTGCTTCCAGACCAAAGTCTGTTCCAATCTCCATGTTTTGGCTTTCTTTCTTCGTTGTCTTCATTAGCTTCATTTAGATTCTGCCTAATATTCGGTTAATAATCCAGCTCAATCAGATTGTAAACCCTAATGCTCAAAATAATTAATTGGTTTGAGTAGGACAAACTTAAATTAAACAAATTAGTTTAGTCAAATCAACTTTTATGAGTATTTAGCACTTTCTTTTTCTTTCAAGTTCACAGAACTGATATATTTTAAGTAAACGGAAAACGTTTCATTGTTTTGAGTTTTATGAACTTATTTCTTTTAATTTAGACAAACCTAAGTTTAACTGGGATTTCTATTTCCCAGCATGCTTTGGCCATGGCACTTGAAAGGGAGAGTACATGCTAAATTAAGTGTTATATAATGTTTTTTGTGCAAGATTAATGTTAAGTGGGAGATTTAGTAGTGATTAATGTTTTGTTATGCTAATTTAGAAGAGTTTCTGTTAATGGTGACAAGTGGTGCATATGCGACTTGGTTTGAGAGCAGGTATGATAAATGTTTTATATTGCCGTACTCATTCAGTAAGTGCTATACCATGCTATTGTTAACATGCTAGCAAATTAGCATTTTCTGAATTAGCTTGTTATAGCTAGCTAGGTTTACACTAAAAAATTTTCATATTGAGGTTACATGATCATTTTAAGTGAAATGTATGAATTAGTGTACTCAAACATTTCAAGTTAAGAACAATGAAAATGTACAAGTCCAAAATAAAAATCTGCCAGTTCTGCTTACTTAAACTTTGAATTTCTTATCTTAAACATTTTGAGGCAACTAATTGCCTTAATTATTTTTGAGTTTTGCCAACTTATTTGGATTTACAGTGCTTGTAAACACCTCAATCGAAATTGAAAACAATTGAACTTCATATAGGGATGGCAATCATGAGGAATTTAATTTTGCTTTCCAATCCTTGAACAATTCTTGTTAATTGTTTTGTCTCTGGTGTCAGTTAGTCATGAGTTCATGTATTGTTGCATACTTTCAGAGTTGCCTACTCACTCACTGTCTAAAAAAGGAAGCTAGATTTTATTCCAAACACAACCATGTTAATGTTTAGTCTGTTCTTTTGTGGTTATTTCCTCTGTGTTTATTATGTGAATTGCTTTGCGGCTGGTAATGCATTTCATGTGCTATTGTAATATGTGATATTTGGTTGAAGCAAAGTTTGTTTTCCTCCATGGAGGAATAGAAGTCTACCCATCGTCTGGTGAAGGTGTGCCCCAGTGTTCCTCGCAGCTAGTTCACACAGGCTGTTCGCCGCTCGGTTAATAGGACAGCACAACAAATTTGCCTCCGATCAGCCTCCGCAAATACCAATTAGAGCTCTGGGTGCTGCCGCGAGACACTGCAATGTGTGGGCGGCACCATATGGACCGCTTCAGCCGCACTTATGATATATTATATTACAGGAGTCTCCTGTAATACTAACAAATGTGTCATGGGGTTTCTCTCTGGTCTGCAGCCAGTTATTATATTAAGCCCATAATTATAATGTTCGGTGTGAAGAGCTAATCTGAAACCAGCCAGTGGAATCATAGGACCCAATTATTAGAGCACAATAACATCGAAAATAACGTGTTGGCAACATTGTGGCCAGCTGCAGGTTTAGCACTGATGGAGATGAATGTGGTTTCGTCGCAGAGGTTTAGGTTTTGGCAATAGGCAAGAGCGACTATGTAAATCATAGTGTTACTTGTTGGCATGAAGGTAGTCTCAACCTAATGCCTAAATTTATGTATTTGAATTGAATATAAATTTCCATCAATTTGGATTACACAGTTTTAGCATGAACAAACTAAATGAAAATGAAAATCTCCTGAGTATTTACTCACCTCAAAGGCCATCCAAGATGTGTATGACTTATAAACCAAAAGAAAAAGCACAGCAAATAACTGGAACGCAGAATACGCTGCGTCTCATTTCAGAGGCTGCGTCTTCCGGAGGTCGCATTTGAAGGCTGTATACATCATCAAGGATGTCTTATTTAGGAAAAGTAACTGTAATAAAATTAACTGTTATTCCTTGTGAGGTGTAAAATACTGTAATTTCTTTCTTACTTCGCAATCTAACGGTTACTTTTCTTAAATGAGCCCGCCTCGATGACATGTACAGCCTTCAATTGCGACCTCCGGAGGATGCAGCTATGGTTGAGAACAGAAAATGAACAACTTAAACTGAGGGCTATATATACACAGATTAACTAAAGAGCTAAACAAGAAGCAGGTGGATCAAATTAATCAAACAATGAGTTGCCATGACAACCAAAAAGAACCTTCTAGAAACCATAGAAACAAAAAGGAAACACAGGATACACTGATCTACAAACTAAGGCCCCGTATACACTAGTGTGTTTTCGTTTTAAAACGACGTTTTAAAATTAAAACGATCCTCATCTACACTGGCGTTTCCACAGCATTTCAGAAATGATCTCCGTCTATACTACACGACCAAAAACGCATGTCACATGACCGTTCATGCACACTGGGCATGCACGTACAAGTGTAAACAGTTGCCTGTTGCGCATGTATTAAAAAATGCAGAGTTTACCTGCACAATGGCTGCTAAAAATGACAACAAAGCCAGCAAAGATTGCAGTTCATTCTCCATGTTATTGTTTACACGGTCGTCAAGGATACGCAGAGCAAATGTGGGCAGCCACGCCATAGTTTTCAAAAGTCTCCGTTTTGGTCCGTTTACGCTGAAATGCAACCCTGGCATTTTCAAACTAAAACGGGGTCTGCAGCATTTTCGAAAGTCTCCGTTTTCGAGGTTCGAAAACGCCGGCGTAGTGTAAACGACAGGTGTAACCGTAGCAAAACTTATGCATTTTAAAATGAAAACGCACTAGTGTAAACGGGGCCTAAAAGTCTAGAAAAATGAAACAGAAACCAAAACGTACCTGTTTCTTACCTGTTTCATTAATGTATGACAAATATGCATCACAATAAGTTTGTTACTCAATTCAAATATTTGTAGAGCTTGGTGCCACGGGTTTCATGTGTTCGTCTGGAGCCTTGCAGTTGCCTTGTTTCTTATTTCTCTCCACAGTGAAATCTCATTTGCTCAAAGTTCCACTATCTGTATGCAAATATCGAAAAATTAATTGAACAATATTAAATCAGCTCATCAAATGTGTTCTGACTACTCAAGTCACATCATGCATCATTTTGAGGACAGAACATTTGTCTCCTCTTGCCTGGTTATATCCAATTTCAGATTCACACACCCCTAAATGCCATGTATACAAAACAAATGGCAGTTTCTTCATTACAAATTGACCTCATGGTCTCTTACAGTGATATTTGTAAAGCAATTTTGAAATTCTTTGGCCAGTAACTGTGCTTAAAGGATTAGTTCACTTTGAAATGAAACTTACCCCAAGCTTACTTTATCTATCTTCCGCCAGAACGCCTTTAGTATTCAACTTATGAAAAAAGTGTAACTGACGTAAGTTGAATAGGGAAGGCAGACGTAGCGTAAGCATTTTGAACTGCGAGAGGCATTACACTTTTTTCCTAAGTTGAATACAGAAGGCCGTCTGGCGGAAGCTAGACATTTTACATTATAACTTGTTAAATATGGATATTTTTCCTACACGAATGCAACACTTTGCTTCAAAAGGCCTTTATTAACCCCACCAGAGCGGTGTGGAGTACGTTTATGATGGATGGATGCACTTTCTTCAGCTTCATACTTGTTGGTTCCATTCACTGCCATTATAAAGCTTGGATGCGTCAGGATATTTATTAATATAACTCTGATTGTGTTCATCAGAAAGAAGAAAGTCATATAAACCTAGGATGGCTTGAGGATGAGTAAAGCTTGGGGTAATTTTCATTTTAAAGTGACTTAATCCTTTAATGGCCATAATATTTTGTTATTCTGTATAATTGAATTATGTTATATTATACATTTCAATATCATATCGAACATCAGCCGCCTTGCTCTGTAGCTGTCGGTATTCACATTTTAAATTAGTTGTCCCCATTTTTATTTCATAAAAGGAACTTTTTTTGAGTGAAAGAGAGAATGAGACAGAGAACATGGGTAGTGAAAGAAAAGGTGTGGGTGGATGTAGAAAATATCAAATAGGAAAATTTGAGACTGCAATTTGCAAGAGAGGAAGAATGGGTGGAAAGAAGACAGACCACACACAGACAAACAATACAGCCAAAAAAAAAAAAAAAAAAAGAAGAAGAAGAAAAGAAAAGAAAAGTAAAGAAAAGACAATGTAAATCACCACAAATGTGTTATTGACTGTGTAGGATTGCAAATTGTAGCATGCTTAAATGAAAGCAGGAATGTGGAAGAAAAGAAAATAATATCAAGACAAGCAGAGCAAGAAGTAAATCTGGCAGGTGAAATTAAATGTGCAGCTCTACCTCAAGACACAGACTGTGTAGAACTTGGCATTTTTTTGTCATTGTGAGAAGCACTGGGTGTGCCAGAGGAAACGTCTTATTAGCAGCATTGCTTTGGGCGTTGAGT
The DNA here is from genome assembly GCA_037950665.1 of Hypophthalmichthys nobilis. NCBI lineage: Eukaryota > Metazoa > Chordata > Actinopteri > Cypriniformes > Xenocyprididae > Hypophthalmichthys > Hypophthalmichthys nobilis. The sequence goes on from CM075475.1 coordinate 7,196,840, forward strand.
TCACAGACACCAATTAGCTGAGCCAGAGGTGGGTCCTGCCGGGGCCAGACACACACGTACAGCCAAGACTGATCAACTCCGTGTCACACTGACGTAAGCCCAGTTAGGAATCAGCGGTATGATGAGAATTTTATATCACATATAGATTAATTACATAGTAATTATGTATAGATAGATAGAATCGGCAGGCCTTATTCACAGAGACATGTAGAACAAGTAGATTCAGTAGTCTTTTTGCTAGTCCATATGGCGATTTGATTAAGTGCACAGCCCTACTTTTAATGTATTCATCCAAAATTTTGCAAAATTCCATGACATTCTGAGTTATACTTTATATAATATTACATAGTACTTATTTGTGTAATAACACTGTAACAACGTCACCTTTAAGTAAAGTGTAGCCACAATATCTGCTGGTTGGTACATTTCTGTCACTGTGTGGTTTATACTGTCATAACATACAGCCACATGTAACAGCCCTAAGCACAGTGGTGTCATGCTGAAAAATGACTGAACACGGTTAACTTCATCCTTATGAGTCTGCACTTTTTTATACTTTTGGGGTTTTGTTGGTAGTTCAATGGGAGATGTTGAGGATGTGTGTTATAAAGGTGTGCATCATAGTATCATGCAGCCTTCAGCGACTGCAGATGAGCCTCTTATCTGTCTAACCGCTGCTGACCCCTCACTGAGAGCCATCACAGACAGGACAGTAGAACACTTGTAAACACAAGCTAATCATTAACAATCTTTTGGTGAAGGAATTACCTGGATTTTACACCAGCCCATAAGCTGCTTTCACACTAACTGTTTTTTGAAAAAGTTAGCGCCAGCATTTTTCATTTTCATTTCACAAAACTTTCATAGCCCCCAGAATATTTTGTTGTATGAATATCTGAACATGCAATATATCAAAAGTAAGAACAGACCCTCAGCTTTTAAACAACAATAACAAAAACCATTTTATTCTAGCTTCATGCATTCTTTTTTTTTTTAATCAAATCTTGAATGTGGGTTTCATGAAAAAAAGCAACATTTTGAACAAAAAGCTGAGAAAATCATGTTTTTGTCAAAGTCTTTGTCTGGATCGGATTCAGAATGATGATCAAAACACAGATGGAGTAGATCGAGTCCATCAACACCCCCAAACCTTCACAGTCATTTCCTCCTCATGGGACATTTCATTCAGTTAGGCAGTTTTGATTTTTATGTTGTTGAATGTTTGATCATAGCGTTATTTTCCATAAGCAATGTTTCTATCACTTGTTTCTCTTTCTTCTTTGTTTGTGTTTTGATCTGGAGATTCTGTACAAAAGATAGCGCCACCTACCATATAACAGTGAAAACATGGATTGCTGGAAAATTCAGTGGCAGGGAAAGAGTTAAGGCCAATTCACACTGTGCTGACAGACGCCCACCAATGTGGACAATCGCCAGATTATATGCTGTAAAGAAATTGTAATTTTACAGTATAGTTTTACTGTTTATTTTACAGATTTTTCCTGTATTTTTTAAAAATATAGAAAATATTAAGAAAAAAAGTACAGAAACAGACTGTGAATTTGCATGTCTGTCACCTCTCAGACATTCCACGATGTGACAAACACAGATTCAGCATGTTCAGTCTGTTAAAACAAGCTCCGACGGACACAGACAGAAATAATACACTTATCTGACAAAACCAGACAAAGTGTCTGTGAATTGGCTTCTATAGGTAGCTGTTCTGCTCAATTCTGTGGCATTGTCAATGGTCAGTTCTTGAGTAAAATGGATGATGTCCAGTTGCTTTGTTGCGGTGAAATTAAAAAAAGTGTGCCTAATTGTATTGAATTGTATTCAAATCTTTAAATATATATATTATGTTATAATATTAATTAAAAAATACTTAAAGAGAGTAGACTGTCATGACTGTTTCTTAACACTCTTAAGTACAGTTTTAAAAAATAATAATTATAAAAATTCTATAATTTTATCTGTAGTGTTATTTGATACATTTAAAGTTAATTTGTTTTCAATGTGCTAAATTGCAACTTCACAACAAATGCATTTGACATTAAAGTATATGTAGTTTACTGTAAATGCTTGTCAGTACATTTTAGCAGTACACTTTATTTCAAAGACAATACAAGTAATTATGAAAGGTGTACTTTCGTCCTACTGAAGTGGGTAAAAACACTCTTAAATTCAGCTAATTCCATTTAATATAAATTTTAATTATAACACTTTTTTATTTAATTGTAAATAACATGCAGTTATGTGTTCGAATACATTAAATTCATTTCAAACTTAAATATATTCATAACATGTATTTACATAATAAGTGCTCTTTTTAAAAGCATGCAAAAGAGTACTTGTTTTTCACAAGGTTTGTCCTTTTAGGAGCCTGATAGATGGTCACTATGAAGTTGAATGAAAAGATTGTAGTCTGTCTCCATTCAGATTGGAACTAAGGAAGCATTTGAATCATTTCCAACATGGCCACCATGCTTTTAAAGGGAGTTTGGCCACTCCTCCCACTGTCCAGTGTCCACCCATCACACTAAGCTAATATTTGTTTTCTGCCCATAAGAACTAGTTCCAGTCAGCTGAGAGTGTTGGCACGGCCGTATTGTCACACATTGTTATTTGCCTGGTCAAAAAAAGTTGTTATTTTTGTGTAGGAGAGGTGAGAGTGATTGAATGTGTAATGCAGTGTTTCTGTGTAGTACGGCAGGTGTAGGACAGCATCTCTAATAGCGTGTGTTTAAGGTTAATGTGTCTGGATAACTCAAGCTCTATTATGCTGTGGAGTTCCTCTCAGCGCTCGCACTCATGGGCTCATAGAAAGTGCTAGTTGACCTGTGTGTGCCACATCTCTGATTCACTTAACAAAACAAACTTCAACTGTAATGGCCTGTTGAAAAAACATGGCTGCAAATGGCTTATCATTGTCTAGTGGAATTTAATCACAAGGGAGGCAGCACTCACAGCCATCACGACTGCCATAATGTCAGTGTGTGCTGAGGTTAAATGTATTCATAAATGTACAGTATGAAGAAAGAAAGCAGTCTAATTACTTATGATACTTAAATGTGTTTTTATGACACTGACCTTACATACAGCAGTCATTGCTTGATTTAGTCACTCAGCGATTAGCTATACCAATAAATAAATATTTCATATTTGTATTGCATTCAACTTAGGGTCATGGGGATGCTGGAACTTATCCCAGTCTCTTGGGTTGTTGACAGGGTAACACCCTACACACATACAGACATAAACACACTCAACACAGGAAGAACTTGCAAACATCACAGAGAAAGGCCTTGCGGCTCAGCCCGGACTCGAAATAGGAACCTTCTTGCTGTGAGGCAACAAAGACGAAACAAACCTGAAAACTTATGGAAGAAATTTTGTGGTCTAATGAGACCAAAATTGGGTTCTTTGGCCTCAATAGCTTTATGTTAGCTTAAAACAACATATTAACAACCAGGGCTCCAGACTGCACCTAAAATGGTCGCATTTGCTACTAAAAATATTAATTTGCGAGTGATATTTTTGCTGAGGTCGCCACTGGCGACCATACAAATTCACGTTATGACTGTAAAATGTGTTTGTTATTTGCGTGTTCTGTGACCAGTAGCCTATCACATCATTTGTTGTGTTGACGTAATTAAATGAGATGCTGCATGTGAAAGTTTCACACACCAAACAGACACCAAAGAACTAGCGCTGATGAAAGCCGACTGTGTTGTCACCTGCGACCGTGCAAAAAAAAGCTGCATTTGAACACACCGTTCTGCTCCTTCATAAAGAAGACAACTGCTTATTTCTTCATATAAATTTGTCTATATTCGTCATTCAAATGGGGAAACCGTCTCTGCAGACTGCAGATACACACAATGCAGCGCATACTTACCTCTTTGATTATCAGTCATGCTGTTCACTTTCATTATTCCACTCCGCTCATGTTCATCAGATCAATTTAAGGTCATAAAAAGTCTTCAGTACCTCAAATGGTATAACAAGAGTATTAATGATCATTTTAAGGCGTCTTATATTTTGTGGATGGAAAAACAAATTGCGGTACTGCCTAATGTGATTATTAACTTTAATTTCATTAAATAAATGTGAGCGCTGCATGTTTTAAAGTCAAAAGATGGCGCTGTTTCGCTCTAGCAAAAGTGCTTCAGAGCAGCTCGCAATCAATCATTAGTGCACATTTGTCAACCGATTGCTTATGAACTAATGCTGATCAATTTTGACAAAGTTTACTTTATATTATTTATATTATAATGTCTTGTAAACAGTTGTAACAACGTCATTTTTTTTTTATCTTTTTATCGTATGAACTTGAATGAGCAAAAGTAAACCACAGACATTTCAAAATAAGAGTCCCGCTGTATTTCGGCCTGTTCATTAATCAAAGTCAGGTAGTATGTATATCTATTTCCCCTGTCTGTTATTTGGTTACACAAACAAAATTATATATATATATATATATATACATACATACACACACACACATATATATATATATATATATATATATATATATATATTTCCATATTTTTATATTTATTTTCATTTGATTCAAAGTAAACCGTTGTAGTTTCAGGAAGGAAAGACTAAGAACATTATTTGACACATATTATTCAATATAAAGATTTTACTAGCATCAGGGTTATTATAGTTAACAAACCATTAAAAAAATTTTTTTTTTATTGCTTGAAATAAATGTTAATTCTGAAATAAAAATTTATACAAACTAAACAGACATGTTTAAAAACAACAAAAAATAAAACAAAAAAATATTAAAACTTAACGAAAAATGAAAGCAGAAAATATAAAAATCTAATCAGATTTAAAATATTAACAAAAACTATAAGTATGGATAGTATTAAGTGAAAATAGTGACATTCATTTCCCAGAAAAGTCACAAGATGAAATGCTGAAACTGTAAAGGGAGCTATATATAAACACAACGGGATGACTAAAAGTAGCCTAAGTGATTTAAAAATTTAAATTCATTGTTGTGTGGCTCTTAAAAAAAATTATTTGGCGCCTGTTTTTTCCCCCTATAAGAGCCAATGGCTCCTTGGTGAATTTTTTTTTGTCTGGAGCCCTGAACAACATTCTACAACTAGGAATCAACTAAGACTTCCCATCTACAGATCTTTAAGAACTCTTAACAGAATATGTTTGTTGAAATGCAGTTTCCAGCTGAAATGAACACTAGAGGCAGTAAAACACCAAAAACTTTTATTCCTGTTCCTTTATTAATTATCGATTAAAATTATCGATTATTTTAAATATGTGTTTAATGGCATCTTTTTATGAATGAAGGCCAGCATTACTGATACTAAAACTGATACTGATGTCTTTATGGAATTGATTTAAAATAAACAAACAAACAAACAAAAAAACATTAATTATAGACATTCAACATTACATTATAACTAAAAGATGCCAATTTCAACATTTATTAGGCTTTAAAAAAATAGCAACTTTTAATTTAAGTGAACTTAATACAATCTTTACATAAACCCATTATTATAAATGTCATATTTACCTTTGGCATTATTATGTCTAACAGGAAATTCCTTTGTTCTTTGATTAACATTAATGACAGACATCACAGCAACTGGTTTATCAGGCTGCAGTGACTTTAAGACCTGCCATTGCTGAACATGGTGCGGATCTGACGTGCATCTCATTTTCTCACAACTCTTAATAATGTCTTATAAATGTTCATTTAAGACATTATTTAACTCATTTAAGAGTGCTCTTATAAGATACTCGACAAAACTGGCATTTTGGCATAATTCTATGTGTTATTGTTTGTTCAAGTTTGAAAGAGAACTCAAAACTGGCGCAAGTCTTAGGCGCCGTTTACACTTGTGTGTTTTAGTTTTAAAATGGCGTTTTAAAATGAAAACGATCCTCGTCCACACTGGCAATTCCACAGCGTTTCAGAAGCGATCTCTGTCTACACTACATGACCGAAAATGCATGTCACATGACCGTTCATACACACTGGGCAAGCGCATACAAATGTAAGCAGTTGCCTCTTGCGCATGTAGGTAGCTGCAGTATTAAAAAAAGCAGAGTTTTCCTGCACAATGGCTGCTAAAAAAGACAAAAAATCCAGCAAAGACTGCAGATCACTCTCCATGTTATTGTTTACACGGTCGTCAAGGATACGCAGAGCGAACTTGAGCAGCCACGCCATCATTTCAGAAGTCTCCGTTTTGGTCCATTTACACTGAAACGCAACTCCGCTGTTTTCAAACTAAAATGGGGTCTGCAGCGTTTTCGAAAGTCTCAGTTTTCGAGGTTTGAAACGCCGGCGTAGTGTAAACAACAGGCGTAACCATAGCAAAACGTATGCGTTTTAAAACGAAAATGCACTAGTGTAAACGGGACCTGTTTGTGTCACACAGACACGGCATTCACAGACAGTGTGTTCTCGTTTGTCTTGTGGCGCTTGAATGGTTTAAAAGCATTTGCGTGAATAAGAGCGTGATCATATCATGTAATGCTAGCCAAATATGACAGACAAATCGGATGCTGCGCTAATTATGACAGCACTACATTTTGACATTTGCATCACATAACCAGTTCCATATATAACATAGTAAACTTGCTCAGTAGCTCACCTGGTACAACACTACACTCGCAATGTGGAGCGCTTGGGTAAGAGTCCTGTGAAACACAAATTATGACCACTTGTAGAAACAAGCTAAAATAGCATGGTTGAATCAACAAATGCATTTGCAAATGCTTGCTTTTTGCTAACGCCGGGTTTAGTGAAGGTGGTAGGCTATTTTCAAATGCAATAAAGCGTTAAACTTTTAGCACCACTTACTGGATATATTTCTGAACTGCCATAATACAGACAACAACCAACATAAAATGTTTTCAGATTTATGTATATCTGTTCTGGATAAAATTGGTATTGATAGAATAATATTATGTATATGATAATATACATATATTATGGACATGCTCATATGCTCTTTGAAATGGTTGTCCTGGCTGTTTAACGATAATAGTGGAGACTAATGCACTGTATCGCTGTACACTACACAGTTAATGAAGTGGTGGCTGGTTATGCCTCAATCTTGCTGTGTGATTGATGCCTCTTTCAGATTTCCTAATGAAGGAGGTGTAAAACAGGTTAATACTCCTTTTAAATGTAAATGATGTCCTGCTGTATGTGTTTTACGGCCTTTAGTTGGTAAAATCTCGTGGTTTGACCAGACTCAGGAGAAGAAGCCTGTAGAGGAAGTGGTCCGTGGTGGTTCAGGTGGTTTGTGGTGGTTTGTCTGTAAGTGGGTCAGATGTAACAGTGTTAATCCCCTAGTGTGGTAAGATCAGGTTAGAAAGGAAGGAGTCAGTGACAGCACTGTTCATCTTTGTTCCGAATGAAGCCTCAGGATTTCCAGCAGGCCTGTGAGCAGAGCTATAGTGATTGTAGTGAATCTCCATGTTCGAGATAAATATTTAGGAAGGCTTCATTACATGCGCCACTTTGTGTTCAGAATTTACGAGCTTACTAAGATATCTTAGTAGCCTTGTGCTACTTTCCTGTGCAGATTTGTCTTACATTATGCTTACAAAATCATTCACCAGTTATCACTGTAAAGCTGCTTTGACACAATCTGCATTGTTAAAAGCGCCATATAAATAAAGGTGACAAAGGAATAATATCTACACTGAAAAAATGGGAAAACACATATTGTCTAATTTTACTCAATCATATTATGTCTATGTGACAAAATTGTGTTTCTCTTCTAAACTTGATTTTTTTGCTTTCGATTAATGTAATTCTCTAAAAGCTGCAATCTACTAGACTAAATTATTTACGGCGAATGTGAACCAATCAAGTACTCGAAAATTATTTTTACTGAACTGTAGTTCCCAGCATGCTTTGCTTGGGACTTAATGAGGATAGTAAATATGTTGAAATTAAGTGTTGTTTTATGTGTTTTTGAGCAAGATTAGAAAAGGGGGAGACTTGATAGAGTTTAATAGAGTTTAATGTTGGAATTATTAGAACCATTTAAATTACACTGGGTTACCATTGTGGAGAAGAGTGGGGCATTTGGCTGTGGTCTGATACATTATTGCTTTTCCAAAAAAGCATTTCATGCTTAGCATTTAGCATGCTAATATGTGTTATTGCTAGCTAATATTTTGAATAGCTAGCTAATACTGTTACAGATGGACTGCGTCGAGAGGCGTGCAGATCCATAAGCAAGCTTTATTTCCAAAAACAGTGTCAAAACAGGCAAGGGTCTGACAATGTCAACCAGGTATTTAGAGGGCAAGACAAATGAGTAATCCAAAACACAGGCAGCAAACGATCATAAAACTAGGAGAACAGTCCAGGGTCAAAACACAGGCAAGGCAAGAAACAAGGAACACAGAGACAAGGTCAAAAACAAGGCTAAACAATACTCAGCCATGTGTGTGTTTGAGTGCAGCTCATAAAGTGTCACTGATGGGAAACAGGTGTGAGTGTGTGATTGGTTCCTAGATGGGGAATTGTGGGAAATGAAGTCCATATGATGACAATAGAACACGGACCCAGGGCACATGTAACAAATACAATCTTATAATTTGGTCACGTAACACAGAAATATAAGAAATTTAATTGATTAATCCAGTTAGGAAACCATATTAAAATCCTTTTAGGGAATCATACTAATATAATCTTATCTTATAATTCAGTCATGTGACACAAATTAAAATCACTTTGAGACTACTTAATTGGGTTATTTAAAAATGACTTCATTCTATGATGTTGAAATTATGTGAACAAATTATGTTTGTTTAGATTCATGTGGAACCGATGTACATGATAAAATCATGTAAATCCAACACACCGCTTTTTTTTTTTTTCAGAGCACTTTATGGCGTTCAGGCTCTGACACTTAAACTGTGTTTTCACTTGATTCATTTATTCATCTTTACCAAATTGCATTTCAACAAACATATTCTGTTAAATCTTAAAAATCTGTAGATGGGAAATCTTTGTTGATTGCTAGTTGTAGAAGTTGCAATATGCAGTTAAACTGTGCCAACATAGCAATTTTCTATCAGGCCAGAGAACTCAATTTTGCTCTTATCAGACCACAACATTTTTTCCAGAAGTTTTCAGGTTTGTCACATGGCTTTTAGTAGACTCCTGGCTTGACTTAATGTTGGTCTTACTTATGGGCGGTGTAATAAACTTCTAATGAGCCAGAATGTGAAGTGAATGCAGATACACAGAACTCAACAGTAAGGATTTGTTTTTCTAAAGGTCACAGCTCACTTTTGCTGGAAAATGACAATAATGCCCAACATTACTGATTGGTTTGTAGTTATCAACACATTCTTATTGATGCTTCCAAAACTGTTTCAACAATCTTAATAAAACACTCTTATATGCTAGCCAGCTAGATAACATTATCTTGATGAGAGATTGTCAGAATTTATGACAATGTTTAAATTCACCAGGCATAAAAATGGATGTACTGTACATGTTCAGTGAATGTACTGTCAGATTCTGAGTGGAAGCACAGCACTGACCTAAAAAGGGCAAGTGACAGTTCCGTCGACTGACTCTAAACTCTCTCACACTGGCCCTGGGTCAGCAGGCCATCCCTTTTGTATTGGTCCAATTGGGACTCATACTCTTAAATATGCACATACAAGCATCGAGTAGCATTCAACATAACTCAAAGGTCATTGGCTAAATGCTACTACAAAATGAGACACTAGCCGCAGAACACAATATCAGGTTTGGTGACACTTAACAATGCAAGTCAAGTGACATCATTTGTGTGGCCTACATGTAGAACTGCTGTTCACAAAGCAGAGAACAAAACACAAGCCCACTCTGAGTACACTGAGCAAGCAGTGGAGCCGATGTTGAGACTCATCAAGCTCAATCTCCTCTTGTCGTGTAGGGATTTTTTAGCCAGTTAGTCCATTCTGTTGTTTTCCCAAAATGGATGTCTGTTTTCAGGAATTTTTATAATCAATTGTCATTAAAATTAATGGTCATTTAATTGATTAATCATTGATGTTAAGACCACAAACACTACAGCATTAATTGCATTGTGCACATTGTATTCAGTTCAAAAAACAGAGATGCTAATGCAATTTCTTTCCAGCGAGATTGCTGAGGTCTGGACAGTGGTCTCTTGGTCCTTTTTTCCCCCCTGACATCTGTGTTCTTGCTCTGTTTGGACAGCCTGATCCTATCAGTGGCTCGGTTATGTTTTGCTTTTTTTTGTTACACTTGACGTTGTGGAGCTCCAGAGCTCTTGCATTTGCAAGATTCAGAGCTTTTGCATTTCTGTAACCTCTCCAGCTTTTGTCTACCTGACAACTTCCTGTCAAAGTACCACAAGATGATTTTTTATCACACAGGATAGATCTTATCTGTTGTTGTTGTAGCAGGGAGGCCTCACATAGTCACTGATATTTATTGTACAGTGGTGCACAGTGCGGGTGTACCTTCTTAATGTAAAAGTGTGATATCTTGCACAATGGTTGCGTTTGAAACAACAGTCCATGTACAGTACAGTTTTGTGGCCATTATACAAAAATATTTGGTCACAGAATTCAGACAATCAGGGTCAAGTGTTCCAGAGAGCTATAAGCTTTAAAAAGTACTGTATCACTTATGGACATTTAGGAATTTGTGATTATTCTTCTGACAACAGAGGAAATGAAGGGAAGAATAGGAAGGGTTTTTTACTCTTCTGACAGTGGACCGTGGCTCAAATCGAGTCCACTGTACGCTGTTCTCTCTCTTAATAGCATGCTAAGAACAGTAAATGTGGGACCTTGCTGAAGAATGTTGAGTGAACAGATGGTTTTAGATACTTTATAAGCCTTTCTAACTCCTCACACACACGCACGCACACACACACACACACACACACACACAATGTTTGCCTTCAACTATCTACTATCTATTATCTACTATCTATTTGTCTCCCTTCAGCTCAGCATATGTGGTTATTGTTAGTGATGATGGCTAAGGGATGTATCAATATTACGATTGCTGATAGAGTTATAACTTATACCAATAACCAATAACTGCCAATAGTCCTGCACTATAACTTCACTAAGTTATCAGACTTTCTTGAATAAAATACAATATTTGGTGAAAAAATCCGACAGATTTAAATTTAAGGATGGACCTAAGCCATATCCATAGAATAAAATATCATTGCACATTTGGGTGTGGGCTATTTTAACTGATGGACCTGTGCACAGCCACTAAAAACACCCTAGCAACCACCCAGAACAGCCTAGCCACTGCATAGCAGCACTCTGGAAACCACCCAGAAAACCCAAACAAACACATAGCATCATGCTTAAAACACTTACGCTAAAGAAACTAAAACAGAATATCTTTCAAATTCCCTAGCAACTACCCAGAACACCTAGCAACCACAAAGAATACCATAGAAACTGCATAGCAACACCCTGGCAACCACCCAGAAAACCCAAACACATAGCATCATGCTTAAAACACTTACGCTAAAGAAACTAAAACAGAATATCTTACAAATTCCCTAGCAACTACCCAGAACACCTAGCAACCACCCAGAATACCTTAGAAACTGCATAGCAACACCCTGGAAACCACCCAGAAAACCCAAACTAACACATAGCAACATGCTTAAAACACTTACGCTAAAGAAACTAAAACATAATATCTTACAAATTCCCTAGCAACTACCCAGAACATCTAGCAACCACCCAGAATACCTTAGAAACTGCATAGCAATCACCCGCCCTAGCAATCACCCAGAAAAAAAAAAAGACTTACACTAAAGACACTAAAACAGATTATAAGATTATAAATGCTTTAGCAACCAGCCCGAACACCTTAGCAACTACATAACAACACACTGGTAACCGCCCAGAAAACCTTAGCAAGTAGCAACCACAGAAAACCCAAACAAACACATAATAACATGTAAAAACACTTATGCCATAGCAGTAGGCGTATATGGTATATGAAACTGTCATCTCCTGTGGTGGAGTGTGTGCGTATTGCTGTAATCTGACTGTGTGTGTGTCTGCTGATGTTAGTGTTCTTTAATAAAGCTTCAGTGTGTATTAAGCATGCCCTCAGCATAAGACTGATCCTCTATCCTAGCAGCCATCATCTGGGTATGTTACGAGTGATTTTAGCAGCTAAGCTCAGAGATTGGTACGGGTGGCTCAGACACATAATGATGTAGTGCGCTGTGCCACCTGGTGGGTATTCACTAGGGCAGAGCCATGGAGGAATAGAAAGGCGTGGGCATCTTATGAAAGAGAAAGAATACACTCCTTATGAGAAATCCCTTCTGTTACTCCTGTCACCTTTTATACAGTTTTGCTGGCAATTAATTGTCATAAAATACTTGAGATTTCTTTCATTTCATCGATTTATATTGTTGTGTTCGTGTCACGTACAGATGTTTCACGGGGTAGAATAAGATTATAAGTCATATTATAATTAATAAATACCATACACTCTATAGCCAGAATGATGTGGACTCCCGAACACCACACTAGTCAAGGTCAAGTTCTTCCACTTCAGACTCATATCCTACGCTCATAGACTGCATATGACTCATGTGTCATATCTTCTTATGGAGATTTTTGGATATACATGAAATAAGGTGAACACGGAGTGCCTTTTGTGTATGCACAATTTGCAAACTGCACCAGTGAACTGTCTTCAGTGCACTGTCTGAGATGGACAAGAGTGCTGCATAAAAATTAGCAATTTGTGGAAATTTTATATTCGATTAAAGGATTCACTGTTACTGGCATCGGTATTGGGCCCGATACTGTGCTCATGTACCCGTTCTCAATACAAAGCTCTGATGCCAAAAAATGATACCACACAGCATGTGTACAGTGTTTGTGTCCACACAAAGGAACACTGAACAAACAACAGAGCAAACAGAGAGCAGAATGGAGATTAACAAAGATTAAGGATGTCTGCAAATGTATTGAATTAATAGAATATTAAACATATATATTCAGTATTCACATCTGTATAACTGCTGTGTGGGAGGTGTTAAAACAAAGCACGCTGATTTAGCACACAGCGGCGCAGAAGCGCAAGCAAAGCACTTTCTCAATAATAATAATAATAATAAAAAGCCTGGAAAGTTTGTAGTGAAACTGTTCATTTGGATATTTCAATAGCAAAGAAAGTAAAACAATTCACATACTTTCTAATGTAACTTGAGAAAGAGAGAGTGCTTCTGCTGCATGCACTTTAACTTTATTAACTGTAATAACTTTAGTACAGTTTGCTTACTCAGCGCATGTTTCATTTGGATTAAAGATAAATCTTATATGTAAGTAAAACATTAATTGTTGCATGATTACTGTATAACAAGTAGTTCCCTGTAACATGTGATTACTGTTCTGGAGAAGCTCTAAACGTGCGCTGTGCCGTTAAAAAAATAAAAATAAAAAATAAAATGGAATGATAAAATAAACAGTGAAAGTAACAGAAACTCATACAATACATTTTAATAGGCATAATTAACCTCAAAAATGACTAAAGGTAATATCTATTTACTAAACAAATCTGACCAACTAATATGATTCACGAGTATTCAATAAGTATCGTCAATACAAATTCAATGAAAATAGCTATTGGTATTGGTATCGGTATCGACAATACAAATTCAATGAAAAATGGTATTGTATCGGTATTGACAATACAGATTCATTAAAAATTGCCATTGTATCCTAATCGAGAACAAATTCAGTGAAAATAGCTATTGGTATCGGTATCAACAAAAAAAAATTCAATGAAAATAGCTATTGTCATCAGTATCAACAATACAAAATCAGTTAAAAAGGTATTGTATCGGTATCGACTATACAAATTCAGTGAAAATAGCTATTGGTAGCGTTATCGACTATACAGATTCAATAAAAATTGGTATTGTATCGGTATCAACAATACAAATTCAATGAAAATAGCTATTGGTATGGGTATCGACAATGCAAATTCAATGAAAAACGGTATTGCATTGGTATCGACAATACAAATTCAATAAAAATAGGTATTGTATCCTTATCGACAACAAATTCGGTGAAAATAGCTATTGGTATTGGTATAAAAAAATTCAATGAAAATAGCTATTGGTATCGGTATCGACTATATAAATTCAATGAAAATAGCTATTGGTATCAGTATCGACTATACAAATTCAATAAAAATAGGTATTGTATTCTTATCAACAACAAATTCAGTGAGGATAGCTGTTGGTATCGGTATTAAAAAAAATAAATAAATGAAAATTGCTATTGTTATCGGTATCGACAATACAAATTCAATGAAAATAGGTATCGTATCAATGATACAAATTCAATGAAAATAGCTATTGGTATTGGCAAGTACCAAACTGCAAATTGCAATAATCACGTAATCGTGATCCAATTATGAAAGCGGCAGGTTATGTAGTAGGCAGCAGGTCTGCTTCTGTTTAATTCGGAGGAGTCACATCAGTGTGTGTTTGTGTGTGTGTGAGGAGACCCTCTAGCTCTGGCTGTGGACAGAAAATAGGTCAGGGAAAGGTTTACTCACAATGCTTTAAAATGTTTAATGTTTGTTGCCCACAAGAGAGAGGGAAAGAGCACTCACAGCTGGAAATACAGCCCACCCACTCCATCCTAATGTGACACGACAGAATGAGTCAATTAGAGAGGGAATGACCATGCAGATGAGTAATGAAATGAAAAGAGAACACTAGAGGATTTATTCAGTCTAATCTTTTTAAACATTCTGTTGTCACGATTAATGTGTTCATCTGGGACATGCTCTCACCCACATGCATTTCACTTTAAGTTTGCTCTCTATAAAGAGTTTCTCTTTGTATATTCAGATCTGTGATATGCAATGTTTACTGTGCATTACATAATTAGATGTGGGATTTTCTTGGCATATTCTCAGGAAAAAAATACTTTTATGATGTAGGAAAAACTTTGTGAACTTTTAAAGAAATAATTTTCCCACCTCATGCCTACCATCGCTTGATGGGAAAAATATCTCAAGTCTATAATGTTAATATGTTTTTCCCCATAACTCTGTTGAACTAGTAAGTATTATGAGGCTAATGTAAGTGTAATAAATAAAGATTGTAGAGAAACTTACCTTTGTTTGAACCATGTGGTCAGAAAATATTTTGAAAAAGTCATCCCTCAAAAATGATAATTAAAACCAGTAAGGGAATTGTCACAGTGTAACAGGGTTGAAATAGAAAGTCAAGACAAATGCAAATTCTCACAGACAAACACACAAACACAAAATAAACAAAATTTAGGTAGAATACCTAAATACTTGGGGAAAAACATACCTGATAAAAAAATAATTCAAATGGAAAATAAAAAATTAATGTTTGAATTAAGGTGACAAAGTTTTTATCATCATGAAATTTTGTAACTTCTACTCATTGATGCTTTTTATTTGCTTAAAGATTTTCCAAGTAGTATTCTATAAATTCTGACTTTCTAAGTTGAATGGGCTGTGGTATTAAATGTAGCTGAGGGAAGCTGGATATAAACGGCGGTAAACGGCAGCGTCTTCAACTGTCCCAATGAATCAGAGCCTGGCAGGCAGGTGCGACTGTGATGTTTGTGTGATGATACACGTCTGTGCCTCTGACATGTCAGATTATCAAACATCCAGATGCAGCGCACATGACGGAAGGACATCACTCCACTCTCATTGATTATCCCGCCCTGTCAACTTCCTGTCACACTCAATCCCATGCCACCACTCATTTCAGCTTACTGCCATCCTCCAACCACTCCACCAATCCAAGCACACCTGCGCTGATGGAGGAGGAGAATGAAGAAATTACAGTCGAGGACATATTCAGTCAAGTCAGCCCACAGATTCTCCATTACGACACAGTGTGGCTGTGCCAACTGGATGTGCCAGTTTTTTAAAGTAAACTGTGGGCTAAACTGTTAAAGAGTTCAAGCACTACAAGTGATGTCATTCTTGAGTTTGGGACAGTTCGCTCTACAAGGATCTGCGCTGAATGGCTGCTTTCTGAAACTTTGAGCACATTTAGAGACAGAGAAGACTATCACAAATTATGTTACAAGCATCATGTTTTCAGCTAAAGTGAAATGGTCTGTTGCAGCCCATCACTTATTCACACTTACAAATAATCAGATAGAGTAAGAGAGTATGCGCATTTGGCTTGTTGTCCAGGGAAGGGCTCTGAGTTCGTGAAGTGAAGCTAACTTTGGATTCAGACGTACCTTGATGCCTTCCTACCTTGGAATATGTCCTCCGAAGGCAGCATTTTTCAGTTTTCAGATGCAGCCCCTGTATCTCCATTTTTTTCCATAAATCATTACTATTGGTCACTCTTCACGTCTGTCTGTGGGTTTTGCAAATATTTAACCAATGAAAAGTATTAAAAAGAGCTTGTGACTAAACATCATAACTCCAATGGATCCTCAAACTGTCAGTCAAACCTCATAACTCCGCCCCGCCTCTATCGTGAATGAAGTGCCAGGCACAGTTTGGAGCATCTCAGCTTGTTTGCAATGCAAAGGTAAATAAAGAACTGGTTCTTTGAATAAGTAAAGTGTTTTCTTTACTGTAGAAACACTATATATAAAGGCTAAAGTTTTACATATTTGAGGAGCGGAGAAGAGTGCCCTAGTCTAGCATTTGTCGTCAAGTCATAGCCAATACTGTAAATACTTAAATAGCCTTTAATAACATGAGATTTTGGCCAAATGACAGAAACATAGAGTGCCCACATAGCTATAGTAAACTTCATAGCCTGTAAGTTGATGAAAACGTAACATGATGCACTTATTACCTCAAATGTGACCATTTTAATGATGGATAAAACACGTATGTCCGAAATTCTCAGAAATTTGCTGGTCAAAAACCTTGTAACTCCATTTGAGCTTGATTTTGGTAAAATGTTAATAATATAATGCCACATCCAAGTGTCTGACCATATATAAAGCCACAATATCAAATTTGACAACACTGTGTTTAATAATTAAAAATACTTGGTAACACTTTACAATAAGGTTCATTAACATTACATTAGTTAACATGAACTAATAATGAACTGCACCTATACAGCATTTATTAATCTTTTTTAATGTTAATTTCAACATTTACTAATACATAATAAATCTTGTTAACATTAGTTAATGCACTGTGAACTAACATGAACAAACAATGAACAACTGTATTTTCATTAACTAACGTTAACAAAGATTAACAAATACAGTAACAAATGTATTGCTTAGTGTTAGTTCATGTTAGTTAATAGATTAACTAATGTTTAACTAATGAACCTTATTGTAAAGTGTTTAAATTTCCTGAAAGTTATACTTTCTTTCTTTTTTTTTTCCACCAAGATATTCTCCAAAAATTTTTATGAATTTTGAAAACAATCACCAGAATTTAAAAGCAAAAGTTAGGCTATAAATGTAGTTAGGCTACAGCATGGTTGGATGACTTCAACGTCATCACCACTAAGCCTTCGACAACTCTTTCGATCTTTATTTAAAATGATTATATTTATATTTATTTAAAACATGATTATAAACACAACAACGCTGTAAAAATGGACTAGTGAATAGATGAGTTTTTGTGTTTGCCATTTATTATTAACTAGCTGGCTCTATGGTCAAACAAACAGATTTTTGATGCAAACAAATATTTTATGAACAAATTGTTTTTTGATAGCACCACAGAGACACAGTGTTTATACTTTTTTGGGTGAACAATCCAGGAATTGCTTACTTATGATTGTCTGAGCATATTAAACTGGGAAAAAAAAAATCACACAGCAGCTTTAAAGCAAAGTTTCAAGTTAATATTAAGTAGAGTCATTTTGGAGTAGTGCCTTAGAGAACACATTTAGTATAAATGCTTACAAGTGCCTGTCTGTGTGTTGTACTTGCATTTTCCAATGTTCTTTGAAGCATCATGGATTAAATCAGATGCCATCATGTCATGTTACCACCACAGCACTTTTTCTCAAGGGTAAGTTTTGTCACGTCAAAGAGAGTTTTGTAACTGCAACTAAATAAAGTTAATATCTTGAAACCTGGTCCCTCAGAACCTTGAATGCATCCATCCGGTGAAGGTGAACTGAATCTCCGAACACAGCTCCCCACCCTGTTCCTCAAAAAACACAGCGGCTAGCAATTTCCCCCCACTGGGATGTGACTCACTTGTTCTTCTCTGGAATTACGGCCCAGAAACAGCACTGCCGTTTACCGTCAAATTACCCTCCGGAGTGTGTCCTCCTCTCTTCTGTAGTGTCAGCACATGGTCATTACATGCCCAGGAGGAGCTGTTCACTCCAGAGCAGCCACATCTATGTTTAGCTCTTCACTGGGTTTCATTCACAGCTCTTCCTGAGCGCATGACACTCGTATGTCCAGGCATGTTTGATCATGATGCAGCGCAAAATATGACACAACCCCATGTCATCCTAAACCAGACTTTCGTTCTTGCGTGGAACAAAAAAGATGTTTATTAGAATCTTCATGCTACTCTCTTCCGTACAGTGAAAAACGTACATTGACCAGGGGCTCCAAGAAGCACCATCCATAAGACATTTGCACCATATTTCAAATCTTCTGACACTTTGTATGAGAATTTTCACTTTTTCCTGCCTATGCAGCCTTGGTGATGTAAGCAGAATACTAGATAACTTCCACACTGTCACTATTTACTGTAAACTTCAAAATCCATTCCAAACTATGATCCAAAATGACACATCTCCGTGATATTGACATGCTGGAAGGAGATACACAGTGATCTGAATGATCTGCTTGGTTGCCTTGGTGACAGAAGGGTGGGTTGCCTTGAGAAAGGCAGTGGAAAATACACCCACGCATGGAGCAGGACACTCACACACATACACACACACAGAGAGAGAGAGAAAGGCCAGCAAGCACTGAGAGTAAATGAACAGAGGCAGAGGGTCCACAGAGACAGGGGAAACTGTCTTTTCTGACATCACACGCATCATTTCCTGCTGAGCAGCACACTTCTGTGGGCTTCGTTGCATTGTTCCTGCCGGGGTTATTTGCCACCCTTCAACAGGCTTGTCGTGTTTCCAGTTTGCTTGCCTTGCTGCAAAACAGTTTCAGAGTTTCTGAAATGATTGATGTGCTAACCTAGTGAAGCCTGCTGCAGTGAGCAACCTACCTAAACACCATTTTTAGTCACCATAGACACTCCCAAAGTTAGTCAGCAAAACAGTGTTGCCTTAAAAGTATGCAATCAAGGAATGCAGCTTCACTGTAATGAACAGGGAAATAAAAGTGGTAATGTTGCAAAATGAATCAATTATGAAACAAATTCATTTCTCTACAATAGTGCCATTGTTCAGCTCAAGTCAGTTCAGTTCAAAGGAAATCATGATTAATAATGATATTTCCTTTAATACTGAAAAGTGTCAAAAAGGAATATCTTAGTGTTTTATAACATTAGAAGAAGTAATCACAAAAAAAATTCTCCTGGGGATGATGCCTCCAGTCCAGCGGTGGAAACATGTCATCTTATTCATTTGGAGTTCTGACTATTTGACCCTGTATGTTTCCGGCATGTTGTTTGTACTCATACGAGTATGTAGAGTAGAGTATGTAGCTTTGCAACATACTACAGAAACATACTACTTTATGCAAACACATCTGAAAATGCTTAGCCAAACGCATTACAAGTGTACTTTTTCAATGTTCTTAACATGCTTTCTTGTGTTATCGTAGAGGTAACAAACTGGCAGTGACATTAACTTCAAATGTCTTTTATAATGTTATCATTCAGGTGTTGTAGTAAGCAGTGTTGACACTCTGTTGACTCTTACTTTAAAGGGATAGTTCACCCAAAAATGAAAATTGAAAAAATCATTTACTCACCCTCAAGTTGTTCCAAACTTATATAAATTTCTTTGTTCTGCTGAACACAAAGGAAGATATTTTGAAGAAAGTTTGTAACCAGGCCGCTTTGGGGCACCATTAACTTCCATAGTAGGAAAAAAAAAATACTATGGAAGTCAGTGGTGCCCCAGAACTGTTCAGATTCTTCAAAATATCTTCCATTGTGTTCAACAGAACAAAGAAATTTATACAGGTTTGAAACAACTTGAGGGTGAGTAAATGATGACTGGTGAATTATCCCTTTAAGTAACTTGTTCAACAAAATTATTTCATACTGTTGGTCCACAATGATAGTTGCAATGTAATGCTAAATACTTTATGCTACTGTATGCTTTAGCACCCCTTGTGGTACTGCTGAGAATATGTTGTGTAGTTGTGTTATGACGATATGAATTGCAGTCTTATATTCTGAGACACAACATTGCTTGAAATAGAGCTTAGCTAGAAATGAAACAAATCATAATGCGTTCATGACTGTTCACGTACTGGTGTAAAGCATGTTCTTAATCACTCTTCACATGAGAAGCACTGTTTGTTTAGTTAGGCCTAAAAATACCTTAAACCGGCATAACCAGCTGGTTTAACTGGTGGTTTGCTGATTTTAGAGGTGTTTGGGCACGTTAGCTGGTCAGACTGGGAGACCCGTTAAACCAGCTAAGACCAGCAAACAATTCTAGGTTGGTTTACTTTTTTCCCTCTTGCAGGGCATATACTATAGAGCTTTTCAGATTGGTCACTTTATAAGGCCTTGTGCGTGTAAGTGTGTGCGTTCGTGACTGTATCATCTGTATAACACTATCAGTTCTCTCTGATAGCTTTCACTGCTTATTTTAGCTCAGGTGTGGCGTCTCCTTCCGTCTCATGCCAAATAATCAGTCCGTTAAGAACAATGGAGATCAGCAGCCCAGCGGTAAAGAGTCCGCTCGTGTTATAGGTGCACTGGTAACCTGTCAGTCTGTTGCCATGGCGGTGTAGTTACACGGGGATAGAGTGACTGCGGGATGTGTAAACAACAGAGCGTGTCAGTTTCTCACTGCCAGACTATAACAGGATTGTTCTTCAGCCCCATGAAAGTTTGAGGAGAATTTGAAATGGAGTAGGACTCGTGTGACTGTTGATGTCGGACAGCCTGAGAGATGTGTATATGTGTGTTGTATGAGAGAAAGCAGTAACCCTACCCTCTCTCTCTGTGTGTGTGTGTGTGTGTGTGTGTGTGTGTTGTGTACTCAGTTGAGAGTAGTGTTCTTATCATGTGGCGGTCGAGTGGCAACATAGACAATAAAGGCTAAATTATTGAAAAGAAAACTGCATTACGATTCACTGCTTATTAATATTTAAAAATGTTCACCAAATCAAAGTTGTGGTGCGACAGGACAGGAAATTATATCATAGTGAGAAATTATTCAATTATTTATTTAGAAATAAATATTTAAGATGTGCACAGTTACATGCATTCAGGGTGTAAGGGAAATATGCTTTACCTTTTTGATTGATGATTGCGGCCCATTTATTGTCATTATACTTTTTTATTGTATATTTATTGTATATAAGATTTTCTAAATCATACGAAACCATCATGAATTCAAAGAAACATTTCTAAGAATTTGGCATATGTATTTTAAAGGGTGTCTTTTAAAAAAAAAAAAAAAAAAAAAGTTTCCTAACACCATGTCTACACCGGACGCGAGCGGCGCTGACAGTAAATGGATTTCCCGTTCTATTTCTGACGTAGTCCAAGTGCTTTCCAACAGTCGTCTTGTCGCGTTCAGTGTAGACAGCTTTTAGCTGTTGCGGCGCGACGTGATAAAAGTCGCGTCTGGTGTAGACGCGGTGTAAGGTGTACCAAAGTCCCTTTAAGACAAGTCATTTCACTCGGCGGCCATCTTTGAAACACCTCTTGGGCATCCAAGTGCAGCTCCTATCTCTTTGAATGGGGAAACATCAATTTCTCCAAAGCTGTTTGCCAAGCTTTCGATTAAATTTCATATTTGAAATCAATGAAATCTGACTACAACTGTCTCATAAATTTTGTTTCTAAACGCTCGAATCATGACCAAAAACTATATTTTTTAGGCTGGATCAACCTAATGCGCATGCGCAGTCCTAAATGCGCGTCTCTTGTGCCTCATTTCGGAGGCGCGCGTCTGACTGTTTCTATAGAAACGAGAGCTTCTAACTGCCGCTACAGTGACGCGATGACTTTACCAATCGGCAATTGGCTCTTATTTGGAAGGCGGGACTTATTCCGCCATATTGCGTGTTGCACTTTCTCCCATTTCATGAAAATATGAGTGACGCGTCTTGTGTTATTCTATAGTCTTTGGGTGTACTTAGAATGTTGGATTTTTACATGAATGACTGTCATAATTTAGAGATAATTGTCCACGCTGTTTTTGGCCCTCTGATTTGAGGAAAGGTCAGTTTTTAGAAAAGTTCTGATTCTGTCCATTTAAGGGTTGTGTCTCCTTTAAAACTTCAGTACAAGTTCCCACTACTGTTGGGTAACATGTTTGCACATGAAATCACCCTTACATGTGGAATTATTTTGAAATATTTTCATTAAGCAAAGGAAGTACTAAATGAGCCATTTTGGCAGTTTGGTTTCAATAAATCAATCCCTTTGTGAAAAGGTGATTATTAAAATTGTGTTATTCTTTAGTATTTCTTTTCTTTCTCTTTATCTCTTATCATTCCTGCCTTTATACTCGGGGTTCTGTTGTTATTATTAGTAACAGATACAACATTAGTAATTTGTAGTGGTTCAACGGATCACAAAACTCACGGTTCGGATCATATCACGGTTATTAAGTCACGGATCGGATCATTTTTCGGATCAGCACAAAAAAATTGGGGGTGGGGGTAACTTTCCATTTATTACTTAGCCCACTTTTAACTACTCCGATACCACAGCAGAAACTACTAGCCTAACTAATATATTAATAAAGGCAAGTGAACAGACTGTAAAAAGAACAAATACTGTACACCAATTACAAGCATAGATAAATACATCAAAGTTACAAATAAAGTATAAGGTCTAACTGTCGTATTAATTTTCATGTACAGAAATGTAGTAATTAAATGTAAAATGACACTGTTCACTGTATAAATTTAATATAGTTAAAGCTTTGTTAAAGCTGTGTTTCGTTGTTTGATTTACATGACAGACAACAGCAGGTATTTATAGGTTGCTGTCACTTTAAGAGTAAGACTCCATGCACGCACACATCCAATAGATACACATCCGAATTCTCACCTTGTTCACTTAAGACATAACCGAATGTGTTTCCGAGAATACTTGCCGAGAGGGGTATTTTGACTGACATAATGCGTGTATGTGTCCATCCAAGTGCATTTAGGACGCGAAAGAGAAATCAATGTGCAGTTCGCGAGCTATCTGAAACGCGCCTCTCTCTCTGTGGCGTGCGATACCGAATTAAATCCTCTTTTGCCTCTTCTAGCGCTGGAATGGTTTTATATCTATGTAATGTGTAAACTAGCAAGACAAAACACGTGCAAATGAGAAACTTTCACTCTATTGCGGTTAAAATTGCAATTGATCCACGAATCACATGCGCGCCGAACCGTGGGGCTTGGTCCGTACGGATCACGGATCAACAACGATCAGTTTAACCACTAGTAATTTGTGTGTATATGTATATGGATTGACTGTGTAATCCCATTAAAAGTAAACTGAGGGTTTTTACCTGAATGAGATTAACCCTGGCTCATCCAACCATTAAAGCCTCTGACAGACTGAGCTGAGTGAGTGATAGATAGACATTGCTGCAGTGCTCTCTAAGCCGCTTTGTGTAATGGGTTTGTTTATCTGTTGGCTTTTACCTGGTTGAGAGGAGAAAACAAAGCTTGTTTTGATTAATTAGAAGACACCTGATGAAGCACTATCTGCCAAGCTAACTAAAGCTAGTGATAAATCTATCATCCTTGCTGAAAAGACTCTTGAATGGTTCAGTACATGCCCAGCATGGTTGTTCTGGTGTTCATCTTGCTAGCTACACAAATTAAGAAGGCTTGTGGGGACAGCAGCAGGAACAAGCTAGACTTTATCGTGACATAATTAACATACCAGTGTGTTTGGACTCTTCCATCCAATATGAACACAGTCTTTATTGTCCATTATCACAGCAAGATGGAATCTAGGACAACTTTTCTCCATTGCTCAGCTTCCCAGATTGGTGTGGTTATTGTCAGTGTAATGTACAGTAATATTCCAGTTTGGTCTGTCCTCTTTAACTTTGTTGCTACTTGAATTTGCTAACAGAATGCTGAAAATGTTTCTCCACATAAATGTTTAATGTAAAATGTATTATCTGCATAAATCCTCCATCCTGCTTGGAGCTTTGCCGCAACAGTAAGACAGTGTTGATATATCACTTCTCACTTCTTCTTATGCCATAGAAAGCTCAAACGTAGGATTTGACATATAGGAATGCAGAAGATGTATGGAAATCAGCTAATTGGATTTACAAAAGTATAACTGGACAACATGAAGTCATGTCAATTTACTGTATTTGTGTAGTGCTGAACATCCCCCTGAAATCAATGAAATTGCAGCGTTGCTACGGATTGAACTCTGGTGTGTAGGCGTCTTTACTCCATTATAAGATCAGAGTCTGATTCACATGAAGTAAATGTTGTCTTCCCAGCAGAAATTATTTTTTAGTGTAATTGACAACAGCCCATTTCACCTTTCTACATCGGTTGACCTACGAAATTCTACTGCGGGCTGATAACACATCAAGCTTGTCCGTGGAAATGATATAGGTGTGATTTGGGAGAATTGTTGTAGTTCTGTTCACATTGCACGCTGTTGTTCTTGATTCTCATCCAAGGATCACCCTTACGTTCACTGTCAATCCAGGTGTATATCTTTCATCTAGTTCACCTCATCCCTTGAGCAATATTGATATCAAAGCTGATATTGATTATCCTTGTTGGCACAGCCACCTTTGCTTGGCCGAGACATTCAGTCTAGTAGAGGCAATGTACTGGCATCTCTTGGCGCACGGAGATCACGTCTCACATGTAGGCGGAATAATATTACACCAAAACCAGACATCTGAAACATATGGGACATTCCCCTGAAAGGAACAAATAGTCTGAAGGAGGACTGTTCCAGAATTGAAACTATTCAAAGTGCAAAGATCAAATCATTTGTCCTCCACCATTTCACATCAACAAAAGGTCTCCAGACTTCTCCAGCACTTACTTTGTTGGTCTGCTGAAGGGTTAGGCTTTTATTTAGTCAAAGGCTTTCACATAGGATTGTCGAGGCCTAGACAAAGTGCCATCTAACTCATTCTGTGCTCATTTTGTGTGTCATGGCTTCACCTGGTGTCTTGTTTAAGGTTATTCCCGTTGAGCAAATCTGTGCAGCTGCCAGCTGGGCCAGGTTCAAGTGTTACAACCTGCATGATACTGCATCCTATGCCGCACGTTCAGTGTTAGTGACACTCCAGCTGTAGTGAATCCGACAGAAATTTTGCCTAAGTAAGAACACTTTGGTTCATAGTGAATGAGACTTTTTGTGCTGCTGATATAATTTATTCAGCAGGTTGGGGCAGACAACCAGACGATTAACCCTCTGCCAGAGGGACGTTTAACAAGACTTCAAGAGCAATTACGAGAGTGTGCTATTCCAGCCAGCTCTATCTCATTGCTTTCCCTCAGCAGAGTTGTTACCAGAGAACGCAAAGTGAGGGGGCATTTTTGGATTGTCCCCCTGTGGTCCCCTTATTTGATAGACTGAATTTGCTGGTGCTGCTCCAAGAACAGATGTTGTACTTAGTAAATGGACTATTCCTAACATAATAACCACCAAATAACCAAAAATACAGCCACTCTCTCTCTTTCTCTCTCTCTCTGGTTTATCAGGCATTAGCTCTGAATTATGCTCAAGTTGCTTCTAAGCTTCCACAGCTTCACTTCTCCACATATTGTACACCCACACACAGATACGGACGGTCGTTATGTGTTCTATAAGAGAGAGATGATTATCATGCAGCTGTGTGGCATCTCCATCCCTCGGTGTCACAAATGCAGCTGAAAACGTGCTGTGAAAATGATAGATTCACACCTGCGTATATCTGCTGAGCTCTGTGACATCTGGTATGCAGGACTAATGAATTCCCCATGTGGTCTTGACAACAAACACACTAGTCTCCTGCTTTTATTTGCCTCATCGTCCCCAAGATGGTATTTAAATGTCACCATGGCCAACGGATGGTTTCCTGTTGGATGACCTGTTGGAGACTAATATGTTGTGTTTACATGTTGCAGATGGATAATTGGAAAGCATTTGCATGTGTGTTGAATTGAAACAGCATCTGCAGTGTTAAAATCCTTCCATATTGCAGTATTATTGAATAAACAAGATAATCGTAGCGCTTCTAAATTAAGACCCAATCCTGAGACTTCCTAAAGATGTCTCTGTGATTGCCTTCCTGTGTGTGGACAGTGTCAGTGGAGAGTCAGGAAGAGGAAGCCGACTGGGTGGTTGTGTTTTGGAGGATGCAAGTTGATGGCAGTAATGAACTCATGGGGAAATGAGAGAAACACACAGCAGGACACAAACTGTGCTGTCTCAAATAAACACAATTTCTCCATTTAATCGGTCAATGTTGTCTCTGCAGTTCCTGCGTGTGTGAGTGGCTTTAGCAGGTTATGCCTGCATATGAACATCTGACTGTGGGCATTGGGCAACAGATCTGTTCCAACAGATCATGTGATTGCTACATGCTAAGTGAAAAACTAATTCCAAGATGGCTGACAAATTATGAAAGCAAACAAAAAAGCAACAAATAAAATAGTCTATAGGAATCTATTGTGAGTTGAGTTTCTCCGCAAAATCTGCATTCATCTTAGACTGCATCATTCACCCACTATAATGCAATTGTTTTATTAGTTCATCACGATTAGTATGTGGCATGTTTTCATATCATCCGATCACTCATATTCGTTAATACATGTCTCATCATTGTCATCACTCACACCCAGTCTGTCATGTGTCAGGATGATGTAACTGGATGAGACGCCACACTTGACACTATAAATCTAAATGACTGTAGCCCAATATAAATTGAAGGGTGGTGTTTGTATGGAGCTGTTGACAGGGGCTGGATGGATTGGAGTCATTCCCAGCTCTTGGCTGTTTGTGGGAGGAATTTGTGCCGATAATGTAGCTGATGCTGGTGACATTTAAACAGATCTCCCCTCTCAGCTGTGTGTAATACAAGAGACCAGCACAAGAGAACCTTTTAGCAACCTGTGAGGACTTTTACTCCATTTACACTGCCTAGCCAAAAAAAAAAAAAAAAAAATCGCTGTTTGGATTTAAAGGGTTTGTTTACCCAAAAATGGAAATTATGTCGTTCCACACCCGTAAGACCTTCGTTCAACTTCAGAACACAAATTAAGATATTTTTGATAAAATCTGATGGCTCAGTGAGGCCTCCATTGACAGCAAGATGCCCAGAAAGCTATTAAAGACATATTTAAAGGGTTAGTTCACCCAAAAATGAAAATAATGTTATTTATTACTCACCCTCATGCCGTTCCACACCTGTAAGAAAAATATCTTAATTTGTGTTCCGAAGATTAACGAAGGTCTTACGGGTGTGGAACGACATGAGGGTGAGTAATAAATGACAGAATTTTCATTTTTGGGTGAACTAACCCTTTAAAACAGTTCATGTGACTACAGTGGTTCAAACTTAATATTACAAAGCGACGAGAATACTTTTTGTTCGCAAAAAAACAAAGACAAAATAACGACTTTTCAACAATATCTAGTGATGGACGATTTCAAAACACTGCTTCATGAAGCTTCGAAGCTTTACGAATCTTTTGTTTCGAATCAGTGGTTCGGAGCACCGAAGTCACATGATTTCAGTAAACAAGGCTTAGTTACGTCATAAGTGTTTCGAAGTTTCAATGGTTCACGTGACTTTGGCAGTTTCATACGCGATACGAGCCACTGATTT
The DNA here is from genome assembly GCA_037950665.1 of Hypophthalmichthys nobilis. Classification (NCBI taxonomy): domain Eukaryota; kingdom Metazoa; phylum Chordata; class Actinopteri; order Cypriniformes; family Xenocyprididae; genus Hypophthalmichthys; species Hypophthalmichthys nobilis. The sequence goes on from CM075475.1 coordinate 7,224,787, forward strand.
GAAACAAAAGATTTGTAAAGCTTCGAAGCTTCATGAAGCAGTGTTTTGACATCGCCCATCACTAGATATTGTTGAATAAAGTCGTTATTTAGTTTTTTTGGTGCACAAAAAGTATTCTCGTCTTCTTACGGTTTCTTACGGGTGTAGAACGACATGAGGGTGAGTAATTAATGACAGAATTTTCATTTTTGGGTGAACTAACCCCTTAAGAAGGCAAATACTTCATTATTGCTATGATTATTATGTTTCATGTTTGGGAACAGTTCTTCTAACCTTAATTGATGAAGTGTGTAGCTTTTCATTTCTTAAACAACCATGAAGGAAGACACATCATGGCCATGGCCAGGATGACAGTGTCAAGATTCATCAGGCTCAAATTGTGAAATGCAAGACCTTGACCAAAAATTGATGCACCTCTTGATGGAAATAACATAGCAACATTTATATAATTTGACGTGTCCAGTGTAGAAAGTCTCAAAAAGTTGAGGCACCTCATGTCAAAAAAATGTGCCCAGTGCAGATATGTAGGATGGGTTTATTATAAGCGAGAGTATTAGCCTACACAATTGCTTACTAATGACACATAGAAACACAAATAAAAGTATTTCTAATATGTTGTAAAATTGCAACTGAAAGTAGCCCTCTTTTACCTGTTGAGAAATGCCTTCACAAGCACCTGTAAGAGATGTGATTGTGATGTTCGAGTTGAGGGAGGTGCAACACACGAAAGGGGCATTTGCAAAATATGCTTTATTTTTGTAATTCTGCTAGGTGCCACTAGTTTTGCAGAAACTACATACTTTACCTTTAAAGATTGTTCTGATTGTTTCTGATTGAACAAAATCTCAAAAGAGTCAGTCTGACTATTCTGGCTGTGCTGTAGGTTGAAGCGGAAGAATAAACACATCCAAGAACTGTTATCAGAACCAAAACCGATTAAAATCTTTCAGTTCCACTATTTTAGATAATAAAACTGATTGCGAATAAGAACTGGGTTCCCCCAGAATAATTAGCACCTGTGTAAATGTAAGACACATCAAAGACACATTAAACTTTGTCGTTGTCTTTTGTTTTGAGCTGTAATATTCATGAGCTATTTATGATAATGTGATGCATCAAAGTGTATTGAATTCAGTTGTGGCATATAATGCTTTTTTTGATGCACAGCACTGTAAGTTGGTGCTGGAAAAAAGCACTATTGATTAAAAATGGCTCAGGTACAGAAACCTTGGAATTGATTTGCCCAAAGCAGCAGTAGGCAGCGTCTCACAGACTGATGGGGAAATGTTCGCTTTGGGAAAACGTTTGCTCATGGGAGCAGTTCTGCAAATACAATGCAGCATGTGTGTCTCCTTCAGGACTCTCAGAGCAATGTTTCATCTGAGAGGGAGTCAGAATCAATATGGCTGTAAATCCATTATTAAAGTGTAAAGGATGTTTTTAAGTTTTGTGTCTGAATTGCTGATAAGGAGAGAGAGGCGCTGACTGCTGTAGCAATTCACAGATCTATCAGAATAGATATTACATATAACCATCAATCCATGTAGGGTTGTTGGACATAAAAACATAATACAACAATTATTTATCTATTAATATTTAAATAAATTAGTGTGTTTAATTAATAATGAAACTGGTATCTAGAATTACAAAATTTCAGTAGTATTCAGAGGTTTGGTATTTGATATAAATATGAAACGAATGTGTTTGTTTTTTTTCTAATTTCCCTTTTCTTCTCATACACAGTGTGCTGTTTTGTGGTCCACAAAAGGTGCCATGAGTTTGTTTCGTTCTCCTGTCCAGGGGCTGACAAGGGCCCTGACACAGATGTGAGTAAATGCTTGTATTTCTCTCTCTTTACACACACACTTGCTGGCACTGCCATCGGCACTGTGTTAAAGAGCTGTGTTAAGATCCATGTCCATTTAGCATCATAGTCATCATGTAAAGTGTGCTTGCTGTGAAACTATTGTGCTTACTAAGACTTCAGCGTTATGCCTCGCAGATAGAGTCCTCCTCCTCTCTCTCTTCCCCCTGCTCTCTCTCTGTGTTTGTGTGTGTGCTTCTCATCTCTGCTCTGAGGGGCGGCTCATTATAGTGGTCAGATATGACCTGCTGGCCCTTGCGTGTCCCCTGAGTGCTGCTTACTCAGACATCCGACCACACAAGGCCAGTTATGTGTGTTTTCTTCACTAGATTAGCCTCACATTAGTGTCTAAACCACATTAAGGAGAGGCTTATGAGAGGTTTAAATGCTTGTTGTGGTTGTTTTAATGGGTCTCAATTGCTGTAAGACTGTAAGTTCAGAAGGAATTTATGCAGTATGTTCATTATGACTTTTACTTACATTAAGAGTAAAATTGCATATCATTTATTTCTTCAATAATTTTAAGTTTCCTTTTTTCCTTAGATTGTTGTGTAACTTAAAGGAATAATTTATATTTTCTGATTTCCTGACGTCAATCCAAACCTGTGCGACTCTTCTTTCTGTGAAACACAAAAGAAGAAATTCAGCAAAATTTTCATGCTGCCCTTTTCCATACAGTCTAAGCAGACTGTTTCAGTAGTTTAAAAACCACATTTAATTAACTAATTTTATTCAAGTCACAAAGATTATGTAATATCACTGAATCAACCTAAATACATTAATTTATACCACTAAAACTACATTATATGGGTTAAATTAGGAATATTAAATTCCTAATAGATCTTTAAAGTAACAAATTACAGATTACCACCTTTTTGAGTGTAGATTTGGCATGACTGAATTTTCATTTGTGAGTGACCTAACCCTTAACCTTTAACCCTTAAAGACCTAGAGCATTTTTGGGGCTCCTGACTCGCCTGCACTTTACTTTGGTTTTCTAACCTATTCTAGCAGTCAGCATCAAGTGCCATATATCATTTTGAACAGGACAACTTGCAGTTTCAGTCTAGCTCATTTAAAGTCCTAATTTTACATTTATTTTGTCTGAGAATGGATCAAATTTCCAGAATTTTAAGAAAAAAATGCCAGCAAAAAACTGCTGTTTTTCACTGTAAACTCACACAATACCTCCTGAAGTTTGGATTTTTTCCTTTTAAAAGTTACATTTGGATGTTTTTGACTTTCAGATGAAATTTTGTCTACATGTAACAATCTCTAAGCAAGCCATTTGTAACAATATTACTCTAGATAAAACTACAATATTACTCTTTAGTGGAAATCAGGTGTATTTTATTTACTGACAATGTGTCAAAAAAGGTCCAGGGAGTAAAAATAAATACAAAAATTGTTATACAACAGAACACTAAAGCAAAAGTGACTTATTAGAGAAATATATTTTCAATCTGAACATGAATAAAAACAAAAAGTGTTGCAAGTAATGAAAACAATTATGAAAATTGTCATGTGCAATAAAAATAAATAGGTTTTTTCATAAAATACACAAAATGAGAGAGAAATATAAGTAGTAACTGAACTAATAATGTAAATGATCTTCACAAACTATAAAATAAGTATTTAAATAATATAACAACCAAACAGATCAGTCCTGTGGCTGTACTCCTCACTAAACTCGTTGCATTTGATTGCGTAGCGACTCGTTTGAAAACTTAAAATTGCAATAACTTATCCGAAATGGTACTGTTTTGTCCTCATTTTTGGTTTATGCTTCATCTTTTGTGTCTCATCTTTACACTGCATTTTAAAGCATAAAGATGGGATTAGCGGCTCAAATGTTATTAAACATTTTAGAACGAATGTAGGTCTTTGAGGGTTAAACAGTATTTGATGACATGTGAATTTCTTTGTCCCAGGTTTTTATCTTTTTCTCTCAGTATATTGGAGAGGTTGGAGAGTTCCTGTCAAAAGTATTATGGTCACACATAAAAAAAAAAAAAACATGTAAAAATTAAATGGAAGGATTTTAGCCCAGCTCGGGATTTCCCAACTGACGTTTATCCATAGCATCAGCAGCAATGGGTCGTATTGGAGTGATGTCAACTCCCCTCTTCAACTGATTGGCTAGAGGAGGAGCTGTCAATATAGAACTAGTGGACCAATGGTAACGCGGCTTAATTAACCCTGATTTACATGAAACTCTAATTCAACGTTTGGAAAAGCAAGTGCAGAATATGGAAAAACAGCACAAGCGTATTAATTATTTTTCGATCCGTGACCACGTTGTTTGATATTCTGATAATTTTGCATTCATTTTTCAGTTTTGTGCAATATATTTTTACATGTGTTTTCATATTTTTGATTCACGCTCATCATTTTTTGATCCGTGACCGCAATACTTGTAACGGGAAATTAATCCCATACCATAGAGAGAGAGTGTGTGTGTTTGTGGTTGTGTGTGAGTCAGAGGGTCAGGGCTGCTGATCTCATAAGCTCTTCTCCTCCTGGTGTGAGCATGTGCTCCGACCGCAGGCTCATCTCGACCCTAAAGCTGCATCCATCCAGCCCTGCCATCATGGGCTTTCATCTGAACATTGCTCATTTCACATTTCTTTTCTCTGTTGCCCTCGTGCTTCATCTTTCTTTAGCTGATGCTCGAACCCTCATATGGATAAACCATCTTCACTCTTATTTAAAGCTGCAGTGTGCAATTTCTGAAGAAAATGTGAGTGAGTTGCGTGTGTAAGAACCTGCCGGCTAGGCCAGGGTATTGTGGGTGGTTGCCAGGGTGTTAAGGGTGTTTTTTTATTCCATTGTGTTGAATTTGTAAGCAAGTATATACTAGGTTTTTCATAGGAACTTGGTAGGCGTAATAACAATTTTATTTTATAAACTCACTTGCCTATGACCAGCTTTCACCTTTCTCTTCTGTCGTCCATTTTTAATTTAAAAGTAAGCACCCCTTATGCAAAATGGTATGCAGTTCATATGCTGTGGTTTCTAGGTAGATCAAAAAATGCCACCCTCAACTCTACACTGTTTTCGTGTAAAATTATACTATGTTCCAGGTTCATAATTGCAGTTCTTTCACAGTAAGACTTCTGTTGTATCAAACTGCACTCTCAGACAGTACTTTACTGGTCATTTTAATCAGCTTTTTACAATTGTATTGTAAACAAAGCTTGGCTTTACTGTGAGTTTACAGTATTGGAAAACACAAAAATGTGCATGTGCTATGAAGGTACCCAGCATGCAATGCGGCAAGAACAGATTATGCTGTAGAGTTTTGTTGATGCTTTTCTGTGCAGATTAACTTATATTTGGTTCACTTTTAGCAGTTTGTGTTTGCATGTTTATTTTGTAATCTTCAGAGTTTATCTTTTTTATTATTTTATTTGCTATAGCTTCACTATTGTGAAAGATCCATCTACAAGCAGTTATGATAGCAGTTATTGGTAAATCTTCATTTGATTATCTTTTTTCATATTCTAGCTTGTCATTGTTTTAACAATTTTTTTTATTTGTCACACTTCTGACTTGGCTAGATCAGAAATTTGAATATGAATAGACAAGGTTTAAGATCACCATTATTATAATTAATTCCCTTACTTGTCCAAAAATAAAATACTCATAATTTTCTTCATCATCCAATCTTTCCAACTTGTGTACACTATACCAATGTTTACGCTTGTTTTTTTGTCTTTGTCGATCTTTCTGTCTTCTTGCTTCAGACCTTTTTCTGCTTCTTAGGCCGTACAAGTACTGATTCTCCCGTTGTCTCAGAGAACACGATATGACCTCCACCATGTAGAATTAAAAATATTTTTATAAAAAACTCTCTTCATCTCATACAGTCTTCATCTCATGTGAGTGGACACTCTTTTTTTCTTAATGTGTAAAACTTTTTTTCTAAAGTACTGAATGCAAAGGATGCACAATATTGGATTTTTGCCGATATCTGATATACCAATTGTTTTCAACAACACCAAGTCTCTCCTGTTCGAGAATTATAAATGAATTATTTCAGTTAATATTGAGCAAAAACTATGTTTTTCATTCTAAGGTCTCCTTACCAAAAGGTTTCTTGTTAGAGCTAAATAAATGTTAGTGAAGTTCTAGAGCGCTATGGCCCAATCCTGTTCCTGGAGATCTACCTTCCTGCAAAGTTCGGCTTCAGCCCTGATCAACACACCTGTCTGTAATTATCAAATACTCCTGAGGATCTTAATTAGCTGCTTCAGAAATGTTTGATCAGGGTTGGAGCTGAACTTTGCAGGAAGGTAGGTCTCCAGGAACAGGATTGGGCACCCCTGGGTAGAGAGTAGAGAGTGACTGTTGACGGGTATCGCACACCGGACATGTCCTTTTGTTCTTGCATTCACAAGTTCAAGGCGGGCTCCAGACTAACATTTGAGAGCAGAAGCACTGGTGCAACTAAGTTCTACAGATGGTGGCACCAGCACCTGATTTGGTTGCATGGGGGCTGGGGAAATGCACATTTGACAGTAAAGCTTGAGTTGCAGATAAAATGGGCTTTATTAACAACAGTAACATGTAAAAACCAAATTTTTATAGGGAATGTTTAAAAATGTATTATTATTTTTGGTCATCACATCAAAAATAACATTTAAATTTGGATAATATTTAGAGCTTTGAAGTGCTGGAAAAAGTGTAAAGCACTTGAAAGTCCTTGAAAAACTCTCAAAAGGCTGTACGACCCCTGAAATGAATAATGTAAAAGCATTTGACTGTTTCTGCCACAATACCATGGTTACAGTTAGCATTACTACATTAAATCCATAGTGAATGTTGGTGATTTGTGGACTGAAAAGCCTTCTATATCTTGTTCATTCATGGCACAGTGTTCCTCCTGGTTTCCCTGTCAGATCTGTTCGATCTGATATGATTTATAACAGATAATTCTGTGCCGAATTTGAATGCTTCTCTCTAGATCTCTCAGCGATGTTATTAATAATGTGGCAAATTAAAACGTCATGCTGATAATATTATGCATCCCTAAATGTTACCATCAAAAAAAAAAAAAAATACACACTTGACCTTTAAACTATACAGTACTATATCTTTCATGCTGTTCATGCTGTAGGCTAAAAAGATTGATTAAATGTTCTTTAATTTTGTGATTATGTACAGAAACATCTGTCTGAGGTGGGCTTCAAACAGATCTACAGCGTTGTGCGTCACAATCAGATAAAAGTGTTTCTGCATCTGATGTTTACAGCATTTCATATGCAGCTTTGATTTCTACATGTGGATTAAATTGGAACAAATGATCTGTCAAGTCCCCAGAGATTCACAGTGTCTTTCTGTCTTCAGAGCCTCTGAACATATTGATATCTTCATCACTGGCCTCCACTGAGGCTGGATGTGGAGTATCTTTCAAGCCATTAGTGAGAACTGTTTATAATGAGCACTTTAAACACTCACTCTTGGTTAAACAGGCTGCTTAAAATAACAAGACGCATCACATGGTACTGTAAATTATCATTCTTAATAAAATTATGCTGTCTTTCGCTAAACAAAAAATCGTATAATCTAATTATTACAATCTGAAATACTGCTCTTTTCCCAGTGTGTCATTAGCTGTGAAGTTTTGCTCTTTCTCAGCTGTGATTGTGAAGTCACAGTTACGTGATTTTTCTCCTCACTGAGGGAGAGCGGTCTAATTGACATGACAAAAGAAAGATGTGATTTCACAAGTACAGTTCCAACTCACTGCTCGCATACAGATGGAGCTCTGACCTCTCAATTTAAAGAAGATTTTACACAGATCTAAGGCCAGTTCCATTTAGTCAGCTCTCATGTAGTTCACTGAGCTGATGGATCCACTCACATAACTGGAAAGCATTTGCCTCATCTAACAAGCTCAAATCCGATTGGCTGACTTTACACAACTTCAAGGACTGTGCATGTACCAGTCATGTTTGATCATTTGACTAATATTTATTTACTGCAAATATTTTGCTAATGTTATAGTAGATGTTTTACCAGTGCCTCATTGTTCCTTTGGAGGACTCTTGTGTAACAGTATGATATGCAGAAGTGTAATTGTGTGGGTTATGGATGGTCCTCATTAAGGGTGTGGATGATTTGTGGGAGGACAGTGTGTGCTTTTATTTCTCTTGGTCTCATTGTGTATAAACCCTGTAGCGTTAACTGCAGTCTAAAGGTCAAACTAATGCAGTATCTCAGCTGGCTGAATGAATGCTGACCCCAGTGTGTTGTTGTAATGAGCCTATCAGACAAATATCAGTGGTCTGAAATCACCAGCCCTTTCACCTCAGTCCAGAGACACCCTGCAGTCATGATTGATCAAAGTGTCTTCTGTAATAACAGCTTCCCTTGTTTATATAAACACAGTAACGCTTCAATTCTCTGCTGATGTTTTCTGAGGAGCTGCAGCATGTGGCAAGTAAAATCCACATCTCAGTAATGTCATCAACAAAAAGATCAACATATTATTACTAATTAAATTAATTAGTTATGGGGAAAAATAATGCGTTAAAATTATTAACACATTTAATGCACCCACCCCCCAGACCTACGTAGTTCATCTTGCATTTCACACAGTTGATTGGTGACGAATATGATGCAGGACAACAACTCACTGCGTGATGTAGCCTATAGAACCCAGTTATATGGCTCTAAAATTCAATGTATCAGGGCAAAAATGCCCCTTTATGAGTTTTTGTCTCATATTTATATCATGATATAGTCAAGCAATATAACACAAGTGCTGTTTTTGTTCCGAATAGCACAAGCAAATGTGATATTGATTTCATACAACAGATCAATAAAAAAGAAGTTAATATTGTGTTGTATTTTAAGCCCGAAACACACCAAGCCGATGCTAACTAGTGGCGAAGAAAGCAGACTGCTCACGTCGGCAGCATCCGGGTCCAAAGTTGCCCTGACACACCAAACCGACGCTCGACACCTGACGGCCAAGTAGCACGTCCGTTCTGCGCCTGCATAAGATGAAATGCCTTTCCGTACCAGCAGGTGGCAATAGCTGAACGGCCAATCAGAATGATCAGATGGCCCGACGGACCGACGAGCTCCGATGCCAATTCGACATGTCAAATCGGCTGAAAAAAAGCAGACGAGGACCAACTTCAGCCGACGATGCGGAAAACACATTGAGAAAACTTAGTCGGCCGATGAACAAAAACCATCGACCGTCGGCTTGGTGTGTTCCAGGCTTTAGACACAGTATTGTTTGCTTTTGCTACTTTTTGTAATGTCGATTTGATGCTTTTCTCATTTAACACAATAATGACTAAATTATCTTTTGGTGGTAATTTCTCAGCCAAATTTGATTATTTGCGATTAATTAGATTAATCAATTGCAACATTGTATAATACAATTTTAATAATTGAAAGCCCTAATTATTACTCATTAATAAGATAAATGGTAACACTTTACAATAAGGTTCATTAGTTAACATTAGTTAACATGAACTAATAACGAACTGCACTTATACAGTGTTTATTAATCTTTGTTAATGTTAATTTCAACATTTACTAATACATTATTAAAATCTTGTTAACATTAGTTAATGCACTGTGAACTAACATGAACAAACAATGAACAACTGTTTTTTTCAATAACTAATGTTAACGAAGATTAGTAAATACAGTAACAAATGTATTGCTCATGTTAGTTAATACATTAACTAATGTTAACTAATGAACCTTATTGTAAAGTGTTACCAGATAAATAAGAAGTTAGCATGAGGCAAGTAAGCTGACTATATCTGCTCTCTAATGTATGAAGAGTCTTTATTTCTGCATTTGCAACTTTATGGGCCAAACCAGACTCACTAGAAAACGTGCCTGTGGCGATAATACTGCAGAATGATATTACATTTTTTCCTGCATGTTTCGTGACACTTTCAAAATGAAATGTGCAGTGAGTAGTGCTAAATGCACATTCTGTCAATGTTTTATTACGTAGGCCTATTTGTTGTCTATATCACAGCAATTCAGAAATAAAATATCTGGTGAGTGGCTCAAAAGGTTAATGCTCTAACACATTTGAAAATAATGTACCACCTACACTAAACCTTAACTGATAGTGTTAACAAAAACAATGTGAGATTAAAAAAAAAAAAAAAAAACATTTTCTGAGGCAACCATGCCATTTCAGCTCTTTTATGGAGACTCAGGTTTCATACACAAGCTCTCCACTTCGAAAGTGTAGTGTTGTACTAGGTGAGCTACTGAGTAAATTTACTATGTCAGAAAAACACACATATGGAGCTGCTTATGTAATGCAAACATGTGTGTTAGTTCACAAATTATGCACTATGGCATAAGGAGGCCTTATGGTTAGAGAGTCGGACTTGTAACCCGAAGGTCGCGGGTTCAAGTCTCAGTACTGGCAGGAAATGTAGGAGGGGAGAGTAAATGAGCAACGCTCCCTTTCACTATCAATACCCATAACTGAGGTGCCCTTGAGCAAGGTACCTAACCCCCAATCACTCCCTGGGAGCCGCAGCAAAAATAGCAACCTGGTCTCATAGGAAAGACGTACCTGTGGGCGCGTTTTCGCGAGTCGCCAAAATACGTACCAATGCGTACATATCGCTGCAGTTTCCAACAGAAATGAACGCTAGAGGCAGTAAAACGGCAAGCGCTTTTTTAATCTTTTTCATACACAGTTATGATTCCGGGGGCAGATTATGGATTAATAAAGACTCGTTTTCGCGTCTCCTCGCACAATATTATGTTATGACTTCAAAGCGCTTTTTTTTACCAAAGCGCACGATTTGTAAACGAATATATATTTTGGACTTTGCGTCGCTTAACCAGCTTCATACATTTCGCTTTTCTGACGTTACAAGCTTGCTCGGTATAGCTCAGCTGATACGGAGTTGGACTTAAGACGAGGAGGCCCTGGGTACGAATTCCGCGAAAGGCGAGTCGAGGTAAAAGAGCTCAAAAAGAGACCTAAACAAGCTAAAACGGCACAAATACGGATGCTGTTTAAGTCACGTTTGCTTTTGTTAACACTATCGGGTAGGTTTAGGTATAGTGTTGGTGGTATGTTATTTTAAAACGCAATGGAGCGTAAATGTCAAATCAGAACCGCGGTGATTCGTATAAAAAAAAAAAAAAAAACCTGCCATATTCACGTTTATCTGTTCCGGCCAAAAAATATGAACATGCTTTTAGCGCCACTCAGTGGACATTTCGAAACTGCAGCGATATGTACGTATTGGTACGTATTTTGCGACTCACGAAAACGTGCCCACTGGTACGTTTTTCTAATGAGACTGGGTTGAAAAATAGCTGCTTCACGGTGTATGTGTTTGTTCAATGCTCACTGCTGTGGATGGGTGGGTGAAATGCAGAGCACAAATTCCATGTATGGGATGCCACACTTCACTTCTTGGTGTCTTTTGAGGTTATAACATAATGAACTGTGCGAAAGTACATTTTTTTTATTCAATAATCTGCCCCTGTAATCATATCCATTTTTGGATTGGATGGTGAAGGAAAACTAATCAACAAGTTACTATTTCTTTACTGTATTATATAAACACTGTTCTGTGTGCAACCCAATGGCAACTCTATGGCTTAGTTGAAAGGTTAGCAACCCATCTGCTGCCTGTATGTAGTGCTGGAGGTTTCGGTCTCAGCATCCACACACAGACAGATGGAGGTCAGGAGCGCTGTGATTTCCTCATCTTCAAGGTCGGCGTACACTCTCTGAGTGTTATCTCATAGTCACAGCTCATTGACATCATCAGAAACACATTGACGCACTGATGACCAAATCTACTTACACAAACCCACCAGCTGAGAACAGAGCAAGAGTTGTTGGAAAATGAGTCAAAAAGACCTGTTAATTCCTTATGTTTGACTCATGCAGAACTTTCAGTATCAGCAACATGAGTTCAGAAAATCACTATTGTCAAGACACATTGCAGATGCACTGTAAACCTACAGTATTTATCAACACAATCTTTTGCAACATAAGCGTTATTGAAGCAGCATCAAATACTGTAGTGAACTCCTCAACCATTGCACAGTGACTTGCACACAAACACTTACTATTCAGTAAATCTGACTGAATCCAGCTGATTTCAGCAAACTTTTAGCCTATGTTCCGAATACCATTACCTGTTGAATGTAAATGTGGTCCTGCTCCTCATTTCCATTTCACTACAAAGTTTTTCTTTTGTAAAGTTCACAATAGCACTTCAGTGCTCTTTTTTCATTCGCTTACACAGCCAAACAGAAAATAATGTGCACTTGTTGATAACAGCAAAATGAATAGCACTGATGCAGCATTTATTTTACACAGAACCAATTTCTAAACATAACAGCATTAACACTGCTCTTTTCCTGCCTTGCAGGCACTGCTGTTTCCTTTAGGAAATGCAAATCTATCTAGTGTACTGCCTACTGTTCCTGTTTACTGGCATACATTATGGCAAAAGAAGATAAATAAATGATTCTTCCTGGAATAAAGTAAAGCTTGATTTGATTTGGTGTGCTGCTGTGGACAGGATGTTATAATGAGAGGTTTGGTATTTTGTTTTTGCGTTGTATTGTGGGAATAGTGTATTTGGAGGTGTTTTAGAGGGGGAGGTGAAACTCAGAGGAGTTACATAAACAGAAGTGCCACCCTCACACTGCAACGACAATAACAGAGACCCAGAGGATGAACTGTGTGTGTTCAGTGTGTGACAGATCCTGCTGTGCTGTACTGTAGTGTGGCTTCATTTACATTACAATTGTCAATGTTACATTACAATTGTCAAGATTTTTTTCCTCCCATTTGGCACAGATTGGATATGACCCATGAACGTGTTAGCAGGAAAAAAGCACATGGATTCCAATATTCTCTGATTGGTTTCAGGCCTCATTCACATGTGGAAATAAATCTGATATAAATCAGATGTGAGTGGGTGAGACAAGACCCACCCACATTTTAAGACCAATGATATTGGACCCACTCACTTTTACCATCTTTAATTCACCGCATATGTCTGTTCACTTTTTTTTAGAGCACCATCAGTGAAATCCATTCTACTTGAGGAATGCCTTAAAAAAGTAAATCAGTGTTTTAGCTACAGCCTTGACTTCCACACTGCTGCTTCCTCAAATCCATTCCACTTGGCTCATTCAGAGTCCATATAAATTAAACTTTATATATTCCGTGTTTTCACTACTTACGCCTGCTGCACTCCCACAACACAGCAAGGTAAACAAAGCATTTTAGCATATCTGCTGCTCACATACTGTCACTAAACATGCTGGCAAATATTCATTATTTGTTCACCGGTTTTTTTTAAAGGCATCATATAGTCTTTGTTGCAGCATTGAATTATTATTATTATACAGTTAGACTTACACTATGTTGTTATAACAGTTATCTGACGTTTTTGCTAGGCTAGCTAGTTAGCTACAGTACATCAATCAACCATTGTTAGTTGCTCTTTGAATCCTGGTCAATGAGAGAAGCTAGTTGTTGTACTATTGCTATGTGTTGATATTAAAGCCAAGGTGCTACAGTATGGTTATCCTCACTGACTAGCAATATTGAAACCCATTATAGAAATATAGAAGATAATAGATGATAGAACAAAGTTAATCTCCTACTGTAAATAACCTGTGTGTGTACATTTTTGGGAAACCTTGCCAGATATGTCATAACCATTTTAGGATATAAAAGCATTGTTTAATTAAAAGGCATCACAATACAGGAAATGGCATCTACTCCAGTTAATTTTTTCTGGGAGAGGACCCACCCACTTTTTTTTTATTGCTTTTTGTTTTTTGCTTCTGACATCCTTGGATACGTGCATTTGCGTCTGCCATTTAAGCAGACAGATCGGATATTCCCCTGTCAATATCCGAAAAAGCGACGTGGCGAATGACGTCAACTTAGGTGGCCAACAACTGCAATCACATGACTCTTTTCAATGCCCAGTCTGCAACAAGGGCTCTCCTCTTTTTTCTCCGCCTTAAGAGAGCAATGTTTTGCTGACATTTAAAGATCCTGTGGAAGGCAAAAACTTGTATAATCATTTAATCTCCGTTCATTGCAAATCACACCATTTTTTACTTGCCTTTGTGGTAGGTGGCAGCAAGTCACTGTCTTAATGAGTCAGTCAATTAATTTATCTGATTCATTCAAAAGGACTGATTCGTTCAGGAACGGAGCAAGTGACTGACTTTATGAATGGGTCATTGAATCATTCTCTCAACCATTTTGTTCAAAACGCAGGTTCATTCTGGAACAAAACACCACTGTGTGTCTGAGACGCACAACGGTTCATCTTTGTATTTGTTTGGAACCATTTTTTTTGGCAAAATAAAGCAAAAACAGACAAAAATGTGTTTAAAATGTAAGTCACTTAATAATATGAACAATAATAAAAACAATATCACATTTGCAATCATGTTGATATTCCTGAAAACTTTTTTTGCTCTGGTAAACTTCTGTTAAACTTCATACTGTGAAAATGAGCAAAGTTGCTGTTTGTGAATTCTATTTATTATAATTCTCAAAATCTAAACCAAACTTTATTTAAATTTGAGTACAAGACTGTATTAACTCTTTCTCTGCCAAAGACGAGATTTTACGGCTTTACGTGTTTTCACTGTTAAATGGTAGGGGGGGCGCTATTACGCATCTCCTGAAGGAGTACTGAATCTCCTGATCAAAACACAGGTGAAGAAGATGCAGAAACCAGCGATAGCATGTAAAAAACCAAGATCATCAACATTAAACAGCAAATAAATCAAAACTGCCTAACGTTACTGAATGAAATGTCGACCCATGAATAGGAAACAAGCTTTAGTGGTGTTGATGGATCTACTGTGTTTTGATCGTTGTTCTGAATCTGATCCAGATGTAGTCTTTGATGTGGTTTTCTCAGCTTTTTGCTTAAAAATGTTTTTTTTTTTTTTTTTTTTTATGAAACTTACCCACATTTAACTGTTGATAAAAAAAATAATGCATGAAGCTAGAAGGTTGAGGTTACTGTGATAAAAGATATAAACGATTAAGTGACTGGTAAATAACAATGAAATAAAATAAAGGCAACATTTTATTTTTGTGTGCAAAACTGTTTGCACATGAGTATGTTCTATATTTTCTTATGGTCTTGAGTGGGTCTATCGAGTGGGCTGACTAGAGGAGACACAAACACTGTCCGTTTTTAACACAGAGCTCAGCATGTGTTAAACCTAACACTTCTTATGTCTGGATGCCGTAGGAATCTCTGCTCAGTGATCCTGAGATTTGCCAGCTCTCCTGAGGCAGCTGAAAAACACACTTACATCTAGAAGATTCTGATGTGTTCCTTCCTGTTCAGCCACATTTGCTAATAAGTGTGAGCTCAGAAATAATGCACACATTCCCTCAGGGTCACGAGAAGAGATACAGTAACAAATCAAGGACCAAATCAAATCAAGGACCAAAATGTGCTGCGGTATTACCATGATTTTATAGACCATAACTTACTTTCTGCAGGAAATGTAATATCACATATACAGTAAAAGTCCTTGAGATGAGTGTGTCCACAGGCATTCGTCAATAACCACAGGGTGATTTAAAATAGAGCACATTTAACAAACCAGACAAAACTATATTCCTCTTTTGAATTATTAATATTATTAGAGCATGTGCTTACATCATTAGTCAAGCTAAAGAAAGCAACACTGAGGAAACAGACGGCAGCCGCCCATGGGGCATGTGAAGAACAACCTGCTCGTGGCAGAGGTGGGGCGTGAGCTCAGAGCATCATGGGTGGAGAAGAGCTAAATAAAACCGCTCTAATGCCATAAGTGTGCTTAATATCTCAGATTTTCTCTCATTATCCTTCATCATTCCTCTGTTCATCATCATGACTTTCATACATGATTACAGTCAATCAGTTGAAGCGCCTCATGCAGATTCTCAAGCAATGTTTGTTTGTCTTGTCAGTAACTGTAATTATCAAGCTGCGCATTGATTAGTCAATTACTCCACTTCTAAACACTGCTGTAGTGTATGAACAGGTTTTGTTGTTGTGGTTTATTTGTTTGTCATGTCTTTGTGTCTGTTGGTGTCCCTTGTGAAAGAGAAGTACATTTTATGTATACAATTTATTCTTAGTTCAAGAACATTCATTGTAAATGTATTTTTTCCATAATCCAAATGGTATATTTTAAATTAATGTACTTGATTCAAACTGGGAATAAATTTTATATATAAAGCAAGCAAATAATGTTCCTCATATCTAAAGCGCTCCATGACTTCTGTCTAGCACGAGCTCTGCACTCTCGCAAAAAATGCTGTCTGTACTGTAAACTAAGTCTCTTATTTACATCGTATCTGTGCTTTATTGTTTATTATGAGAGGATTGAGAGTGCAGAATTCAGTCAGTGAGCACACTGAAGAAATCTCTGGCATTTTCAGCAGTGACTAATTTAACAGAGTGTCTATTTACACTAACTCTGCCCACCATTGACTGATTGAGGCAGACAAAATTATATATATAAAAAAAAAAAAAATCCTGCTGTTTTTACAATTTATATATGAATGCAAAAGGAGACGACAGAAAATCATACAGAGAGCAGCAGCTTTCGTTAAGTGGCTGTTAGAAACACATTCGACCACATGACCGTTTACACAACGAAAGCAAACCGGTCGAATGCGTTTTTGACTCCCTCTGGAAGTGGTCGAAAGTGGACAAGCTCAAAATGTTTTAGACCCCGTTTACACCTGTATTTAGTGTCGTCTGTGATCCGATCAACCAAAATGCATCTTAATACCAGGTGTAAACAGGGCCTTAGTGCAAATAGCATTTAGCTAACTAGTATTTACACTAGTGCAAAGAAACTCCTGCTCTTTTCACTTAGTGTAAAGCCTCTGATTGGCCATTGAATTCATAAGCTCAACAGAAATGTGTGTGATTGTTTATAATGTTCAATGCTGCAAAAAATTAGTTCAAAGAAATCCGATGCAACATGAGCAGATCTAAATTTAATGCTGCAATTGACACTTTTCATTCATTTTCGCATTTTAGTTTAGTTGCGACATCTGTAATAGATTTTGTTTAAATGTGTAGGAGCAAATTTTGCCTCCTTATCTTGTATGGTTTGATGTTTGTTTTTTTCTTATTTAGGCTCCTGCTTCCCATGGCTCGCTCTCCTAACTCTCTTACAATTTCATTAACTATTTCTCAGACTACTTGTACATGACGACTGTCATGACTGCGAGTTTGCTTCAGTCTGGGGCTTTTTGTCACCGACTTGCATGAAAGAGCATCAATGCATCAAGTTGACTGCATATAAATATGACTAAGATATAGAGGTTCTCTGCTATACAGAGTCCATTTATAAAGTCAAGGTCAATGACATGTTTTTGACACACAGTTGAAATCAGTTGTATCTCTACTGCACACACTAGTTTGTGATATGACATGACCCACAGCAGTTCAATAAACATTCCCATGTCTTGATTCACTTTTTGTAGCACTTAGAGACTGTTAAATTGCAGCTCTTATTAAACGAATGTCCAGAGAGGCTTATTATTTGAAAGTGAGATGTGACGGTTGAGTCATGAAACTGATGCAGCACAGGTTTAGCAATGCAGAGTAGAATTTCACTGACATTTAAATCCCACAATCAGCATCTACCTCTGTGTTCTTTTGAAATCACATGAAACAAACTTCATCTGTTATTTTCCAGCTTTTGTGTTGTTGTTAAAGTCCCCTTTGATATCATAAACATCATGTGCTCTTTCTCCCTTTAAAAACCTTAATTATGAAGTTACATTAGATGTACTTAAGTCCTACTTAAGAGTGATTCTTTTGACCGTTCAACTAATTGCAAATAACCACTTTTTTCTATTGATAAAATGGCTATTCAAAAGTAGCTGTGCATTTAAGTTGAGTCAAATTAGGTCAAGTTTTATATTTATCTTGGGAAAAATTGGTTTACAGAGTTTGAAAGGGACATCATGAATAAATGACATTATGACATTAACACAAAGAGACAAGATGGACACAGTCTCCTGTCTTTCCTCTCCAGATTTAGCATTCTAATTGCTTTGGGAATAAAAGAGTTGCCTGATCTCTTAGTCTTCAGCTTCAGTGCTTTAAAACAGCAACCTGAGGGCATCTGTTCAAACATGGTTTAAACAGGATGTGATATAATATAAAGGCTTTTAGTTTTTTAACTTTGAAAAGTTCTGTCCCAGCTTCCTCTTTCAGAAGAAATATGTCAACACAGGAAAGAAGACTCCTTGTCAATCCATGGAGTCTTTAAAACTTGACAGCAGGAAAAGCAGCATGTCTTACAATGCTTGTGTAAACAGTCTCAAGAGCATGTGTTACGTAATGTGTTTGTTCATGCGCCGCAATTATCTTTTTGTTGATAAGCAGAGAGACTCATTAGCTGCTCAACTAGAGGGTTTCAGGAACAGATATGCATTCAGTCCTGCATGATGAAAGTGTATTCTCACAGTGTGGCAGATGCATTCGTCATAGATGATTATTAGAGGCAGATTAGCATTATTCAGTGGGAAGAGTCATTATTATCATTGCTGTATATTATCAGATGTCTATGGCTGTCTAGTCATGCCGTGTATGGTGGAAAGAGAGTAATAATCAAGGAGAGTACTGTCCATTAGCATAGAACATGCTTGCTACCATCATTGCTCATAGACAGTCTGGTCTGGACACAAAATATTTTGAGCCAATCACCTGAGCTGCAAATATCATGTGAGGAAAATAAAGTCATGCATCGATGGCAGGGAAGCGTTGTTTCATAAATGATGGAAAATTCCGCCAATTGCAGAGAAAGAGGTAATTGGAACAATTGTTATGCTTGTGATATTTACTATCCTTAAATTAAATAGTATACTATTATCTATCGGCTTTATATTGGCTATTGGCCGCCTTGCTATATCGGCACTGGCATCAGTCGACCACTAGATAAATACAACCCGAATTCCAGAAATGTTGGGACGTTTTTTAAATTTGATTAAAATGAAAACTAAAAGACTTTCAAATCACATGAGGAAATATTTTATTCACAATAGAACATAGATAACATAAAAGTTTAAACTGAGAAATTTTACAATTTCATGCACAAAATGAGCTCATTTCAATTTTGATGCCTGCTACAGGTCTCAAAATAGTTGGGATGGGGGCATGTTTACCATGGTGTAGCAGCTCCTCTTCTTTTCAGTTTGAAGACGCCTGGGCATCAAGGTTATGAGTTTCTGGAGTTTTGGTGTTGGAATTTGGTCCCATGCTGTTGTAATAGCTGCAGTATGTGGTTTTGCATTGTCCTGCTGAAATACACAAGGCCTTCCCTGAAATAGACGTCATCTGGAGGGGAGCATATTACTCTAAAACCTTTATATACCTTTCAGCATTCATAGTGCCTTCCAAAACATGCAAGCTGCCCATACCATATACACTTATGCACCTCCATACCATCAGAGATGCTGGCTTTTGAACTGAACGCTGATAACACGCTGGAAGGTCTCCCTCCTCTTTAGCCTGGAGGACACGCCGTCTGTGATTTCCAACAAGAATGTCAAATTTGGACTTGTCTGACCATAGAACACTTTTCCACTTTAAAACAGTCCATTTTAAATGAGCCTTGGCCAACAGGACACAACGGCGCTTCTGGACTATGTCCACATGTTCACAAGGCTTCCTTTTTGCATGACAGAGCTTTAGTTGGCATCTGCAGATGGCACGGCGGATTGTGTTTACCAACAGTGGTTTCTGGAAGTATTCCTGGGCCCATTTAGTAATGTCATTGACACAATCATGCCGATGAGTGATGCAATGTCGTCTGAGGACCTGAAGACCACAGGCATCCAATAAAGGTCTTCAGCCTTGTCCCTTACGCACAGAGATTTCTCCAGTTTCTCTGAATCTTTTGATCATGTTATGCACTGTAGATGAGATTTGCAAAGCCCTTTGACATTGAGGAACATTGTTTTTACAGTATTCCGCAATCTTTTTACGCACTCTTTCACAGATTGCCCATCTTTACTTCTGAGAGACTCTGCCTCTCTAAGACATCCCTTTTAATTTAGCTAATCATGTTACAGACCTGATATCAATTAACTTAATTAGTTGCTAGATGTTCTCCCAGCTGAATCTTTTCAAAATTTCTTGCTTTTTCAGACATTTGTTGCCCCCATGCCAACTTTTTTGAGACCTGTAGCAGGCATCAAATTTGAAATGAGCTCATTTAGTGGATAACATTGTAAAATTTCTCCCTTTAAACATTTGTTATCTATGTTCTATTGTGAATAAAATATTGGCTCATGTGATTTGATAGTCTTTTAGTTGTCCCAACATTTCCGGAATTTGGTTTGTATAAGTCTGTTTCAAACTCTTCAATGCAGAAAGGTGCTTTCCCCCAAAATGGTATAGTTACACCATCTATCAGCGGAGGATAACTGGACCTGGAGAAACAACCAACCCTTGACCCCTTTGGAATAACATACAGCAAACCAAACTCTTGCATTGTGTCAGGGATTTCCAGAGCAGATTCTTCTCTAATGTTAAACAGAATAATGTAAGGACGAACAGGTAGTGGTTAAACCATGCAGTCTTTGAGTCATTATGAGTGTGTAGGATGTTGGAAACATAATGTAGTACGTAAGGTGTAGGTAGTTGATAGGGTGCGTAGGTTGTAAAATGTACAATATATGTGTGGAGCATGGGCACCTTGTAGTACTTTTAACCACAATTTTGAATAAATATCTTAAAGACTGTTTAATTAGAAGCCAGTGTCTAAGGATGTAAACTCATAAAACACTAATGAATTTCAATCAATCTAACGATTCACTCAATGACAGCTCTGGGCTAATTCACTCTACCAAAAGTCATTCCTTTCATTATTCCTTACTAAATGAACTGTTACATGTACTCAAGGCCCATCAGACTTTGCAGGTAATCACTGATGAATTGGTCATATGACAACATGTTGGTAAAAAAAAATACATATTAAAATGTGCACACTTTTACGAGAGGGTCGAGTTTGTTATAATCATGGATTGAATCTTGGCTGGGTATATTCAACAATGAGGAGTCAGAAACACTTAAGGATTGCGCAGCATCTGTGAAGTCATAGCTTCTGTGAATAATAATTCACTTTAAGTGTCATCTCATGTTCAGCACTTCACTTTTGACAAGCAGTTTTATCACTTCCTGACAAATGTCCAACAATTGTTGTTATGAATCCAGCAGGCAGTATGTTAGTGCTTCACAGTGAGCATGACATTTTTAATTAAGACTGATGGAATATGTAAATGATGCCTGTGAAATCTCAGCTGCAATCCCAGATTACAAGCAGCCCAATAAATTTATGAACTCTGACCACTTTGAAGTTCTTTTAAAACAAAGTTTTAAAACATGTAACTAAGCAGAGATGTGTCTTTTCCGTTTTCTTCTCCTCAGTCAGTTTTTTTCTACTTGAAAATGACATTTTGAGATGATTAATAAAAATTGAAATGGCATTTTTAATCCTCAGTAGAGGATTTCCATTCAATAAAAAAGTGTAGATGATAACTAAAAAAATATGTAAATTAGTTCATAGTTCATCTGTTTCTAGCTTCTGAGAAATTCAGTTTTAACACCTAAAGACAAGGAGTATTTTTGCAAATTCTGCAGTTAATGATCTTATTAAAACTGATATGTGGTGATATATGATATGTGCAAATGTGATTAACTGTGAATAATTAAATAATTAATCAGTATATCATGTAATTAGTTTAAATACATTTTAACCGATTCCCAGCTCTATCAGCTTTCTCCTAATACTCTTTCTGTCCATCTCTCCCTCATGAAAACCATCCGTTTGTGGTTTGGTGTTTTGATGCATAAAATGTAAAACACTCTGTGGGAGCGATTGCGCTGAAACAGCTGCTGTTTCATTGATTATTTCAAGAAACACTGAATCTTCTAACTGAACTCTTGATTTGGTTGAAATGCAATCAGCTCTTCTGATGATCACTGGTGCATTCATCAAAGAAACGAGGCTTCAGAATTTTAATGACTTTTCAGCTACGTACACACTGGATAACGAAATAGAGTTATGGCACATGCAGAGTGCTGTGTGTGTGTGTGTGTGTGTGTGTGTGTGTGTGTGTGTGTGTGTGCACGTTTTTGTGATTTATGAGGACACAAATTTGTATAATGACATAGGTATTACCAAATGTAATCTGACTACTTTTAGATTACTTTTAGATTACTTTTCATCTAACTTGTTTATCACATTCAATTGAATAGGATAATCTTGTACCATATTGATAAAAAATACAAAAAGAAAGAAATTATATTCCATTTGCAGGGTTAAGATACATATAGTATCAATACTCTAAGGTAGTACACACCTTTTAGAGGTAGGCCTAAAGCACAAAATTGTCCATTATAAGGGTACTGCCCTAGTGACAAGCTGTTGTAATGTGTTTGCACATTTCTGACAGTGTAAACTTCTGACACCACAAACATAAAAATAACATTTAGTGTTTATTTCACAGTCTGATAATCCTCCCCTGCGATCCCTGTCTGGGACATTAGCACCTTGGTTCTTGTATTCTTCCATCACCTTAAAACACCCCCCTAAAAACAACCCCCGAGTGAAAATCGAGAGAGATTGTTTTGCAGTGTGAAGTGGTTTGTAGCTATATTTAGCTAGTAGATGAATGTCTTCCGTGAACTTCTTGCACAAGGCCTCTTCCTGTTGTGGCCTCCGACTCTCTTTACCTGCGGCCAGAAATAGAAGAGCCCCAGACACCTACACCTGGATGATCGGACCGTCTGACAGGAGTAGAGACAGCAGGAGACAGGCTCAAAGCTTTGGGGAGCATCAAAGCACACATGGAACACCGACAAGAGCAAAGAGACGCACAAACTCTCTTTGTGCACTATTGTCAGTTTATTAGGATGTTTCTCCTCAAATCAATGAGATTTCTTCAGAATATGCACATCATATGCGAGTGTATGAATTTGGGCCTAGTTATAAGAAATAGAGGATGACTGGTATAGTGTTTTTGCTGATTAATCAGCACCAAAAACAGGTTTTGTTATTTTTAGATATCTTTAAAAATGAATGCTGATATATATTTTTTGTTTCTTCCGTGTGCAGAGCTAGAGAGTTCTAGTGACTACAAAATTAAAAACAATTCTTGACTCCTCATGAGGGTTTCCTGTGTCCAAATCAGAGCTTCTCAACTCTTTTGACTTTTTTTTTTTTTTTTTAGCTAGAAATTAGGTTAATATATTACATTTAGTTGAGAACTACATTGGAATAATTGATTTTAAGACTTATTGAGGCCACTAGAACCATTGATCTAATCCATTAACAATATCATATTTATCCTCACTTTTAATGCATAATTTATTTTAGATAATCATCAAGTGTTCTGAACTGAAGAGTGAGCATACATAAATAACCCAAAGAGCATAAATAATTATGATTGCAATCATGAGTTCCATGAAAAGTGTTGATTACACCTACCTATTATCAAAAAACTTTGTAGAAAACCAAACAAAACATTTTATTAAGACTTTATGTGTATTATTTTGACAATATACGTCATTAAATATAATCGGATCTGGGTAACAAGTGAATTTTAGCTACAATTAGCATCAAGTTACACATGACAATTTATGAGATTAATACTATGCTTTTACTCAAAACTCACTGTAAATCTATCGAATGTGTGCTATAACTTCCAATTAGGATTTTGGTCATATGATGAGGCAGAAATATGTTGTTTGTAGCATTTTAGAATAAGCTAATCGTTACTCCTGCTTAGCATTTCTTATATAAACATCCTATATTCTTACAAAAACAGCCTAAATGACATAAAAATCACAAACAAATCATATGTTGATGTAATTGTGTGTTTATTAGCTTCATGTTTCAAGTATAGAAACGTTTCTCTGGGTTTCTTACAGAACAGTTCGTCATCAGAAGAGAAGGGCAGGTTATGAACACATAATGTGAGTGACATATGAGCAGCGAATGATCTTCCTCTGAGTCATATCAACTATCATGGAAGAGAAAACACACAGAGACAGCGGCCAGGATTGTAGAATTTTTAGCTGAAGTAGAGTATTTAATTAAATCCATAAGAATGCTTAGTAATAAGAAATGTACCTCTTTTTTGCTATGTTATGATGAGATCTTTTATGTATTGAGTGACAGTTGCACCATGTATGATTATTGTGTTATCACTGGTATATTTTTTGTTTGCATTTTTTTTTATCTTTCTTTATCTTCTCTATGTTCTGTTCCAGAAGGTGTTATTACTCTTACGGTTTGTGCGTATACGCTATCCACCTTGTGGATAAACTAATTACCGCAAAATTAAATGCGCATGTGCGACCTGCGCGTACTCTTCTAATGATAAAATTCACTCTCGCGCACTATACACTGATCCTCGCGTACTCGTAAAAAGTGAAGTATACTTTGGGCTTAAAGGTGCAGTGTGTAAACTTTAGCGGCATCTATCGGTGAGGTTGCGAATTGCAATATAGAGAAGCTACAGTGGCCAATACAGACAGCAGAGAGTAGCTAGTCAAGCAAACGCTCTCTGTAGAGCAGTTTGTCCGTTTAGGGCTACTGTAGAAACATGCCGGCGACTTAACATGTAATGGGACCCACTGTGTATGTAGATAGAAATGGCTCATTCTAAGGTAATAAAAACATAACGGTTCATTATGTCAGGTCTTTATACACCACTGAAAACATAGTTATGTATATTAAATTGCATTTCTGTCAATAGATCCTCCTAAATTTTACACATTGCACCTTTAAGGAGCCCAACACTGATAGCCAATCATAGACATGTCTCATGAATGCGAATGTCTTGGTGATATCTTTGTCTTTAGGCCCATCACTAATAACGACCGGTCCTAAGAGTGATTCTGAAGCAGTCTGATCTACAGGAGTGATGGGGAATCTACATGGTGTAATGCCCATCACCAGGTCATTTATTGTGGCCGTCGTTAAAGCTCAATTGATTATAATGGAATCATTCCCAAGAGTCCAGAATATTTTTAGCACAACAAAACCACAGGCTTTTATGTCACATTGTATTGAGCTTGCAGTCTTTCAACTGAGTTGATAATAATAATAATAATAATAATAATAATGTCCCCTCTTTCCTAAGTCTGATTTATTTTAGCAAATCAATTCATTCAGATTCATTTAGCTGATCTAGTTCAAACGAAAGATTCAATGATCATCATTAAATCATTAATTATATGAAAATAAGTTATTTTTTATTTGTTTTATTACTTGTGTAGTTGTAATTAAGATGTGTTTAAGTCTGAAACGTCACAGTAATTGAAACCCCTATTGATTTTATGCCAGATAAAGACTGCTCAGTTTGACTGTAGTTTAACCACAGAGTGGCTTATCTTGACCAACACTCTTATCATACGATTATTTGTAATGAGAAGTATCTGAAGTTAAATCACATATCAATCACATATAACCAGTGGAACTAATGTTCACAACAAATACTCATAAACACCGTGGAAAACACTTGCACAGATCGCCCAAGCGAACTGCACACAAACTGTTTTCGGAATCATGTTCTGCTGCCGCCTGTGTTTTCAGACTCATTTTCTTTTGCATCTTTGCAGTTTCTGTCCCTCCCCTTGAGAAACTCTTAATGGAAATCAAACCGCAGATGCTTAGAAGTGCATTGTTGTTTGGAAAAAAAAAGCACAAGATAATTGCTCTACAGCAGCATTGTGTAACCACACATCCCAGCTAAAGGAAATGAGAGAGAACATTCTGGTTTTCTTTTCTTACTTTCAAAATGAGCCATCGGTGGCGTATTGATATGTATAGCTCAGGGACGCCCCCACTCCCGATGTACACACTGAGAGTTTCCCTCTGCTGCAAGCACTTGTGGGAGTCTAGACGTGAAGTTAATCACATCAAATGTGAAGTCGTTCGGCTGGGAGCTCAGAGACCTGAAAGGTTTCCCTTGGCCTGTGATTCAGCCTCAAGTGGGAGTTATAGAGAGTCTGTCTCTATCTGTCTCCCTGCTCTCGGTTATTAAACTGTCATGGATAGTCTACCTGTGCTGTATGTGGAGCATTAGTCATTCTTTCAGCTGTGGCTTTTGCAACAAAGATAATACAAAGACAACATGGAATCAGAATGGGAGTTTTGTGGCTTTTATCAGCTTTAAGGTCATGCAGTTTCTCTTTGCATTCATTTTGTCCTTGTTCTGGCACACTTTTCATTCACACTGCTGGTTTCTAGAATCTTGCTTGTTTCAAAGTTTGTTTAATCCAAAACACATGAAATATACAGGCAGCCTTAACAAATATAGTTTAGGACAGTTTAGGTTAGTCAACTAGTGGGTTGTGACCCAAAAGTGGGTGACAAGACCATTTTGAATGGGTTGTGGAGTGTGTAGTCAAGGAAACAACAAAAACAAAAACTTATTTCTAAATATTTTTCTGATGCAAGACTTTTATTTGGAAAGACATGTTAACTCTTCTGTCTGTCAGAACGTGTTTTTCCATTCCACTGCTCTACTTTTCCACTTTTTCTATGTAAACATGCTAAACGGACGTGTTTGTTGCACTTGGGTTTTTTTTTTTTTTTGCAGTGTCTCAAGCATGACACAATGTTCTAAAAACTTGGCACTCAAGTTAAATGAAGTTAAACATTTAAAAACATATATGTTTTAAAACATATACGTCATCGTCATTATTTTTTTAACATTATTTTCGTAACTTGTTAGGGCCGGTTCACTATGGAAGCTTGTTTCTGCCACTGAATAAAAAAATAAAAAGGTATAATTGCGTGATATAAATTTGCAATTGCGAGTTAGAAAGTCAGAATTGTGAGTTATAATGTAAGAATTGTAAGATGTAAACTTGCAATTCTGAGGAAAAAAAGTAAATTCTTTTTTCACAGAATTGGACTTTATAACTCGCAACTGCGAGTTTATATTTCACAGTTGCGAGAAAAAAGTCAGAATTAGCAATTGCGAGTTTATACCTCGCAATTCTGACTTTATAACTTGCAATTTTGATTATTTCTCGCAATTGACCCTTTGCAGGGAGTTTGATTGACAGGTGATATAACCAGTCATAACGCTGAATCCACCATTATGTCCGACAAAGCAGTCAGGGGAGTTAGTAGATTACGTCGGTGGACTTGAACCTGAAAAATGGTGTGTACTGACGTCTTTCTGCAGTTGAAACAACATTCTTTCTGGTGTTCTTTCATGTTTATTTAATGCTATAAATGAACTAGTAGGAAGAGATGATCTGTTCATGAGCCGCTTGAGCTGAGGCACTACTACGATCTGTCACGACACATTAAAAAATTATTTAAAAAATATTACAATATTTGAAATTTGAGAGTTTGTTTCATATCGAAAGTAACCTTCTTTGCCTGGTCTGTCGACGCGTTGTCAGTGTCCTCTTTGCTCTGCCATGTACGTTTTTCACTGCGTGAGAACATGATGTGTGGCGTGAGAGTGGCATGGCTTGTTGGACATAGCAAAAGTAACTAAAGGGGGCGGGTCTTTGCGAACGGTCAATTGTGAGTTTACATCTTGCAGTTCTGACTTTATAATTCACAATTCTGACTATTTCTCGCAATTGTGAGTTTTTATCTCGCAATGCTGACTTTATAACTCACAAGTCTGACTATTTCGTGCAATTGTGAGTTTATATCTCGCAAAAGTTGACATTTTCTGTACTGAATTTTAAATCGCTTTCGAAATGTATTTATTAAAGTATACCCTATTTGTGGAAAGTGCCCAGTGCATTGCCCCAAAAACAATGAAATGGGTGTGTTTTAACTAACAGTCTCAAAAAATGTGAAAATTTCAAATCCTATCATATCAGATAGTGTGACAGGATAAATTTAATTGCTACTTTCCAAGACAGTGCTCTTAGAAAGTAGTCAACTACTTTACAATCATCTAATAATAGCTGTGTTGTCATCTCCACAGAGAAAAACACATATTTTTCTTCAGCGATCTTTGTAATTAAAACTGTGCCAGCTTAGAAATTTTGAAATTAGCCCATCTACTAGCAAATAGATTAGTTGAACTGTTCTTTGTTGTCTTTTTAATTGCACAACAGCTTTGTAGTGAACACAGGCATGTGTGAGTGCGTGTTTCCTGAAAGCCTGCACACTGTGCACTGTACCTAGGAAAACGACAATGAATCGCTTCCCAGAGACAGTAAGAGGGGCGTATCCTGAGCGTTATAAATAACTCTGGCAGTCATCTGAACATTGCCCAATTAAGTTCTTGGCCACCAACAATTTCCTCTTGCATGTGCACACAGGAAGCTCAGGTCTCTCTTGAGCTTGTCATGGTTATTAATTGGTGGACGGGTTTAGGCTGGCCGGTAATGAACGCTTGAGGGAGTTTGAGGGGGAGAGGTGTGCCATAGGGGGAATACATGGAATATCATGGGGTTGCCAAATATTAACATCATCTCTGCACACTCACATGGACCTCTTGTTCCCATTTCTGTTGTATATTGCTTCTGGTAGGTTTGTGAGTTTTCCTCTGGAGGCAGAGAATGCTTTGAGAGAGCAGTCAGCCTGTTTCCTAAAAGTACGAGTGTAACTTCCCAATTATTACTGTCTGCTGGTGTGTCATTATGTGCTGCTGAGTGCTGGATCCCTCACAGTAAAAAGAAGCGAGTGGGAGGACGTGACTCGTAGGGCTTTAAAGAGCAGTTCTTCTGTGGTCTATTAGCTGTGGACGTGTATCAGAGAGTCATGGACCTCATTAGATTGGGCAGGGTGATTGATTCAATGCTCATAGATTCACAAATGAATAAAACAAGACAGAGAGCAGAATATGGCACTGCAGCAGAAGACAGATGCCTTGAACAGAGTGACCCATCAGAAGATTGTGTCTTTCATCACAGAAATGTCATCCTGAGACCTAAGTGGATGAGTGTGTGTGCAGTTTCCAGCTGAAATCAACACTAGTGGCAGTAAAACACCTGCAACTTTTATTCCTGTTCAAATTATCGATTAATAAAGATGTTTTTTTGTTCCGTGCACAGTACTATATTATAACCTCAAAACACTTTTACCATAATGCATGATTTGTAAAGTAATATACACTATATTGCCAAAAGTTTTGGGATGCCTGCCTTTACGTGCACACGAACTTTAATGACATCCCATTCTTAATCCGTAGCGTTTAATATGGAGTTGGCCCACCCTTTGCAGCTATAACAGCCTTAACTCTTCTGGGAAGGCTTTCCACAAGGTTTAGGAGTGTGTTTATGGGAATTTTTGACCATTCTTCTAGAAGCGCATTTGTGAGGTCAGGCAGTGATGTTGGACGAGAAGGCCTGGCTCACAGTCTCCTCTCTAATTCATCCCAAAGGTGTTCTATCGGGTTGAGGTCAGGACTCTGTGCAGGCCAGTCAAGTTCCTCCACACCAAACTCGCTCATCCATGTCTTTATGGACCTTGCTTTGTGCACTGGTGCGCAGTCATGTTGGAACAGGAAGGGGCCATCCCCAAACTGTTCCCACAAAGTTGGGAGCATGAAATTCCTTTCACTGGAACTAAGGGGCCAAGCCCAACCCCTGAAAAACAACCCCACACCATAATCCCCCCTCCACCAAACTTTACACTTGGCACAATGCAGTCAGGCAAGTACCGTTCTCCTGGCAACCACCAAACCCAGACTCGTCCATCGGATTGCCAGACAGAGAAGCGTGATTCGTCACTCCAGAGAACACGTCTCCACTGCTCTAGAGTCCAGTGCTTTACACCACTGCATCTGACGCTTTGCATTGCACTTGGTGATGTAATGCTCGGATGCTCTGCTCAGCCATGGAAACCTATTCCATGAAGCTCTCTACGCACTGTTCTTGAGCTAATCTGAAGGCCACACGAAGTTTGGAGGTCTGTAGCTATTGACTCTGCAGAAAGTTGGCAACTTCTGCGCACTGTGCGCCTCAGCATGTGCTGACCCCGCTCTGTGATTTTACGTGGCCTACCATTTCGTGGCTGAGTCGCTGTTGTTCCCAATTGCTTCCACTTTGTTATGATAGCACTAACAGTTGACCGTGGAATATTTAGTAGTGAGGAAATTGCACAGGTGGCAACCTATCACGGTGCCACGCTTAAATTCACTGAGCTCCTGAGAGCGACCCATTCTTTCACAAATGTTTGTAGAAGCAGTCTGCATGCCTAGGTGCTTGATTTTATACACCTGTGGCCATGGAAGTGATTGGAACACCTGAATTCAATGATTTGGAGGAGTGTCCCAATACTTTTGGCAATATAGTGTATTTTTATGTTTGCATCACATAACCAACTCCATATGTATGGCTTTTCTGATGTAGTAACACTTTTATCTTTTCGATAAAAGAGCTCAAAGAGGTGAGCTAAAATAACATGGTTGCTTCAGCAAATGTGTTTTTATCTTATTTTTGTTTTTGTTAAAGTCCCCTTGTAGTCAATAATTTCATCCCTTAAAACTCATCTTTGATTACCAAAATGCCATATTTAAATGTTTTTTCCCTTGAAAAAAAATGTGTTCATGCCTTAAAATAGCTTGAATGTAACTCTACACCCTTGCCTCATTTAGTATACGGGGATCTACTGTATGAATATGCAAATTAGCCCCGTCTCCACTCACCCACATCAGCTCAGAGATCCACTCGTTGACGATCACACGTTGACATGATTGGTTATAAGGTAGTTTGTGATTTCAAGCGATGTCAAACCGCATTTTTGAAACTGTCTTTGGTTCACTGCAGTTTTAAGGAGAAAATACTCAGCGATGGTGTTGACTGTTGATTTATGAAATTGCACATGGTTTGTCTTAAAGCATATTAAAAACACCACATACACATATAAACAACATTAAAAACTTGATTTTCACCACAGGGGGACTTTAAAATTATTGGCAATAGTTAGAACAGTAACCTTTAACCTCCACTGACCCAACTTTGCTACACCCCACTTCTCTAACTGGATAGTATTTAGTATGGCATTTGGAGTTTGTCTTTTAGCACAAATCCTCACACAGTTAACATTTAAGTAGATGTGTCAAGATCAACTGATATTTTCCTGTTTATGCACATTAAATGAGAGTTAACAGAAAATGCACATTTCAGTTAATGCTAATGTCCACTACAGTTTCAAGTACACCTGAAAGTGGACATGATGTGCGTGTCTGGATTCATCCCCTGATGAGCTTTGATAAGTCTATGCTGCAGTTTAATGAATATGTGATAATGTGTTTTTATCTCTCAGCGGGATTGTTATGAGATGCGCCTCGTTTGTCTTTGAGGAAATTTGCGTTCTGCATTTAAATATGCTCGGCTTTTCATGAAAAATGACCCAACAGGAGTAATTCAGCAGGGTCAGTTTAATTCAAATGCAGAGTGTTTGTGCTGTGACATTCAGGTTTGCGGTGAGCTGTTTTACGAGAACAAGGGAATATTTTGTCAATAACACATGATCAATTACATCCACGGCTGTCTGCTAATTGCTACTTCCTGACATGTCTCATGCAGAATAAAATTAGCATGATTTACCCAGCAGCCTGTTTGATTTGCTAATGATTTCTGATTGTAAGATTGTGTTTATTGTTGGAGCAAGAACAAAATAAAGCTGGGAACATAAAACAAACAGGCTGATACAATGGTGCATTATGGGTTATTATTAATTTTGTATGCACTATGGTGATTTTGACATGCAAACAATGCTTTTCTTGACATGTACAATAATATGTTTGTATTCTAATATGATGTTTTTGGAACTGTGCTATAGTACATACTATGATTTAAAAGAAAACTTGATATTTGATAGTACCTTAATATTAACCCCCAAATAGTATGTTATAACCATGTAATATCATTGTAATAACATTGTTGTACCATTACAGTACAGTACCGTGCGTTCCAGCTTTCTTAACCCTAACACAAACCATTTGATCAGAGCAGACCAACACCCACAAAGACCTCCAGAGCAAGGTGCAATCCATTCCTCGGATATTCAGCATGTCAGTGAAATCAGTGCTGTCAACCCAATCACCTGCTCAACCACAGGCGCCGCGAGTCTCATTCAGTGTGTTGTGTGCAAATGACAGATTATGAATTGGGCTATTGAGCCGTCGGCTGTCTAGATCAAATGAGGCGGCACACACAGATTAATTATTCAAATTCCCATTATGATCTTAATGATTTCACAGCACAGCTACAAGCTTAACAGCCCAATCTTTGGGGTGTTATTTCAGCTAGGGCTGATGGGTCCGATGGCCCACTAGAGTTTGGCTCTTTCTGTCTCCTGTGTTTCAGATTGTATAAATCCTTTGCAGAAAGGCAGATAAAGTGATGGAAATATGATGGCATTTTGATCCTCTCACTACAGTCCTTTAAGATTATATTCTTATAATCTCCACATACATTCAGTCAGAGAGATTATTGTGAGATTATACTGCATTATAATGAATGTTTGATAACATACATGCACATAGGATGCACAATTTAATCAACATTTCGGCCAATTACACTATATCAATGCTGATCTTATGAACATTTTTATCACATTTCCACAGTATATAATAATATTACTGAGTTTACATGAGTTTTTTTTTTTTTTCTCACAGATAGAGAGAATGTTACTTGCTACTTCATCTGTCTCAGAACTAAATCCCAATCATCATACATTCATTTTCTTTTAATCCAACATACGTTATAAAATATTGCTATTTGATTTCCCTGCTGTAAAATCCATATAAAACCAGCTTCAGATGGTAGCTGGGTTTACATGGTGCTTGGCAAATCATTGGACTACCAGCTGTGGAAATGAGCTAAACCTGGTGGATTATCTTGGTCAAACTAGTTAAAACTGGTAGATCACATTTGTTATACTAGTGGGGACTTGGTTGCACTATAGTTAAAGGATTAGTTCACTTTCAAATGAAAATTAGCCCAAGCTTTACTCACCCTCAAGACATCCTAGGTGTATCCTTTCTTTCTCCAAGCCATCCTTTCTTCTTTCTGATGAATATAATCAAAGAAATATTAATAAATATCCTGACGCATCCGACCTTTATAATGGCAGTAAATGGGGGTCACTAGTTTGAGCTGAAGAAAGTGTTTCCATCCACATCCATCCATCATAAATATGTGCTCCACACGGCTCCAGGGGGTTAATAAAGACCTTCTGAAGTGAAACGATGCATTTGTGTAAAAAAAATCCATATTTAAACAAGTTAAGAAGTCAAATATCGAGCTTCTGCCAGACTGACCTCCGTATTTCCATATTCAAGTTACGAAGAAAGTGTAAACTGCCGCGTCAGTTACACTTTTCCGTAAGTTGAATAGGGAAGGCGTAGGATGTAGCGTAAGCTTTGTGAACTGCAAGAGTTTTACACTTTCTTCGTGAGTAGAATACGGAAGGCGGTCTGGCGGAAACTCGATATTTGACTTCATAACTTGTTTAAATATGGATATTTTTCTTTACACAAATGCATCGTTTTGCTTCAGAAGGTCTTTATTAACCCCCCGGAGCCATGTGGAGCACATATTTATGATGGATGGATGTGGATGGAAGCACTTTCTTCAGCTCATACTAGTGACCCCCATTCACTGCCATTATAAAGCGATTGTTTTCATCAGAAAGAAGAGAGTCATATACACCTAGGATGGCTTAAGGGTGAGTAGAGCTTGGGCTAATTTTCATTCATCCTTTAACCATGTTCAGACCTTTACAAAATCACTATGGCAGTCACCATGGTATCAGATAGTTATATCTGGTACTTGTATATCATAGTACTGATACCATAGTTCTGTAACGTAAGGTGTGAAATGAGCAGGCAGAGGAGCTGATCTACGTGCAGGAACATTTAATGACAGAACTCGGAAAACGTGAAACTATATTGTGTCTGACAGATATTGTGAGACATAATTTGCAGTGAAAACACACATCTGATGCCTTTTACATTCTAAAAAAATTATTGTGAGGTCAATAGGTCAAAAGATGAATAAATTTATCATTAAGATTTGTCAAAATTTTGTATTACACTGTAATTTTATTCTTAAGAAAAAATATGATGTTCTTAAGGAAATATTTGAGCACTTAGGAACATTCCTACAGTATAAACAGTATTGTACAAATGATTTTTCTCAAGAAGATCTTCATGGAACATCTTACCATTGGCTTTGAGAGATTTGTTGGTTATTCAGGCATTTATCAAATTAAATTAAATTTCATTTAATACCAAAAAGTGTCTATAAAAATAATCTATACAGTATACAGTACACTAGTGTTTGTGCTTATTGCTGTTATCTCATCTTTAGCTTAGCAACAAGTCAGACTCATTTGAAATATCTGTTTGGCAGTTCACTTGTCCAGCTGGAATCAAGCACCATTTGTCTGAAGAATTGCATATGTAGAGTGTTTCGAATTAACCTCTTGAGAGATTCCATGTGTTTATGATGCTGCATTAATGGATCTGATGTGGGCAGCAAGACAGCTCACTAGCAACAGAAAATAATGTAAAAGTCCACAAACACAGGGAATATGTGACATAACTAGTTCAAATAAAACAAGTTAAAAAAAATTTATATTAAGTATCAGAAGTTTTTATATGGTTTTCATTTATTAGTTTTAGTAAACTATAATAACCCTTCCACAGTAAAAGCATAGTATTATCATGGTACCATGTCCATTGCTAGATCATGTTACCTTTTTGAAAACACAGCTATTATTATTAGCTACTTTTACCTGGCTAATTGATCTCACCATCTTACTGAGGCTGCAATCTTACTTTCAGAAACACAATGCAGTCAAGGACAGTGAACCAATCAAAGATCTTTTCTGAATGTTTTCACACATTATATCAGTGCACCATCTGTTATAATAATAATAATAATAATGAAAATTAATAAATTGTTTTATTTCATTTCAAAATACTATCATGATTGTATACCCGCAACATCTGCACCGTAATCAATCATAGTAGGCTTTTTTGGAAGTTTGTGTTCCAGATGGAAATACAATGGGATGTCAGCAGGGAGAGAGATCCAGAAAGGCCTCTTAGGGACCGGCAGCTGCTTAGGCAATATAAACTTCCCAGAAACGCTATATTGTGTCTGACAGATATTGTGAGACATAATTTGCAGTGAAAACACACATCTGATGCCTTTTACATTCTAACAAATTATTGTGAGGTCAATAGGTCAAAAGATTTATCATTAAGATTTGTAAAAAATTTTGTATTACACTGTAATTTTATTCCTAAGAAAAAATATGATGTTCTTAAGAAAATATTTGAGCACTTAGGAACATTCCTACAGTATAAACAGTATTGTACAAATGATTTTCTTAAGAAGATCTTTGAAAGATTTGTTGGCTATTCAGGCACTCATCAAATATCTCAGTGCCAAAGTGAGTTGCCTACCTAGACAGCATTTTTAAGCATCATAGTCCTGACTTGAAGCAATATTATGCTGCTTTCTCTTTTTGTCAAATTATAAGGCATTGAATGAGGCATATTGAAATGAATTCACAAAATGCTTTGTGAGAAGCTTGGTAAAAAATATTTTTGATATACACTACCAGTCAAAAGTTTGGAATCGGTAAGATTTTTAATGTTTTTAAAAGAAGTTTCTTCTGCTCACCAAGGCTGCATTTATTTAATTAAAAATACAGTAAAAACAGTAATATTGTGAAATATTATTACAATTTAAAATAACTGTTTTCTGTTTGAATATATTTTATAAAGTAATTTATTCCTGTGATCAAAGCTGAATTTTCAGCATCATTACTCCAGTCTTCAGTCTTCATTACATGATCCTTCAGAAATCATTCTAATATGCTGATTTGATGCTCAAGAAACATTTATTGTGTACAATTGTACAAAATATTTGTGTACAATATTTCTTTTTCAGGATTCTATGATGAATATAAAGTTCAAAAGAACAGCGTTTATTTGAAATATAATCTTTTGTAACATTATAAATGTCTTTACTGTCACTTTTGATAGATTTAATGCATCCCCTGCTGAATAAAAGTATTAATTTCTTTTCAAAAAAATAAAAATAAAAGTATTAATTTCTTTAATTTCTTTTCAAAAAAATAAAAATAGAAATTCTTACTGACCCCAAACTTTTGAACGGTAGTTTATAATGTTACAAAAGCTTTGTATTTCAGATAAATGCTGTTCTTTTGAACTTTCTATTCATCAATGTTTTTACTGTATTTTTAATTAAATAAATGCAGCCTTGGTGAGCAGACGAAACTTCTTTTAAAAACATTAAAAATCTTACCGATTCCAAACTTTTGACTAGTGTATATATCAAATACTGTATAGATAATTTTTATAGACACAAAAAGTGTCTATAAAAATAATACAGTATTTGACTGTTCTAGTGTTTGTGCTTATTGCTGTTATCTCATCTTTAGCTTAGCAACAAGTCAGACTCATTTGAAAACAAATATCAGTTTGGCAGTTCACTTGTCCAGCTGGAATCGAGCACCATTTGTGTGAAGAATTGCCTATGTAGAGTGTTTCGAATTAACCTCTTGAGAGATTCCATGTGTTTATGATGCTGCATTAATGGATCTGATGTGGGCAGCAAGACAGCTCACTAGCTTCTGGAAACAATATTACTGTTGAATATCACAGTGTGTCTTCTCACTATATTTCCCGTGAATCCGGTGATACAGCACCAGTGAAGCTGTCTTCAGCTCATCTCTATAGCAACATCTCCATTGTCCAAGCCATGTTTGTTCTGGACACTCAGTTATCACTTATGCTCCATTCGCTGCAATCCTGGTGTCATTACATGATCCTCACATACACTTTCCTTTATATATATCTTATTCCCCAGTAATGTGACATCTTTTTGTGTCGTGTACTTCCTGCATGACATCTTGCATCTATTAGTTTAGCATCAAATCATATGCAAATGTTGACCTCAGGGTGGCATGGGGGATAACAGCTCAAATGATTGTGTCTGTGAGAGATAAGCATCAGCCAGTGATCTTCAGAACAGCTCCAGGCTTCACACGTCCTCATCTCATGCAGGAAACACAGCCATCACATCATCCTCCCATCTGCCTTCTGCATTACAGTACAGCAGTCTCCAAACACAATGAGTATGCTTGTGATGTGTGATTGATACAGAGTCATTTGTGGATGTACATTGGCTGGATACATACACTCCTCACTTACATCTGGATTAATAACAGTCTGAGCAACAGTGACCACGTTTACATTTATGCCTGTTTTATTTGGACATGTGCAGACATAGTTGAAAATAGTTTTTTAAAGGGTTAGTTCACCCAAAAATGAAAATTCTGTCATTAATTACTCACCCTCATGTCGTTCCACACCCGTAAGACCTTCATCTTCGGAACACAAGATATTTTTGATAAAATCCGATGGCTCAGTGAGGCCTGCATTGAAAGCAAGATCATTTACACTTTCAATGCCCAGAAAGCTACTAAAGACATATTTAAAACAGTTCATGTGACTACAGTTGTTCAACCTTAATGTTATGAAGCGATTTTTGTGCGGCAAAAAAACAAAACTACGACTTTATTCAACAATATCTCGTGATGGACGATTTCAAAACACTGCTTCATGAAGCTTTGAAGCTTTACGAATCTTTCGTTTCAAATCAGTGGTTCGGAGCTTGTATCAAACTGCCAATGTCACGCCCCCCAGTGGTGAACCATTGAAATTTCGAAACACTTATGACGTAAGCCTCGCTTACTGAAATCATGCGACTTTAGCAGTTTGATACACGCTCCGAAAAGCTTTTATGACGTATATTTTGTGATGGAACATCCAAAACAATGCTGTGTGCTAGGTTAAATGCACTTGGTGTGTGTGTGTACGTACATATGATGATATTTTTATGGTAACACTTTTGTATGAAGAATAATTCTCACTTTTAACCAGCTGCTTATTAGCTTGCATATTGGCTGTTTTTTAGTACTAATAAAGCACATATTAATGCCTTATTCTGCATGACCATATTCCCCAAATCCTACCCCATACCTAAACTTAAACGCTACAACAATTACCTTACTAACTATTAAAAAGCAGAAAATTAAATTTTTGAGGCAAAAGTCGTAGTTACTGTAAGAGTGAATATGTGTTCCCCATACAAGTGTTACCATTTTTACCAGCTGAGCTTATAAAATGACACAAATGAAGATCTGTTGCAAGGAGACCGAACCAAACTGAAATGGGCAACATTGTTCCTATAAAGAGAAATACCAGGAATTCTTGAGCATTTTGTCCTTTTTAGGGTCACATCTTGTGACATCACGTCCTGTTTTTGGTTCGTTTACATGTCTTTGGTCCGTGTTGCCTTCATATATCAGTTGAACTGCAACAGAGTCATTTTCAGGGGTCTAACTACCTCTGCACATTCATTACACTTTCCATTTTGCAAATAACTGTACATCTGTATATAGCATATCTGTTTATATGTAATTCTGTCTATTGTGTATTCTCTATGTTTTTATTAGTGTATTGTATTGTATTGTATTTCATTTTTTGCCTTTTTATTATTGTGTTATATTCCTTTTTATTGCCCTTTTCCCTCTGTATGTCTGTACTTCCTTTTTCTGCACTGGAAGCTTCTGTCTCCAAGACAAAATTGCTTGTTTGTGTAAACATACTTGGCATTAAAGCTTATTCTTATTTTGGAATTGGCATTACAATAGAAATGAATAATTTCTAAATTGGAGGATTTGAAAACCTCAGAGAAGATGTCCTCATGTAAGTACCTTCATTCCAACATGACATGAATGCAGCCTTAATGCAGCTTTCATTTTGTTTGGAATACATGCAGTATGTACACTGCTGGCCAAAAAAAAAAAAAAAAAAAGTCACTGTTTGGATTTTAATAGGCAAATACTTAAGAATCTATGGATGGATCATTATTACAGTCATTATTATATTTCTAGCATGTTATATGTTTGACAACAGTTCTTCTAACTGTTGTGTGTAGCTTTTCATTTCTTAAGCATGTCGGAAGACGTATCACAGGATGACAATGTCAAGATTCATCAGGCTCAAACTGTGAAATACAAAATCTTGACCAAATATTGATGTACCTCTTGATGGAAATAACATCACAACATTTATTTCCATCAAGAGGTGCATCAATTTTTGGTCAAGATCTTGTATTGACAATGCAAGAGGTGAGCACTCTGTAAAGTCTTCTCCAGCACATCCCAAAAACTTTCAATGAATTTAAGGTCTGGACTCAGAGGTGCCAATTCATGTGTGAAAATGATTCTTCATGCTCCCTACCAACTATTCTTTCACAATTTTAACCCTGGTGAATCTTGACATTGTCATCCTGGAATATGGCCATGATGTGTCTTCCTACATGGTTGTTTAAGAAATGAAAAGTTACACACTCCATCTTTAAGGGTTAAAAGAACCGTTGCAAAACATATAACATGCTACAAACATAATAACCACAGCAATAATGATCCATCCATAGACCTTTAAGTATTTGCTTTTTAAAATACAAACAGCAACTTTTTTTTTTTTTTTTTTTTTTTTTCCTGATGATATTTTCTGATCCGATTTTAGAGTTTAGGTACATATAAACAGTAAGTTTGCAGTCTGAAATCACATTGAATTAAATTTGTACTGCCAAAAATCATTGAATTTAATACCCTGTGTGAAACAAAACCTACTCTCAAAATAATAATAGTGTGTGTACAAGTATGTGTGTGTGCGTGTGTGTGTATATACATGTGGATTATCCTAAGATATAAAATCAGCATTTTTTAGAAATGACTGTGAATTCAGAGAGACAATGAAACAAAACCCGCGTCTTGAATAATCCACATCACAGTCACCTCACGCTGCAGGCAGCATTACATCCTCAAATAATATCGCACACCATTAGAGAAGCACATTTCAGCCTCATTAAATGCATGCCTCTTTAACCAGATAAAACAGACGCATCTAATATACGCATGCTATTATTTTTGTAACAGGATTCCCTAAAGGTTTCCTAGATCAATTACTGCTATGCCTGACAAATAAAACAGCTAAGGATATTATAATATGCTATAATTCTGAAGCTGCTTACTGTTAACTGTGCTTTAATGAATCAAGCTTTGCTTAAAATGCTCATCATGTGATACAGACTGAAAAACATGTTCTTCCACTCATTTGCAGTTAATGAGTCTGCTAATTAATGACATGAAGTGATGATGCTGTCGATTCATGAGGGAGTGATGTTTTCATATCTGTAATCACAGTAAAATTCATTACACCAAGCAGATTGGATTCTACAGTTACATTTTAGTGAACAATTGATTGATTGACAATTGATGATTTATTGTTTAAAATAATAAAACTGTTCCCGTCCTGAATGCTGATTGGTCGATACAGCTTTCCTGTTGTCTTATAGTTCATGAAACAGTAATAGCTGTTGTCCTGTAGCAGATTGTTATTCTTGTTGTATAGATACTATCTTCCAGTGGAAAGATACAGTACATTTGATGAACTTGATAAAATGTAGTAATATTTTATAAAAGCACTAAGGCACCAGAGGTAATGCTGTATTGTGAATAATGTCATTTACAATGTAGATTTACAATATAGCACAGTCGCTCATACTGTATTGTTTAACTGGTATGAATCATGATTCTTTAACAATGCAACAAAAATTGAAAACATTTTGGAAAAAAGAAAAACATAATGGAAAAAAAAAACATTATGCCTAAAACAAGGGGAAAAAAGTCTCGGATGGCATGTTCCCATTTGAGTTAAAGACACAATATGTAAATATTCTCCGCTAGAGGGCACTTATTCAAAACAAAGGCGTAGCTTGATGATGCCTTGATTTCGTGGAATCATGGGAGGTGTCTTCACGTCTACAAAAGAATCGGAACTCGGGCAGAAATCATATTCATGGATGAGATTATTAACGTTACTGTAGTATGAAGCAGAGCAGGAGCGAGTGCTGTGCGAGCAGAAACGAGGCCGCTGGAGGAATTGCTAATGAGAGGCGAGCGCGACACACACCTCGAGAGCAGCTGAACTTTTATTATGCCGCAGTCGCCGCTTCCGCTTCTTCCGGTCATGTGTATGTGGGGTAATGCAGCACTGTTTTATCATATTAGATACATTTGTGTGTTGAAAGTTGTTATATTGCTACTCTGCATTCGGTCGGCGGCTACTATGAGACACTTGTTGCACACTGCAGTAAGCTAGATCGATATTAGGCATGGTAAAACATGGTACAGAAAATGAGATTTAGACAATAAGACTTACTGTGTTGAGCTATAAAACATGATTAGTTTTCTGTCTGTAAATGTATCCAAACAGTTGCTCACCTGTCTAATAAAACACATAATTTACTAAAGCGTCTTTGGTGTTTCCATGGTTTCCACAAAATAAAACCGGAAATCGAGGGTAACACAGGTATGATGTCACTGACACAGCCCATGTCCTGGTTAAAATTGCTTATTTCTCTGGATTTAAACATTCTTGGAAACATTTGGGATAAAGTACACAAGTCAACAAAATATACAACATTGTTCTAGTGGTTTTTGAATATTTTAATCTAAAAATCTTACATATTGTGCCTTTAAGACTCTTATTTTATTTTTATTTTTTTTTTGTGCTGTTTTATTGTTTCCTGTGTACATTTCCTTTTCCTCTTGGTAGCTATGGTGTCTAATTAGTCCTTGCTTGTTTCCTATGATACTGATTAGTTTCACCTGTGCCTAGTTTAGTTTCCTGTGTATTTATAGCCTTCTGAGTTCTGTTAAGTTTGTTGCTTGTTGTCTTTGTTCTACAAAGCAATTATGTTTACATTTACCTTCACATTTTAGATTACTGCTACATCTTGGTATATCTTCTTTGTGGATTAATAAAGACTTGCTGCATCTATATCCTTGCCTCCCACTATCTTCTTGTGCTGCAAAGTTAGATACATTTTAAAATAGTAAGTTTAACATGACTTTCATTAGATGAAGCTGTTAAACTAGGTCAAGACATAGCAAATGTGAATACTTGTCAGTCACAGCATTTACAGCTGCATCAGAACACTATAATAAATGCTTTGCATCAATAATACAGACAAAAAATTCTCTCAGGCTGTCGTCAGGACAGCCCTGCTGAAACACGCAAGCAGCTGATTGACACTCACTTCCAAATCTAGTATGAGGTATATTATGGGCATTTTCATGCTAGCTTCGACTGGTCACACATCATGGATACCCTGGTTAACATGTATTGATTGTTAGTTTGGTTATTTTTTGGAAGTTGAAGTCAAAATTGTGATCTATTCCAAAATTTTTTGCCTTTAGTGTAAGAGAGTGTTGGCAATCTATACAGAAATGATCCTTAACTTCAGAGACTAAATCTTCCCCTGATGTAAGTGCCAACATTATTAAAAACATATCTGCCAACAGTCTGTTTCTTCAGTCTGATTGAAGCACACCGTATGTTCTCCTCCGTGTCTCCTCATAGCAGCCAAACCTGATGAGATAACTGATCTGGATTTGAGGAGGTTGTGTTGTGTGTGAAAGGCACAGGTTGCCTATAAGCAGCCCACACAGAATCTGCTGCCGCACAACTCCTAGAAATCGCTGCAGATTTCTGCTAAATTGGAACACCTGTCATTCACAGTTCCCTCGTGTAAAAATCTGCTTAAAAGAATGTGATTTGCGTTTCGTGACTGGTGTGGTCTGCTGGTTTTACAGCAGTTTTTGGGCTCTTGTCAGCTGCTCAGGCTCAATTTTTCTACAGTCATTTTTACAAAGCAAAGGCAGCAAAAAGTGGAAAGTATGGTGATGGCACAAATGTATGTACTCTGGGTTGTGCATTTTTGACAAAAAAATGACATCTCGATACTGGGATTTTGTTGATATCAATAATCAGACAATATTTTGCTGAATGTGTTTTTGTGCATCTTGACTGGCTTAGGCCTGTTATGGACAGCTGATTCAGGAGGATCTTCATGCTCTTCATATTCTGTGCAGTAGTTTACAGTTTTTTTTTTACTTTATTACAGCAGAGTCATCTTTTATGTCAAATTCTTACAATTAACCCTTAAATGCATGAATGTTTGCCAATCATTATTACATTTATATCTAACACGGATGGCTCTCTAACTA
Organism: Hypophthalmichthys nobilis; assembly: GCA_037950665.1. NCBI lineage: Eukaryota > Metazoa > Chordata > Actinopteri > Cypriniformes > Xenocyprididae > Hypophthalmichthys > Hypophthalmichthys nobilis. The sequence continues at coordinate 7,267,814 of CM075475.1, forward strand.
CCGATTGAGGTTGATGTCTAATATTTAAAAAATGAATGAGGGGAAGGTTAGTGAATGACGTCCCGGGTCAAGAAAGGCCTTAGGTATGCGTTTAAGTGTTAATCAATAAATTCAATTAAAATAATAATAATAAAAAATCACTAGGTTGTTACCAATCAAATGAAACAAAGTCCATTTTTGCACTGCAGAAGTGGCATCTAAAGCAGCATTTAGGTGTATTTACAATGCAAGTACAATTGTGTAAATAATGCTATGATAAAATATTGTGAATATTTTGAAACTAAAACCACCAGTAGGTGGTGGCAAGACACTGTAAATGAGTAAGTTATGTTGTTCAAATGGCTGATTCTTTCAGGAACGAAGCAAGAGATTGTCGTTATGAATGGATCACTGAATCGTTGATTCATTCAAAAACACTGATTCATTAAGTAATGAAAGATCACTGTGTGTTGCTCGGAGATGCACAACAGTTTTGTTGCGACTTTGTTTGGAACTATTTCTGCAGAAATAGAGCAAAACAGACAATATTGACAATAAAACACAATATTAATGTCTTGTTTACTGAACTGTTGCATACAGTGTTGGGGAAAATTAAAAGTAATGCATTACAATATTGCGTTAAGGCCCGTTCACACCAAGAACGATAACTATAAAGATAACTATGATGATAAATATATTTGCATCCACACCAACGAACGATAACATTCTGTTTATTCTAAGCTCACGCGCTGGCGTTTCAAAGTGTGTACAACATGTTTTTGCTGTTCTTGTTGCATTTACATGGCTTTAACCAGCAGATGTCCTCAGCATGCTATGTTTGGAGTGAATAGCTAGTGTAATCGATCTAATCTAACAGTAAATTTAACTGATGAAGTCAATATAGTGGAATAAAAACAACGCATAGTCTTTTTCACTGCAACTTTAAAGGAAGCAAGACAGTATTGTCGAAACTAGCGCTGGATACCTGAGGTAATTTTATGTTACACTGTTTACTAACTCGGCATAATGATCTCATTATTAATACTTCTCACCATTTTTCCGAGGGTAGGACCGATTGTTTTTTCATATATCCATTTTCTTTAAAGTATCCTTGAAAAGGAGGTTTGACTTGTCAAACAGTGGTGGCTTTTTCTGGACCTCTGCGATTATCTTCTCCGCAATGTGTCTGCCATTTTAAATGCCCGAGCCCTTAAATTAGAATTGATTCTGATTGGCTGTCAGTGTTTTTTATCATTCAGCAGTTGGAAAAAAATCATTCTAAAAAGTGATCCCAGCTATATTGTTTCTCTATTTCGTTATAGTTATAGCTGTGGTGTGGACAGTACAATTGGGTTGTATAAGACTGGTTGTATAAAATCAATATCTTATTTGCAGTCACAGTGATATTCAACCAAATACAACCATTACAATATTTTCATAGATGATAATGTACACCAGAATCATCACGATAGGTTCACGGTATCACTCAGTCAGATGCTTATAATGGGCCTCGGCTCATAAGGAAGCGTGAATATTCTCTGAAAATCTCCTGCTGGAGTTTCTGTTACAGCTTTGACTTTCCTCATCTCTCAGGTCATGTTTCAGAGGTGTTTGATGAGGTAGTGAGCCGTCTTGTGTCCTGTTCTGTGTCTTTGGCTCTCACACTGAGCTGTGGACACCAGCCATGGAAAAAATGGCAAGCGTGGAAGTGTAGAGCAGCACTGCCCAAGAATAAAAGGTCATATGCACCGTTGGCTACGTGCACACACACAGGCACCTGCAGCGAGAACACACACACACATACACACACTGACCCGTCCTTCAATCCTAGGTTCATCCCAAGAGGAAAAAGACAGAGGCAGAAGATGAGCTTTTATTTTCATCCGTGACTGATTCACTCGACAGCGGTAAAGCTGATTATATCACAAATGGCATGAACAGAGACAGAACACACAGGCCGAGTGAATGTAGGGAAAATGAGGATAAACATGAGAGGAACAGACCGCAGAGATGAAAGAGAGGTGCAGGCCTCTAATACCCTCGAAGATACGGAGTTCGAAAGTGCACTGGCTGCTTCCTCGTGATGGACTGTCTAATGACATTTTTAACTCGATTGGCTGGATGCATTAAGAAAAGCAATTGGCAGCTGCTTTATTTTGAATGCCGGTTAAAGGCTCCTTAAAAAAGATGTATTCATTTCTTAATTCACTTTGTGCGAAGTCAATTGAAGAGCACAGCTTTCCTCAATGTGTTGACATATTTCATATTCACGCGAGTTGAGGCAGGACGTATTAAAGATATTAAAGAAATTTAAAATAGCAAATGGTGATTAGTTTCTCTTTCTCAGCCTCTATGTAATGTGACTTCATGATTTTACCTGTGAAAAGGAAAGCTACAGTATGCCATAGCTATGCTGCCTTCTAAGATGCTTTGTTAAAGGGTTAGTTCACCCAAAAATGAAAATTCTGTCATTAATTACTCACCCTCATGTCGTTCCACACCTGTAAGACCTTCATTCATCTTCGAAACACAAATTAAGGTATTTTTGATAAAATCCAATGGCTCAGTGAGGCCTGCATTGCCAGCAAGACAATTAACACTTTCAGATGCCCAGAAAGCTATTAAAGACATATTTAAAACAGTTCATGTGACTACAGTTGTTCAACCTTAATGTTATGAAGTGACGAGAATACTTTTTGTGCGCCAAAAAAACAATATAACGACTTTATTCAACACTATTTAGTGATGGGCGATTTCAAAACACTGCTTTATGAAGCTCCGAAGCTTTACGAATCTTTTGTTTCAAATCAGTGGTTCGAAGCATGTATCAAACTGCAAAGTCACATGATTTCAGTAAACGAGGCTTCGTTACGTCATAAGTGTTTCGAAATTTCATTGGTTCACCACTGGGGGGGGTGACTTTGGCAGTTTGATACACGCTCCGAACCACTGATTCGAAACAAAAGAAGCTTCGAAGCTTCATGAAACAGTGTTTTGAAATTGCCCATCACTAGATGTTGATTAAAGTCATTATTTTGTTTTTTTGCCGCACAAAAAGTATTCTCTTCGCTTCATAACATTAAGGTTGAACCACTGTACTCACATGAACTGTTTTAAATATGTCTTTAGTAGCTTTCTGGGCATCTGAAAGTGTTAATTATCTTGCTGTCAATGGAGGCCTCACTGAGCCATCGGATTTTATTAAAAAATATCTGAATTTGTGTTGTGAAGATGAACGAAGGTCTTACGGGTGTGGAACGACATGAGCATGAGTAATAAATGACATTTTTGGGTGAACTAACCCTTTAACTGTTTCCAGTGGATTTTCAGTGTAAATCCATGCATGCGGCTAATAATGCCAACAACCCATCCCTATACAGCTTTGGCAACTCTTTTTCAACCCTTTACAAAGATGCAAAGAATGTGAGGCCGAAGCTGCCACAGCAGTTTTTTTATTTTTCAACATCAATGTGCAAACATTATTACACATTCCTGTTCTTATTTTGAATGATTCATGCACTTTATTCTAAAAGGACAAAAACCTTTTAAATCTAATTGAAATAAAGTTCACTGCCTCTGAAACAACTTGACTTTTCAACTGACATTCTGAATGCAGTTACATGTTAACTGTTGAAATGTTCGAGCCTAAAAGTGAAATAATAATGAATTTTAAAGTAATGCATTTAGGTAGATGCTAACAATGGCGAAAACAAACATGACAAAGAGGTCTGTGGTATCATAGTAGTGTGTCCCAATACCGGTGTACTGTTTTACCATCTGCTCAAATCTAAGTCCTTTCCCATGACCAGCAAAGTAAATATGTTTAGTGCATAGTGGAAGTATGGAAATTGGGATGCAGCCATCGAGAGTTAATACTGTGCCATAATTCTGTCGCAGCAGCTTGAGACTCGCCAGCAACAGAGAAAAAAATAGCCCAAATGCTATTTAAGATGCCAAGGTAGTAATTAGAGTGCTTCAGTGATTCATTCTGTGCCAATCACTGGGTTCCTGGGGTCTGTCCACTGTTTGTTTTCATCACACGCTCCTCCATTGGCCAGGAGGCCGGCGCTCAAACTGCATCTGCTTTGCTTTGCTTGCACTCTGGCCTTTTCAATTAGTACTTAGACAGGGTGGCAAAAGCTGTCTGGAGGAAATAGCACACTACATGAGGTGGATCTGAACAGAGCTACTCATTTTCTGCTCTACGGAAACAGCAGTACCTGGACTGTTAATTATTACACTGCACTTCAGCATTAATTCTAGTGTGTTTGACATAGTACACTTTAAATGTACCAAACCCATTTCATTTAAAGTGAACCAGCTGCAAGTGAACCAGTTGCTGTGTAAGTGGACTTAAAAGGGAAATTAATTGAACCACAAAAGGACCCAAAATTAACCGTACTCAGACCATTTGTGGGTCCTTTTAGGACGCTCTGTGAGATCATTTGGGGTGTTCCTATATGCATGGTATTTTGGCCTAAGATCACTTGGAGTGCTCAAACAAACTTATATGTTATATACACTGAACAAAATTATAAACGCAACACTTTTGTTTTTGCCCCCATTTTTCATGAGCTGAACTCAAAGATCTAAGACTTTTTCTATATACACAAAAGGCCTATTTCTCTCAAATATTGTTCACAAATCTGTCTAAATCTGTGTTAGTGAGCACTTCTCCTTTGCCGAGATAATCCATCCGCCTCACAGATGTGGCATATCAAGATGCTGATTAGACAGCATGATTATTGCACAGGTGTGCCTTAGGCTGGACACAATAAAAGGCCACTCTAAAATGTGCAGTTTTATCACACAGCACAATGCCACAGATGTTGCAAGTTTTGAGGGAGCGTGCAGTTGGCATGCTGACTGCAGGAATGTCCACCAGAGCTGTTGCCCGTTTCTCTACCATAAGCTGTCTCCAAAGGCGATTCAGAGAATTTGGCAGTACATCCAACCGGCCTCACAACCGCAGACCACGTGTAACCACACCAGCCCAGGACCTCCACATCCAGCATCTTCACCTCCAAGATTGTCTGAGATCAGCCACCCGGACAGCTGCTGCAACAGTCGGTTTGCATAACCAAATAATTTCCGCACAAACTGTCAGAAACCGTCTCAGGAAAGCTCATCTGCATGCTCGTCATCCTCATCGGGGTCTCGACCGGACTGCAGTTCGTCGACTTAACCGACTTGAGTGGGCAAATACTCACATTCTATGGTGTCTGGCACTTTGGAGAGGTGTTCTCTTCACGAATGAATCCCGGTTTTCACTGTACAGGGCAGATGGCAGACAGTGTGTATGGCGTCGTGTGGGTGAGCGGTTTGCTGATGTCAACGCTGTGGATCGAGTGGCCTATGGTGGCGGTGGGGTTATGGTATGGGCAGACGTATGTTATGGATAACGAACACAGGTGCATTTTATTGATGGTATTTTGAATGCACAGAGATACCGTGACGAGATCCTGAGGCCCATTGTTGTGCCATTCATCCACGACCATCACCTCATGTTGCAGCATGATAATGCACGGCCCCATGTTGCAAGGATCTGTACACAATTCCTGGAAGCTGAAAACATCCCAGTTCTTGCATGGCCAGCATACTCACCGGACATGTCACCCATTGAGCATGTTTGGGATGCTCTGGATCGGCGTATACGACAGTGTGTTCCAGTTCCTGCCAATATCCAGCAACTTCGCACAGCCATTGAAGAGGAGTGGACCAACATTCCAGAGACCACAATCAACAACCTGATCAACTCTATGCGAAGGAGATGTGTTGCACTGCGTGAGGCAAATGGTGGTCACACCAGATACTGACTGGTTTTCGGACCCACTGGACCCCTCCAATACAGTAAAACTGCACATTTTAGAGTGGCCTTTTATTGTGGCCAGACTAAGGCACACCTGTGCAATAATCATGCTGTCTAATCAGCATCTTGATATGCCACACCTGTGAGGTGGATGGATTATCTCAGCAAAGGAGAAGTGCTCACTAACACAGATTTAGACAGATTTGTGAACAATATTTGACAGAAATAGGCCTTTTGTGTAGTCTTAGATCTTTGAATTCAGCTCATGAAAAATGGGGGCAAAAACAAAAGTGTTGCGTTTATAATTTTGTTCAGTGTATGTTAACTACAGTGTACCTTAAAGGGATAGTTCACCCAAAAAATTAAAATTATCCCATAATTTAATCACCCTCAAGCCATCCTAAGTGTACATGACTATTTTCTTTCAGACGAACACAATCGGAGTTATATTAAATAATTTCCTGGCTCTTCCAAGCTTTATAATGGGAGTGAATGGTAACTGATATTTTGTCATATCCATATCCATATTTAAAACTATAATCACTGGCTTCCGGCCGTACGCAAGTCTTGTTCTGGCAGACCTCTGACCCAACTTATGACGTATTGACTAACACGGAAGCAAAACACTGGTCACGAATTAGAAGTCTAAAACAAGAATTTTTTAAGAGAAATGTCAGAGGATTTCGATATAAGAGAAGAGGAGCTTGAGTTTGTTGCCCAGTCCTATTTGTATGAACCGCGAGAGGCGTCTACTCTCACCTAAACTTACTCGACTCTCTTGTGAACACGAGGAGGATGTTACTGTAAGCCAGTGACCATTAACCCCCTGGAGCTGTATGGATTACTTTTATGATGGATGGATGAGTTTTTTGGGGCTTCAAAATATCAGTTACCATTCATTACCATTATAAAGCTGGGAAGAGGCAGGATATTTTTTAATATAACTCTGACTGTGTTTGATGGAAAGAAGATACATATACACCTAGAATGGCTTGAGGGTGAGTAAATCATGGTATGATTTTCATTTTGGGGTGAACTATCCCTTTAAGCCTAGTCTCGCATAGCCAGGCCTTTGGCTGTTGACAAGAAGTCTTTTACACTTTGCAGGTCATTCGACAGAAAGAGACTGTCTGACTGACATGCAAAATGACCACACAGTGTATACTATAAATAATAACACAGTCAACAAACTGTTTGATAGAAGCAAACCCAGCAGTGATCATGGTTACACTTTATTTTAAGGTGATGTTGTCACAGTGTAGTTACACAAATAAGTACTGAGCAGTATTAATTAACAGCATGGACTTACTTAAAGTTAGGGTTTGGTTTAGAGTCAAATCATAAATACCAGAAATAAGAGACATGCAGCAAAGGACATGGCAATTACTTAATAATAGTGTAAAATTACTAAATAATAGTGGAGCAGTCTGTACAATAATTTTTGCATGTATCTGTTTCTGTCTGTCCATGGGTAATAATTCTCCTCCTCGGATAGAGCTCGGAAAACAAAGCAGAAAACTGTTGGATTCAAGGATATCCCATTTATCCCAAGGCAAATAAATACCTCAAAGAAAACTGTGAAATATTTCAAATATTCAATGCCTTTGAACTTGAATGTCATGAACTATTTTTAGTTCTTCCTCAGAAATGCTCATTAGCAACCTGGGAACTTGTAAACATGACTTTGTTTCCCAGTAGACTGATATAAACCTCTGCGGCCTCACTCAAAACCAATCAGACTGGAGCCTCGTTTTTGTGCAACAAACATCATTCTGTCTGGGTTTTTTTTTTTTAATGAGTGTATCTACCATGGCTGATTTGTGAAGCTTGAGCTTTCAAGGGTCAAAGGAAAGCCTTAACCACAGCGTTTTTCATTTTTATATTTATTTGCTAAATTGGATGTGGAATGATCTAGTTCCTGTTATAGAAATGATATATAGAAACTCTTCCTAACAGTCATACTTGACTCAGCATTCCCTTGCAGTTCTGATGTGCAGTTAAACCAGAGGCTGACAGCTCTTTATTAATGTCAGATTAATGGTTCAGTTATGGGAAAACTCGAGACCCCTCAACTACAGTCAAATTCTCATTAATTTCAGAGCACTCAGAGACAGATTAATTGGTTGCCCTATTTGCATGGCCCAGTGAAATAACCCCGCAGACTTATGATTAACTTCCTGCTTCTGGACAGAAACCGCAGCAAAGTGTTTGACCTGCTGTTGCGGTCAGCCTCTGTTAGGTAACTGTTTTCATTTTTTTTTTTTTTTTTGGTTAGCAGTTGACGGTCACCTTGGAATTCTTCTCCCAGTTTCAATGATGCATATGGAACATTTTGATTATTAGTGCTGTTTGCTAAGTCAAGCATCAATATTGCTATTTCTCATACTAACGATTTTAACCTAGCAGGTGACAAAATTAATGAAAAAGCAAACACCCACAACCGTGTGTTAGCAAGTTTTGTACCAGCAAGCAGCACTCACACTTTCCACAGGAAATATAAAAATCTATTTTTTAAAATGTACATAATCAAAAACAGGTTTCATGTAGTCAGTCTTTGACTTTCACCATAAAATCTAGTAAACTTTAAAGTGTCCCACCAGAGTTTGCTTTGTTCATTCAAAACTGAATATCTTTCATATGTCATAAGCAGTAATTAGTTTCTTGAAATGCTGTTTTATAGAAGCGTGGAAACTTGTTCAGAGTTGAGGGTAATGCATTACAAGTAACGTGAGTTCTACAATAACAACAGGCAATTACTCATCTCACTTGCACAAAAGCAGATTTCCCCAAAATGATTAAAAACAGTAAAATGCAAACTCAGAATATTATGCAAACCTGCAATAATTATGTTAATGTACTTTATGTATTTAATCTCTTTAATCTCAATTTATTAACCAATGCCTTTGCTGCTGACCTTCATTTATAAAAAAAACATACAAGCAAGCCCAGCCCAGGTTAGAAAAAGTAACACGAAAGTAGTGTAAAGTGTTACTTTCCATAAAAAGTAGCTAGTTACTACACACTAACACACTATTATAATACATTACTTTTAAAAGTAACTTTCCCCGACACTGCTTGTCAGTAAATCTTTGTTTCTTGGGGGACTGAAAAGCCACATTGACTCCTGGAAGTTGCCTAAAATCAGTCAGTCAGATTGGATTTGGCAGTTTCACTCAGGCATTGCCATAAAGTGCTGCAATGATGACATATTTTTGTAGGTAAACCCATAAATCACCATCACTCTGGTTCTCTTGACAAAAACCAAAATGGATTTTCCATTGGCTTTTGGATTATGAGCACTGTGACCAAACAAGATTCTTACAGTTTTGACTTTCGAGTTGATTAGTTTACTTGTTCGCTGCAATGATATTTAATGTTCCCTGTATTTAGCCACTTGTTAGGAACCACCTTTTTTCAAGACAAGCTTCAAGTTGATATTACTGATGTACTTTATGTCATAGAATAAAATGTGAAAATATGTGTTCGCCACACAGTCAGACCTTACTTAACCCTTATGTTGTGTTTGCACCTTCTTTTTTGTGAAAATGTTAGTTAATGTTATCGCATTGGACTAAAACTGACTTTGCTCACACAGGGTATAACTACTTCCCAAAAAAAGTACAAATATTATCACAAAAATTTTGGGAGTAGTTATACCCTGTGTATACACACACAAACACGTTCATGTACACAAACAAACAAGCTATTTTGAGTATTACAGGTTTTCTTTTGCAAAGAGATGAACTTTATCCTCAGATCAATAGCGCCTACGACCAATCAGTTCCAAAAAGAAAAAAAAACCTGTCCTAATCGAAAGAGAACAAGTTGACAAAAAGATTGAATCCAATATTTGGTGATAATATAGCATAATGAGCGATTTACAATACATTTTTAAAAGGCTGGTCAACACAATGTAAGGGTTTTAACGGCATTTAAAGGCATTTAACCCCCCCAAAAAGTTTTGGCCTGCAAAAATACATCATCCCTGCAGCATCTATAGTAGTGCAGTTGTAAATGATTCCTCTCTTTTCCATGTTTCTGCAGGATCCCAGAAGCAAGCACAAGTTTAAGATCCACAGCTACGGCAGTCCCACCTTCTGCGACCACTGCGGATCGCTGCTGTACGGCCTCATCCACCAGGGGATGAAATGTGACAGTGAGTAACAACCTCCCATCATGCCCAGGGTGGCTCATTTGCACTCACGCAAGACCATCTTCTCTTAACCAAATCTAGATGAAACCTGTAATTTAAAAAAAGAACTTGCCTCAGATCAGTGTGAAAGGGTAGCTCCTGCCCCAGGCCTACAAAATTCATCTGTTTCTGCTTTTCTTGTCCATAATGAAGTGAAATGTGGTTAGTTCTGTAGATCTAGAGATGCCTCCTTCATTTCAACCAGAACATTCCAGTTCCTCTCGAGCGCTGTGGCTCTCATGGGAATGCTTTCACAAATTTCACTATAAATGTGTTTAAGTGAGATTTATGTGGGAATAGCAGCATGTTTCTAATTACATTTATGCAATCTGTTCATCCACACCACTCTGAGACGACACACTACAACGATTTTCTGTTTCCACATATCAACACCAGCCTCAGCATGGGTCACACACACTTTCTCTGCCAAAAACCCTTCTAATAGACTTTTCCAAAAGGTTTGCTGTTTGTGCACAACTTGACAGTCTTCACCTTTAATGTCTTATGGTAGCGTTTCATCATTAGATATTATTTGAAAAAAAAAGATTATGTCTTCATAATCTTCCTTATCTTTATCGATCTTTACATGACAGTAACAGCTCTGAATCAGGTTGGAGTTCTATAGCTTGGATCCTACAAAGTGAAAGTGACTATGAATCACGCAAGGATGCTGGGAATGCACATATGAGAAATACATGACTAAGCTACTTTTACACTGTTGCCTTGAGTTGTTTTTTAGTCCACAGGTTGAATTTACCCCTGATTTTACCCCCCGAAACACAATTTTTACCCCTCGGAGCACGATTTTACCCCTGGAACACGATTTTTACCCCCCAGAACATGATTTTACCCCTCGGAACACGATTTTTACCCCTCAAAACACGATTTTTATCCCTCAGAGCATGATTTTTACTCCCAGTACACAATTTTTACCACTCAGAACACGATTTGTACCCCCGGAATATGATTTTACCCCTCGGGAACATGATTTTTAGTGGGGACCCCCCGCCCCGGGCGATTGGGGTATTTTTGGCCATGATTGGGCAGGTTTTGAATAGCAATTGAGCTGGTTTTGTTATGCAAACCTAAGCAACCCTGATGTACAGCTTCAGTAATTTTTATAAAGACAAAAAATTACAAACAATTTACAATTAAATCAATTCTCATTTGATAAAGTTAAGCCCAACATACACTGACTGTCCTGATCCGTTGAATAGATGTCAGACTGTGGCAGTAAAAGGGGTTGAGAACGTTATTTCATCTTGACTTTAATATGTTTAATCCTGAAACAAGTTTACAGATGTTTCTCTCTCTTGTTCTCAGCCTGTGACATGAACGTTCATAAGCAGTGTGTAATGAACGTGCCAAGTCTGTGCGGGACCGACCACACCGAGCGCAGAGGAAGAATCTTCCTCAAGATCGAGGTCAGCGGAGACAGACTCCACGTCACAGGTCAGCACCCCACATGCACTGAGAATATATCAGAATAGCAATTATTGCTAAGGATTGATAAACATGGTTTTGCATCATCTTGAAAGGTTCATATATAGTCATATATATAGTCATATAATATAAGATGATATTTAAAGCTGCAGTCCGGAACGTTTTTTGGTTAAAAATTATCCAAAATCAATTTTTGAGCAAGTACATAACCAGCCAGTGTTCAAAACTATCTCCTTATCTTAGCTCGATTCACAACGGTAAGCTTGTAATAATGTTTTATAATAAGAGCGACCTGGTGGATTTCAGCAGTTCGTCTTTGCGTCATTACGTCACGTCTGTAAACAGAAAGGAAGGAGTTCCAGCTATTAGCTATATCGTGAAGATGCTGCTCATTTATAGCCCTTTCTCACAGCAGCTGCAATAATTAAACTTATCATTTTGATGGCGGATTGTAATCCAGAAAGGGCCAAATGACAATCATCAGTGACAACTGGAGATTCACCCGCAGTCAAAAGCAAAACACTTCGGACTGTGGAGTGGATACAGAAATTTAAATCTACAGGTAATATACACTAAATACACATAGTCAAGCAATGCTGATGTTGTTATCATTAACAATTTGAGAACAAAGTATAACAGTAATAATAATTTGCACGGATTGGCGTGATACGAGCTAAGTGGTCGTTAGATTTAATCATCACTGGCAGCGCGATTTATTGAAGGCCTAATGCTTTTCCTCAGTTGGTCAGAACAAAAGTGGCAGAAATGTTACTTATTTGTTCAGATGATATTTTCCAGTGAAAATTCTTATTTTGGTCATACTTTCAAGACGTAGAATCTGTGATTCTGAAGTACAGTATCCACAATGGTGCAGTGACTGACAGCAAACATTAGATTCATCCGCTGGGGAGTCGTGCCGATGCACAACGCACGTAACGATAACATTTCCGCATGACTGCAATTGCTGGTTTCAAACAGAGATGGCGACAAAGAGGAAAAATGCCGGACTGCAGCTTTAAATGATTAGTTTTATGATCAATCTTTTGAACTTTTTTGACCTCATGACCTTTTACTTGCTGAAAAAGTATCAATCATATGACAGAAGGCATGGAGTAGATTGTGTTCATGTTTTTCAGCAACGTTTTGATTATGTTGATCATTTAGAGGCCTTAGACATTTGCATATCAAAAATGATACAGTAAGCTTTATAGCAGGGGTGTCAAACTCAGCTCCTGGAGGGCCGATGCCCTGCAGAGTTCAGCTCCATCACTAAATAAACACACCTGAACCAGCTAATCAAGGTTCTCCGGATTGCTAGAAACTTCTAGGCAGAGTTTGAGTTTGATACCACTGCTGTATAGGATTAAGTAGCATCACAAAATTATATTTATTTGAGTAGTTCTTGTCATTTTAATGTTTCTATATTTCACATAATATGTTGTTATTTTTATCTGTTTGCGTGATCCTTGCAAATTCACATTAGTCTTATTACTTAGATTTCATAATGCTTTGATGCTGTTTTTCCACAAAATGCCAGTTAGCATTAAGCTATCATGGCAGGTCATGTGTTGAGGGTTGAGTGGGTTTAGAGATTGAGCACGCGCGCGTGTGTGTGTGTGTGTGTGTGTGTGTGTGTGGAGGGGTCTAGGTCACAGCAGGACACAGGCAGGCAGCAGGTATGAGGGGGCTTAAGTGCCAGATGACTGGACAGATGCCCAGTTGTTGTGATGATGGGGCTTTATGTGGGGGGAGGGACATGTATGCCAGCCTGTGGCCGCTCAGAAACTCTTGCTCCAGTGAACACATTCCTGTGAGCTGGCATCTCTTCCCTGCTGCGTGAATATCATCTCTGCTTATCTCTGCCCTTACACACAGACATGCTGAAGTCAAGCAGGGACTGCACACTGGTCTGCTGATTATTATACATGTGAAGTATAAGTCATCATGATTCCTGTTCAGGAAATTTTACAGTTATTGATATCAAGAGAAAGAGCCATATTCTACACTGTTGCATTTTGTTATGATGTTAGTCAAGGTTTCTTTCACTACAATAAAACATAGTTTATTTTTTTAACCTTTAAAGGTTAGTTCACCCAAAAATGAAAATTCTGTCATCTTTTACTCACCTTCATGTTGTTCCAAAACCATAAAACTTTTGCTCATCTTCAGAACACAAAGGAAGATATTTTATTGATACCTGGGAGATTTCTAAAGGTCTAGGAAATCAAAACTTTCAAGCTCTAAAAAGGTCATAAAGGCATCTTCCTACTTTCAATGGAGGGACAGAAATGAACGAAAGATGAACGAAAATCTTATGGGTTTTAAAACCAAATAAAGGTGAGTAATTGATGACAGAATTTAATGTTTTTGGTGAACTATGCCGATTATACAGTGTAATGTGTATGGTGCAGTCCAAACACAAATGACTCAGGAATACTATCAATAGACTTTAATCCACAATTAGAAATGCACAGGAGAATACAAACACAAACCATACTAAGAACAATGATAACCGACAGAGGACTGAACTGAACAGGGAATATATATGCACTGAAAACTAAACAAGACACAGGTGCAAATTATAAGTAACCATGGAAAAAAAGAAGGGCATAATCAGAAACCAAGAATGCCGGAGGGAAGATCAAGGTGGAGCTGGAGGGAAGAAGGAGCCCGGTGAAGCAGAAGGGGTGTAGGGCTGTGGCGGAAGGGCAGGAAGTCTGTGGCGAAACCAGAGCGATCAGGGAGCCTGGTGGAGCCAGAGGGCTGATGGACCATGGTGGAATCGAGAATGCGCAGAGCTGGGGTGGAGCAGACAGGCTGACACCAGCAGAGATTGCGGATCCAGGGGACTGGACGGAGCCAGCGGAGAGGACGGGAACAATGGAGGAGAAAGGACTCTGAACTTAAGTGGAACATCTAAACAAGAAAGGAGTGAGTTTGAGGGTGGGATCTGGATCCATGAACCACAGATCTATCAGGCAATGGTCCTCTCCGGGATGGACTGGGCAGGGTATGCGAGCTCCAGAAAGGTCCTTGTGGCAGGCTCTGGCTCCGGGACAGACATGGTGGTCGGCTTTGGCTCTGGGACGGATGTGGTAGCTGACTCTGGTTTCATAGCGGTAGTGGGCTCTAGTGCTGGGTCCATGGCGTGCGTGGGTCTGACGGGATCCTCCTCCCCTGCCTCGCAGATGGTGAAGTGGGATCCACAGTTCAGGAGCACCCACTCCACACACTGGGCAAATGACCCTTGAGGACCATCTCTGGGCAGGCGTGCCTTGGACCGCTCATTAAGGCTGGTATTGTAGAACACACAGAGTAAGCGATCAGAGTAGTTTGTAAGGTAACACTGAGAACTAAACGAGACACAGGTGCAAATCATAAGTAACCATAGAAACAAACAAGGACATACAATCAGAAACCAAGGAAACCAAAACTAAACAGAGTAGGGAAACAGGAACTAGCTACAACGGAACAGAATGTCAACATAAGAGCCAACAGAACAGAACCGTGACATATAGACTAATTCAGTTCAACTGTAGAAAAAATAGATGTACACAAATATATACTCAAATATGCTGAAATTTAAGTAACTTAATTTTCCACATTATTATTTAAAGGTGCAGTTTTGCCTCTTTGTCGCCATCTCTGTTTGAAACCTGCAATTGCAGTTATTTGCAGAATTATCATCTTTACGTGGGTTGTGCGTCGGATACTGTACTTCGGTATCACAGATTGTAGTCTTGGATGTATGACCGAAATAAGAATTTTCACCTAAAAATGTAATCTGAACAAGTAAGTAACATGTCTGCCACTTTTGTTCTAAACAACTGAGGAAAAAAAGCATTACAATAAATCGCACTGCCAATGGTGATTAAATCTAATGATCGTTTAGCTTGGATCACGTCTGCCCGTAGCTGTGAGGAATATGATTGGGTTCTTCATAGGGTTTGTGAGTTCACTGCTCCGATGTGAACTTGATTCAGTTTGTCCAGCCAAGAACACAGCAGCCTCCATGTGCTCATGCACACAACAAATACACACAGAACAAACAAACGAACAACCCTCAGGCAGGCTGGGTTTCCTCTTTTTCCTCAGACTCTAAGATGCGTTCACAGGATGCTTTTGGTGCAGACCTGAGTCCACTGGATTTCACAGTTCTGTCCACATGGTTGGTGGGAAAGTAGTTTTATGATCTCGGTGCGTACAAGTGAACCAATTCATCATCCCCAATTTGCACTGTAGTCATTAAGACATTAGTCATCATCTCCTTGGTCATGCTTTACAGTGCTGAATATTAGCCTGCTGGTTGAAAGTTGATCATCATTTGAACAGGTTTTTGATAGCGACACACTCTTATTATTAGATATTAAGAATACCAACTTCATCAAATGGATGTTTGTTTGTTTGATTGTTTTTTGTTGTTGTTGTTGTTGTGTTGTGATGAACAGCAAGACTATTCTGGTGCTAGCACTAAACCAGTCTGGAGAAGCATGGGAATTCATGTTGATTTTGTCAGCAGGTCATTCTCCTCTTGTTTGTGATGTGGAGCACCAGATACCTGCTGTAAATCAAAGGTATCAGTGTCCCAGGGCGTCTGACACAGAGGTGAATTTCCCATGGGACTGAAAACTTCCTGCCTGTATAGTGTCTCAAACTCTCGATCGATACAGCAGGGCTGACACAAAGTGTCGTCTGTGGAGGTGTCTTACCAGTGTCATATTGGTGATCATTTTACTGTTCTTATATACTGCGTTTCACTGGAACTGTGACTGGTGAATGTTTTTTCTTAAGTTTTTTTCTGCTGCTGGCAGCAGAAGAAATTGGTCAGCTGACTGACCAATGGTATATGATCAGCTGCTCTTACATATAAATATAAATACATGGGAACTTTTAAGTTGTGTTTTCCAGACCTAGAAAAGTCATTTTCTGTAGTGAACATACACTGTTTAAAAGTTTGGGGTCAGTGGGATTTTTTTATTTAATTTTTTTTTTTAGCAAGGACACATTAAATTGATAAATATGACATTTATAATGTTACAAAGCATTTCATTTTCTATTTGTTCTTTCTATTCATCCAAGAATCCTGAAATGTATCACGGTTTCCACAAAAATATGAAGAAGCACAACTGTTTTCAACATTCAGCTTTGCCATCACAGGAATAAATTACATTTTAAAATGTATTGAAATAGAAAACAGATATTTTAAATAATATTTCACAAGAGACTTCTTTCAAAAACATTAAAAAATCTTATTGACACACAGTATGTCTAAATGAATTATTAGCAAATCATCTAAATTATTTGGAAAGGTCATGTAAAAGTCATGGAAATTCATTGACGAAAAGTGTGTGGACCCTAAATTCAGAAAAATTACATATTTAAAGGGACAGTTCACCCATAAATGAAAATGATCCCATAATTTACTCACCCTCAAGCTATCGTAGATGTATATCTTCTTTCAGACGAACACAATCAGAGATATATTTAAGAAATATCCTGGCTCTTCCAAGCTTTATAATGGTAGTGAATGGGGGGCGCAATTTTGAAGCCCAAAAAATGCATCTATCCATCATAAAAGTAATCCATACTGCTCCAGGGGTTAATAAAGGCCTTCTGAAGTGAAAGGAAGGGTTTTTGTAAGAAAAATATCCATATTTAAAACTAAAATAACTAGCTTCCACCAGATTACCGTACACATACTGCGCAAGTCGACTTGCGTCAAATAAGTAATCCCCTGAAGCGATGTATGACGCAGGATGTAGGAGTATCGTAAGCTTAGATGCTTCTCATGGTTCAAACAAACTGTGCAACAAACTCAAGCTCCTCTTCTCTTATTTCGAAATCCTCCAACATTTCTCTTTATAATTTCTCATTACAGACTTCTAATTCGTGGTGTTTTGTTTTGCTCTATCCTCTGCACTTTTGCGTTCGTCATCGCATCATGCGCCAGGTCAGAGGTCACTTTTTCTCTGCAAATCGATGCATACGGCGTTCTGCCGGAAGCAATTTATTATAGTTAATAAAGTTTTAAATATGGATATTTTTCTTACAAAAACCCATCGCTTCGCTTCAGAAGGCCTTTATTAACCCCCTGGAGCCATATGGGTTATTTTTCTGATGGATGGACACATTTTTTATTGGCCTTCAAAAGAAGACAGTCATATACTGTACACCTAGGATGGCTTGAGGGTGAGTAAATTATGGGATAATTTTAATTTTTGTGTTAACTAACCCTTTAAAACCACTGCAGTTGATCACTTTCTACTACAGTAGATGATTAACTCTGCTCTCTTTTGAAAGTGCATATATAATAAACACTTTTAAAGGTTCCTTCTTGGTTTCATTTCATAATTAAGCTAATTTTCTGAGAAACTTTTAACTTATTGATAAACAGGAGTATGGCAGGCTTGCACAATCAGCAACACTCATTGTACAGGAGTGTATTTCTCATATAAGTCACATTTTTACTTTGCTCCTGGTCTGAATCTGGTCTGAATTTCAAAGTTGGCTGTTTTTATATGAGACCTGGAAACGCTGCTTCTGAACACTCTCTGTAGGCCTGAACTTCTGGAGTCTGTTTGTCTTCTTTGAGGGTTTTGTTATATAACCCCGCTCCCAGGCGCTGGCTCAGCTAAACGCGTTGGTGGTCCCTATCAGCACTTCCCTCATGGATCCCATTTGTAACGGAGGGCTCAAGTGTTGTTGTAAGTCCTACTGTGGGTCCTGCCTGAGGTGCGGCTCAGTCTCATCAGCGTCTGTCTCTCTGGATTCTGAAAACTGTGTAACAGTTAAAAGTCTTCACTGCCCAAAGTCCACACGGAGGATGGAAATGTCTTGGTTATTATTTAAAGTGATGACTGTGGGTGATATTTGGCTGCCAGTTGGGATTCACTTCATACTTTTGTGTGCTTTTATATGTGACTCATTTCGTTCTCGCTGCCAGGCATTAGATCAAACTGGAGGATAAAGTTATGGGTATTGTTGGCTCTGTGGGCATTAAAAGTGTCTTCAGTGTCATGTCTTGTACATGTGTATGTGTAATTTAATGTATATGACTGACCAAGAAAATTTCTGAGGAATTTTCTTCCATGTTAAGGATCTAGTACAGACTCCCAATGGACAGAGCAGATGAATGTGATTGAGTGTTTTGATTGAGATTTATTGCTGTTATTGTTAGTGAGTTTGTTTATTCTGGGCTGAAGTCAGACGGAGGAATCTTGGCTGACCCTTCGTGTTTTGTGGATAAACAATGGGAAGAACCAAGCTCATTTGACTGCATTATCAGATTACCCAGCATGCAGTGCACTCGACATTTGGCGGTTATGTAACCGCACATCTGAATTTCTCAGGCTATTTGTGCAATTTGAACATCCATGGAAAACCACATGTAAAAATAGCCTTTGAAGATTACATCAGGAATTCATGCTGCCATCCATCAAGATCAGTAAGATATGATTTACTGAAGTTTATGATGACATAATGTGGGCAATGTGGTAAAACATTGATAGTAATGTAATAGTATCATAGTAATCAGAAAATCTCTGAACGTTTTATCAGCTGCATCTTTCATCCAAATGTTTTTAATGAGCAAACTGCAAAATACCAATCTGGCCATTACCAGACCTCAACTATACTCATTAGATAAATGACTGTAAGAGGAAATAGTTAAATGACCTCATCACTAAGGTGTCGCCGCAATGCAGGGTGTAGTTGTAGATTTTAAACAGTCTTCATTTTGATAAACCGGTATTCATTTTTTTTCAATAATTTAGTCTATACTGTTTTCTGTTGATGCATGAACAAATCTTCACTGAACATTGTTTGTAGCTACCTCCCATCCAGTAATTGCAATAAGCTTTGCGCTTACTTTTAAGTCCCAGCTTTCAAATTTTGTCAATTTTATCAAGAAATTCAAAAAATAAATGCAGTTTTGTCACTCTTTAGTGTAGCATGACAGTTTGCAGTAGCTCCTCAGTTCAAGCAGCACACGAACCACTCATCTCCACCTCTTTACTAATAGTTATAGCACAAAATAAACATGAACATCAGAAGGTATGTAGAAACATATAGAATGACATACTGAAATGTATCATGTCTTGTGTAATCAATCAATCAGTGTTTCAAACACGGAAAGACGTCAATAAAACAGCTTGTAAAGAAGAATCATGTAATGTTACAGCTCCGGAAAGCTATTTAGTGCATAGCGCATTAGATAACTGGAAAAAAATAACTCAGTAACACTTTTGTAAAGTAAGATCACAATAGCTAACGCAACATTAACTAACATTAACAATGAGCAATACATTAGTTACAGTACATATTATATCTTTGTTGAAATTAAAATGATTAATCAATGCTTTAGAAGCATTTTTCATTGTTAGTTCATGTTAATTAATGTACTAAATTAATGTTAACAAATGGAACCTTTTCGTAAACTGTACCTGATATATATCCAAATGAATTGATTCATGAAATCTGTCAATACCCAACCCTAGTGGTTGCTAAAGCACTATGAGTGTTTGTGTGTGTCGCTACAGTATGTATGTAATTTCCGTGGTTGCTATTGTCAGATGTTTGCTAGATGGATGTTTTCCTGTCTGTCAGGTGAAAATTGTAAGATTGTTTGCTTGATAAAGTGACAGCACACCTCTCCTCGACAAGCCACAGGATTTGAAGAATCATTTAGGAGCACTTACATTTAGGAGCAACAGAGTAAGATTACATACTGAAGGGTTTAACTTTACAGTATTAAACACAGTTTAATACATTAAATGCAGTTGTTTTGTATGATTAATTAATTGTGCTGTTTTCATAATTAGGCTGTGTACATTGCATGTTCTTTTTTTCTGGATAACTTTTGGCATAAATATAATTTCCAAGAAGACTATGTTTAAAGTCACATGAACATATTCAGATGGAATCATAAGCAATGGATCTTATTCCATGTAAAAAATTCCCTAAGAAGAGCAAGAGAAAGCGAACGGATGAGCGTGGCGCTCCTCATAGATGTCGTATCTAAGCAACAGCCGCTGAAAAAGCCTTGATTTTTGTTGACGTCTCTTTGTCAGCTACCAAGTGTAGGCGAAGTGAAGAGTCAAATTAATGCCCACTATCACTTTCACTGTCAGACCTGTGTGAGTTTTCTTTGCATTATAGCTTCTTAAGAGATTTGAGCGATGATTTGAACACACTCAGATTTGAAAAAAAGTCAGCTCTGTTTAAGTTGCTTGCCTGTTTCTGTGAGAAAGACTGAAAGAGACATGTCTCCCCCTTTTGGCCGCTAATATCAGTGCAGTGTGTCCGTTTTTGTGTTATATTTTTACTTATTTTTTTATTTTTTGACAGTGTCAGTTGAAGCCAGTGAATCGTTTAGCAGAAAATTTGCTAATATATTTATAAAAACTTGTTTAAAATATTCACTGCAATAAAATATGTGAAAACTAGCCCCGTTCTCCATTGACTGTTTTAGTTGGTAACAGTAATCTCTTAAATAAATCAAATGCAAGATGTGTTTAGAATGATCCTTTTCTATAATTTGTCTGTGTCATGCATAAAGAATCCCTGCTGCTGTTTGACTGTATCAAATGCACTGTTACACTACCTTATGAGGACAAAATATCCCCACAAAGGTGTCAATTTTTGGTCCCCATGAGAAAAACAGCTTTTAAATCATACTAAGTGTTTTTTTGTTTGTTTGTTTGTTTGTTTGTTTGTTTTTTAAATGTAAAAGTGCAGAAAGTTGGTGATGTTTAGGTTTAGGGGTAGGGGAGAGAATATACAGTTTGTACAGTATTAAACTCATTATGTCTATAGAGAGTTCTAATAAAACACAAAAATATATCCAGCTGTGGATATATTCGGATATATCCAAAATATATCCAGGAATATCCAGCTCTTCTTGTGTCTACATATTCCTTAAAACCTGCATACACTGTCCCAAAATGTAACTGAAGGCTGACATTTACTTTATCACAGTCTACACACACACACACACACACACATACATATATTATTATTAATGTGGAGAAAAAAGAAAAAAAAACCTCATTTTTATAAGGAAAAATGTAAATATTGTACTCTTATTAAATGTACCATTGTTCTTCTATAGTATCATACTGAACTGTTTCAGTGATTATAAAAGGAGGGCTCTTTACTTGCTTTCTGTGTAATTCAGTCACAATTTGAAGATAAGTTTTTGTCTGTTTTCTGAGACTTTGACTTCCTACTTTTTCCATTTATTAAGTCAAAAAGTCAATAAGTGCTCCTCTGCTGCCCTCTACTGGTTATAGTGGTAATTTTATTAAAATAAAAGTTGTACAAACCCTGAGATGAATAATGTAAAAACATTTTACTATTTCTGCCACAATACCATGGTTACAGTTAGCATTACTACATTAAATCCATGGTGAATGTTGGTGATTTGTGGAATGAAAAGCCTTTTATAACTTGTTCATGGCACAGTGTTTCTCCTGGTTTCCACGTCAGCGCTGTTTTATCTGATATCTATGTTTATGACTGTATTCCGAATTTGAATGCATCTCAGTAGATCTCACTGCGATGCTATTAATAATGCGGCAAATTCAAACACTTTCTTAGTAGATCTCCCGGCGCTGTGAAACGTTGCATGATCTAGATCAGCCTGGGAGATGGCAGCTCTTATCAGATGGTGGTGGCACCAGTGTGACCTCTAACACATGTCAACTAACTCCCTTTTTTTTTTTTTTTTTTTTTTTGATAACACTATTTACACAGTAATTGATTTTATTACTTTTTTTTTTATGAAAGTGGTGCATAGTTTCAATAATAACTTATAATTGTATTTTTAATATTCCATATCAACACTTCAGACAACTCAAACTTTGATTCCTTTTTTATTAATCAGTTGGTGAGGCCAGAAATCTGATTCCTATGGACCCCAATGGGCTCTCAGACCCGTATGTGAAGCTCAAACTCATCCCAGATCCCAAGAATGAGACCAAACAGAAGACCCGAACTATCCGCTCCTCGCTCAACCCCACCTGGAACGAGTCCTTCATGTTGTGAGTCTATCAGCAGTAAACACACACACACACACTGTAGATGTGTTTTCTCAGGTTAACATGTGTGTGTTTGTGCAGTAAGTTAAAGGCAACGGATAAAGAGCGGCGTCTGTCCGTGGAGGTGTGGGATTGGGACAGAACCACCCGTAATGACTTCATGGGCTCCATGTCCTTTGGTGTGTCGGAGCTTATCAAAGCTCCTGTATGCGGCTGGTGAGTCAAATACACTGACACCATAAACACAACAAACTAAACATTCTGAAGCAAAATAACAAGATATTATGTCTTGTTTTCTGAAAGGTTTACCAAAATTAAGTGAGTTTATGCTTAAAACAAGAAAGAACATCTATTAATGGGGTAAGAAAAATAATCTTTGCTAGGACTCCAAATAAATCTCCCATGTTTACAGATGAAGAGTCATCATATAGCCACCCACCACACCACCTTCTCCACATCATTTCCTGTCTCCTGTGTCTCTATTATACTTGAATTAGGTTTATTTTTCTTACCACACTGACAGATATATTTCTACTTGTTTTGAGCATAAACATGCTTTTTTTTTCTTCTTCTTCTTTTTTTTCTTTCAGAAACACTCAATATCTTAAGTCATTTTGCTTAAGAATGTTTGGGTATTTGTAATAAGAAAATGGACAAAATTCCTGAGTATATGTAAGAGAAAGTTCACAGGGACACAAACACACACACAGGCGCACACTCACAAACACACACACAGAGAGACACACACACACCGTCATAGACAGACAGAGACCAGATCCGCTGCCTCAGCTTTATGATGTCATGTTTATGACAACAGGAAGTTCGGTCTCTGTTACTGAAGTCATAAAACAACAGATGACAGTGTACAGTGATTTGGTCATTCATTCAGGGGCAGCAGTCAAGCATTTTAATGCATATTGGTTTGGTTTATGCCTTGCAGAGTTGTTTTTACAGCCATGCTGTAAATAAAGGCATATATCTTCTGTAAAGACATTTTTTCTCCAAGGTTTTTTCTCCATTTCTGTCACCTGATTGACTTCTTGCTACTGTCGCCTATGACTTGCTCAGTTGGGCTTTAAACAACACTTAATATTCAATAATATTATCGATTTGACATTTGGATGGAAACCAAACTTGAACTGAATTGATCTGGATGATGACATCACTGTTTTCTTCAGAGCTGCTTTACAGCTGATTCAAATTGTGCAAAATTGACACTGTTTCATGGTCAACACTGGTCTTTTTAGAGCAGAATTTGAATTGGATTGATATTTGATGAAGTTTACACAACTGATTCTGTTATTTCCCTGTTTATCACTGTGAAGCTGCTTTGAAACAATTTGTATTCTATAAAGCGCAATATAAAATAAAGGTGACTTGACTAAAAAAGTGCCATGGTAATACCACGGTATGCTACTACTATACCATACTTTTTTAGATTGTACCATGGTAATACAGTCATGTGAAAAAGAACGGGCACCCTATTGAATTCAATAGTTTTATGGTTCAGGACATAACCGTGTCATGGTTTATTTAACAAAAACTTAGCCAAAATGGAGAAACCATGTGTGAAAAACTAAGTACACCCCTATTGCTTCCATGGGAATTAAGAGGGAAAGTAGCAGTCAGGCGCTGCTAATCAAATGCCCTTGATTAATTGATCATCAGCTCTATAAAAGCAGAAGTTTTGGCAGTTTGGTCGTCTGGAGACTTCAGATGTGTGTTAACACAATGCCAAGGAGGAAGGACATCAGCAATGATCTTAGAGAAGCAATTGTTGCTGCCATCAATCTGAGAAGGGTTAAACATTTGAAGTCCATCATTCTACAGTGAGGAAGATTATTCACAAGTGGAAAACATTCAAGACAGCTGCCAATCTTCCCAGGAGTGGACATCTCAGTAAATTCAATGCTCAGAGAAATCGCAAAACACCCAAGAACTCCACCTCAGACTCTACAGGCCTCAGTTAACATGTTAAATGATAAAGTTCAAGACAGTACAATTAGAAAAAGACGGGTCAAGTATGGCATGTTTGGAAGGGTTTCCAGGAGGAAGCCTCTTCCTTCTAAAAAGAATATGGCAGCATGGCTTAGGTTTGCAAAGTTGCATTTGAACAAACCACAAGACTTCTGGAACAAAGTCCTTTGGACAGATGAGACCAAAGTGGAGATGTTCGACCATAATGTACAGCACCACGTTTGGCGAAAAACAAACCCAGCATTTTAGAACAAACACCTCATACCAACTGATTTGGGCTTGTTTTGCAGCCACAGGGCACCTCACAGTCATTGAGTCGACCATGAACTCCTCTGTATTCTAGAGTCAAATGTGAGGCCATTCGTCTGACAGCTAAAGCTTAGTCAAAATTGGGTCATGCAACTGGACAATGATCCCAAGAACAACAGCAAATCTATTACAGAATGGCTGAAAAAGAAAAGAATAAAGGTGTTGCACTGGCTCAGTCAAAGTCCAGACCTCAACCAGCTGTGGGGAGAGCTGTGTATAAACAAATGCCCATAAACCTCAATAAACTGAAGCAATGTTGTAAAAAAGAGCATGCCAAAATTCCTCCAGAACGATGTGAGAAACTGATAAAGTCACTTTAAGGTATTGCTGCTAAAGTTGGCTCTAGAATATTGAATCATAAGGTATACCTAGTTTGTCACCCATGGATTCTCATTTTTGGTTTTAAATAATGACACAGTGTGATATGTCATGTGTTGTTGATCTGAGATTGTTTTTACCTAATTTTAAGACCAGATGATTTTTTATTATGTCCTAATATTTAAAACCAGACAACTAAAAAGGATGTTCTTTCTTTTTCTGTACAGTATGACTGTACAGTATATGGGTATTTTTGATGTTCCAGATGTATGTGACATTCTCTGGTGTCTGACAGGTATAAGATGTTAAACCAGGAAGAGGGTGAGTACTACAACGTGCCCATCCCAGAGGAGAACGACATTAACCTGGAGCTGCGGCACAAGTTTGAGGTGAGCTTGAGTGTTTCTCTTCAAACACACTCATTCAGGACTCACTGTTTAAGAGTCCTGCATGGCTGTTCATTCTCTAGTCAAGTGATTAAATCACACTTTACTGTGTAGTGAATGATAAAGCCGAATAACAACAGTGCTGAATCACAGTTTGTGGACACACGAATACGGTTTAGACTAGATCGTGACTCTCAAAGACCAAAGCCACTGTCAGGGTCACCATAGCAACCATTTCCATGGTGATTGGTGTGTTGGTGGGATGCTGAGGGACACGACGGGCACTGAGATCCCGTCGTCAAGTGTTTACTAATTATGCAACGAGTGTTTGGCTTTATAATGCTGTAACTGTTTGCTTTTGTGTGTCTGTCTCTCTTTCTGGAAACTTTTTGTTTCGTTTTTCACCTGGAACAGTCTTTGTGTGTCTTCACCTCTCTCTCTCTCTCTCTCTGGGTATCGGGGTAACAGCCCCATTGCAAGTGCACTACTGTTACCGTGGAAACCAGGCCTGGCATGTGAAGTCGTCATGGTTTTGACAGTGTTGATGAATCACGATTCTCTCAGTTTTCTGTTTCACATCTCAAGACAGGCCACAGAATGTACTCAGATACAGTGGCCCCAAAAAGTATTCGGAAACTTCAGCCACACCAAAAAAAAAGTCCCTTTTTGGGGAAACCAAATCAAATTCTCCAAACCTGTTCACTAAACTTACAATTAAATTTCATAATTGAAATCAGCAATGAAATCTGACAACAAACATCTTATATATTTTGTTTCTAAATGCTCAAATCATGACCAAAAAACAGCCAATGCACTAGGGTTGTGTGGTATACCAGTCCTGGGAAAATATCAGTATATTTCCTTTATTTAAAATGGTACGATATCATGATTTTGCTCATTCAGTGCTTGACACGCTGCTGTTCCAAAGTTCACCGCTAGGTGGCAGTGTGCTACTTAAACTGACGTGAAACCGACCGTCAAATGTGACAACATAGAGGAACAAAATGGATAAAGCAGATGAATGAAATTTGAAATTACTTTGCTTATAAAACTGATAAAAAAGTGAAACAGACCTTACCACACCAGTCTGCAAACGTTGCTATAAACCACATGTTGCCTAAGTAACTTGCCATGCATTTGTCGCTTGCTCATCCTGACTTGTACAAAGAGTTAAGAGAACGACAGGTGAGTGCATCATTTAAACAATCTAATTTAGACTTTTATTTACTTTTAACACTGATCAACGCACATACATAAGAGCGTATCTTTTAAATAATGTGAAAGCTCTAGTTCATGCATATTCTTTCTTAACTGTTTACATTCACTTAAGAAATAACTGACTGTGTTTACATGAACACTTGCCAAGAGAGACATTTTGACATAAATTTGACCATTTAAGCGCAAAAATCTGTGAAAAAGAGCTCACTTTGGAAAGCGTGCGCTCTTTGAGAGGCAGCTTTATGTGTGCGCGCTGAGGGAATGAGCACAAACAGCGCTACTGAATTATATCAAATCACCCGCATGTTTAAATTGGCAAGGCTTAAAAAGATGTGGGCAAGTAACATTTTCGTCAGCAGTCCCATAACACAAGCAAGAGTGTTGTATCGCAACGTGCAGACATGATGTCATCATGATGCCAGAAGCCATTTGCTCATTTTGAGAGATACAGGGGAGACGTGGCATGCTGATTCTCTCGTGGTGTTTGTGAAATTATTTCTCACAAAAAGTTTTCAAATTACTGATTTGACGTGATAATCTCTGTTGATTCATTAACTAATAAATGTTTGTGCTAATTTCTCGCATAATAAACACGAAACCTGCGAGAATGAGTAATGAGTAAAATTATGTGCAATACTCGCAAACCCGCGTCGAAAATCAGACCCTGTATAATATCGATTTAATATCGATACTGCGGTATTAGATTGTGGTATCGTACCGAAGCCAAAATTGTGGTATCGAGGCAACCCTACAATGCGCATGTGAAGAGTTTCTAAGCAAAGACTATAGAATAACACAAGACGTGCCACTCATATTGTTTTGAATGGGAGAAAGTGCAATGCGCAATATGGCGGAATAAGTCCCGCCTTCTAAATAAGAGCCAGTCACCAACTGGTAAAGTCATCGCGTCACTGCAGCGGCCGCTAGAAGCACGGTTTCTATAGAAACAGTCTGACGCGCGCCTCTGAAATGATGCACAAAAGACGTGCATTTAGGTCTGCGCATGCGCATTAGGTTGATCCAGCCTAAAAAATAAAGTTTTTTTTTTTGTCATGATTCGAGCGTTTAGAAACAAAATTTATGAGACAGTTGTAGTCAGATTTCATTGATTACAAATATGAAATTTAATCGAAAGCTTGGCAAACAGCTTTGGAGAATTTGATGTTTCCCCATTCAAAGAGATAGGAGCTGCACTTGCATGCCCGAGAGGCGTTTCAAAGATGGCCGCCGAGTGAAATGACTTGTCTTAAAGGGACTTTGTTCTAAGGCAGCTGCAGTGATGCGATGGCTTTATCAATCAGTGATTGGCTCTTTTCTGTAGAAGGCGGGACTTATTCCACCATATTGCACGTTGCACTTTCTCCCATTCATAGTAATATTATTATCTAATGCGGTGAAATTCATGCATTATTAAACATTATAAAATACTTTTAGGACCACTGCATATAAAAATAAAGCTTTAGACTTCATTTACAAGCTGATATTCCATGAACTACATGAAATAATTCACTTAATAACATAAAATATGAAATCTAACCTGAATATAACCATTCAGGTACAATGCGTTAATCGGCCAAACGGACTGACTAAAACATATTGCATCTTACAGAAGAATATATACATCAAAACTATTGGGGCTAAAACTATCATCAAGTTTCTTTCTTTCTTTCTTTCTTTCTTTCTTTCTTTGGACTACCTATGCAAATACTTTATTTGCAGCAAACTTGCAATGGATCTGCAGCAAACAAAATAGTTGAAATGATTTGCACTTTATATATGCAAGACTAAATTGAAAAAAGTGAAGTGACAAGCATCCAAGTACCCATCTTTTAACTATCTCCTCTTGCTGATGCATTATGGGAAAACAAATATGTATTTCACAAAATCTGTTTTGACAAAGCAAGCACTATAGGTATTGCTGTAGTAGGCCCTAGATTTGAAAAAAAACGGCCATCCTTTTGTTTCAAATACTGTAGAAATCATGAAAAAATATCAAACAAATCTGGAAAATACTCTTTCTGCATGCTGTCTTCTGCCATTTTGTTAATGCTTGTGTCATTTGTCTGAGAGTGATTTGTTTGTGACTGTGTGTTGGTTTGACTGATCCTCTCTCCCTGTTTAGTGACGTTTGTCTCCTGCCTTTCCTCGTCTACAGCAGTCGGAAGAGAAAAGAGCTGCTCTGTCTTCTCAGTCCTCAGTTAGCCGACTAACATCCCAGTTTCTTCCCTCTTATAGGCCTGTCAGTTCAATATCCACCTGCTGAAGGTAGCCTCCTCTCTCTGGCCTGCTCGCCTTTCATCTGTCTCTATCTGTTCGTCATAGAATATTACAATTCACGCTCTCTGATTATTTGTGTGGCTCAGGCTGCAACAAAGTAATCAGATTTACTAACAAAGATGCAATCCAACTTCTTTCAGGTTTCTATTGACTTTCACTTACACTATTCACTCTTGCTTTCTTACTTTGTTCAAATGAACATCCCCTGATATCTGACCTCTAATCAGTGAAAAAGGTGATTTCAAAACTATGATAGAATGGTAATGATCAGCAGTTTTTCATCTATTTTATTATGTAAGCTCTACTATAACCTATTATATACTCATTATATGGCAACAGTGATGAATGGGATATGCCAATTGGATGATATAATCTATTTTACAAGTTATTTTACGTTATATTACACATGAAAAAGCTAAATTGATCAAATATTAGTTAGATCTATCAAATAATCATGGGCCCCCTTCACACTCAGACACACACTCATTATTTATTCCATTTATCAATCCATCAGCACTGCAGTTGTTAGTAAATAGGCAGAGCACAGGAGCTAAAGGACAGGTGCTGATCTTTTGGCTGTTTGTGATCTGCATTGGCCTTCTATAGATTATAGAAGGTTTCCTGAGCATGTTTCATGTGCATCCTGAACGAATGACACACTAGATCATGCCACAGAATAATACTGCTCCAGTCACTCTCTGAAATAGTCTGTTAACACTGTTCTTGTTTCACTGCACTGCTGACGTCCTGAAGTGCACTAGTGTTTAAGTTTGCATGCAGGGATAGAGCTCACTTACATGAGATCTCCAATAGGGGGCAGCACATGATAACTCTTCTGAGTTTGAATGTTTACTATTTCTCAAAAAGAAACATGCTAATGAAATGTCACTGTTCAATCCTTAAATGTATGCATGTGAGAATATATTCGTAATAATGCATTACTGCTCCATTGTCTGGACATTATTTGCTATATGTATAGTCAAGGAATACTGAAAGTACATTATATGTGTACAAAATATGGTCCCACTTTATATTAGGTGTCTTTGACTATTGTGTGTTTAGCTTAAAATGTATTACAATGTATGTATTGTGTAGATACATGTTATTACATGGTAATTACATTTGTAATTATATATGTAATTATATTTTTCTACATACTATTGAAAATAGTACAAAACTATTATATGCATACCACTATAATTTACATATACTATTATAATAGTATAATAGAGACACAGGAAACAGGAAATGATGGGGAGAAGAGTGGTGTGGCTAAATGGTAACTCTTCCTCTGTGAACA
This sequence comes from Hypophthalmichthys nobilis, assembly GCA_037950665.1. Lineage (NCBI taxonomy): Eukaryota > Metazoa > Chordata > Actinopteri > Cypriniformes > Xenocyprididae > Hypophthalmichthys > Hypophthalmichthys nobilis. The sequence goes on from CM075475.1 coordinate 7,298,058, forward strand.
TGGGATATTTTTACATGGGATGTGTTTATTGAGTCCTACCCAAGCCAATCTTCACCTTAACCTTTGCAGCCACAAATATGAATGCTGAGATAATGTAGTTTTACAGATCAACATGTATGTACAACAGAAGTACATTGTATTTCTATGCTTTAATGAAAGTACATTGAAGTGACAAATATGTACTTTATGCATAATTTAGTGTTATTACTATAGTAAGTACATGTAAGATGTGTAACAGGAACACTAAAAAGTGTTTCCCCCTTAATTTAAGGTGTCCATGTTACAATGTATTTACACAGTAAGTACTGATTAATATTACTTAAGGGTTGGTTTGGTTTAGGGTTTGGTTTAGGTTTAGTTTCTTGTAATTATATAGTATAATGTATTTCTATATTAAGTACACTAAAATAACCATTTAGGCCTAAATGTAAGATTTATTTATTTGAATATAAAATTTTCATCCATTTGGATTACACTGTTTTAACGTAAACAAACTAATACATTTAATGTGATGCATTACTATCAGTCATACATGCAATTCAAGTACATAAACCTTGAATTTAGTCATGTTTCATATGTGAGCCTGGTAAATCTAAAATCAACCACACGATGGCTCTCTTCATAAGTTTGTCACCAACAGATATACATTTAACAGATGGTTTTACAAATGAGGAATATAACATAAAAGATTGATGCTAAGGAGGCAGTGACATGAGAATAGAAACACTTAGAATAGCAACATATGCTGCCTTCACGTGCTCTCGGAATGATCGAAAATGCGAGTTTCCTAGGTAAAAATTACACATGAACGCCCTCCCATTTGCAATGAGCTCGTAATCACGAATTCAGAAGTCAAGTATTTTTGGAGTGTGATGATAATAGCTGCTCGTAAAGAGTTGAAAACAGCATTCCACCTCTTTGTGTTGGTACCAGAACCAGTGGCTGTTCTGTGCAAGTATCTTTGCCTTGAATGTGATGCAAGCAGACACTGACAGCAGCTATATCCGTTAGGGATGTTTCATTGAAAAGCAGAGTGAGAAACTCAGAAAAAATCATACATCACAGCACTGATTCATTTATTAATGCAGCTGCAAATTAGTCACATTCTTGTGTAACGTCTCATAATTGTGCAGAACATTAACCATGCTGCACACCTGCATATTACATGTTAGTTATTTCATTAGGATGGACATTAGGATGACACTTCACTAACTATCCTGGGAAATCATCAACAACGTGAAAGGATTTATGACCGCAGCTTCAAATTAAACTGGCATCTGAAACATTTCCATTATGAAAAGGTGATATTTAAAGTCAATTTCTTTAGAATTTTAAACATTCTATGATGATGAATGTTTAAGTGTTAAAGGGTAAGTTCACCCAAAAATAATACATTCTGTCATTAATTACACACCATCATCACTCACCTTCGTTCATCTTCGGAACACAAATTTAGATATTTTTGCCCAGAAAGCTACTAAAAACATATTTAAAACAGTTAATGTGACTACAGTGGTTTAACCTTAATGTTATGAAGCGACGAGAATACTTTTTTTGCATCAAAAAAACTAAATAACGACTTTTCAACAATATTCAACAATATCTAGTGATGGGCGATTTCAAAACACTGCTTCATGAAGCTTTGAAGCTTTACGAATCTTTAGTTTCGAATCAGTGGTTCGGAGCGCCAAAGTCATGTGATTTCAGTAAACGAGGCTTCGTTATGTCATAAGTGTTTCGAAATTTTAGAGGTTCACCACTGGGGGGCGTGACTTTGAAACAAAAGTGATTTGAAACAAAAGGTTTGTAAAGCTTTGAAGCTTCATGAAGCAGTGTTTTGAAATCGCTCATCACATTGTTTTGTTTTTTTGGCACACAAAAAGTATTCTCGTCACTTCATAACATTAAGGCTGAACCACTGTAGTCACATGAACTGCTTTAAATATGTCTTTAGTAGCTTTCTGGGCATCTGAAAGTGTTAATGATCTTGCTGTCAATGCAGCCCTCACTGAGCCATCGGATTTTATCAAAAATATCTTAATTTGTGTTCCGAAGATGAACGAAGGTCTTACGGGTGTGGAACAACATGAGCGTGAGTAATAATGACATAATCTTCATTTTTGGGTGAACTAGCACTTTAATAAATGTCATTGTGCCAATTCAAGCTAAAGGTACACAAAAAAAGAATACAAAAAAAAATTATAATAATAATACATAATTTTTTTGTTGAGAAAAAAAAAAATCCCATGACAGAAAACAAGTGTCAACTGTTTATTGTTAAAGTCATTGTTTAGACATATGTTAATGAGGAACACAAAAGGCACCCGTTTTGTAGACTGACCCTTGCACGCTGGGAATAGTGTGGTGTAGTCTAACACAACTGACCACAGTGGAGAGCTATAATTAGCAGAGAGAAAAAAAATAATAATAATAAAGAGTGCATTAGTGCCCTAGATGCTGTCTGTGGGTTTTTACACCTAAATAACAGGATGGAGGATATTGTTATAGTAGAAAGCAAAAGAAAATGCAGTGTAGAGTGAGAGTGTGTGAAAGACGCTGGAGGTATAATTGCAGGTTTTGAAGGAGGGTGACGGCCCCTCATTATCACTGTCAACTGCTGAGCCATGAAGAGTCTCACTCAGCTCCACTAGATACGGATGCCACATACAGAGCAACATCATGCTTCAGTGAAAGCGTCCGTACTGTTCAGTTAACAGACCTTCTCAAACATCTGACAGTCTACACAGGAGACTTGTCATGACGAAAAGGGAAAGTGTGTACGTTTCGAGCTTTCAGATCTTCATTAAGCAGACTTTTTCATTATTTGAAAGATGGCCCTTTGAGTCAGGCTAATTTAGCATGCTAAAGAGGTGTTCAAACTGACAGCGATTTGGAGTGATCAGTCTCATAAATTTTCATTGAGCCATTTGAGGTGTCAGGAATGACAGCAGAGCAACAAAATGGAGCAGAGGTTAACTATAGGGCAGCCGAGTCTGTTTGAAATCAAGCATGTAAATACAGTGAATTGGATTTTGGGACAACTGGGCCTGCTGTTCTAGAAAAATATGTTACAAAAGTATGTTAAAGGTGTTTTTTCCTCTACATCCTTGTAGCACACCATCACAATTAAAATCAATGGATTAAACCCTAGTAAACTCGAACATGTGGTGTGATACAGTATGTTGTAATCAATATTGCTGATCCAGTTGGATACAGCAGCCGACTAGCAACCCCACTGCAACTACCAGGTGACCTTTTGAATCACAGTTAGTGTGAATGGCCTTTAATTCAACCAAGATCAAGAGTCAAGCATGCTCAAGTTCACCATGATACACTTACACAGAACCATTTTTGAAAAGGGTATGGATCACAGACTGGATATTTCCAGCAGTTGTGATTTGAAGATCTCCACAGTGTGTTCCTGTCTCTCCCCAGCAGCTGTGGATGTCTCTCAAGCCCAGCACACTTTATTCTGCATGTCTTGTCATTTTCACACAGGCCTGACCATGTTACAGCACGTGTCTGAGAAGTGCCATATTGTCTAGTTGAGCACGCAACAGAATTGTCAGTGCCAGACATGTGTTTGGTTTCTGATCACTCTCCATCACTCTTGTAGAAAGCCAAGTTTGGTCCTGGGAAGAAAGTCATCACTCCCAGTGATCACCGACGCTTCAGTTTTCCATCCGGAAACTTGGACAGAGTTCGACTCAATGACTTCCATTTCCTGGCTCTTCTTGGCAAAGGCAGTTTTGGGAAGGTCAGTCACATCCCAAGTGTTCCTGGCATGTACAAGCACTCATTATTAACCCAAAACACACAACAGTTTTTATGGAACTGCCACTGAAAAAGGTAATTGCGGCTTTTTTTCTCGCAATTGAGTTTGCATCTCGGAATTAAAACTTTTTTTCTTAGAATTGCGGGATATAAAGTCGCAATTGCGTGTTATAAAGTCAGAATTGAGATATAAAGTCAGAATTGAGATATAAAGTCGCAATTGCGTGTTATAAAGTCAGAATTGAGATATAAAGTCAGAATTGAGATATAAAGTCGCAATCGCGTTATAAAGTCAGAATTGAGATATAAAGTCGCAATCGCGTGTTATAAAGTCAGAATTGAGATATAAAGTCGCAATTGCATGTTATAAAGTCAGAATTGAGATATAAAGTCGCAATTGCGTGTTATAAAGTCAGAATTGAGTTATAAAGTCAGAATTGAGATATAAAGTCAGAACTGAGATATAAAGTCGCAATCGCGTGTTATAAAGTCAGAATTGAGATATAAAGTCAGAACTGAGATAAAGTCGCAATTGTGTGTTATAAAGTCAGAATTGAGTTATAAAGTCAGAATTTAGATATAAAGTCAGAACAGATATAAAGTCGCAATTGCGTGTTATAAAGTCAGAATTGAGATATAAAGTCAGAACTGAGATATAAAGTCGCAATTGCGTGTTATAAAGTCAGAATTGAGATATAAAGTCGCAATTGCGTGTTATAAAGTCAGAATTGAGATATAAAGTCGCAATTGCGTGTTATAAAGTCAGAATTGAGATATAAAGTCGCAATTGCGTTATAAAGTCAGAATTGAGATATAAAGTCAGAACTGAGATATAAAGTCGCAATCGCGTGTTATAAAGTCAGAATTGAGATATAAAGTCAGAACTGAGATAAAGTCGCAATTGTGTGTTATAAAGTCAGAATTGAGTTATAAAGTCAGAATTTAGATATAAAGTCAGAACAGATATAAAGTCGCAATTGCGTGTTATAAAGTCAGAATTGAGATATAAAGTCAGAACTGAGATATAAAGTCGCAATTGCGTGTTATAAAGTCAGAATTGAGATATAAAGTCGCAATTGCGTGTTATAAAGTCAGAATTGAGATATAAAGTCGCAATTGCGTGTTATAAAGTCAGAATTGAGATATAAAGTCAGAATTGAGATATAAAGTCGCAATCGCGTGTTATAAAGTCAGAATTGAGATATAAAGTCAGAATTGAGATATAAAGTCGCAATCGCGTTATAAAGTCAGAATTGAGATATAAAGTCGCAATCGCGTGTTATAAAGTCAGAATTGAGATATAAAGTCGCAATTGCATGTTATAAAGTCAGAATTGAGATTTAAAGTCAGAATTGCGTTATAAAGTCAGAATTGAGATATAAAGTCAGAACTGAGATATAAAGTCAGAATTGAGATATAAAGTCGCAATTGCGTGTTATAAAGTCAGAATTGAGATTTAAAGTCAGAACTGAGATAAAGTCGCAATTGTGTGTTATAAAGTCAGAATTGAGTTATAAAGTCAGAATTTAGATATAAAGTCAGAACAGATATAAAGTCGCAATTGCGTGTTATAAAGTCAGAATTGAGATATAAAGTCAGAACTGAGATATAAAGTCGCAATTGCGTGTTATAAAGTCAGAATTGAGATATAAAGTCGCAATTGCGTGTTATAAAGTCAGAATTGAGATATAAAGTCGCAATTGCGTGTTATAAAGTCAAAATTGAGATATAAAGTCGCAATTGCGTGTTATAAAGTCAGAATTGAGATATAAAGTCGCAATTGCGTGTTATAAAGTCAGAATTGAGATATAAAGTCAGAACTGAGATATAAAGTCAGAATTGAGATATAAAGTCGGAATTGCGTTATAAAGTCAGAATTGAGATATAAAGTCAGAATTGAGATATAAAGTCGCAATTGCGTGTTATAAAGTCAGAATTGAGATATAAAGTCAGAATTGAGATATAAAGTCGCAATTGCGTTATAAAGTCAGAATTGAGATATAAAGTCAGAACTGAGATATGAAGTCAGAATTGAGATATAAAGTCAGAATTGAGATATAAAGTCGCAATTGCGTGTTATAAAGTCAGAATTGAGATATAAAGTCGCAATTGCGTGTTATAAAGTCAGAATTGAGATATAAAGTCGCAATTGCGTGTTATAAAGTCAGAATTGAGATATAAAGTCGCAATTGCGTGTTATAAAGTCAGAATTGAGATATAAAGTCAGAACTGAGATATAAAGTCGCAATTGCGTGTTATAAAGTCAGAATTGAGATATAAAGTCAGAATTGAGATATAAAGTCAGAATTGAGATATAAAGTCAGAACTGAGATATGAAGTCAGAATTGAGATATAAAGTCAGAATTGAGATATAAAGTCGCAATTGCGTGTTATAAAGTCAGAATTGAGATATAAAGTCGCAATTGCGTGTTATAAAGTCAGAATTGAGATATAATGTCAGAATTGAGATATAAAGTCGCAATTGCGTGTTATAAAGTCAGAATTGAGATATAAAGTCAGAATTGAGATATAAAGTCGCAATTGCGTGTTATAAAGTCAGAATTGAGATATAAAGTCAGAACTGAGATATAAAGTCGCAATTGCGTTATAAAGTCAGAATTGAGATATAAAGTCAGAACTGAGATATGAAGTCAGAATTGAGATATAAAGTCAGAATTGAGATATAAAGTCGCAATTGCGTGTTATAAAGTCAGAATTGAGATATAAAGTCGCAATTGCGTTATAAAGTCAGAATTGAGATATAAAGTCGCAGTTGCGTGTTATAAAGTCAGAATTGAGATATAAATTCGCAATTGCGTGTTATAAAGTCAGAATTGAGATATAAAGTCAGAATTGAGATATAAAGTCGCAATTGCGTGTTATAAAGTCAGAATTGAGATATAAAGTCGCAATTGCGTGTTATAAAGTCAGAATTGAGATATAAATTCGCAATTGCGTGTTATAAAGTCAGAATTGAGATATAAATTCGCAATTGCGTGATATAAAGTCAGAATTGCGAGATATAAAGTCGCAATTGCGTGTTATAAAGTCAGAATTGAGATATAAAGTCGCAATTGCGTTATAAAGTCAGAATTGAGATATAAAGTCAGAATTGAGATATAAAGTCGCAATTGCGTTATAAAGTCAGAATTGAGATATAAAGTCAGAATTGAGATATAAAGTCACAATTGCGTGTTATAAAGTCAGAATTGAGATATAAAGTCGCAATTGCGTGTTATAAAGTCAGAATTGAGATATAAAGTCAGAATTGAGATATAAAGTCGCAATTGCGTGTTATAAAGTCAGAATTGAGATATAAAGTCGCAATTGCGTGTTATAAAGTCAGAATTGAGATATAAATTCGCAATTGCGTGTTATAAAGTCAGAATTGAGATATAAATTCGCAATTGCGTGTTATAAAGTCAGAATTGAGATATAAATTACGCAATTGCGTGATATAAAGTCAGAATTGAGATATAAAGTCGCAATTGCGTGTTATAAAGTCAGAATTGAGATATAAAGTCGCAATTGCGTTATAAAGTCAGAATTGAGATATAAAGTCAGAATTGAGATATAAAGTCGCAATTGCGTTATAAAGTCAGAATTGAGATATAAAGTCAGAATTGAGATATAAAGTCGCAATTGCGTGTTATAAAGTCAGAATTGAGATATAAAGTCGCAATTGCGTGTTATAAAGTCAGAATTGAGATATAAAGTCGCAATTGCGTGTTATAAAGTCAGAATTGAGATATAAAGTCAGAATTGAGATATAAAGTCGCAATCGCGTTATAAAGTCAGAATTGAGATATAAAGTCGCAATTGCGTGTTATAAAGTCGCAATTGCGTGTTATAAAGTCAGAATTGAGATATAAAGTCGCAATTGCGTGTTATAAAGTCAGAATTGAGATATAAAGTCACAATTGCGTGTTATAAAGTCAGAATTGAGATATAAAGTCGCAATTGCGTTATAAAGTCAGAATTGAGATATAAAGTCAGAATTGAGATATAAAGTCGCAATTGCGTGTTATAAAGTCAGAATTGAGATATAAAGTCGCAATTGCGTGTTATAAAGTCAGAATTGAGATATAAATTCGCAATTGCGTGTTATAAAGTCAGAATTGAGATATAAATTCGCAATTGCGTGTCATAAAGTCAGAATTGCGAGATATAAAGTCGCAATTGCAAATATAAAGTCAGAATTGCGAGATACAAAGTAAAGTAGTTTTTAGAACAAGAATGCTTAGTAAGAAAGTCCTACATTTTTCGCATTCTGCTCTGTCTAGCGCACGGTTGATCATACAAACCATTTAAAGTACACTGAGAGAGTGATCACATGGACTGTCCGTGAACCGGAGCTTTTGACTTTATGAGTGCTGACATGAGTTATGCCCCTTAATTTTTGTGGTTAGAATATCCATCTGTCAGAAAGTGTAACATAACTCTGCTAACAAACAAATATACATGTGTGATCAAGGATATTTCAACTTTTCATTAAGTGCCTCAAAAAATGCATGAATGTCTTTCAAAAATAAGCCTTCAAAGAAAATCCAGCTACTACTTCTTTCACAGAAAGACTTTGTTTCTCAGTAATAGTGTAGAAATGCATAAAGCACAGCTTACACAGAAGTCACATTCAAACCAAGCCGATTTCTGTTGGTCAGTGGGGTGGATTCATGTGACCAACTTGAAAATAATTAAAATCTGTGGGGGGACTTTTTTACCCTCATGCGAAAATCCCGAAGATGCAGATTCAAATTGGAATGACTTAATTTTGCTTGCAAAATAGCAACAGTAAATATGACCACATCTTAAGAGGCATATGCCAAATGACTGAGTAACTAACAAAATTTCCACTCAACAATGTGTGTGTTTTCAACAAAGGTGATGTTAGCAGAGATGAAGTCCACTGAGGAGCTGTATGCCATTAAAATCCTGAAGAAGGATGTGGTGATCCAGGATGATGATGTGGAGTGCACAATGGTGGAGAAGAGAGTGCTGGCCCAGAGAGAAAAGCCACCTTTCCTCACCCAGCTGCACTCCTGCTTCCAGACTGTGGTGAGAAATGCATCTCTTTATATCTACTGTGTGTATTTTGAAGCATCTCTGTATTTGTATTAGCTCTTTCAATACTAGAAGACAGCAGACACAAAAGTCCAAATTAATTTTCTCATCCTCATTCTGAAAATCTATGACTTTCTATGTTCTGTTCTGTTATTTTGTAAAATCCTTGATTCATAGTGACCATATGAATCAAACCTAAATTTATGATTTTTTTTTTTCAAATTATATTTGTTTTTATTCAAACTGATTTGATAGTAATCAAAAATATATAATTTCCCCAAAACAAAAATATTCATATAAAGTAAAAAGATTATTTATTAAGAAGATTAAAAAGATTAAATGGTCCATGATTTTCAGTTAGTACTTTAAATAAATGGCACATCTTCAAATTATCTGTCTGTGTTTCAAAGAAAAATGTATGTAAACAGCTGATATGGACAGTGTGTGTGTTTGGGGGTTTTGCATGCGTCAGACTCAGACAGGGGAAGCTCCTCCAGGAGTCACAGCAGGCCGCTCTCAGTATAGGCATCCTGCTGATGAATAATGCAACAGATCCCAGCATGCCCTCACTAAATATTCATGAGCTGCACGCTGACAGCAAACCAGCCATCATGTCCACTCGCATTTCACTCCAAACACTGTAACTCCCCGTGGGATGGTCACAATGCTCCTACAACACAACTGGTGTCAGAGTGAGGTGACGCCGCTCTGCTGAAATCTCTGCAGTGCTGCTCACCAACGTATGTTGTGTTGTGGATGTTGTGGTAGTGTCCTAAACTAACACCCGACACCCATAAACCAATGCACTTACATAAACATACTAAAAAAAAGTAGTTTATTACCCAGTGTGGGTAACACTTTAGAATACTGTCCCATCATTAATGAATAACTACACATGAATAAATGAGTAACGCAATATTAACATTCTAGTAACTACTAGGGGTGTAACGGTACATGTATTTGTCCTGACGTCACAGACGATTCACACTTTAATCCAGAAGGGGGCGCACGCGGTAATGCAATGCTGTTTGCTAACCACCACAACAAGGAAAAAGAGTAATTAGTGGTGGTTTATTGAGGCAAAAGTCATAGTTAATAGTTAGTTAATAGTGAGAATTGGACCCTAAACTAAAGTGTGACCATTTTTCCTATTGTACCGAAATCGTACCGAACAATGACCCCAAAACCGAGGTACGTACCAAACCATGACTTCTGTGTATCGTTACACCCCTATTGTAAGTAATAGCACTCCATTGAATGTGGTAGTTCGCTATTAGCTAATCAATAACTTCTCATACCTCCCAGAGGACTACCAAGAACTACCATATACAGGAGGTTCATAATTAATAGTAAAGGTTCATAAATGCATAATGTATAATTAATTCTAAAGTAAACATCATTGTAACCCACTAGTAATGACTCAGGTATTACCAAATCTAAATATATCGGCATACAATGCAGATCTTTACTGACTGGTTTGTCGTTTTCAACACATTCTTACTGATGCTTCCAAAAGTATCAAAACCTCTTCTGTTACAAAGGGCTCTTAGTGACAAATAAGCAGAATTTGTAGCAAAAATGTAGAATATGTTACATAAAACCAATTTACAAGACATGAAATGGATGTACATGATCAGCAAATGTGAGAATGTCAGTGGCAACGTATCACTGGCCCAAACCTATCTCAGGTCATCCGTTCTGTTGAGCCCTGAGAAGCATAACAGATATTCAAGAAATGCTTCAGTCGTGTTATTTGAGTTAATGTGTTAGTCAATATGCCATCTGTCCTGCTTTCTAATCTGAGAAGGAAAAAGGAAGGTCAAAGCAGAATCTCTTGGTGTGGTCACTAATGTGTCTGTTACATCAATATGTCAATAACATCCTGTCTGATCTGAGGTCAGTATTCATGTACTGAATCAATTTTTTTCTGCAGCTGAACTATTTATATTGTTTGTCTTTTGTCAGGATCGTCTGTACTTTGTAATGGAGTACATTAACGGTGGAGATCTGATGTATCACATCCAGCAAGTGGGCAAGTTTAAGGAGCCACAAGCCGTGTAAGACATGTACATGTATCAATACACATGAGTACAGAATAATGATGAGCTCATTAGTCAAGCCAAACACGTTGTTTTTGATGTGATTGAACATGCTGGTTTGTCCAAACAGTGTTTGTGTGGCAAACACTGCATAATGCATACTAAGTAGTACCTATAATATAATTAAAAACCATGTGAAGCAGTATGCAGCTATAAACATTTCAAAAAGTAGTATGCTACATTGTTGCATGACCATGTACACATGTGTAATTCAGAAGGAAGTGTCCACTTATCCTAGGAATTAGTACAGTTATTTTGCAATTATAATTAAAAATCACTTAAAGTGCCCCTATTATGCTATTAAAGGTTCCGAATTTTGTTTTGGAGGTCTCCTACTAAAAGTTTACATTTTTACAGTGAACTTTTGCACTGAAATTCACCTTACTTTCATAGTTATTCCACCAAAATTTTATTAGTTCAAATAACTAAATTTGACAAGCTGAATACTTAATATTCTAACTTAACTGAGTCAATGTAAAAAGATAACTCAAAAAGTTAAAGATGCAATGTCTAAATTTTAGGAGGATCTATTGACAGAAATGCAATATAATATACATTATTCAGTGGTGTATAAAGACCTTACATAATGAACCATTATGTTTTAATTACCTTAGAATGAGCCATTTCTATCAACATACACTGCGGGTCCCATTACATGGAAGTTGCCATTTTGCACCGGCATCTTTCTACAGTAGCCCTAAATGGACAAACTGCTCTACAGAGCGTGTTTGCTTGACTGACTACTCTCTGCTGTCTCAGACGAAGACATTTTTGTCCCGTGTTGGCCTCCGTAGCTTCTCTATATTGCAATTCACAACCTCACCACTATATGCCACTAAAATTTACACACTGCACCTTTAAGGAAACTAAACATTTTTTACAGTGAATATTGATTTGTGTTAGATTCAGAACAAATATTATATGTTAAATACATAATTTAAACAACATATTTTTGTCATATTACAGTAATAAGAATGCTATTTTTTCTTTTTTTCATTTTAGGAGAATGCAAAACAAGAATTTGTATGGAAATGTGCTTAAAAATATCACAATGCGAAAACATACAGTATAAAAACTGTCAGCATGTTCATATTTCTTATGCTATGCACAGAAAGTTCTAAACACAAAGAAACATTTGCTCAGTCTTCACTCATGAATAAACATGCAAACATATAATGAGGAAACATATGATGCCTGTGTTCATAAGAGAGCTGCTCCTGTTCATATTGTTATTCTAATATATGTCAGCACGAGCAAAACAATGTCTGCGCTCACAACATTTTTTCGCCTGGTCAACAGAGGCGAGAAAAATTCTGCTGGAACAATCAACGCTTGAACAAAGACACATTTGTTTCCTTTGCTTCTTGTAAGGACTGATACCAGACTGAGAATTACACAAAAAAAAGTCCTTTACATCTTTTTGAATGTGTGATGCTGACTAATCTACACTGTGGTGTGTTGACAGATTCTATGCAGCAGAGATTGCTGTCGGACTGTTCTTTCTTCATAGGAAGGGAATTATTTACAGGTGAGTGGATTACAGTATCTTTACTTTTGTCCATAAGTATTACATAGCCATTGCCCTACACCGAATATGAGGAGCACAGAAGATCTTGTACAGTAGATGAAGTCACACAATGTCAGTGTGTCAGCATCAGTGGAAAATACACTTGATTGGAGCAGATGTGACTCTCCACATGATCAAATTAGATTGGCTGAGAACGGAGCCAATAACAGCTGAGATCGTGTCAAGACAGTGCTATTAAAATTCCATTTTCAGCTGTTACAGCAGGGAAAAGAGAAAGAGAAAAAAAAGCTGTTACAGAGAAAGACCTGTAAGTCCATGTCTGTCAGTGCACGCCTAAAGTTTGATGATATTAACTCTTTCCCCACCACTGACAGAATTTTCCGCCTTTCCGTGTTTTCACTGTTTTACGGTAGGGGGCGCTATTACGCATCTTTTGAAAGAGTAGAGAATCTCCGAAGCAAAACACAGGCAAAGAAGGAGCAGAAACAAGCAATAAAATCATTGCTTATGCACGTTGTAGTCTTTGGGGAGGGGGGGTGCAATTTTCTCAGCTTTTTGTTCAAAATGTTGCTTACCCACATTCAAGTGTTGATAAAAAAGAATGCATAACGCTAGAATGAAACTGTTCTTTCTTTTGGTATTTTGCATGTTCAGATATTCATAAAATAGTCTGGTGGCCAATAATTTTTTGTGAAAATTATCAAAAACGCAGGCGATGGCTGGCAACTTGGAAGTTAGCTTGGAAAATGAACTAAAAGATTGATGACTTGCATTTATGAGCATGTATTTTGTCCAATCAAAGAATTATGGCAGCAACAAGCTGTAATTCAAACTGTAATATAATGATGCCAGTATGACGTCAGAACCTGGAAGTCTAATTCACCGCTGGTTCCTTCGAGATTTTCCTATGGGGTTATAATAAATCAAATACTTTTGATTTATGTGTAAAATAAAGCCTGTGGAAAACATAACTTGATGATACTTTTTGTTCTACAACATAAATTACACATACCCATAGTGAAAATGCAATTTTTGAAGCAGTTATGCTTCTTTTTAAAAACATATGTTTTTAATAAGTAACTACATAAGACAGTTTGGGGTGTGAGAGAGTGCAGTGTACGTTAGGGTTACCATCTGTCTCGCATTTTGCGGGACAGTCCCGAAATTGGGAGCTTTGTCCCGCATCCCGCAAGACTTAAATAGTGTCCTACATTTCATTTATGTCTGTATTATAATTTTTTTCATCCCTGAAATTACAATACCACAATAAGAAATATAATAAAAAACTGTGACTTAAAAATCTATTTGTGCAGCCATCATATTCTAGCTGTGCAAAGGAATAGCTAAGTGCGGGCCTCATCAAAGTCGGTAGGAATTTCATCTCACATACTGGATAAGAACCTCAAGAGCTGCTCAGAGTTGCCCAAACTGATGATTTAAAGCATGTAATCATCCATCCTGATGTTAAATATTTCCAACGAACATGCGGCGATCTCATGGATGCTCAAGCGCCACCCACAGAAATGGTCAAGCACCTATGGAAAAACACAAGACATGACTTTCTTCTCACGTTAATAGTTCATTTAATGCAGGTTCTATGGCGTTATATTATAATGAAAAATGTAGAGAGCGCATTATTGTAACACGAGCACATCAAATGCGCGAGCAGGAATCTCTCCGCTCACAGGCGGATTCTGGAGGCACGCGTGCTCTCGCTCAGATATTACATGTGCATTGTCCTCCTGCATGTGCAGCCATGAATCTAGAATTGTCTTCTCTCCAGGATTTAATGTTGCCAGAAGCGCAACATTATAGTGTTGGCACCCACCGCCAGAAACATTAATCGACGCATATGCCAAGTTTGCCAATAAATGTAAATCAATATTTACATAGCCGTAGTAGTCCTAAATTTATCTCTCACACGTGTCCCGCATTATCCCGCAAAATCACATCTACTGCCCTGCAACAGATCAATAGCCAGATGGTCACCCTAGTGTACGTTGTTGAACAGAATGTCAAAGTTTACAGCAGGAGTTATTTTACTTATAAATTGAAAACCCCCATTATAAAACCCCAGAGGAAAATCTCGAAGGAACCAGCGGCGATTTAGACTTCTGGATTCTGATGTCATACTGCACCACTCTTTTCACTTATGTTGGACGTCTATAGGGCAAGACATTTAGACATTTTATCTTCTTTCAGACAAACACAATCAGAGATATATTTTAAAATATCCTGGCTCTTCCAAGCTTTATAATGGTAGTGAAGGGGAGGCCTGATTTTGAAGGCCAAAAAAATGTGTCCATCCATCATAAAAGTAATCCATACAGCTCCAGGGGGGTTAATAAAGGCCTTCTGAAGTGAAGAAAAGGGTTTTTGTAAGAAAAATATCCATATTTAAAACTTTATTAACTATAATAACTAGCTTCCGACAGACGGCTTTGCAACGGAAGAGTGACCTCTGACCTGACGTATTGACGAACGCAGAAGCACAGAGGATAGAGCAAAACAAAACACCGGTCACAAATTAGAAGTCTAAAATGAGAATTTTTAAAGAGAAATGTCTGAGGATTTCAATATAAGAGAAGAGGAGATTGAGTTTGTTGTCCAGTCCTATTTGTTTGAACCGCGAGAGGCGTCTAAGCTTATGATACTCTATGAATGCACTTTATTTTTGGGCTTCAAAATCCACCCCACCCCCATTCACAACCATTATAAAGCTTCGAGGAGCAAGGATATTCTTAAAATATCTCCAATTGTGGTCGTCTGAAAGAAGATAGTCATATACACCTAGGATGGCTTGAGGGTGAGTAGATCATGGGATAATTTTCATTTTTGGGTGAACTATCACTTTAAGTTGTTTTAAACTGTCAGCTCACCCCATAATTTGCGATAGCTAACATATCCACATTCTAGACTAATGCTATCTGTAAATGGTGAAATTTATAGACATTGTGTGGAGAACACACTTGTGTGCAAATAGAAACTCAAGTGTCATTGAAAACACATATTACTTGGAGTAAACAACATTACTCAGGGTTTAGCAGGTCCGAAATGCCCATGAAGTGCAGAGAATGTCCAGAGAATGAGTCACTCTGTAAGAAAGGCTGTTTATCTGCAGAGCTGTCTGCATTCAGCTCCTCGCTCGCCGTTCCCCGTCCCTGCAGGGCTGCAGCATTCAGCTCGCATTAATCATGCTCTTTGATGATGAAGGCTGAGCATGGCGGAGGTCGCCCTGTCCTCCTCGCTCACTGCCCGCGCGCACCCACAGCTAAAGACCACGCTATTAACTGTCAGCTGTCTGCCGAGGCAAGGCAAGGCGTTTGCTGTGAACATCAGTTATCTGAGGTAAATTTCATACACCTGGTTTGTGTATTTTGTCCTCAGAGATCTGAAGTTGGATAATGTGATGTTGGACTCCGAGGGCCATATCAAGATCGCAGACTTCGGAATGTGTAAGGAAAACATGTTTGAGGGCATGACGACACGCACCTTCTGCGGAACGCCGGATTACATCGCCCCGGAGGTGAGAGATGCATTAAACCCCCCACAAAAAACATACTTTCTTCAGTGGTAAAAAAAAAGGAGGTTTATCTTGGCCGTTCATCAATAAAATGAAAGTCAATGAGGAGTGAAGTTGTCAAACTCCAGCTCAAGAGTGAGTGATAGTAGAGTTTTCCCGTCTTCTAATGGGTCTGGGATGAGAGTTGCTGAAAACAAGTGACCCGGACAGGAAGGAGTTGTGATGTGTCTGTCATATTCACTGCATGTAGGACACGACCTCAGGCCGGAAACTCCTCACCCCTGCTGACCTCTCAACCAGACTCACAACCTCATAAACACACAACTCATACAACATTAGACATCCCAGGCTCGTAGGGAAATCTGCCTGTGGTGACATTTCTGTAAAACAATATTATGTTGCTTCTTAAACATTTCGAAGTGAAATGTCCTATGTGATTGGCTCTAAAACCACATTCAGTTTTATCCGAAACAAATGAACGTGAATCTGGTCAAATTTCATTTTGTTTGTTGTTGTACGTAATGCAGCAGTTCAGAAATTAAATGTTCAATGAGTGGTGCTAAAAGGTTAATGCTTTCTCACATTCGAACATACACTAAACCTGACCTTAACAGTAATCGATAGCGTTAACAAAAGCAAACATGAGATGAAAAAACAGTTAGTGTTTCACGGGGCTCATACATGAGCGCGTCACGTCATGCATGCAACACTGTACCAGGTGAGCTATCAAGCAAATTTACTATGTCAGAAAAGCCATATATGTGGAGCTGGTTATGTGATGCAAATGTCAAAATGTATCAGTTTACAATCATACATTATGGTAAAAGTGTTTTGAGGTTATAATATAGTATTGTGGAAGAAACCGCACAAAACTATGTTTTTATTAATCAATAATCTGCCCAGGTAATGATAATTTGTTTGAAAAGGAATAAAAGTTTTTAGTGTTTCATTGCCGCTAGTGTTCATTTCAGCTGGAAACTGCAGTGAATTGCATGTAAAGGTTGGTTTTTGGAGTTTTTCAGAAATGTAAGTTAGAGGCTTGTTTTTCCAATGATCCTTGGTTGACATTAGGGGAATCATCATAAACCCAGACACAACTCATTTTAAAACACACGCCTATTATTGGCATAATTATTGAGAGGCGATTGCAAAAACAGTCCATTAAAAGCCCATTGTCATTAAAAATAATGCCCAACTTTTTTACCTGAAAAAGCTTTTTAAAAAGAAGCAGCTTTTAAATAGTATATCATGCAAGGTTTTAAAACCAAAATGCTTGGTTTAATAAATATTTAAAATAATTAAATGTTTATATAAGCATGCGGAATATAGCGCAGATTTAATTTATTCAAAGCTGCAGTTCGTAAATTTTGCCTCTTTGTCGCCATCTCTGTTTGAAAGCTGCAATTGCAGTTATTTGCGGAATTATCATCTTTACATGGGTTGTGCATCGGTGCGGCTCCTCAGTGCGGATGAATCTAATGTTTGCTGTCAGTCACCGCACCGCTGTGGATACTGTACTTCGGTATCACAGATTGTAGTCTTGGTAGTATGACCAAATTAAGATTTTTCACCGGAAAATGTCATCTGATGAACATGTCTGCCACTTTTGTTCTGACTAACTGAGAGTAAAAGCATTACAATAAATCGCGCTGCCAATGGTGATTAAATCTAACGATCACTTCATATCACATCAAACCGTGCAAATTATTATTATTGTGCACCTGTGCATCCTCACATGCGAATATAGATTACTAGCTGGGATTCCTTCTTTATGTAAACAGACGTGATGTAATTACACAAAGACGAACGGCGGCATGTTTGAATTTCCCACGGAAACCCACCGGTACCACCTGAATTAGAAAACATTATTATAAGCTTACCATTGTGAATCGGGCTAGGTAAGAAGATAGTTTTGAACACTGGCTGGTTATGTACTTGCTCAAAAATTAATTTTTGATCATTTTTAGAGAAAACAATTTACGGACATCAGCTTTAATAACAATAAAATATTTCATAAAACTAATTTCACTAGTTATTATTAATATAATGCTAAATGGGTAGTTCTGTCCCAAAATTCACACCATTTATTCAGTCATTAGTCATGTTAAGCCCAATCTGTGAAGCCCAGACTTCACCATTTTAATTTGTTTAGTTCTAGTTAGTAACTATTTAGTCTATATTAATATAATTAAACACATTTTTAACATTTTTTTTTTTTTTTTTTCATATTTAAACTAATGTTATAACTGAAACAAATCCTTTGATTATTTAGGTAAATCTTGCATCTTTTGTTGCTAAATTTTTTTGGACAGTTTTCATTGCTAAATTTGAAAAAAAGTGTTTTGTGTGTGTGTGTGTGTGTGTGTGTTACATACATGGCCACACCATTCACTAATAGCCACATTTTAATTTGCTCTCTTTTGCAAAGCCCCAGTGATATTGACCTGTAGATTAGCTCTGTGACATTTCCACTGTGGCAGCTTGACATCTTGTGACATCTTGACGTGTGTTTGTGTGTGTGTGTGGTTCAGGTAAACCCTATACATTATCAGAACAAAATGTCCCTACAAAGATGGCAATATCCAAAATCTTTGTTCTTGTGGGGACATTTTTGGTCCCAGTGAGGAAAACTGCTTATAATTCATTCTAAGCGATGTTTTTTGAAAATGTCAAAATGCAGAAAGTTTTCTGTGATGGGTAAGTTTAGGGGAGAGAATATACCGTTTGTACAGTATAAAAATCATTATGTCTATGGAAAGTTACCATAAAACATGAAAACACAACGTGTGTGTGTTTGTGTGTGTGTGGGGGTGGGGTGGGGGGGGGTGATTGTGGCAGCAGAGCAGTGTGGGTAGCTGGAACATCATACTCTCTTCCAGCGTTATGACACAAAGGAGATGCACAGTGTGAAACGCATATTGTAGGTGGGCAGAGTGAAAGCAAACATAAACATGATGTATTTCTGGCAGGATCCTTATAGTGCATTGATAGCTTTTAAAATGGATGATATTGGATGTTGGTGCTAAGATGCAGAATGTGTGTGTGTGTGTTATGTGTTTTTTTATGTGTGTGAAGGATTTGCGCAAACTTTCATCTCTTTATACTGCATATAGCTGCAGATTTCTTACGGTTCTTTGCGTTCTTTCATGTGTCATCCTGATGTCTTCAGCTTGTGTCATGAAAGCTCCCGGCTTCATCTAATTCCTCACTTATTGATTTCCTCATGTCTGATCAGTGACCCTGATAATCATTTAAACCAGGGGTGTCAAACATACGGCCCACGGGCCGAATACGGCCCACAAAGGTGTCCAATCTGGCCCGGGGAATGAATTGAACAATAATAAAAAAAAAAATAGAGATGTATGGCACCAGCCATAAATCCCAGCGATTTTTAGTTTTATTTTGGCTAATCTCTATTCTGGACTTGCAAGCAAACTGCTTTGCAATCATTTCCCATAATATTTTGTGTGAGAAGAGAACACATATGCGCCAGCAGAGGAAATATAAATATTGAGGTTTATATAAATGTATCTCTGAAGTGAACTGACAGAAAAATGGCATTTTCAATGGCATTTTCTTTTCCTTTTTATCTCCATATAAAGTTGCGTTTTCAAGCGCAGCGCTGCTTAGTGTACAGCGGTAACCATAAGCGCCACCTACTGACAGAGAGTGAATTTGCATTTTCATTCAGTCCAGTCCATCTGCAATTTTTGTTTTGTGCAGGTGTCTTATGTAGCATAATTTCACAAAACTATAGTCAGACCATGCTGTTTTTGCTGTAAATATTGAAATTATAATTAAATTTAAATCAAAAACAACTGCTCATGCTACATAATCGGCAAATTTGCTTGTAAAAAAAATTAGACTTGGCCATGATCGGTGCATCGGTACATCACTAATAAAAAATATTAAATAAAAGTAACATTAAATAAAAGTAAATAAAAAGTAAATAAAATAATACTTTTATTAAATAAAAGTATTATTAAATAAAAATGTAATAAAGTCTTTTCGCTGTAAAAACAAATGCCGTTTTCAAAGAGCAGTGTGTTTTTCTAGTTTTCTTGCAAATTAATTTGTAGTTTGTTGGGTTAATATTAAATGTTATTGTCAGCGAACTAAGGTTTAAAAAAAAAAGGTAATTCGGCCCGCACATGGTTACATTTTTTCCTATCCAGCCCTCAACCTAAAATGAGTTTGACACCCCTGATTTAAACAGAAGAGTCATTCAATACGCACACATCATGGCACTGCACATGTACACTAGATGTTTTTTAATCCGACTGAGTCATATTCAAGGCCTTACATGGGTAAAGTTTTCTCATTAAACTGATTATTTAGCTTCTACACCAACCCTTTTTAATCAGACTGAAATTGAATTCGTATCGAGCTTTCATCCGTATTCACTATCAAGCTCAGTCTGACTGATTGAGGTGTTTACATGATGCTTTTCGGTCAGATTGAGCCATCAATCCCAGTGAACTATTCCCTTTAACTCACACATTGATGCTCAGAAGCCCATGAGGAAAAGCTCTATAGATTGAATACAATCATACAGATGTAGAATAATGCAGGTTTGCAGAGGAACACACACACACACACACACACACTGCTGAAAATGCTGCCCTCCCACCAGCATGTCGTCATGGCCTACAGCGTATTATGAATGTAAAGAAGGTCAATGTGACTTGACCATCTCAGCATCTCCATTAGAAACTACAGCACGTCTGTGTCCTGACAGACTCATTTATTCATCCAGAAGCAGCCCACCTCTTCATCTGTCCGTAGCCAATCACACTGCAGCCTTTATGTTACTGCAGATGGGATTGTATTTTTGGAAACACAATGACGTTTTTATTTTTGTACATACAGTTCTCTAGATGATTGGTCTGAGCAGATGTTTGGTTCTTCAGATTTCAAAAGAGGCTGTTGCTTTTTGGGAAAAGTCTCCCTTTAAAAAAGGTGTTGTGGTACCATACATACTATTAAAAATAAAGGTTTTTTATTGTTCAATGAAGAGCCTTTATCATCCATGGAACCTTTCCATTTCACAAAAGGTTCTTTATAGAGGAAAAAAAATTGTAAATGTTTTTTACATTACAGAAAAGCTCTATTAAGAACTGTTGACTGAAAAGTTCTTTGATGAACCAAAAATGGTTCTTCTATGTCATGTGGTAACTTACCAAATCATTACCATGTACTGTGGTACTTCAAGGAGTACAAAACCTATGATACTTTCTATTCTTTGCGCTCATTGTGTTGTGTTTGCTTTCAAATTTCACACTGTCTTTATTGGACATCCTGTCTGTAGACAAATGGTAATGAAGAAACAATCAGATATATTGACCTTCCTGTTCCAAAAACAATTGTAACCCCATGAAAGATCAATGGAAACAGGAGCTGGAGAAGACTTAATCAACAGCTCCGCTCAGCTGCATGCTTCCTGCTATTTTATTGACAGTGGATGGTGGAGAGATGGTGTGGAAAAAGAGGGGAAAATGACATGACACTGATCTAAAGTCATTTACATGACAACCACAGATCAGTATGTTGGAACATGTGACAATTTGTCATAGTGGTGTTGCATAACAAATAATAAAACAACTACTATTTTTAGACTAAATAGATGTCTCCATAAATTGGACAGGACAGATGCGCACAAAAATGAGGAAACCAAACGGAAAAATACCTGAACACATAAAGGAAAGCTCTTGTTTACTCTAGTCACAATCCTGAAGCGAGATCCATCTATTCTTCTTATTTAACCCTCTGGTGCTGTTTGGTTTGTTTTTTTGGTTTGTTTTTTTACCTTATCAGAATGGTACAAAACTTGGCAAAGTTTTTGCCACTTGCTGTGTGAACGCACACATAAAAAAATCATGGACATTATTTGAAAAGGTTAAATGGCCCTGAAAAAAATACTGTAGTCACACTTGTATTGTTCGCAGTCAAAATGACCGCATTGAAATGAATCGGAGACGAATTTCATCTATTGGAAACGTTTGGTACTGCTCCCAAACAAATTCTTACTGAAAGCAAATTTTTTGAGATATCAACCTCAAATTTGGAACACAGCTTGTTTAGATTTATGGCTTTGATTTTCACACAGTTTTAGAGTAAAACGTGTTTTGGAAAATATATATTTAATATAAAAAATGTACATTGTATTTTTGTGCATGCTTCATAACAATAAATGTAAAATTGTATAACTTATTTCAAGTTCATTAAACTTTTTTTCACTTCAGCAATAATCTGCCAAGTGTCGTCATTAAAAAGAGACCAAACTAAAGTCTGTGCTTCAAAGCATTCAAGATTTATGAGTTTAAGTTGGAAATTTCATTTTCAGATTCATGCTCAAAAAGTGAATAAATGGATTATAACTACTCCATAAATATAATTTAGCAAAATAAAATAATAAAATAAAAAAAACAATATTGAAGTAAAATATTTTATTTCATTTAAATAAAAAAAAATAAAAAAATCGGTCTTTTTTGACCGACACTCGAACAGCACCAGAGGGTCAGAGTGATATATTGACTTTGTTTTCATGCAGACCCTCAGATTTATTTAGATAGATGCCCTTGGAGAAACACTGCGCTAGGCCATTTTTTACTAATGAGTATTATTATACAGAGCCTGAATGAAATTCAATGGCCTTGTAGGAAAAAAATGTTGAGCTCATGTAGCGATGTGAAACATTTGTCAAGACGTCAGTTTTATTAGCATGACTGTATTATGTATTCATCTGTTTATCTGTGTGTGTTGTGTATGAGGCCTTTTAAGGTCAGGCGTTGATGTGGATGCTGGTAGACAGTCTGCACTATGTCTGTGAGTGTATGACCTTACCGTAAATGCAGTGTATTAGACACTCAAGAGCTTCCTGTTCCTCACCAAAACAACCTGTGTGTCACTCAAACGCTCATCCACAGCATCCAGATGATTATTTTTTTATGATGTTTTATTTTTGAACTAGAGCCTGTATGAGCAACCGTGTAGCAGCGGTTCAAAACTCTTTGTAAAACTCTTTGTAAAATCTTGTTTGTCTACCTCAGGATGCCAGACTAAATATGGTATGATCTTTTTATTTTGTTCTTAGCAGTAAACAAAACAAAAAATGTTTTTTATGCACCTTATAAAAAGTGTTTTATATGCACCTTATATTTAATATAATAATAAGAATATTTTCTTATCTTCCCATCAGGCTAATAATTTTGCTTTGTGTGTCTCAATGTTGAAAAATATTATATTTTTTTCAAACTTTTTTTTTTTTTTTTATTCAGTTTAGTCTATATCAAAATCATTGTTTTATGAGTTGCAAAGGGGTGTCTACAGATTTAGTGCATTTAAAACTAGCTGCTTTTCATGCTATATTAATTGCATGTTGTTCTCTCTCTAAAGAATATGGCATTAGTGATGTTATTGCTTTTAAAAAAGTAATAGGGCACCAATTTGTTCTCTATTTGTGGAAAGTGACACAACTGCGCAGTCATTTCTAAAGCACACATGAAGAGGAAGAGTGTGACATGAAACATACAGTCTCTATGCTTAACAAAGCCCTCATTAACTTCCCCTATGATTATACACACTCATTAGTGTGTATGTGCTGAATATGTGGGTGTAAATAGGCTGGTGAGGGGGAAAAAGCAATTATTACATGCAGCAAATGGTAAAAAAAGATAGCAGAGCGAGCCCCTTGAGCAGTAATAAAATGTGCATTGTGCTCTTGACAAATGAATGGAGACTGAATAGAGTTTCCTAAGAGCCCATGAGAGTTGAATGAATGACTGGACAGAAAAATGATGCACATGTTCATTTCCTCTTCCTCCACAGATAATCGCCTATCAGCCATACGGTAAATCAGTGGACTGGTGGGCGTCGGCGTGCTTCTCTACGAGATGCTGGCTGGGCAGGTAGGTGGACATGCACAGAAAGTTTTTGCAAATCATTTAGTAAACTTTTCAGAGCCACTTTGAATACCTGTGATTGCAGTCCTGCTGTGATCGGCCAGTGCCACAGAAAATAACTTGCAGCACAAACATGCTGTCTCTGAGCAACTGAGAAAGAACTGAGAGTTTAGTTTGCACAAAGTGCTTCTAATGGAACAAGAATTGCATTTTCATGGTACATTTATGTCCTGCAGAATTTTGCAACTTTGTTTTTTACCTTCTGTGTTCAACACAGAAACGCATAACTCGGGTCTTTATCGACCCGGGATGTCTTTCACTACCCTCCCCTTCATTCATTTTTGAAAGTTAGACATCAACCTTCTTCATATTCGTCAATCTATTTATTATAATTTTTACAACTAGAAACAATATAAAATTATAAAATAATGTCTGTTTTTGACTAATTTTTTTGTAAAAACTGTATTGGGTCTCTAAGTATATTTTTCTGCGCAACAGTAATTGAATCTCTGATGACCCTATCCACTTGATGGTGGATCTGGTGAAGAAGCTGTCAGTGTAACAGACGTAGGCTTGTAAGAGCTGTGCGTGTAAACCTCATGTCAGCAGACCCGGGTTCGAGTCCCGCTTAGAGCGGGCGGTTTGAACAGGAGGAGTTACATTGGTGCCGTGACCCGGATGAGAGTGAGGTTTAGGGGATGAGTGTAACAGACGTAGGCTAGTAAGAGCTGTGCATGTAAACCTCACTTCCCTGAACTCGAGGCGCTCTAGTGACTGAGGCTAGAGACTGCAGTCTTTAGCCTCCTTGTTAGAGCGCCCGACTCCCATGCCAGCAACCTTGGGTTTGAATCCCACTTAGAGTGGGCAGTTCGAAAAGAAGGGGTGACTTTGGTGCCGTGACCTGGATGGAAGTGGGGTTTAGGGGGATGAGTGTAACAGCTGTAAGCTGGTAAAAGCTGTGCTTGTAAACCTCACTTCCCTGATCTCGAGGCGCTCTAGTGACTGAGGCTAGAGACTGCAGTCTTTAGCCTCCTTGTTAGAGCGCCTGACTCCCATGCCAGTGAACACAGGTTCGAATCCCACTTAGAGTGGGCAATTCGAACAGGAGGGGTTACATTGGTGCTGTGACCCGGATGGGAGTGGGGTTTAGGGGATAAGTGTAACAGACGTAGGCTAATAAGAGCTGTGCTTGTAAACTTCACTTCCCTGAACTCAAGAGGTGCTCTAGTGACTGAAGCTAGAGACTGCAGTCTTTAGCCTCCTTGTTAGAGCATGTCAGCGAACACGGGTTCGAATCCCGCTTAGAGCGGGCGGTTTGAACAGGAGGGGTGACATTGGTGCCGTGACCCGGATGGGAGTGGGGTTTAGGGGGATGAGTGTAACAGCTGTGCGTGTAAACCTCACTTCCCTGAACTCAAGAGGCGGTCTAGTGATTGAGGCTAGAGACTGCGGTCTTTAGCCTCCTTGTTAGAGCGCCCAACTCCCATGCCAGCAGACCCGGGTTCAAGTCCTGCTTAGAGCGGGCGGTTCGAACAGGAGGGGTTACATTGGTGCCGTGACCCGGATGGGAGTGGGGTTTAGGGGATGAGTGTTAAAGATGTAGGCTAGTAAGAGCTGTGCATGTAAACCTCATTTCCCTGAACTCGAGGTGCTCTAGTGACTGAAGCTAGAGACTGCAGTCTTTAGCCTCCTTGTTAGAACGCCCGACTGCCATGCCAGCAGACTAGGGTTCAAGTCCTGCTTAGAGTGGGCAGTTCGAACAGGAGGGGTTACATCAGCGATTAAAATATTGATTTTGAAGACAGTGAAAACAATAGTTTTAAGAATATGTTTGAGATGGCGAATATGAGCCCGATGCTGAATGCACTGGGAAAATGACCTCTGATTATGACAGTGGCGATGGTAAAAAGCATCTGCTCAAATTAAACCTGTCCAAGTTCCAATAGGTAACGAAGTATGCTTAATTTTATTATTTTATAGTTGTTATTTAAATATTAAGAGAGTTTTACACTATTGCGGCAGTTAGAGATCCATCCGTGTTAGATATAGATCCGGGTCGCTAAAGACCCAAATATGTATTAATGATTGGCGAAACATTCATGTAGTTAAGGGTTAAATTTAGTGGGCAGTATTTGTGACATGCTGTTAGTTATTTTCAAATATCTCTGTAAAAACAAAAAGTGCATTTACAGCAGTGTACTTTCAGTGTATGTTCTCTTTGTTTGTCTATGGACTTTGGTCATACTTCATGTTCTCCATCCCATGTGCCTTTTTGTAGTCAGTTTGTAGTTTCTCCCTTGATTGTGTCTTGTTAACTTTTTACCTTAAGCTTGTTACCCCTTGTGTGTATAACCCTTGTGTTTCTCTTGTTGCTTTGTCAGTTGTTGTTTGTAATGGTTCCAGTTCTGCTTGTGCTTCTGTTTCTTTGTTTCTTGTGTTTTCGGTTATTTGTTTATTTGTTTTTTTACTTTATTAATGCAGGGTAATAATAATTTATTACCCTACATTTAGATCCTCGCCTCTGCCTGTTTTCTCCTGCTACTTGCTTGTTACAGAAAGTCTGAGGCAAAACATTGCAATAAAAAAAATAAAAGGTACACTGTTTTAAAAGTATAGCATCTTAGCATCGTAAAATATTTACAATAAATACATTTGTATAGTTAAATTTATACCTACTAGAGTATAAAAAGAATAAAAATGTACTATGACAATTTTAGTTTCATTAAATAGATATTTTTAAGCTGCTAATCCCACTCCTACCTCTAAACCAAACCCTAACATTATATAAAAATATATACACATATGCAAAAAAAAAAAAAAAAAAAAAGTGTAAGGATAAAGTTGCTCATACGTAAATCATTTTGGTTTAAGATGCTGTCATAGATCAATATTGTACGTTTCAGTGTCTATGCAAACATAAGTAAATGTGTGTGAGGTAGAACCCACTTTACGTAAAATACATACAAATTCTCATAAGATCATGTTGTATTTCACAGAATGCAGAAACAAAAACATGTTTGTAATTGCAGCATTGGTTTCATACATTTGCATGCGTGCACTTTACTCTGCAACGGACATGATGAATAAACAGCTTTATTCGTCTCTTCTGGAATATTCTCTGTTCATTTCAGTGAGATTCATTTATACAGACTGCTTCCCAGGCCTCAGTGTGAAACGCACTTCCTGTGTCATCTATACTTTCTGCCAGAATGGTTTCCAAGGTTACGTCGTTTACATCTCTTCCTCTCACTGACTCCCGGGTCTAATTACCCAACAGAAGAATCTTGTTTTACAGTTGGTGTGTTTCACTTTAGATGGTTTTGTCTTAGACACCCCCATCCTGGAATGATTCCTGCTTATGTAATATATCATCCCACTGCTATGAGGATACAAAAAAAAAAAAAAAGACTATAAAAGGACTCATCATGACATAAATGTGCATCGACCCTCTTCAGAAACTATTGTATTGAGCTCTGTGGGTGTCTGCTAATGACCCATCAGCATGAGGAGGTTGTGGCTGTCAGTGCTTCCGGAGACGGAGACTTCCGGAGACTTGAGACGGACTGAGATTCAGCTGTAAATAATGGGAGAGAAAGATTCTACCACAGAAAAAAAAATGGGTCTGTTGACAATATTAGACTGTTGCCATGTTTAAAGGGGACCTATTATGCAAAATTCACTTTTACGTGGTGTTGGCAGTGTGTGTACTGCCCTATAATGATAAAAATCCACCCACTCCTTTTTTTTTTAAATCCCCATACAGTCTCATAGAGCAAGCCGTTTTCATTTTCTGAGCAATGTGACGTCACTTTGTACAGGTACCGCCCATGACTGCTGACGGACTCTGCCGTATTAGCATAGTTTCCGCCCTGAGCGCCCTGTTCCCCATTGTCTGGACGCCGGAGCAGCTGTAGCGACGAATGTCTCGTAAGCGATTGAGGTGTTTTGTTGTTGGATGTAAGGGTGAACATAACTGTCTTCATTAACTCCCGACATCTGAGCCGCTGAAGAAACAGTGGATTAGTTTTGTTTTTGAAGGAAATGCACCACAGATCTAATATACACATGCGATTTCTATCCCTGTTGTTTACGTTCACAAACATAACCGACTGTGTGTTTTATATAACCTTGTGCATATTTGACAGTTTAAAAACAATAAGATGTGAAAGAGAACTTAGTTTAGTTTTTTGGCAGAGTATTTGAGGCACGAGCTGTACAGGCTCTGCCCCCTTCTGGAAAGGGGGCGGGAAGCAGCAGCTCATTTGCATTTAAAGATACATGCACGAAATCTGTGTTTTGAGCTGAAACTTCACAGACACATTCTGGGGACTCCTGAGACTTATATTACATCTTGAAAAAGGGGCATAATAGCTCCCCTTTAAAGATAGCAATGTTAGTTGAGACTAAGGAAATGATGAATTTAAGCAGGTTAATGCATTTATTTTGACCTCTCAAGTTAACTGTTTACCAAAATTTAGAATAAAACTTGAAAACTTTCAAAACCCTGTTTGCACTTGTTTATTATTTGGTTGATATGTTTTTATCCTAGAACATACATGGAAATGTAATCACGCTGCATTTTCTAACAGCCTCCATTTGATGGCGAGGACGAGGACGAGCTGTTTCAGTCCATAATGGAGCACAATGTGTCCTACCCTAAATCCCTGTCGAAAGAGGCCGTGTCCATCTGTAAAGGGGTGAGTCCTGAAACTTCAGCACCAGCTTCTTTATTCATCCACATTTTTGTATGCTGTTGCTCACTGAATGAGAAAAGAATAATGCAGAGGCTATGATGAAATTACATTTTCAGCTTGGATTAATAACTGGCGTACTTTAATATTGCTGTCAGCTCAAGTCATGGAAATATCACCTGCTATAATAGCTGAGTAGAAGATAATAATATTTCATTTCATTTGGCTTTCCACCATTCTGTTTGATTATGTTCCCCTATGAGGCCAGTAAAAATTAATATGATTCAAGGTGATGATATAAAAGTCAGTAAAGGGCAGTGATGAAACTTTATGATAATGGCCCTTAACATCATGATTATGTGTATCATTAGTTAATGTAGAATAGTTTCATATATCGTTAAACGGTGTGATTATAAAAAAGTGATAATAAAGCTCTAATGTTAGATAGTTAGGAACATTAGCCAAACTGGAAAAAGTTTGTATTGTACTAGTATATTTTCATAGAGGTCTGCTACCCAACCTGAGCCCAGAGGGACCTGCTTCGGGTTTCTATATAATGACAAATAAATTATATAAAATAATATAAATGTTTTATACTTTAAATTTAGCCTTCCTATTTTTCTTTAATTATTGAGTCTAAGGTACATGGTCTCAGGTTTAATAATCTCTGTCTTCTCGTCCACACACACACACACAGCTGATGACGAAGCATCCATCTAAGCGTCTAGGTTGCGGTCTGGAGGGTGAGAGGGATATAAAGGAGCAAGCTTTCTTCCGCAGAATTGACTGGGAGCGGCTGGCCAACAGAGAGATCCAGCCTCCTTTCAAACCCAAAGTGGTGAGTGTGAATATGATGTGTGTGCATGTCTGTCACCTTTGCCAACACTGTTGGTGTTGGATGATAACTCACTTTCTCTGGTCACAGTAGACTCCCCTGGATATGGTTCGGTTACTTGCATAACTCCTGTTCTTTGATAATAGTATGATGTGTCATAGTCTTAGCCTTACATGATCCTCTCCATTAGATGGTGAATCCACCAATGGCTAGCTGCCATGTTACTTCCTAGTGTCAGGCCCTCTGGTTTTTATCAGTCAGTAGTGTGTTTCCCAAAAGCATTGTCAACCAACTATGCACGCATGTTTCGTTGTTACCAACATAGTTCAGTGATTTGGAGTTTCCCGAAACATTAGTTTGAACATTCTCAAACAGCATCGCCAATTTGTGCCTGACAGTCATTCCGACTAAAATAAGCCAACATCCAAGAGTATATGATCATATGATGCAAGTTTTTGACAACGCATTCAGGGCTTCAGTTAGTCTAACAGTACACTGAACTGAGAACAGTCTTTCGGACATGCTGTGAACTGTCTGCCGAGGGTTTCATAAAGGTTGAAAAATGCTTTTGCTGTAAAGCATAATGTATAACTGATAAAACGTATTGGATAAATTAAACCAGATGGAAGTTAGTTCTCGAGACAACAGCAGTGCTGACAGCAGTTCTCTCTCCAGTCAAGAGTTGGTTAATGGTCACAACAGTTCTCTAGTCACCAGTACACTGAACTGAGGAAACAGTTTGGACTCGGACGTGTCCATGGAGAAACTACGAGTATGCATGAACTGAGCAGTTGACTTGACTGAGGGGCAAAATGAAAGTTTGTTTTATGTTTCTTATGGTTTTTTTTACTTTATATGCTTTAGACATGTAAACATTTTTTAACCAGTTAATTGAAATGAACCATCAAAAAGAATCGGTTTGTGTAAAAGAATTGGATTTCCCAGCATTATGTGACAGGGTTTCATTTTCAGGGTTTCATCACTAACTGAATAAGATAGTACTAGCTGGCTAGATAGCTAACAACCTATTAGTGAGCTATAGTACACATTAGCATGATAAACGCTAACTATGGATGCTTCATATTTTGTGTGAAGTACAATAAACGTCATAAAAAAACTTACCAGTAAAGTTTTGGCCATCATTCGGACGGGGTCCGGTACAACAGGCTTGTATAGTGGATAAAAACAAGAAGACAATATAAGTTATAACCGTAATTAAACTAAACTATACCTGTTCTATCTCCATGCAGCATATAATCGCAGTTTCTGACATTATAGTGCGTCCTGACTGACTCCTGACACCGGAGAACAAGCTCTTGAAGCTCCGCCCTCTTAGGCCGAGTGCAGCAGCTCATTTGCATTTAAAGGGCACACAGGATGTTGAACATTGGCAGAGGGAGGCTTTGGTGAACTGCCTAATGAAGTAATGGGGGGTTGAGAGCTCACACTGTTACAGCTCAATGTACTGTTTATAGCCTTGACCAGCCAATGAGGACACTGACACAAGATCAGTCTGTCCTCAAAGTATATATGAAATGTGTCCCACTTTAGTTTACAGTGCAGTGACACTTGATCTTATCTATCAGGAATTATTGGATGGTGCAAAATTGGCTCTATATGACAGGTGGATGGAGGAGATGGGCCCAGAAATAAGAGGTTTCAGTGATGAAGGGAAAGTCATTTCAGAGCAGGTGGATTATGTATTGAAGACAAACAATTTTTTTCCTTTGGAATAATGTGCACTGATGACATGCATAATAAGATCAGGAATGTGTATTATGAAAGTATACAGGGTCTTTTTTTATTTTATGTTAATTTTAAGTGTAGTAACTCAAGAGCAATCAGAAGATGATGAGCTCTTCCTGAAAGCCTTGTTCATACTTTCGCTTGGCTTGGCCTGACTGCACGCACACTTCCCCAGACAGACGAGGCATTAATACTTGACACGCTCGCCGTTGTACTATTCTTTGAATAAACGGTAGGCGACTCGGAGTAAATGTCCTCTAAACCATCAGGAAGCAGTGGTGAGAAGAAGTAAGGTACTCAGTACTTGTACCTTGGCAAAACTCTGTCATCAGAAGGGACTGTCAACAGTAGTGCTGTAATAGAACAGTGTTGTTGTCTTGTGTGTCTATTTTTTGTGCTTTAAAATTGTGCTTTTTTATTGGTGTAAAAGTCATTAAAAGTCATATAAAAAGTATAGTTCCGTCCCTTATTTCTGATTGGTTGAGCCGCGTTCGAAGCCGTTGTAAAATTCCCGAAAACATACAGCTGACCGCATTACATAAGTATCGCTGCGCCACTGAATGTGTATGTTGTTGTGTCTGTTTTAGCAACAACTCTTAGCAACGTAAACATATGTTTGTTCTCTATTGATTTTGTTAATTGAAGCTTACTGCATTATGTAGAAGAGTATTGTGAGAGAGATATCGAGTGAATTACCTGCATTCAAATTTAGCATTTTCCTTCAGGTCAGTCCTATGTTCATCATAAAAAATCAGTTTGAATGTCTGCTGCGATCTTGTCCTTTTAACAGTTAAGGGGTTTTCCCATGACTGACAGCGCTAGTCAAAGCATTTGTCATTTGCGTCTTGCTCCGTGTTCACAACAAGTTTCAATATAAAAGTCTTTGCGACTGAGTGACTCACTCATAAAGACAATCTTTGCTGCCATCTAATGGCATAATAAATGTAACTTCTGTTGCTGTTCATGGTCAGGGACTATTTTTTTCCAGTGGAAGGAAGCCTTTTAATGATTTTACTTCATGATAGTTGCATTGATACATATTTTTTGGCTTTAATATTTGTATTGTGTGGTAACCGTTTTATAAAAGCAATAAGCCCTCTGAAGCCGTGGTTTACAGTGAATTTATAACAGCTAACAATGCCTGTTACCTGTTCACTGTAAACCACTGCTTCTTGGGGCTTACTGCTTTAATAACAACATTTGTAATAAAACAAAACTATTTTTTGTATTTACTCTTGGTAAATAAAAGGTACCAAAATGCTCATAGAACAATCCCTGTTCGTATTATAGTCCTATTTAAGCGGTTCATTTCTGTCCGGGACGCTAACGTTGCGCTAACATGATTCTCAGGCTTCAGAAGTTCCCCAAAAGAAGCTCACTGGTTCAGCCCAGAGAGTTTAGTGAGAACAGAAAGCTGCGCAAACCTTTTCATGCATCTGAAAAAGGTGATCCTTTTGTGTAATGGAAGAAGCCAGGAGTGATCATATTAAAACATGAAGTATCTCTGTTAAACACTATTCAGGGCAATAAGTTTTAGTGATTACCACTCGCACTCCTAGGATGTTTTCACACCTGGTTCGTTTGGAGCATTTGTTTTGAATCCTGGCTTGTTTTCTCCCTTAGTTTTGTTAATTTAGGCATACATGAACATGACGATCGATCGTATCCACACCAAAACAATCGGTCCGAGATCGCCTGAAAACTCTGGAGAGGTTTGGTTGTGGTGATTCTGACCAATGATAGGACACATTTTGGTACATGTGGTAGTAAAAGCAAATCAAACCAAGAAGAAAATGCAACATTGTAACAATTTAAGTCACTGTTTCGGAACAAAGCATACAATCTCCAGATCAGAAAACGGCCTTAGTCCGCCTTAGTCAGCTTGGCTTAATGGAGGAGTCCACATGATAAAAGCCTGGACTATTATAAGAGTCTTTTCATGTTTTTGCATCAAAACCACCCACCCTGTGCGTTGATCTTCCCTGACTGTATGGGTATTGAAGTTTTTTTATGGGTATAACCTGATTAATCTCAACCTGTGGCCACCCATGTGTGTTTGCAGACCCTGGGGTTAAAAGAGCCCCCTCAAAGGACCCCTTTGGTACGCCACAGGCGCTAGTGCTGGACTGCAGCCATTTCAGTCTTTAACACAGCCCTGAATATTCCCTTTTCAATCACTTTTATTATATCCTCAATTTACTGGACATATGAGTGTACATGACGTTTGTGAAGTTCCACGTGAATGAGTTTTCTCTCAGAACACTGCAGCTTTTCAATTGAATCTAAAAATAACCCACATCTTTCTTCTCCCCTTCCTTTCACAGTGCGGCAAAGCAGCAGAGAACTTCGACAAATTCTTCACCCGCACGCAGCCCATGCTGACCCCTCCAGACCAACTGGTCATCGCCAACATCGACCAGAGCGAATTTGCTGGATTCTCTTTCATAAACCCAGAGTTTATCCACCCATCGTCGCTTCACAGCGTAGTATGAGACGGCCGATGAAGAAGAGGCTCAAACTAACAACCGCATCCATGTTATTTATGAACTCACCAAATCTTTGTAGACAGTTGAATACCCTTTATCTGAACATATCTGAACTGAGGGGGGGCTGGAGAAGCGGTTTTGATGGCTGAATGGAGATGTATCATAAAAGCATGTGTCCACATTCAGACTCTGAGGGCAATATCTAATGGAGATGATGTACGATCTGTTCCAAAGCCTGGTGAGCATTTATAGGCACCAGACACTCTTAAAAATAATTATTGGCATTGATGGTTCTATGAAGAATCTTTAATATCCATAGAACCATTTCCATTACATAAAAGGCTCTTTAGATTTTTAAAAGAAATAAGAAGTTTTCAACCCAAAAATGGTTCTTCTGTGGCATCACTTAAAAAAGATCTATGGAACTTTTATTTTTAAGAGTGCAGACTTGTTCCCAACAAATTGTTATTTTATGAGGTTCCATCTCAGTTAGGATGCTGCTTGTGTAGGCAGTAGACAGAAAGGCAGCTCTCTAGGCTTTTAAACAGAACGATAATGTTTGTCCTCATACTGTAGTAATGACAGTTTGTCTAATGCTTGTATGCAGCTAGAAGTCATGTGCAGGCCTAGTATATTTTACAAAACCTACAGATATTTTTGATGGTGGAGATGGTGAACGATCCCCTTTTCCAGTCCTCAGATTATTGTGTGTGAAGCATGCTGACATGAAACAGGTTTTTGTGTCCTATTCCTTATGTCCTCTACTGCCATTTCTAATGTTCTTGAATTATATATTTGTAAATCTAAATCTTGTTATAGGAGTGCCAAAATATAACTGCATCAAAAGGTTTTTATATCCAGCTCTATATATGCATATTGATTTCCTACTAGATGGTGGTGTCCCTTATCTTGGGCTAAAACTTGAACCCTTATCACCCCTCGAGTTTTAGCATGACAACTTCCAAACCCGTCACTGCCTGCTCGTCTGGTTCCTGCATAGTCAACATATACAGAACTTTTTCTCTCGCTCTAAATGAGTGATTCCTCAGTGGTAATACGCAGGCCCACAGAACTTTGCAGATTCACAGAGAATTGGAACATCTGTCCTGCACGTCCCTCACCGCTTGCATGTTCATTTTTATTAAATGCTTCATTTAGCACATTTAACGATGTTTAAGCCCATACCGCAGTTTTTCCCTCACAGTCACAGCAAAAAAGTCTGCAGATTCTTCCTGGGCCTGATAATGAGTAACCATTGCAACATATCGAGTCACTTCATTTAGAAATGTAAATGGTCTTTGGATTAAATCTAGCATATTATGCTAAAGAAACATAGCACTGCTGCAACATAAAGAACATGTAACAAGACCAAATAAATGCTTACTGTAGGGGGTTGGGTCTCCAAAACCTGTCAAAACCAAATTCAGGACATATTTCACCCAAGAAATTCTTTGCTTAAAGAAAACGAAGTCTGTTTTTAGAACCATTAAGATTTTTTTGCATTGTAACATTTTCAGCACTCACTGTTAAAGGGGCTATATGTAAGAATTTTCATGTACTAATCACTTTTTTATTGTCAGTGTGTAAACAGCTTGTAATGAAACTTAAAAATGAGACTGACAATTGTCTATGAAAGCCTGTAGACTGATTTTTATGTGAAGTACTCGGGAAAATCCAAAAGATGTGACGTTTACGCTCTCAAGAGCCTCTCTTATTTCAACGACACATGAAACGAATGCTTATACAATGTTCAGGATAAAACCGAAAGAGCAATCCTGTACTATAATGTCAATGTGTCATGCAAAGAAAAGGGATTAATTCAAATTATAGTCTCACATAGCCAGATCTATAGTCTACAGTCTCTTATATACTTTAATCAAACTATCATTAGAGTAATTTTAATGACCTCATCTGTCGACATGATGTCGGTGAACTGCAGAGCTGGTGCAAACATATCCACATCGCTATGATCAGATGCTTTCTGAACTGCTGACATTTTTGTTGTGTGTTTATTTTGTTATTGAGAGGAAACCGTGCAGCACATATTTACATATTCATCTAAACGTCGCTCTCAGCAGTGTGGGTGGCGTCTGGATTTTTCTTAACAGTATATCACTGCAAAGGTATTTCTAACTTCTTTTTACTTCTTAGCAAAGAACAAAAAGAACTTCGCCATGAGTATATCGGGGCCTTGAATCAAGGTCAGTCTCTTGTACGTTACATGTGCGCGAGTGCAAGTAAGTCGCTGGATGAAGTTCACTTAACGGCCACCGGTGTCACTAATAACAAGAGTTTCTGGATTCTACATGTAGCCCCTTTAAGCTCATTTCCCCTAAATGCAAATTCTCCTTACTGTAATGTGGCAAAATGCGAAATAAAGAATTTTACTGTAAAGTTTACTGTACATTGTTAGGTTCAAATCATGGTAATTTTTGTTGTTCTGCTTTTTACTGTAATACTTCATGACAATAATGAGAACTACAGAAAAAGGTTTAAAAAAACAAACGTTAATGTTAATGTTGATTTGAGGAGAAAATGTGCATAACTGTCCTAACATTTATGCCACTATGCAAAAATTCCTAATGGTCTTTAAATACAGTATTTCTTTCCATTTAAATCATTACAATGTATGACCCCATAATGCCCAACACGATTTTGTGACTTATGTTTGAGGGGGATGGGAGGTCAGTTATGTATAACCTCTAATATAACCCTTTTTCTAGTAGTGTTTATGTCCTTTGGTGATGAATACTCGTTGTGTTAAACTACATGTTCTGAAGTTCTTATCAAAGAGAGCTTTCCAGTATATTGTATATTCAATATTTTCTATCTTTTTAGGTCTTAGTTTATGATCATCATGCATTTTTGCTCTGTGAGTACTTTTACGTAGAGCGCTATGTTTACTGTTACACTAAAGATACACTATATACCAAGATTTTTGTAAATACAGAGAAGGCATTCATTATCCTGCAGATTTTATACTAAGAACTGAATGTGCTTTTACTAACTTAGATGGTTTCTATGTTTAGATGATCCAAAAAGACTAGTTTGGCTAATACTGAGATATATGTAACCTTTGTTATATGTAATTCTGCTATGTTTTCTATGCTGATAGTATAAGTAAAGGAGCTATCTGTAGACTGACTGGGCTATGTGGATGTACTCAGTGCTCCTACATACAGTGTGTGTGTTTGTACTGCAGCCGCTGTGTGCATGTGGGGTGTCGGCAAATCAGCGCATGCGAAACGTGTTGCATGATTCCAGGAATCCGGAGTCCTTTAGCATGGAATGATTGTCACACCGAGTACGATTCCTGTCCCACCTTAACTATCTTCCATTGTGTTGTTGCTTTCATTCCTGTTTAGTTTCAGTCAGTGGATGAAAAACTAGACTTCCTTATAAATTCCAACCACTGCTGAGCAAATTCTGTCTGACTTACCTATACGACAACAGGGAAAATATGGAAATTCAATTTTAGCACACTCCAGACATCATTTTATGGATTCTCCTTGTAATCAGTACCTCAGAAATGCTGTAGGCCTATTTACACATTGGATGGCTCGGTTTGGGCTCTAGTCTTGTGCCAAGCCCTCGGTGTAACACTGTTGAATTTCACCACTGATTCCTCTCTGATATTTTTGAATTTTATTAGACCTTATGTTTAATGTGCAAGCCCCTGTGTATGGAAGAAAAACAAAACAAAAAAAAATAGGATTAAGTAGATATTCCATGTGTTTATTTCTTCATCCCATGAAGTAAATGGATTTGTGTCGATACAAGTGGAAATAGAGCCGGTCCTCTTATGAAGCGATGCAGAAAGTATTAAAATGGTTGTCTTGCAGGATGCAGGTTAACACAAGTGTCTCACATTGAGAGTATTTGGGAATGTGTGTGGTTTCTGCATGGGAGGTGGCATTCCAGCATTCACTTGACATATTAAGTATCTTATATGAACATTCCACCCAGCCATTTCTTAATATAGATTCTATCAGGAATTATAAATATTATTATTATTAAATTATGAATTCCAGGACAGTGTTTTAGTTTGAAAAAGTCCTTTCACTCTTCTTTGTTTTTCTTTGTCCCTCTGTTCTTTGTGAAGGATAATGTGAATAAATAAATGTATGACAAAATGGATAATGTCCATGTTCTGTTTCTTCAGCATCACGAAGGTAGTGGGGTTTAAAGTGCCCCTATTGTATTGTGCTTTTTCGGATATTACCTTTCATGCAGTATGTAATACAGCTGTTTGTGAATGTAAAAGGTCTGCAAAGTTTTAAAGATCAAAGTGAGGATAAATAAAGTTATTGTCTCCTAAAAGAAAGAAGCGATTCTGAACTGCCTGAAACAAGTCGACAGTAATTCCAGTCATACTTCCTACATAGGTTTGTAATATATTTTGCATAATCTCAGTCTATATTCTTCATTGGCTGCCCGTGAACAACATCTACTTTGACCTTCAAACACTGTAGTTGTAGCTGAGACAGGAGGAGATTGGTTCATGTTGTCGACATGTCGAGAAGACATTGTTTTCTGCACTGTGAATCTACTTCCTGCATGAACTTCCAAAGGATGAGATTGATACGGTAAAACCGACACTGTCGTTACTATTCGTTTCACTGTGTATCAAGTGCTGAGGAACATCCGGAGCTGAAATTCAGATGGCTGTATGGTTTCCAACGTGCTGTAAGTGGTAGACCAATCACAAAAGATTGGGTCATCTGACCAATCAGAGCAAAGTAGACCAATCACAAGAGACTGGGCCATCTGACCTTTCAGAGAAGGAGGTTCTTGGAAAGGAGGGGTTTAGAGAGACTGAATCCTTTATATAACCGTTTTTGACACTGTCTGACACTGTGATGCTGCAATGTATATAATGGAAAATGAAAGTGTTTTTTTGACCTTGGATGCTTGTAAATCTGTTGTAGGAGACCTTCAAAACAAGATTAGGAGCCTTTAAAATAGCATAATAGGAGCACTTTAAGACATATTGAGCACTTTCTTCAATCTGTGCCAGCAGCGCTCATCAACAAATATAGTAAATGTGGTTCATAAGTTCATCGTTTTTCAGCTGGCTATGGTTTATTAAGCTAAACCACATTTATCCTTCATTCATCCACACACTTCACACAGTACTGACTCAAGAAGGGATCATGGGACAAGTATGTAAAGATTCTGATGCCTCCTAATTGCTTTTGAGGGGTGGTTCATTGCGATTTTACTTTTTTTTTAACTTTAGTTAGTTTGTAATGTTGCTGCTTGAGCATAAACAGTATCTGCAAAGTTACAGCGCTGAAAGTTCAATGCAAACTGAGATATTGTCTTTTAAAGTTATGGCAGTTTAATGCCAAGAAAAACGACCGGTTTGGACTACAACGAGCTTCTTCCCGGGTTGGTGATAACATAAACCCCGCAATTAACATAAACCCCGCCCCCGGTAACATGCAACAAAGTGGGCGAGGCCATGTCGCGCGGCATTATGGAGTTGTCTACACCAGACGCGCGTGGCGCGGTGCGACGCCATTATAAACAGTGATATAGGGTATATGTCGAACGTCACATGACCAAACCGGAAAACTGGTCTCATTGCATCCGCTTGTCAGAGAAATTGTTAACAGCAGTATGAACTGATGGCATATCTGTGGACTTTTAAGGTACAAACAAAAATACTTACCATTCATAAACGTCCTTTAAAACCTGTGCTTGCAGAAGTTCTGCTTGACCCTCTTCATCATTACCTGGGTCTGATTCAGGCTCAATTTGATATGGCAATATAGACGCCATTATTTACATTTCCACTGAAAGCATGCAACTATTGCCCGTAATGGTAAGGGGCGTGGCGTTTCCGGACGCTTCAGCGAATCACAATACACTGGGCCAGCTAACCAATCTGAGCACATTGCGTATTTCGGAGGGAGTGGTATCACAGAATCAGGAAGTCAAACCAGCCGTTCAAATGACAATAGAGACAGAGCGCATTTATTATAATCTGAAAACCACGCCCACCGGGGGTGACAATCCAACCGTCTCCATTGACTTTGCATTGCGTGAGGCTGCCTCCTTGTCATTTCTGACTTATTACAAAAAACAGAACAATGCCTAAAAGCTGCTGTGTGACAAGGTGTGCAGCTAACAAGCTTAAAAACCCAGAAATAAGTTTTTATAAGCTGTCGACCCCAAAAAACGAATGTTTAAGGACACAAAAGTGGATACAGGCAGTGAGACAGAGCGAAACTGGTCATATTACTATAAGAAATATACTGGAGGGGAACGTAATCGGCGACAACATATGCTAAACAAACAAACAAACACAAACCATTCATTATTTTTAACCATGTCAAAGAATTATTTCACCTGTAGCCGAATACGTTCCCCTCCAGTGTATTTCTTATAGTAATATGACCAGTTGCGCTCTGTCTCACTGCCCGTATCCACTTTTGTGTCCTTAAACATTCGTTTTTTGGGGTCGACAGCTTATAAAAACTTAGTTCTGGGTTTTTTAGCTTGTTTTCTGTACACCATGTCACATAGCAGCTTTTAGACATTGTTCTGTTTTTTGTTATAAGCCAGAAATGACAAGAAGGCAGCCTCGCACTATATAAAGTCAACGGGGACTTTTCAAATGTTTTCCCCCCCGGTGGGCGTGGCTTTCAGATTATGACACGTGTCGCTCTGTCTCTATGGAAACAGCAGTGTAGAATAAAGGTAAAATATATGAAAAATACAGC
Organism: Hypophthalmichthys nobilis; assembly: GCA_037950665.1. Lineage (NCBI taxonomy): Eukaryota > Metazoa > Chordata > Actinopteri > Cypriniformes > Xenocyprididae > Hypophthalmichthys > Hypophthalmichthys nobilis. The sequence goes on from CM075475.1 coordinate 7,338,430, forward strand.
ATTTTTTTTTTTTTTAAAAACAAAGCATTAAGGCATGTTAAACTGCACCCCATAAACACAATCAAGCCTAGAAAAAAACACTGAACCACCTTTTAAAGGAATGGAAAAAATGAAATGCAGTTCAACTCCAAAATGATAGAATGAGGTGAATAAATACATTTAAAGTGGATCTATAATGCCCCTTTTACAAGTTGTAATATAAGTCTCTGATGTCCCCAGCATGTCAGAATCATTTATTATAGCTTATCAAATTTGCCCCTGGGCCCCTGGGTGGGAGCAAAAACACGCTGTTTTATCTGTGTCCTTTTAATTGCAAATGAGCTGCTGCTCCCGGCCGCTTTCCAGAAGAGGGCGGAGCTTTAACAGCTTAGAAGCGGTTGCTCAACAACAACAAAGCTGGAGAATCTCACGCAGCCAAAATGAAGATTGTCAGTAACGGTGTTAAGCCTTACATTGTTCAAACCGGAGTCAGACACTGATGGAGAGACTCAGGAAGAAGTTACAACTTTTAGAATACATCTGGATGTTTCTGAATGGTGTGGAGTTGATTCAACTCATCGACTAGCATGTGTCGTCATGTTAACCTTTTGTGCAAATCCAGCACTGAATTGATCCTCGTTTGTGAAGCAGTCCAGCGTAAAATGACGGCATGTCAACAACACTCTACTACAACAACTCTTCCTCTTCTCTAAAGCAGCCCAACATGGCCTCAACCCCTTTGTTGCGTGTTCCCGGGGGCAGGGTTTATGTAAATTTTAGGATTAGTGATGCTTTTTCGCTGCTTGGACCATATTTGGGATTCTTGTCCATAACACCAATGATTTTGTAATTTAAAAGGGTACCTTCTGCCTTCTGAGTTCCATGGAAAAACTCTGTCCACTCTTTTTGTGAGGCTCCATTTTTGTTTTTCTTGTGACTGTATGTAGAGTTTGCATTAAGTACATAGATACAGATTCTTATTTAAAAAGTTATTAATATAATTATCATTATTATTGTAATTAATTATCATTATTTTTACCATAATGATTTTCTACATCCACTAAATGGCAACAACTCACCACAAAAGTGCTCGAAGTGCTTAATAAACTTCTCTGATTTGATGTATCGGGTCTTTGGCACACTTTTGGCATTTGAACATTCATGTCAGCCTCCTTCAACTACTATTTAAAAAAATTATTATTTGAAAGAAAAATCAATCAATTAAAATGAACACTAAACGTCACTATCCTTATAAACGTAAACTACATTTAAGCTATAACGTTATTAAAAAATGATCAATACTGGCACTATTTCACCAAATCTTTGCTTTACCTTAAAAAGAGCACATAAAATTGAGCGGCGACTTCATGAAAAACTTTTTGAGTGAATTGCTGAACTGTGAATCATTTAATTTGAACGAACTGTTTGAACGAACAGATTCATTAAAACGAATCAGCTAACATCCAGGCAGCGACGCACGTACGCCCTCGCACAGACGCGCAGTCAGAACACGCGCGCTCGCCTCGCTCGTGTTCATTCTCGTGCTCAGACTGCGCTGCGCGGACCTGCTTCACTCTATAGCTGGATTACACTCATATTTACTCTCATCAGTAAAACCCTTCAGGTAATTTATCATCCTTTCAGTGCGAATGAAGGAATATGCAGCTGCTGTCGTCATTTATATACATGTCAACACAGATGCATGCGTCTTAAATGTACTTAAATGTATGATTTCATATGCTGAAGTGGGATTTAAACTTGACTTATGGGCTATGTTAGTATATTTTTTTGTGCTTTGAATATGGTGAAATGTTGATATTGAGTAAATGTTAAAAGTGTTTACAATTGCTTAATTGGTTGCTCAGTCCTCGCGTCATTTTGCTGCAACACGTGCAGAGAGAATAAAGAGAAAAATGTTTTAAAGCGGTGAAAATGTAAATATATTTTAAAGGTATATAAACTGTCTAAAACCTAGTGAGCTGCTGTTGATTTGAAATTCTCCTGCTCGTGCTCATAATGTGCTGGGCGCCCTTGCAAAAATGCACAATGATAATTAGATTCAGTCATCATGTTATACGGTTATTGTAATAAAATTTTGGTAGTTGGTTTTATCCACCACTGTCATAAAAATAAACAAAATTTACAGAAAGATTGTGACATTTTCTGACACTGTACTGTATACACTATTGAATTTACTGTGGTAATAATAGCTGTAAGGAACTTTGGAATGTTGGTAGAAAATAATTAACAATAATTAATAATTGGTTCTTCACTATAAAACAATATGTATCGGTCATAAAAAAAATATGATGCCCAAAAAATCTAAGTTTTGAGACACTTCCATGTTCTTTAAAAGTGCCCTTCTATTTCTATAGTGCTTTATATAATACAGATTGTATTGTAGCTTTACAGTAATTGACAGTAAGACAACAGCATTAATGTTGCCAAATTCTTCAATTATGAAACAAATTCAATTTCCGCTGTAAAGTAGCTCTACAGAGGCCATTAATTCATTAAATTCGATGTTGATTCAATTTCTCAGTAACAATTTTAATGTTGCAAAGCTCATCAGTTATGAAACAAACTCATATCTACAACAGTGTCATTATTCAGCTCAAAAAGTGAGGGGCACAGTCATTTTTTATAAGCATTTAAAGGGATAGTTCACCCAAAAATGAAAATTTTGTCATCATTTACTCACCTTCAAGTTGTTCTAAACCTGTATGAGTTTCTTTATTCTGTTGAACACATAAGAAGATATTTTAAAGAATGCTGTTAAAGGATTAGTTCACTTTCAAATAAAATTTTCCTGGTAATTTACTCACCCCCATGTCATCCAAGATGTCCATGTCCTTCTTTCTTCAGTCGAAAAGAAATTAAGGTTTTTGATGAAAACATTCCAGGATTATTCTCCTTATAGTGGACTTCAATGGACTCCACTGTTGAGGGTCAAAATTATAGTTTCAGGAATAAGGGTCTTATCTAGCGAAACAATCGGTCATTTTCGAAAAAAAATATCATGTTATTTTGGGTCGCTTCAACCCGCGGACATGAAAAACAACCCGTGGCAACAGTGTAAAAGTAGCCCAATTCCACGGGAAACCGCAGACTTGGCAACACTGATGTATATGCTTTATATAAACAAATGATCGCCTTCCAAGTGGTTCCGTCAAAACCACACTTTCGTATTCTTCAAAAAGCTTACGCTGTATGTCCTACGCCTTCCCTATTCTACTTACGGAAACAAAATGGAACTGGCGCTGCGTTTGTTCCGTAAGTAGAATAGGGAAGGCGAGGGACATACAGCGTAAGCTTTTTGAAGAATACGAAAGTGTGGTTTTGGCGGAACCACTTGGAAGGTGATCATTTGTTTATATAAAGCATATACGTTTACATTTTTTTCGAAAATGACCGATCGTTTCGCTAGATAAGACCCTTATTCCTCGTCTGGTATCGTTTAAAGCCCTTTGAAGCTGCACTGAAACTGTAATTTTGACCCTCAACAGTGGAGTCCATTGAAGTCCACTATAAGGAGAATAATCCTGGAATGTTTTCATCAAAAACCTAAATTTCTTTTCGACTGAAGAAAGAAGGACATGGACATCCTGGATGACATGGGGGTGAGTAAATTATCAGGAAAATTTTATTTGAAAGTGAACTTATCCTTTAACCAGACAATTTCTGTTCCCTATTGACTTCCATAGTATTTTTTCCCCATACTACTCCCGTCAACTGTCTGGTCACCCATATTCTTCAATATCTTCTTTTGTTCAACAGAAGAAAGAAACTTGGAACAACTTGAGGGTGAGTAAATAATGGCAAGTTTTTCATTTTTGGGTGAACTATACCTTTAAGCGAAGAGTTTTACATGTCCTGTTTTACGTGTCATAGAAGACTGTAAACCAGGGGTGTCCAAACTCGGTCCTGGAGGGCCGCTGTCCTGCAAAGTTTCGCTCCAACCAGCTCCAAAACACCTTCCTGGAAGTTTCTATATGCCTAGTTAGGTCTTGATTAGCTGGATCAGGTGTGTTTATTTGGGGTTGGAGCTAAACTCTGCAGGACAGCGGCCCTCCAGGACACCCCTGCTGTAAACTCATATGCGGATTGTGTGGAAATCAGTTTTTTTTTCAGTCTGCATGGTTGTGGAGCTGCTTGTGACTAAATTTGTTTAAAATCCACACAGTCTCTGTACAGTACTGTAAATGTACATGTGTTATTAAATGCTGTGTGTTTAGGAGAGAAGAGAGGAGCTGCTGCTCATGAATGTCCCTCCCTCTTTAAACAGGTCCATCATCTCAGCAGCGATGGACGCTCTGGCATTCTGAGTGACAGGTACTGCATTTTATATGAGAGCTTCATATATGACACATACTGGCATGATGATTGATGTAAATATTATCTTAATATCAGTTTTGCAATGCTACACGCCAAGCCGCCTGATCAAAACTTCTGAACCCTTGAGTTTCATTTTGCATTGTGCATCAACTGTTAGACAGTGACAGCTGCAGCTGCTCAAATCACACATGTACAGATGTGAAAATGCCCTGTGAATGATGAGTGTGTATTTTTGTCTCCACTGAACAGTTTTCTGTGTCCTTGTGTAGAATTTTAATGAATGAGCTTCTTGTGTTGTGGATATTCAATCTGCATCTGTGTGCTTCCGAAAACACTTGTTTTCATGAGGATTCTCATCTCTTTTTGAAAGGCACTTCATGATTCATTATGTCACATTTCCTAGAGATGGAAGTTGACGCCCTCCTGATTTCCAGTCAGCAAGCAGTGAATTGACAGTGACTGCATTTCCCTCAGATTCAGTGTGTAGCGCGGGCGCCCCCTGAAGGCTGAAGGCTGCGTGGCATGAGCGCGTGCGGGAGGAAGGCTCTGACTCTGCTCAGCAGCGTGTTTGCGGTATGCAGTCTGGGGCTGCTTGGGATCGCCGTCAGCACTGACTACTGGCTCTACCTGGAGGAGGGCGTCATCCTGCCTCTGAACCAGAGCACTGACATACGCATGTCAATCCACTCCGGCCTCTGGAGAGTCTGTTTTCTGGCAGGTGAGTTACATGGATGATTCGACTTTTGGGGGACTTTCTGTTCCTCAGTTACATACATTTACAATTATTCATTTAGCAAAATCTAAATGAGTGATGCTGAATTTTTTTTTTAAAGTAATCCACATCTCACTTACTACCACAAAGAATATTTAGTGTACTGAAGAAGATTAACAAAAATATCCAGCACTTTACATAGGTACAAATTATGTCTTAAAACATAAGGCATGAGGTGTCTAGTAGTATTAAAAATACCATATACGGAGGTCAAAATATTTAATTAATTTGATTATTTGTATTTATATTATATTTAATAATTATTTAATTTAATATCTGTTTTTTTAAACCATGATTTGTGTGATTTTGTTATTTTAAGTTACTTTTTAAGCCATGGAATTGGATAAAAAAGAAATAAAAATGAAACTTGAATTAATTTCTCATTCTAATAAAAATAAACACCTTTTGTCAGGTGTGAATAACACTGCAGTGTCATGATGCATGGATATATGTGTGTATTTATTTATACTTATATTTATTTATGAATTTATTCTTAAGAGTCTAGATGTTTCCGTTGACTGGAGATGTTTTTGTGGATGTTCCCTGGTGTTCACACAGCTTGTCACGACACCATTCGCTGTGGATGTTTCCTCCCTGATGGTGTGAATTGAGATCACTGTGTGAATAAGACAGAAACTCCCAGTGGTGATATAAGAAAGTGAGCTATTTACACCACAGTCAGGGATGGCTTAACACACGGGCCTACCGGGCACATGCCCAGGGAACTAGGGCCCCAGACAAGCCCCCCAACCTCCACCGTCCACCCCCCACTGCACCGCAAAACTCATACTCAACGAGAAATTGGAGCGACATCACTAAACTCATACTCGATCAACAAGAAATCAGAGCGCCACATCCTCATACTTAAAGAGAAAATATATATATATATATATATACCAGTCAAAAGTTTGGACATGGTAAGATTTTTAATGTTTTTAAAAGAAGTTTCGTCTGCTCACCAAGGCTGCATTTGTTTAATTAAAAATACAGTAAAAACTGTAAAATTGTGAAATATTATTACAATTTAAAATAACTGTTTTCTGTTTGAATATATTTTATAAAGTAATTTATTCCTGTGATCAAAGCTGAATTTTCAGCATCATTACTCCAGTCTTCAGTGTCACATGATCCTTCAGAAATCATTCTAATATGATGATTTGCTGCTCAAGAAACATTTATGATTATTATCAATGTTGAAAACAGTTGTGTACTTTTTTTTTTCAGGATTCCTTGATGAATAGAAAGTTCAAAAGAACAGCTTTTATCTGAAATACAAAGCTTTTGTAACATTATACACTACCGTTCAAAAGTTTGGGGTCAGTACGAATTTTTATTTTTATTTTTTTAAAAGAAATTAAAGAAATTAATACTTTTATTCAGCAAGGATGCATTAAATCGATCAAAAGTGACAGTAAAGACATTTATAATGTTACAAAAGATTATATTTCAAATAAATGCTGTTCTTTTGAACTTTCTATTCATCAAAGAATCCTGAAAAAATATTGTACACAAATATTTTGTACAATTGTACACAATAAATGTTTCTTGAGCAGCAGATCAGCATATTAGAATGATTTCTGAAGGATCATGTGACACTGAAGACTGGAGTAATGATGCTGAAAATTCAGCTTTGATCACAGGAATAAATTACTTTATAAAATATATTCAAACAGAAAACAGTTATTTTAAATTGTAATAATATTTCACAATATTACTGTTTTTACTGTATTTTTAATAAAATAAATGCAGCCTTGGTGAGCAGATGAAACTTCTTTTAAAAACATTTAAAATCTTACCGATTCCAAACTTTTGACCGGTTGTGTGTGTGTGTGTGTGTGTGTGTATATATATATATATATATATTACACAGTCAACTCACCTACATTCCTCAAGAGTTTTTCAGCATCCCTCCCCCACCCCAACTCCTCACGCTTGGCTGGTTCCTATCACAGCCAAGAATACTGGGGGAGTACTCTGGGTTCGGGCCAAATACCGAGCTGTCGAGCCCTTTCCTCAGACAGCACACCAAATATGCATACCATTTACTCTATCTGACTTATTTGTAAGTGCGAACTCATGAAATACTCAATGAGAAATTGGAGCAATGCACTAAAGCACTAAACTCACACTCAACGAAAAATCGGAGCGCCGTGTCCATCCTTTTATGACCACAGTGGAACTATATTATGATGGTACTTCCACAATGTCACAAAGCTCAAATCATCTCAAACTGGTTTCTTGAACATGACAATGAGTTCACTAAACTAAACTGAGCTCCACAGTCACCAGATCTCAATCCAGTAGAGCAGCTTTGGGATGTGGTGGAGTGGGAGATTCACATTATGGATGTGAAGCCGACAAATCTGCAGCAACTGCGTGATGTTTTCACATTACACTGGTACTAGCAAGCAAGGTGTGCCTAATAAAGTGGCCAGTGAGTGTATGTTTGTACAAATGAACAATTGATCCCAAACATGTTAACCTGTACAGAGATTAGGCTAAATCTGCACCCCATTTTTTGCACCAATATTCCTTTTCTGCACCCCATTCCTCCAGTCCTTAATTTTATCCTCCTGAGATGGAAAAAAACATTTTTCATTTATGAAAAATAAAAATAAAATGTTATTAGATGTTTGAATCCCTATTTTTCACCCTGTTAGAGTCAGTGTTCTAATGTTGTCCTGTAAATAGCCAGTCATCTGAGTTCATTCCAATGGACTTCACACATTCAAAGGGGTTTTATTGGTTTTATGCCATTATTTTTGACTGGCCAGGCGTTCTGGACTGATAACAAAGGTTGCAGCTCTATCCGTGTGTCCTCCTTTGGCATCGATATGGCAGTTGTTGTCCGTGAGCATCATATTCTGAATGTGTTTAATGATGGGATGTGTCCTGCTGTATTGATGAGGTTTATCCATGTGTGTTTGTTATCGTTTAGATGACACGTTGAGCTCACACTCCTCTAAATTGGCAAACAACGGCCTGCTGTGGCACAAACGCACACATTAGTCTCAGTGAAGGAATGCACTGTGTGTGTGAAGATGTGGGCGAGCGATTGGACCGAGTTTGATCCAAACCCACGCTGTTTATAGCTGGTTAAATTGAGCGTGACTGTGAACAGATGTGAGCAGTTGTTTGAGCTCTACAGGATCGGGCTGGTGGAATCATGATCAGCCATGTGATTCAAACACCCGAAGCTTTCAGAAGTCCAGAAGTCTCACGTTATTTCTGTGCTTTAAAGTGAGAGGGTTGCATTGCTTTGGGTGTTACAGTGTTGAGCGTGTGAATGTGATATGAGACAGACACGTGATATCATGATCCTGTAGACCACATGATGAAAGTGTCAGTGACCTACTGCACTAACACTACATTCTCCAGAAGGAAAGAGAAATCAACAATGATTTATTCTGTGGAACATAAAAGAAGACATTAGGGACTTTAAGCAACAGCTGCTGATGGAATGGAAACAGCGTTCTGCCGTTCTATTGCACGACTTTAAAGGCAAAATATGTACGATTTTTAGATTAAAATATCAAAAAAAACACTAGAGCAATGTTATATATTTTGTTGACATGTGTACTTATTATCCCAAATGTTTCCAACAATGTTTAAATCCAGAGAAATCAACAATTTTAGCAAGTATGGTTTTCAGGTACTCTTTACACCTCTGGCATTTTGTTAGGTGAGCAACTGTTTGGATACCTTTATCAGCAGAAAACTAATCATTGTTATAATGCTCAACAAGGTTAGTCTTATTGTTTGAATCTCTAGTTTTCTTGATTTACCACGAGTACCATGTTTTTACCATGCATCAGAGACAACACTGTTTTGTCAAGTTGCTAACATAGCATAATCAGAGAGAGCTTTTTCCATCATAAAATATATCTTTATATTAATTGCATGTCATTTAGCAACACAAGTTTTTATTAATGATATTCTAATATCGATCTAGATTACTGCAAAGTGCAGCAAATCTCTTATACGAGCCACAGAGCAAACGTACAGAGTAACGTTATAACATACTTTCAACATGCTCAAATATATTTAGTGTGATTGTTTTAACAATTTCTTTAAAATTGTGTTACCCCACATATGCAACAAAAAGAGCAGCAACGGCCGACTGCAACATAAGCATAATAAAAGTCCGCTGGACTCCCGCAGCTCTCAACCCGTCCTGCTTCATACCACAGTAATGTTAATAAAACTTTAATACATTAGCTCACCCATGAACATGATTTCTGCTAGAGTCCGTCAGATTGCTTTCCATCATCTGTGGAGGTGAAGACGACAACTCCCATGATTCCACGCTCATTCACGGCATCTTCAAGTTAGGTCTTTGTTTTGAAGAAGCGACCTCTAACGGGAAAAATTACATATTGTGCCTTTAACTGCTACTTTGTGATGTTCTATTGTATTGACGTTCTACTGTAACCGTCTCCTACAGTAGATTAGCCGATTTATCTTCAGTGCATGACCGATTAGATAAGTGAATGTTATGTTTTATGGTTATGTGGCATTTTAAGTGTATCTGTATATCATTTAATGCCAAAAGCAAGCCTTCACTTTTTTTTTAAATGACATTATTTTGTACTTTGTCAAATGATTAAATTATCCATTACATCATCCTCTTTATTATTGCTTAGTCATTTTTGCATTCTTTTGCTATGTTCTATATAGTATGAATGTAATCCAGACGTACTACATTTGCCATGTTGTCATTATCATGTGGCCTACAGCATCAGTTTCACCTCCATTCACAAATTCTCTCATGTGGCCTCATGGGATAGTAAAGTGTTCATCATATGCATACTTCACAATCTCGCCAGAAGTAGTGGTACTTTTTGCCTACACTTTTATGTGTACTGTGAATTCAGACATACTTATAGTAGGGAAGTATGCGATTTTGGATGCAACTAATATCTTTGAAAGTCATACAGGTTTGGATGACATGAGGGTAGAATTTTCATTTTTGGGTGCACTGTCCCTTTAAGAATGTTACAAAAACAGTTAAAATAACCACAACTTAAGCTCCAAATGTATCACATCTGTGACATGCTGTCAGTTTTTATGAATTATTTTGACTTGCTGCTCAATTTGTAAAAACAAACTGTGTGTACAGTAATGCATTTACATACCAGTTAAAGTTTATGGGGGAAGATAAACGCTGTTATAACAGTATAGCCACAAGATTTAAACATGTGACACTATGATTGATTTACTTCATAACATTGTCTGTTTAAAGTGTATTTAATCCAATCTTCTGATCCAGTCAGGAAGAAGAGATGAAGATTTTATTTTTTCCACAAAAGAATAAAAAGTATTGTTTTCTGCAGTCATTTAGTGCACTTAAACCCGCCCCTCCACAATTTACTATAAACTCAGTCAGATTTGCCTTCATCCAATCAACAACCAAAGTCCCCGTCCTACATTTTTTCCATTTTTAATAATCCGTTTCACTCGGATGTGTCGCAATACCGAAGAAATCTGTTGCTGGAAATGATCTGTCAGTAGATAGCCATGTAGGCAGTGCTCTGAAAACATGGTTACACTTTTGAGTCCTGGTTTGTGATTCAGTCTGATCATGCCCCCTCTCTTTCCCAGTTCTTATTTTGTCCAATATATATATATATATATATATATATATATATATAAATAAAAATCTTCAAAATAGAAAAAGTCTGAAATCATGAGATTAATCAGTTATTGTATTTTATTCACAACCAGCGCTTGAAACCCTGTTGTGTACTATGAAATGAAAAGCCAAAGCTCATCATGTCTGCTAAATGTCCCGGAGCAATAACCGTGTCCTCTGTGTGTCTCAGGTGAGGAGAGGGGCCGCTGCTTCACCATCGAGTATGTGATGCCCATGAGCGTTCAGCTGACCAGTGAGTCGACGGTCAGCGTTCTGAGTAAGTCATCAAACCTTCATGACAAATCATTGTGTTCTCAAGCTGTTCAAAATCTAGCTTAGTTACTTTTTTTTTTTTTTAGCTTAGTTACATTTAAGATATGTCAGTACAAGTAGCTTTTAGTTAAAAGAGCTCAAACGTGCATTTTAGTCTGGGACTAGGCTTAAGAATTGTCTGGGAAACCGGGGGTATAAGTGTAAGTTTATATATTGTAGTCTCTACATTGTTAATATATTAATATAGGCCATATACAAATAGTGAGCTCTTCATTCATTTTTACTGTAATTAACCATTATTATTGTTTAATTAGCTCATATGTAAAGAGTTAGATAATGCTTTTTATGCTTTGTTAACTCTAAATAGTTCTCACTTTAGATTAGGTCATCAAAGTGCTTTAAAGCAACCTTTATTGGACATAAAATGTATACAAATACATTAAAGGGTTAGTTCACTCAAAAATGAAAATTCTGTCATCATTTACTTCCCTCAAGTTGTTCCAAACCTGTATATATTTCTTTGTTCTGCTGTACACAAAGGAAGATATTTGGCAGATTTTGCCCCCCATTGACTACCATAGTATTTTTTTTTCCCTACTATGGTAGTCAGTGGGGGGCTAGATCTGCTTGGTTACAAACATTCTTCCAAATACATTACAGTTAATGTTATAGTTGTTATAGTAAAGTATAATGTTTGTTCATGTTAGTTTACAGTGCATTAACAACATTTTTGATTTTAATAATGTATTAGTAAATGTTGAAATTAACATTAACTAAGATTAATAAATGCTTTAGAAATATTTTTCATTGTTAGTTCGTGTTAACTAATGTAGTTAACTAATGTTAATTAATAGAACCTTTTTGTTTCCTAAAATTCATTGTTTTCTTGCTCTTGGAAGTCAAGGTCACTTAATACGTTTTTACTGATCAGTTAGTTATCTGATTTATCAAAATTATTCCATTTACACTTGTCCACATAAATGTGTCTCCGCAAAACGGATATAAATCCGATATTCAATTTCTGCGCTATATGCAAATTTATGCAGATTATATGCAGGTCACGTCACCGAAAGCAACAAATATGAGCTGCATTTTATTGATCATCAGCTAATTTCAAAATCAAAGACCGCAATAGGAGAGAGCGTGGCCCTGGCACTGAGAAGATCATTACTTTTAATGAAGATGATTGTGTTTTGAGCGTCTGTTACTTACTTTCAGTTTCATTCGCAGCAGTTTGCTGAAGAGATACTCATCTGCGAAGATGCATGGTGTAGTAGCGCTGTCATTTCTGGCTTTAACATGTTGTTTAGGCTATAACACATCCTCACATGTTTATTTTTTAGCATTGTTGGGAGGAGTAAAATTTACATATGGGGTTTCAGCAACCAGATGCATTTAGACTTGTTCAGTTTTGAATGGAATGCGTCCCAGACCACCTCCTGAAGTAGTTTGAGCGATCGGATTTAAATCCGTCTCGAGGGCATTTACACCTGGTCTTTTCACAATCGGATAGCTATCCAATCAGAGAAAACGCATGAAGTTAACAGGTGTAAACAGACCTAAGTGTAAATTGTAAAAGAATAGTTTTAATTGTAGTGTAAATAATGGTGTTAATTAGATGGTATTTAGTGTTAATTAGATGCAAATAGTAGCAGATACTGTTTGCACCTGTGTCTATTGTTATAAAAAACAGTAATAATGGCAGCATATTCCGTTTATACGATCATATTTATTAGTCATAAATGGTATCTCAATGATATTGAGACCTTTCTTGTCCTCATGCCTAAAGCCCCTCTCCCATATCAGCCTGCTGTAAACAATTATTATATTTACATTTATGCATTTAGCAGATGCTTAAATCAACACATACCCACACAAAAAGAGACAAAATATTAAAAATATATCCAAAGCAACAGAGGAACAAAAGCAATATGAGTCACAGTCGATGTGCCAGTCTGTCTGATCAGGACAGTTTCAATTACAGGTCTATTAAATAACCATTCGGTTCACTTTTTGAATATTTTCTTTAAAATAAACATCTCATGCAAATGAGCTGATATGTGATGGGAATAGGGAGAAGAATGGGATCTGGAAAAGGCAGGTTCAAACTTGGGTTGGTCATGTCAAAAGCTAAATATACTTCAGTTTTACATGTACAGTACGCTAAATTTCGTCATTCTTCTGTAACTGTCCAACCACTAGGCAATGTGCAATTATATGGCTAGTTTTGTTATTTGCAGTTATAGCATTGCTTTTTCACTGCTGCAAGAACAGAACACCCTCCGACAAGTTAGTGTATCTCTGAATTATCTTTAGAATCAACACACAAAAAGACAATACATTAAAAAATATAAAAATAAAGAGAAAAAGAGGAAGGAAGTCACAGCCATCAACAGATGCTCATAAAACATACAATTCTTATAACCAAATTTCAATAGGGAATATATATTCAATCCATCCGGACCAGTAATCCACAAATGTATCTTTCTGCAAGTTTTTTCTCCATGATAAAAATATTTTTTGAAACTTCAATCCAAGCAGTTAAGGGAAATTCAAATCCACAGTATTCAAATCCACTTGCATATGCTGCTTATACAGTCCCATTAAGTACAATGGTTATTAGCTGTCAGTTTTGACAGCTGTTTTAGAGGCGCTGAGTTTATTTCAGCGTGGAGGTAATTATCCCGCTGAGGGTCTGAGCTGATGGACAGTAAGACAGCGCTGAGAGATCCTTCAGTGAGCTGTTATACAGGCGCCGTCATCGCTGTCATGGATGAGAGGCATCATTAGCAGAAATAGCGCTCCTCTCATGACTCAACTGACATTCACACTTGACTCCAGTAGTTAGCATGTTGCTAAGCTATTGCAGAAAAGCATTTGAATTAAGTGAAACTGCTGTTGTGCTGCATTTTTGTGGCTGCACGCAAAAACATAGTACAGCACGACCAATTCAGACCGACTGATGAACGAACGACTCTTAAAGGGATAGTTCACCCAAAAAGGAAAATGATCCCATGATTTAGTCACCCTCAACCCATCCTAGGTGTATATGACTACCTTCTTTCAGAAGATATAAATCGTGCGCACGATTTATAAATCAAGGGAACGACTTAGTAAAACGCGTGCACGATTTAGCATACTATTTTTAGCCTACTCATTTTCTGCAGAATAGATAGATGATACCAGCTGCTCTTTCTCTCTCTCTCATCTCTCCAACAGTGAGTTGACACACACACCCGCCTCCCCTCACTCACTAGTTTCATTTGCTCCGGATGAATATTGTTGGTGTTACAGGGCTTGAATTTCAGCGTGGGACTGCACGAATTGCGCATTATTTTTAGTCACCCGAAGTGCACCACATCAAGCTCCCTCTCAGTACTAAACTGAGTTCTCTTTCTCAGCTTATTGCACTTAAACAGTCAAATACACACAAAATAATGTCAAAATGCCGGTCTTGGTGAGTATTCACGTAAACACAGTCAGTTCTGTTTTAAGTAAACAGTTGAGAAAGAAAACGCATGTGTAACAGTATAATGGATCCATGTGTCAGGTTTTAAAGTGACAGCAGAATTATGAGATAATATTAAAAATGTCTATATGGCAGTTTTCCGCCCATGGCAAAATTGAGTGGCTAGTAACTTTGGGAAACCACTAGCTACAGTGGCTGGTGAGCAAAAAAGTTAATGTCATGCCCTGGGTTATGTTGTTGGTGGTGTGAACGGGCCTTTATAGTCTAAAACTCACTATCGAATGACCTTTTTTTTGCTGTTATACTGTTTCTTTTCAGAGATGATCCGTTCAGCCACGCCGTTCCCACTGGTCAGTTTGTTCTTCATGTTCATCGGTTTTGTGCTCAACAATATCGGGCACATTCGGCCCCACCGCACCATACTGGCGTTTGTCTCTGGAATCTTCTTCATCCTGTCAGGTACTCTTCCTCTTCCTCCTCTGTCATTCTGACGCATCTCATCTGTCAGGCTGATGTTTGTCCGTCACACAGGTCTGTCTCTGGTGGTGGGTTTGGTTCTCTACATCTCCAGCATAAATGACGAGATGTTCAACCGGACCAAGAGTAATGAGGCGTATTTCAGCTATAAGTACGGCTGGTCATTTGCGTTCGCTGCCATCTCCTTCCTGCTCACTGAGGTGAGAACACCACCATTTACTGTCATTCTCATCTCGCTCCTCTCCATTATTAGGGCTATTATTCACACTGAAGTGAACTGCCTCACACTTCTTCTTCTTTTTCTTCTCTGCAGTTAAATCAGCCCGAACGTGTTATGTGCGTTTTTCATCCTAACTCAGTCTTTCTTTAAAGAAATGTAAGATTAAACGAATGTCAAAAGGTTCAGCTCTATCATTCAGATTTGTGAAATGCTGATGATTACCACATACTATAATTTGATCTTCTTAATGTTCAATGATCACTGCTCTTTCTGCTGCTGCAGTAGATACAGTATGTACTGAGCACAGTATGCTTAAAATATCCAGATGCATTGTGATGAATGAACTGTAGGTAATTTATTAATATTTTAACAAAAATATTAACAATTTTGAACATGTAGTTCTCGTGACAGGCTCTTAAAAGTGTAGGTCTTTCTTAACTCGTCATTTCCCTTGTGAAAAAGAAGTGCAAAAAGAAAAGTTCCCTAGTTAATTGTATTGAATGTGCACTCGTAGACTAGTCTTAAAAGTATATATTTTTTACTGTACTTCCAGCTGTACCTGTAATAGGCCTATATATTAATGGAGTAAAAGGTCACTTAAGTGTACTTAAAGAGAGTCACTTTCATGACTTTTTCTCAAGTCCCTTTCAAGGAAATTCTGTTCACTCGGCAGCCATACAGGCATACATCTCTTAATGTCAAATTAAAAGTTTTACTTGAAAGTACATTTTTAAAACCATTATATTTTAATAATGTTTTGATATTTTTTCATGCTTTAAAGAAGTACACTTTTTTAAATGTACATAAAAGGCAAATTTATCATTAGAAATCTATAATTACAAATAAATAACACAAGTTTCAACAGAAATTACATTAAATTGTAAGGTTTTTTTCATAAATGTTTGTCAGTACATTCAGCAGTACACTGTAACCACATTTTACTGTAAAGACTATTGAAGTAATAATGAAATTACATACAAGATGTACTTAAGTCCTACTTAAGTGGGTAAAAAATACACTCTTAGAACGTGTTTTTCCATTCCAATGAGCTACTTTTTCCATAGTTTTTCTGTGTAAACGCGCTAGACGGACATGCGCTCGTGTCTTGCGTCTTTTGCAGCATCTCACGCATGACATGGCATTCTAAAAACGCGGCGTTCAAGTTAAAATCAGTTCAGCTTTGAAAAAACGCGTCTCGAGATCTTGCGTTTTTTTCCCCATTCCTCTGTCCGTGTCTCGCGTTTTTCAAAGCCCTTAAGTTCAACTAATTGCATTTAATATAAATTAAACCATAATACATTTTCATTTAATTGAAAATAACATGCAAAAAGTGTCTGAAAACACTACATTTGATATTGAACAGTGCTTTGATCTGCCTGCATTGACACTATTCTTTAAGAGCTGCTGTGCAGCCAAAATTATATACCAGTTATCAATGTAAAGCTGCTTTGACACAATCTGCATTGTAAAAAGCGCTATATAAATAAAGGTGACATTCAGCACTTAGATATATATTTTTAAAGTATATTATTTCCATAATAAGTACTCTTTTTGAAAGAATGCAAAAGTGTACTTCAATGGTTAATCGGACTGATGACATTTTTTTCCACAAAAACTGGATGAAAATGCAAAATAACCATTTTATTTTCAAGATATTAGGTGTGTTCGACTGCACAGACATCAAAGTACATCGAGAGTGATTAGAGAGCAGTTGGCTCCGTATGTATTCAAACCCAGACAGCAACATAGTCCGGCCCAGATCCGGGCCACATCTGGTACATGTGGTTTATACGAGTACCAGATGTGGGCCGGATCTGTGCCATCACTATGTTGCTGTCAGAGAAAACTCCCATGTGGTACTTTGATGTCATCGGATACACCTAATAATTAGACGCCACATGCTGATTTAAACATGCAATTTGATTAGATCATGTGACAAACTAAATGAGGTCATGTGACATGTGACAACATATTTGTATGCTCTGTTCATGCCATTTTGTATTTATTGTAATTACTAGATGACAACCTGTACAGTTTCACTTATTGTTTTAACTTACTGCTAGCCCTGTTGAAAAAACAGCATATGCTGGTTAGGTATGTTTTGAAGCATGGCAGCTGGTTTGAGCTGGTTTATGCTGGTCCCTAGTTGGTCTAGAGCTGGTTTAAGATGGTAAAGTGCTGGTCCTAAGCAACTAGCTCCAGCTCGTGACCAGCTAAGGACCAGCATAAACCAGCTCAAACCAGCTGCCATGCTTCAAAACATACCTAACCAGCATATGCTGTTTTTTTCAACAGCGAGTAGCAAGCTAATGTTCTGTTCTGAACATCTTGGTTGATAGAGCTTAACATATATTTCACATGCAACATTCTTTTAACATTTAAATCTTCCATTGAACTACAAAGTCAAGGCTTTTTTCATCAGCATTGTGCTTTTTGTTGTGAAGTGCCAACCTACACTTTTCACTAGTATTTCACTGTTTTCATTGCACACTTCTGGTGCTTTCTTGCTCTTCTGTGAGTGATTTTCATGCACTTGGCATCCCATGGTCAAATATTTTTTAACTACTTTTATTGCATTTTAGTCTCTCTCTTTCTCCCTCAATCTATGTTTTGGTGTACTAAATATAATTTGACCTTTTTACATAAATCATTAGTCATAATCAAACACCATTCTGTCTAAATGTATTCTGCTATTGCTTGATGTTACCTTGAGGAAATGTTTTTTTCCTCTCTGTTCAGAGTGCAGGTGTGATGTCCGTCTACCTGTTCATGAAGCGTTACACAGCGGAGGAAATCTACCAGCCGCACCCCAGCTTCTACCGGCCTCGCCTGAGCAACTGCTCCGATTACTCGGGTCAGTTCCTTCACCCCGACGCCTGGACGCGGGGACGCAGCCCGTCAGACATCTCCAGCGACGCCTCGCTCCAGATGAACGCCAGCTACCCCGCGCTGCTCAAGTGCCCCGACTACGACCAGGTGTCCTCCTCTCCCTGCTGAAGGACAGGAAGTGATGCGCACATATCCATGTGTCTTTGCCTTATGAGAGGGAACAGACTGATAGAATGTGTGATGGTAATGTTCTCGTTCTGTAGTGAACGCTTTGTTCCAGCAGGTGGCAGTGTAGTATTATTCTCTGGAGTGATTCACACACTGGTTATAATCATTGAAGTTTAATGTCCAACTGGGTGTCCGTCCATGTATATATTTATGGTGCTTATACAAACATGAATTGTAGCCATTATTGATCACTAGCCTTCTACTAGATCAAACTGCTTTCAAGAATAGTCCAACATTTATTTGTAATGTGTATATATACTATGTATGTAATGCAATATAATATCTATTCATATCAAACTGTATACTTATAAAGCTTATTCTAACAAAATTGTTAGTAAATAAGTGCAGAAATTGTCTTGGTATCTATAGAAGAAAAAACAAATATAGATGAACACAAATACTGATATGTATTGTTGAACCTTCAATTTTTAAATATTTGTGATGAGATGTAATATTATATAGTTGTCCACAGCTTCAAATTCACAAATTAATTTCCTTTCTGCTATCAATATAAAATGGACCTAAATAATGGAACAAATCTTTGTAAATATTATTTATTTTCTCCCCAACATATTTGATTAATCCATGTTTCATAAAAACAATGTGGTTTAACACAAAAAACAATATACAGATATTACAAATGTTGATTTTCTCAATTTTTTAAACATGAGATGTTTTTGTGAATGTTTTTCATAGCTCTGATGATACTTTCTACGTTAGTATTTTGTAAGTGTCAGGATGTTCAACATCCTGCTGCATTTCATTGGATAAAATCTGTACCTGCATAAACCTTTCCTTGCTTTTCTTCATTCATGTTTATTCGTTTTTCAGTCACCCCACTTTGTCTAGATTCCAGCTAATCTTGACTCCTCAAAACCAACATCATGACCTGCATCTTATAATTATATATCCATATAATTATATATTTGTCAGTATATAGGTGACTGTCAGTCTGTGCATTGGTGGCAAGGATTTTTCATTTTTCAGTTAGTGACAGTAGGTGGTGACAGTTTGCTTTTTGAGTTATCATTCAAAAAACTTTGTGTCTTACAAATGCTGCTTTTAGAGTATGCAGAGTTGCTGCACCATATGTCTGAATCCAGTGTTAGCTTCATTCTTGTCTCATTAGATACCTTCATCTGATTGATTTTTGAAGGCAGCATAGATGTATCCTTCCCTACCTTTGATATCCCACAATCCTGTGCGTTCCATTCTGTGACAGTTGAGCTAGAAAAATAAAGATGGCATCTGAAAGTTGTGGTTGGTGGTCAGTTTGTGTGTAAATGTACATTTTTGACCAACGTTTTCCACTTTTGGTGTCATTTCTAGCAGAAGTTACTGTTGAAGTAATTTAATATTGGCTTAGTTGTCACGCCGCACACACCAGGGTTGGCAGTTAATGCGAGCTTGGAAAATTAATAATGTGTCCCCAGAAATTCAAGATGTATAGGGCAAAATGTCCTTGTACAAGTTCATGTTTTAAATATTTATAACAGGATAAAGTAACGTTTTCCCGAATATCAGCACGATTGCAAATGTGATAGCCTATTGTTTTTATATAACAGTTCAACAAAGAAGTAGTTACTATTAGGTGACTTTCATTTTAGACTTAAGAACATTGTTGCTCTATTTCGCCAATAAAAATAGTTTCAAACAAATCCACAATAGAGCCATTGCGTGTCTCCAAGCAACACAGTGATGTTTCTTTATGAATCTGTGTTTCTGTCTAATGAATGACAAAGTGACTCCGTGATCTCAGTGATTTGCTTTGTCCCTGAATGAATTAGCTATTTTGAATGAATCGCTTGACAATGAATGACTCACTCATTAAAGGGTTAGTTCACCCAAAAAATGAGAATTATCCCATGATTTACTCACCCTCAAGACTTTATTCTTTCAGACGAACACCATCAGAGTTATACTTAAAATATCCTGGCTCTTCCAAGCTTTATAATGGGAGTGAATGGTGCTCACAATTTTGAAGCCCAAAAAAGCACATAAAAATAATCCATACGGCTCCAGGGGATTAATAAAGGCCTTCTGAGGCGAAGCGATGTGTTTTTGTAAGAATATATCCAATTTTAAATCTTTATAAACTAAAAAAAGTAGATTCTGGCAGACGGCCTACGCAAACCGACTTCTCAGCCAAGTTGTTTTGCTTCAGAAGGCCTTTATTAACCCCCTGGAGTCATGTGGATTACTTTTATTAAGGATGGATGCACTTTTTTGGACTTATATGGCCCCAGTCTCTACCATTATAGAATATATAAGAGCAAGGATATTTTTTAATGTTATTTGTGGGTGAACTATCCCTTTAAGACAATGATTTTCCGCCACCTACTCCACACTTTGAAACGAGCCTCTGAATTGCAAGGCCACCTCTGCTCTTGTGATATTGCTTAAAAATACTTAAAAATACTGATATTGCTTAGAAAAAAAACTAAAATTGTTTGTATAGAATGTGATTTAGGGCAAAAAACGAGTTTAAATTTCAAAAAACGAGTGCCAGAATCACTAGAGTCGGTCACTGTTGTATCAAATCGCTCTGTGTGATGTGTGTGGAAAAAAAATAACTCCTGAAAGTTTTAGCTTTATGAATGTTTTATGTATTCATAGTTAATGTACAGTTTGACCAATAGCTTATACAGACATATAAAAATTAATCTGGAGCCCCAAAGGGCATTAGATAGTATTCACCCTTGGACAGGGCTTTTATTTTACAACCACATATAAATTGCTACTGGATTTTTTTTTTCTTCTTTAAAAAAAACAAACAAACTTCATTTTCCAGAATTACAAGGTGATTTTTTTCCCTGACAGAAGTACATTAGTTTAAGGCTGCTGAGCAAAGAGCCCTAACAATAAAGAGCCAGTAGATTTATATGCTACAGATTGTACTTACACAAAAAAAGAAGACAAATGTTTACAGTATTTACACATAACTTAGTTCTATAGTTTACCAATTATGAGTAGAATAAAATCATTTCACAAAGAAAATAAATATAAAAAGAGATATTCAACTATACTTGTAAAGAGAACACAAAAGCAAGCAAATTCATTCGTATTACATCAAAACATCATACGTGACAGTAGATAGTGTCATCTAAGAGCAGAACGGAAAGGTTAATGGACTGGTACCAGAAACTGATGCTGAATTCTAGTATACTACGTTTCCTATTCCTGCCATATGGTGAAAATAGTAAGAGTAGTATGCTAGTATGCAGCTCAGAGTTCAGCTTAAATCTATGTTATATATTTGCTCTAACAACATGAAATCAGTCCAGCTGACTCCAGACCACCACCTAGTGTTGGCATTGGATCATTAACGTCTATTTGAGCTTCTATTGCGGTCACATGCACACAGAAGTCTTCTAGCACCATAAGAGATGATGGCCATGTCGATCACACCGCCAGAATATCTTTAAAAAAAAAATGGCTTTTCTATCTGACATACTGTAGTGAGAGTTCATAAACGACTTCCTCTGGGCTCTCGAGCGAGCCGCCCAGGTATACATACCAACATCCATGCAAATACAAACAGATCAGGACAGCTGTGTTTTTATATGAGAAAGAAAGGAACTATAAACATTAAATTCTTCAGCTGCTGGGCCTCTTTAACCCATCAAGCACGCACTCGCACAAAGACTGTCCCAGAAGGCAGTGTGTGTTGCTGTGAGCAGGCTTTGAGGAAGAGGTTTGGATGGGGATTTCACTTCTTGTTGGCGATGCGTCTCTTCCTGGTGGCCAGCATGTCGTAGAAAGGGTCCCGGCTGATGCTCGCTCTGAAGGAACCAATTAAAGGAGATGTGAGGAGAGGCAGAGAGACTTCGGCATCTTTGATATGGAAATTCAGCATATATATACATACACACCCCTGTCTTAAATGCATCATAGAAAATAGTTTGTTCAGTGACCTAGTTTGGTTTCCATGGTTTCTGAGGACAGACCCCACCCCCGTTTAACCCCGCCCCCCATGGATGTTCTGCATTTGAGTGGCGTTTGTGTCTTGTCCAGTGTAAGGTGACTGCTAAGATTGCTGGTTTTATATGGATCAGGGACTGATATCTAATGTTCCAAGTGCTCTACTAAGCACTCTATGAAGAGTCACAAATGCTCTGCTGCTGTTGCCACAGTTTTCACGCTAGAAATCTTGTTAGCGCGGCGCATAGTGTGAAACTCATCCTCCACTGCAGGAAGTGCTTCTTTCATTGTGAGGTGACTATATCTGTGCGCCAAAACCTAGTGAGATGCCTATGTAGACAGCATTTTAGGCCTCACAAGTGAGATACAAGCAATTTTAAATGGTTACGCTGCTTTATAAGAAACATTGTTTCAAAATTTGAGTGTATAATTCATGGATTAGGTAATCCCATAATGCACGGTGATAAGGTAAGTGGAAAAAAAGTTGAGTGAGTGCTCTTCGTATCTTTATTATTGCTGGGAAATGTGTTTAATTTGCACACTATTAACTATGTTGTATGCTACTCTCTTAGTATTTCTTCAAAGCTTTTAAATGGACTGTCAACCATAAAATTAAAGGGATGGTTCACTCAAAAATGAAAATTATTCCATGATTTACTCACCCTCAAGCCATCCTAGGTGTATCTTCTTTCAGACAAACACAATCAATCAGAGATATATTAAAAAATATTCTGGCTCTTCCAAGCTTTATAATGGGAGTGAATGGGGCTTGAGATTTTGAAGCCCAAAAAAGCACATCCATCCATCATAAAAGTAATCCATACGGCTCCAGGGGCTTAAAAAAGGCCTTCTGAAGTGATGGGTTTTTGTAAGAATAATATCCATATTTATAACTTTAGAAACTTGGATCACTGGCTTCTGGTACGTGAATAGTTCCAGCGGAAGAGTGACCTCTGACCCGGCGCATAGCCTATTGACGAACGTGGAAGCGCAGAGGATAGAGCGCAACAAAAAAAACGGTCACGAATTAGAAGTCTAAAATGAGAATTTGTTCAACAAAAGAAATGTTGGAGGATTTCGATATATAAGAGAAGAGGAGCTTGACTTTGTTGCCCAGCGCTATTAGTTTGAACCGCGAGAGGCGTCTAAGCTTATGATACTCCTACATTGTACGTCGGGTCAGAGGTCACTCTTCCGCCGGATCTCAACTTGCATACAGCTGTTACCAGAAGCCTGTTATTATAGTTTATAAAGTTATAAATATGGATATTTTTCTTTGAAAAACCCATCACTTCATTTCAGAAGGACTTTATTAACTGTATGGATTACTTTTGTGATGGATGGATGCGCTTTTTTGGGCTTCAAAATATCAGTTACTATTCACTCCAATTAAAAAGCATGTAACAGCAAAGATATTTTATATATCTCTGATTGTGTTCATCAGAAAGAAGATAGTCATATTCACCTAAGATGGCTTGAGGGTGAGTAAATCATGGGATAATTTTGATTTTTGGGTGAACTATCCCTTTAAAAATGCAACATAATTACATTTTTCAAAAACGCTAACAGGATGCCACTCACATACAATATAAGATGTCATACATCAATAATGTATTATTTTACTGTGCACTGTTTCAAAAAGCTAGTCGTATACAGGATACACTGCATGTAATAGGGAAATAATGTATTTCGAACATAGTTTTCACAATTTCTGCACAGATCTGTGTTAAAATAAACAGAGTTCTACATTCTGAGCTCTGTCAGCTCACATTCTGCACAGCCGTAACCATCAGCTATACTGCCACAACTTATTTCTACTGAATGAGTTAAAACCCATGAGAAGACTGTGTTTTTGTTTCCAAAGCGTGACTGAATATCCTGAGCGTATAAAGCGTGATTACAGATAAGCAGATAAGGATAGTGGGTCATAACTGTGCCGACTAGGCAAAATGTGCTTGTGATAAAGCCTCTCATCCTCCAGCACGTCTCTGAGAGATGAGGGACGCTAGTGTTAGGACTGGATTAGCGGAGAGACGAGGACCGCAACAGGTCAGTTGGTCCCGTGGAGTTGATGGCTTGTCGGGGGGGGTTAAGCTCTGACTAATCTCCACTGACGCCCATGAAAACACAGGGCCGTGGATGAGGGGCTGTGTGATGAGACCGCTGTTTCTACTCAAAACACCATCATGACTATAGAGCTGTTAAAATTCACTGCTGTCCCAATCTGGACCAAACCACAGCTCTGGACACAAAACACGTCAGTAACATGTCTGGGCCCGGGACCATTAGGATTTTTTTTTTTTTTTTTGCATTGTGACATTATTTTTATGAAAATAAAGTAATCCCCCCATTCTCATTACTTTAATGCGAAAATAAATAATCACATTCTCATTACAGTAAAGCAAATAAAAAATTGTGTTATATCATGTTACCACATTTTTCACTGCCTTCATTTTATGCTTGTTGTTGTGGTTGACAATGTGGCAGCTCATCAGAGTTAACATCATCACTGTATGCTGCATTTCTTCAGTAATGGGTGACAGCCAATGACGAGAGCACTGAACAAGACTATTTAAAGCGTTAGTTCACCCAAAAATGAAAATTCTGTCATTTATTACTCACCCTCATGTCGTTCCACACCCGTAAGACCTTCATTAATCTTCGGAACGCAAATTAAGATATTTTTGTTGAAATCTGATGGCTCAGGGAGGCCTCCATAGCCAGCAATGACATTTCCTCTCTCAAGATCCATTAATGTACTAAAAACATATTTAAATCAGTTCATGTGAGTACAGTGGTTCAATATTAATATTATAAAGCGACAAGAATATTTTTTGTGCACCAAAAAAACAAAATAATGACTTATATATTGATGGCCGATTTCAAAACACTGCTTCATGAAGCTTCGGAGCGTTATGAATCTTTTGTATCGAATCAGCGGTTCGGAGCGCCAAAGTCACGTGATTTCAGCAATTTGTCGGTTTGAGACGCGATCCGAATCATGATTCGACACAAAAGATTCATAGCGCTCCGAAGCTTCATGAAGCAGTGTTTTGAAATCGGCCATCACTATATAAGTCATTATTTTGTTTTTTTGGTGCACAAAAAATATTCTTGTCGCTTTATAATATTAACATAGAACCACTGTACTCACATGAACTGATTTAAATATGTTTTTAGTACATTAATGGATCTTGAGAGAGGAAATGTCATTGCTGGCTATGGAGGCCTCACTGAGCCATTGGATTTCAACAAAAATATCTTAATTTGTGTTCCGAAGATGAACGAAGGTCTTACGGATGTGGAACAGCATAAGGCTGAGTAATAAATGACATTATTTTCATTTTTGGGTGAACTAACCCTTTAACCATTAGATAATATGAGATTAATATGTTCAATAGGCAGGAAATCCTACTTAATGGATTTGATCCATTCCTCCTTCTCCTCTGGTGTGGGTGCTGATATCCTGTAGACGACGTGGTTTCCCTCCACCACCCTCCCATCTGCCTCTGTCTTACACGCTTTGATCACCTGCCCTTTATGGTTGGGATTGTACAGCTCAAAGCAGTTCTACATGAGGAGACACAACATACTTTAAGACACAAGGTTTTCATGAGCTCTAACATTCAAGCTTGTTTGGGCACTCACAGGTTTCCTGGGTTCCTCCACCTCTCGGATGCTGAGGTTCTCAAGAGGAATAATTCCACGTGGTTCTTTGTCCTGTAGGCAGGAGAAACACATCAAAATGCATTTGGGACAAGAATAACCCCTCAAACCCTCAGACAGGACATGGTGTAGCACAAGTCCAGAAATTACTCAACAATACAATAATGACGAAAACCAATCTACTTACTGTCGTGTACTCAAAATAGTACAAGCAGTTGTCAGTCAGAATAAACCATCTTCTCTTCCAAGTTTTTACTCGTCCACCTGCAAAGAAAATGAAACAGAATTGTAGGAGAACCATCAAGCAGAAACTAAAACAAGGTCAATGACCCAATTTCTGACTAAAGCCAATGCAACAGTAACACAGCTCCAGTTTCTAATTTCAGGAATATCATCAACAATATCTTCTGGTGTACACTCAAATGATATGGGCTGCGTTTCCCAAAAGCATCGTGAGCTAAGTTGATTGTAGAGACCTTTGATGCAATGGTTCTACGATCTACTTAGGCTTACGATGCTTTTGGGAAAGGCAGCCCTGGCCAAGTTCTCCATTAGTTCTCCATAATCACAGTGAAAGACATCATCTTAAACGTTTTTTCAATGTTATTATATCTTCTCATGTCCATTTAAAAGTACAGAGACAACTCTCTGTAAACATCAATTGGTTGACTTCCTGAAGAGTCTGAGAAAAAGCCTGTCCTAAATACCATTGTGGTCATCATTCTAGTGGCATAATGCAACATAGACAAGTCATCTCCAGTGCAGGCTCAGCAAAAGGACACAATGAAGTCATGAAGAGACTCTGGAACACCCTTCTGATTCATAACAAACGGGACATTACAGTCTAGTGGACTTCATAGACACATGATGCAACTGAAGGCCACAAGTCTATATCAAGTGCAGCATTTGAGACAGACAGGGACTTTAGGACAATGCTCTGTTTCTTTGTTGGAGTGGGTCTTCTGGCAAAACCAGTGATGTAAATTTGGGCAGGACTTCTTAGAACAATGACCGTTCGGACACTCATTTGGAAACAGTGATTATTTCTGCAATTCCCTTTGGAACTTTCCATAATAAGTACTCTTTTTAAAGTGTACTTTTTTTTCTCAAGAGTGGTGCACAACTCCAACTCGATTTCAACAAGCAAAAACAGAAATGTCCGGGAGCAATGCTGTAGCGATGAGAGAAGTTATTTGAGACAGATGTCAAAGAGAGCTTGGATCACAGTGCTAGCCTTATTTGGTTTATTCCTCACAAACAGTCACGCAACAGTCTTTTACAAAGAAGACAGACCTTATGAGAGTGTTCTAGATTGCGTTTTACAATCAAATCAAATGGCGTATCTCATGGCAAACATACTATGATGCTGTAGAAAATGGTGCAAAACTAAAGCGTCTCTCTCACACACCCCCACACACTGCATGTTCTCATATACATTAAAGCCTCTGACTCATTTGCAATCTTTCCCCTGCTGTATTCCAGCGCGAGCAGCACTCTTCTGTTCTGTTTTCGGCTGTAATAACGTGGTGTATCCAGCACAACGCTGCCGCAGGCTTATCTACCCCCTCTCCTGACTCCAACATCGTCCCACAGATGCTGAACGCACATCCTCTGGAAAAGAGAGAGATTAAAGTCGTGCTTTCTGCAGTACCCTACTTGCAATTCTATTCCCATGTTCTACTTTCACCATCTCTGATGTTCATCTATGACGCCACCTCAGTCACAAAAGATGGCAGCAAGAGACACATTCAGTGCAGCTCATAGCATTAAATGCAACTCACAGATGGGAAATGAGGGTCATCATAGGGTGAGAGATCAGTATGGTTGAGGGATGATGACACAACCCAATGACACATGCAGGGTTCTCTTAGTTCCTGGCCTACAGGGCAAAGATCAGGGTACCGTCATTTGGACAGTATTATTAATTATATTGCCCTGTGTATTTAAGCCCTCTGTTTCTTCAGTTCAGTGTTAATAATAATAATTTGTTACATTTATATAGTGTTTTTCTCAGTACTCAAAGCGCTTTACATATGGAAGGGGGAATCTCCTCAAACTGCTGTGCAGCATCCACCTGGATGATATGACGGCAGCCATATTGCGACACACCAGCTTATTGGTGGAGAGGAGACAGAGTGATGAAGCCAATCAGTAGATATGGGGATGATTAGGAGGCATGATGATGGACAGAGCCCAATGGGCAAATGGGATGCTGGGGTTACACCCCTAGAAGGACATCCTGGGATTTTTAATGACCACAGAGAGTCAGGACCTCAATTTAACGTCTCATCCGTAGGACGTTAATGTTGTTGGTGTTTGTGTAGTGTTCCCGTCCTCAAACACTGTAGTTGAAGCTGAGACTGGAAGATTTTGGTTTATGTTGTCGACATGTCTAGAAGAAGCCGTTTTCTGCACTGCCAATCCACTTCCACAGGATATGGACTCGGGTTTGCTTTGATAGAGAAAAACTGACACCATTTACGCCATGATGCCAAAATTGTGTTTTCTGAGAAAATGCAGATTGTTCTTTGTCCCTGCACTTTCTGTTCAGGGAAACCACATGGTTCAAAAAGAAGTAATTTTCATTATACTTATGCTGATACTGGCCTCATCAAACTTTGTTATGGTAAAATATCAACAGGTTATAACAGTGAATTGATTGGTTGATCAGTGAACACTAATGTTTTTGGTGACTTCAGTGAGTTCAGCATTCAACTTTTTAAATGAAATGAAATTGAACAAACAAACTAACAAATAAATAAAGTTAAATGTTTCTCAAGCAAATGTATTCATAATAATTGTTCTCAAAATAAGTGCATGTTTGTTTTGTAATCTGATTTAGTCCTTTCATTGCTGGAGTCCTGGAGTACAAACATTTTCCAGTGTACATTTCCACAAACCCAACAGGGATATTTTTTTGTGAGAAAAAACATAATTATTTGAGTGGAAAAAGCTCCCCACTGCTTACTGCTAAAGGGGAACACATAAAGATTGTGTGGGTATAATGTGTACCGTTATTATTAGAAAGTATATAGGTCTACTGGGACATTACATAGAAAACAAGGAATTTGTGTGTCCAGAGCCAGACAATACAGCGGAGGTGTGACAATAAACCTGACCATGTGCACTACACTGACCTCTGACCCCAGCAGCAGCCAGTTAGAGCACAGCAACTCAACTATATACATATGCCTACAGACAGGAAGAAGGAAGGCCTTGAATGACAGTCAGGAGAGGATAAAATGAAGGTTACAGGAGATGGAAAGAGGCGGCAGAGGTTGAGATGAGGGACTGATGTCCTGGTTACATACCTCCTGTAGAGACAGCCAGACAGTCACAGGACAGAAAATGAGGGCAAGGGTCAAAGGGCAGGGTTTGTAAGGAAAACAAGGAATGTTCAACATCAATACATGAGAGACAAAGCACCACCACAACGCAGAAATGACACAGATAATGTCAAGAGATGGGAGACGGGACATTAGAAAGACACATTTGACGCTTGACAAACAAATAAAAGAGGCACATACATATGAAACACAGCAACTACAAAGTAGTCTCTGTATAGACATCCCTGCAGGGCTTCATTTGTGGATCCAGATCCGGCACTTCCGGAATTTTGCTCCCTTGCATAGCCAGACATTTGACTATAGGCATAAAGTCTGGTCCACACTGCAGCTTATTCAATAACTACACATTAGAAGACAGGAAGAAACCGTCTGAATGATAAGTCAAGTGACCTAGTTTTGTTTTTACGTGCTATAGGTTTATCTGAAACAGATTAAACCACAGTAATAAAACGGTGTGAAAAAAGTGTTTTAAAATAATGATGCAGCCATGTCTACAAATGGTTTTTAAGAAAAATTGCAGAACGTTTGTAGTCTTTCTGCCTGTTCAAAAGTACAGAAACAAAGCTAAACACAGTTCTGCTAGTTTGCGTTCGACTAATTGCGAAATAGCACTCAAACAATCTTTATAAAAGCTCTAAACTCTTCTCAAATCTTTTAAAAATCTGACACCAGTAACCTGGCAAAAATGGCAAAATACAGTAATTATTCTTTTGGTCACACTATAGATTAGGGTACAATTCTCATTATTAACTAACTATTAACTATGACTTTTGCCTCAATAAACTCCTAATTACTGCTTATTAATAGTTAGTAAAATAGTTGTTAAGTTTAGGTATTGGGTAGGATTTTGGGATGTAGAATAAGGTAATGCAAAATAAGGTCAAGCATTAATATGTGCTTTATAAGCACTAATAAACAGTAATATGCATGCTAATAAGCAACTACTTAATAGTGAGAATTGGACCCTAAATCAAAGTGTTAGCATTTTTCCCCTCAGAAACACTCATTGTACCACTTGTTTTATAAACACAACTCTGAACCCAGACGGACTGAAAGAAGCTTAATGTCATTCAATCAGATTACAGCTCGCCAGATTCTTTTTACATCAGATTACCAAGTAAAATATCTTGTGAACAGTGTTTCAGTAGTTTACATGCTGCTTGCTTAAAATTACAACTGGGTGTAACACACTTTTTTTTTTTAAAATTCTGAATCTAGTTGCTTACATATGAGATGTTGTTTCTGCGTCTTCTTCGCCTGAGTTTTGAACAGTTTCCTTCCAAACTGTCCAGATCCATCAGAAGCCTCACAATTAAATTAAAACAAATTAAAGTATCCCAACTGTTAGAGCCATAACGACAAGAATTTTATAATATTTTTCCTTATGTTAACTCTTTCCCCACCATTGACAGAATTTTCCGGGTTTCAGTGTTTTCACTGTCATAAGGTAGGGGGCGCTATGGCACATCTTCTGAAAGAGTATTGAATCTCCTGTTCAAAACACAGGCGAAGAAGGTGCAGAAACAAGCGATAGCATTTGTAAGCAGATGTACATGTAAAATAATGCGATCAACAAACATTAAACAGCAAAATAATAATCAAAACAGCAAAATAAATCAAAACTGCCTGAATTAAATATTGACCCAGGACGAACTATAGGACTGTGAAGGTTTGGGGGTGCTGAGGAATTCCATCTACTCCGTCTGTGTTTTGATCATCGTTCTGAATCCTGTCCAGATGTAGCTTTTGAGAAAAATATGATTTTCTCAGCTTTTTGCCCAAAATGTTGCTTTTTTATTAAACTTATCCACAATCAAGTGTTGATAAAAAACAAAAAAGCTAGAACAAAATGTTTTGTTTTAAAGCAGAGGGTCTGTTCTTTCTTTTGATATATTGCATGTTCAGATATTCATACAACAAAATATTCTGGGGGCCATGAAATTTTGCAACACCCTTGTGGAAATGGCGAAGCACGGAACATGGCTCTGATCACCATTACATCAACCCTGTCGGTGAGAGCTGACATTTAAAAAGTAAATTGATTAGTAACAGACTTCATGTACTGGCAGAAAGTCCACTGCATTCAGCTTGATACTTCTGCTTTTATCTCATACTTCAGTGTGTTTCCCACTAAACTGCACACATTTCATTAGTGACTCTATGTGCCAGGCGCTCTGTCCCTAAGAGACGACACACGTCTGCTGAAGGAATCCCTCGCAGTGCTGTGAAAAACCCATTAGGATGTTAATGAGTGTTCACAGCTTTCACTGACACCACCTACAGGCTCTAACAGACCGCGCTGCAGTGAACACACAGGACATATCAGAGCAAGAGTCTGGTTCTGACCTAACTTCAGCAGCCAGCCCTCTCTGTCCGGGTTGAAGAACGTGTGTGTGAGGTCGTTGCCGTCATCCTCTGGGATTTTGAAGGGCTCGCTCTTGATGCTCTCGTACAGGTTCTGCGGGGTGAAGAGACATTAGTGCTGTTAATGTATGCAGATGAGTACATGTACATGCCTGCCTCTGTAAAATATTTAAAACAGACCTATAGCTGCTACTGCATTAATCATGATTGGCTCTGAGATTTAAAGCCAGTCATATGAAAAGTGAGACAGACAGGAAGAAGGAGAGCAAATAAAGTTCTATAGAACCTTAGAGGGTTCTGTCAGGTGCTTCATACTGTATATAGAACCTTTCCCATCATGTGATCATTTTATGGATTTAGTTTTAATTAATTACCCTGAGCAGCTCCTCTGGCAGGTCTCCTCCTTCATTAATGCCTCTGTTCATGGAGATGAAACGCTCTACGGCCGGTTTGTCCCTGACGTTGGGATTGTGAAGGCTGGTGTTCAGCATGATGATTGCGAAGGACAGGACATAACATGTGTCTGCAAAGACAAAAACAGACACATAATTCAATAACCACACACACTGCATAAGCCATCGCCCAGTTAAAAGTGTTGCAAGCATTGTCTGGAATACCAAACTCTGACAGATATAGCACTGGAAAAGATATTGTCTCTGCTGCAGCTCTTCACTCTGGACAGCAATAATAATTGTGGTCTAATATTAAAATTAATAGGCTAATAATAATACAGCTACTGTAAATATACAACTATAATATTACAAACAGTGCCGGTCAAAAGTTTGGAATAATAAAGATTTTTTTAGTGTTTTTGAGAGAAGTCTTTTATGCTCACTAAGGCTGCATTTATTTGATCAAAAATACAATATATAATGTGAAATATTATTTCAAGCTAAAATAACTGTTTTCTATCTTATATAAATATTAAAATGTAATTTATTCCTGTCATCAAAGCTGAATTTTCTGCATCATTACTCCAGTCTTCAGTGTCACATGATCCTTTAGAAATCATTCTAATATGATGATCTGCAGCTCAAGAAACATTTCTGATTATTATCAGTTTTTAACAGTTTATGCAGCTCAATATTTCTGTGGAAATTGTGATGTTATTTTTCAGGATTCTTTGATGAATAGAAAGTTTAAAAGAACAACATTTATTTGAAATATAATCTTTTGTAACATTATAAATATCTTTACTGTCACTTTTGATCAATTTAATGTATTCTTACTGAATAGAAGTATCAATTTCTTCTTTTTTCTCTCTGGTTCGGAGCGTGTATCAAACTGCCAAAGTCACGCCCCCCAGTGGTGAACCAATGAAATTTCGAAACACTTATACCGTAACAAAGCCTCGTTTACTGAAATCACGTGACTGGCCCTCCAAACCACTGATTTGAAACAAAAGATTCGTAAAGCTTCGAAGCTTCATGAAGCAGTGTTTTGAAATCGATCATCACTAGATATTGTTGAATAAAGTCGTTATTTTGTTTTTTTGGCGCACAAAAAGTATTCTCTTCACTTCATAACATTAAGGTTGAACCACTGTAGTCACATGAACTATTTTAAATATAACTTTAGTACCTTTCTGGGTGTTTGAAAGTGTAAATTAACTTGCTTTCAATGCAGGCCTCACTGAGCCATCAGATTTTATAAAAAATATCTTAATTTGTGTTTCGAAGATGAACGAAGGTCTTACGGGTGTGGAACGACATGAGCATGAGTAATTAATGACAGAATTATCATTTTTAGGTGAATTAACCCTTTAAAGGCTTGTCACAGAGAAAATTTCCATAAACAAACCTTTAAATAGAGAAAAAGTCCTTCAAAAATCTTCTTTCACCCTAATTTTCTGAGCATTTTTAAAGTCAGTCCAACAGAACAGTTAGTATTACTTCAGAGCCGAAAACCTGACATAAGCGTGGGTGAGAAACAGGAGGAAAAGTGTTTCACTGCCAGACAGAGTTGTTTTCTTACGGTTTCACTACAGCAGAGTCACTGTTTACTCTCAAAACACATCATGACATGAGCTCTTAACTCCAACAAGTGTCTGTTCAGATCCAGTGTTAACCTCAGGGCGTTTAACCCGTGAGCCCACCGGGGAGCAATAAGAACTGACCATTCATTTCATTACCATAAACTTCAATTCAATTCACATTCATTTGTATAGCGCTTTTCACGATACATATTTCAAAGCAGCTTTACAGAGAATGCATGTCAACATTACAATTTAGAGAATCTGGTATCGGAGGTGACTGTCCAATAAACAATTAAAGAAATGCTCTATTATTCTATCAGCTGTGATCAGATAGTGTGTTTTTTGCTACAGTCTTGACATTTATAAGATAAACACATGGAAAACACAAAGAGTTTTTATTAAATAATGTGGCATCATGTACCGAAATGATAGTGCCATTAATCCAGATGTGTTATCATTCAGGTAGCTAGTTAAGTTTAACTTAAGCAAGATTTTCTTGAACTAGGGCTGGAACTAATGATTATAGTTAATCAAACAGATCTATTTAGGTACACGTCATTTTAACAAGAAATTATGCTTCTAATCACAGCTCGAAATCTGTAGTTCCAACCACGCAAGTTTGCAACGCTGTTCGTGAATGTTCGTTGGACTTTATGCTAATTTCCTTGCAGCAAATGCTGAGATTTTTTTTGACCAACATCTCTATGAAAAAGGGGCAGGGCAGAAGCAAGGTTTGTATCAGTATGGACACTGGCCGTTTTGCACATGTCTGACCTGTAGACTGAAAGACTCCAGGGTTGCACTGGCAGTACCGTGACGCAAACGCCTCCATCATTCTGTCAATCTTCTGTGCTTCGCCGGGAAGTCTGAAACTCCAGAGAAACTGCCTGTGTGGAGACAGCAAATCCGTCAGAAAATCAGCCATGAGTCAATCTCAACAAGTCCAGGTTACATTTACCCAAAAGCAAACTGTATTTTAATGAAATTCCTTTGAAAAAAATCAGAATGGTGGTACCCTAAATAGACTATTAATGTTACGTATAAATATTTATAAAGTGTACAATTGAATGAATTCTCTTATATTACAGTAATAAGACTTTTGGCATTACACAGGAGATTCATTTAAAGAGAAAACACCATTTTCAACTAAAAACAGAAAATGTTTTATGCATTTACACGACAATGGCATTTTGGGGGCCTGAAAATGCAAACTTTCAAAATGCAAGTTACTGTGTAAACTACAAAGACATGAATTTGTGAAAACGGTGACGTCATACGTATTACGTGTTCAGTCCTTAGGTGTGGAGTGTTTCTTTACAAAGTGACATCGCCATCTACTGGCCTGGCATGAATAATACAGCGTTTTTAGTCGTTTTTGCGAATCCGTGTGAACGGGGATCGTTTTGACAACATCGCCGTCTGTATGTATAAATATTTATATAGCGTACAATTGAATGAATTCTATTATATTACAGTAATAAGAATTTTGCCATTACATATGAGATTAATTTGAAGAGAAAATGTGTGTAATTGTCATGAAAATAATTTCACAATGCAAATATATATATATATAACAAGGTTGACAAGTTTAAAGTGATTCACCTTCATAATATAAAGAGGGAATATTCGTGCAAAACAGAAACCAGAAACCATTCTTATATTTTTGGAATAATTCTAAACAGCCGTTTACACCAAGAATGATAACTATAAAGATTATTATATATTAGCGTCCACACCAGCATTTATGCCGTCTTTAAATGCCCAAGCTCTTTAAAGTCTGGTGGATAGGCAGTCATTGTTTTTATCATTCATCAGATGGAGCAAAATCATTCTGAAAGCGATTCCAATGATATTGTTCATCTGTGCCATTTTCATTATAGTTGTGGTGTGGACTCTGCTCTTTCTTTTACATTTAGAATGATTTTTAGAACTATTTCTTTATGGTTATCTTCATAATTATTGTTCTTGTTGTGAACGGGCCTAAATCCAAAACTGTTCTGTCTTCAACTGGTCCAAAAATGTGCCATTCCTGCAGTTCTTGGGGAAGAATGAGAAGCTTTTCCCACCTCAGAGCCTGAACGAGGTTGAGGTCGGCAAATTCATGGAGCTCTACAAAAGCCTGGAGCACTTTGATGTTGAATTCATCCCTACAAGAAAACAACATCCACACACAGAAGAAATGGTTAGTTTCTGCAAAGAAAGATCGATTGCTTGTCTTTAAAAAAGTAGATTTTTAAGATCTTTCGTGGGCTGCGTCAACTGTTTGTATCCATAGCTAAGCTTCATGAAATCCCGTTGTTTTGACAAGCCGCATCCCAAGAGGTGGTCCGCTTCCTTCGAGGCACACATGTTGCGTTTCACTGCTGCTGTTTTGCTCACTAGACCCAGACAATCAATTTCCGGAGGATTTTTGTGATGAATCAGGCACACATCTCACAGAGCGACGGACATTCACTGAATAAACCAGGGTAAGAAACTAAAGGAATGAAGCAAAGGCTTACCGTTCCCCCAAGTAATCCCCAATGACAGTTTTGTTCAAGCCTTCTCCTTTATAGAGGAACTGAGCGATGTCTTCAGGCGTCTGCTGCAGGAGGTCATTCTCCAGTAGAAACTGGATCCCCTGCAAGAAATTTCATTTTAAAAAAAGCATTTTAGGATCGACCCTATGGATGTCAGGAAAAGTATGTGGAAAATTTCACTATGTCAGTTAAAATGTCACAATGTTTATCGCTCAGTACAAATACTATAAAGAAAAGGGTAAAGGCTTTAAAAGTATTAGTCTGTGAAGATTCTCAAGTATCTGTGTCATCGTAGAAAAGACAAAATACACTTACTTTTTTGGGGTCCATGTTGAATTTCTTTCTTCCCATTGCAATTTGTTTGTTTCTCTGTGTTGTTTTGCTGCAAATGAAGTAAATATGTCTTAACAAAAATCCTCTAATAAGACTGAAGGCAGACAAAGAACCTCTTGTATGATTGGCCTGTGGATACAATGAGCCAAACAACACTTTCATAACTATCAAACAGTCCTGTTTACAGGCCCAAGTCCTGCTGATTAAAGAGCCTTATCAAAGTCCCTTTAAGGCAAGTCATTTCACTGACAACAACTGTCCCATAAATATTCTTTCTTATGCTCAAATAGCTTTAAAAATGTTTATTTTTCAGTCCGGACCTTTCTAAAGCTTCTAAACGACAGCTGCAGTGACGCGATGACTTTACCAATCAGTGATTGGCTCTTTTATTTAGAAGGCGGGACTTATTCCGCCAAATTGCACGTTGCACTTTCTCCCATTCATAGTAATATGTTTAATATGTTTTTAAGTTTTGTCTTAAGAACGATATTGAAATGATCATGTTCTGTTTTATGGACTTTTGGTTTGTATTTGCTCCCCATTTTCCTGCTTCTTTTCCATTTCTAGGTTACTAATTATGCCCTTGTTTGTTGCCATGGTTACTGACTGCTTTGTGCAACTGTTTCTTGTTCAGTTTGTTTTCTCCTGTGTATTTAAGCCCTCAGTTTAGGGGCTGTTTTCAACTAAAAACAAAAAACTTTGTATGCGTTTTGGCTGTTCATTGACAGCATTCTGGGGGCCTGAAAATGCAAACTTTCAAGTTTTTGAAAACAATACCGTTACCGTGTAAACTACAAAAACGTGAATTTGTGAAAGTGGTGATGTTATGCGAATGTGTATTACATGTTTAGTCTATAGGCACGTAGTGTTTCTTTGCAAAGTGACATCGCCATCTACTGGCCTGGCATGAATAATACAGCGTTTTTAGTCACAGCAGATCCACGTGAATGGGGATCGTTTTGACAACGTTGTCGTATGTACGCGAAAAACGCAAAGAAAAAACATTTACATTTTTAGTACATCGTTGTCGTGTAAACATACCCTTAGTTCTTCTCACTGTCTGGAATTGTCTTTGCTTTAGAGAAGCTGTTATGTTGATTCCTGTCTTCTGGATTGCTTTCCTAGCATTAGTTTTTGTAAATAAACTGAAACTGCTGTAATTGAGATCTTATACTCCTCTTCCCTTGTCTGCCTCATGACAGATCTTTAGAAGAAAGATAAGAACGTTCTTAAGAAGTATTTCTGGGAATACAAAATATTCTTCATTTAAAAAAAAAAGAAAAGAAAAGAAGAAAATTGTAGTTAAGAAAAACTTTATTTTTATTTTGTTATTTTGTAAATCCATCCCCTGGTGTTTAGGAATATACTCCTTTCTAATAGTATCTAAGTTTCTGAACACCCAATAAGCCTCAATGACATAAACATGGATGTGTGTTGAAATATATTCATCTGCCTAAAAAATTATTGCAGCTCATTCTCAATAAAATGGTCTTTTTGAACTGGGAAGGAAGTTTTGAGTTCTGTTACATTATGTTTTCATCACTTTTATCTCAGAAAATCATACTCTAAACACTTATTAAATGTTAGATATTCAACATCCATTTCCTCACACTGAGTCAATCTATATTCCTGTAAGCACAATAAAAGACATAAGCATGCACAGCACACATCTCCTCCTCTCAGGTGTGTGACCTGTCAACCAGACAACACAGTCTGAATAGAGCGCTTAATGAATGTTTAGTAGAGGACAGATCAGTGAGGACACTCGGACAAAAGAGAGACAGGTGCAAATCTGCATGAGCTTCAGTTGAGCTGTAATGAAAAGGAAACATTTCCCATCTTTCATAACTCACCTCTCGCCCACACATGTGAGCTGCTCAATTTCTGTCATCACTTCTGCGATCTCAAACTTCAAGCGCTGTAAAACAGAGGCTCACATCAAACAGAAGACTCTACATGATATCAAACACTAGAGCCCAAGATCATGCCGTTGAAATGCAAAATGTATAGCTACCTTGAATACAATGTGGTACAAGTTACTTCATATGAAAGTGTCTGCCAAATGCCTATTACAGTGTTCTAAAGCTGTTTAACCAACAGAGAAACAAGGTACTTTTTATGTTGCATTCAATGAAGAAAAATAGGTTATGTTCAGAATGCAATACTAGCGTACTATAGAGTGATTATGCGAAGCAATAAATAATACATTTTCTTTAATAATTATTTGATGTGATATCTAACAACTTCAACTACATTCTACTTTCTACAAGGTTCTTTATTGGGAAACGGGTTCCATTCCACAAAAAAGGTTCTTTATAGGGGAAAAAAGGTTCTTTGGATTATTTAAATGTTCTTCACACTAAGAAAAAAACTGTTCTTTTAAGAACTGATCACTGTTTCTTTGGAGAACCAATAATGGTTCTTCTATGGCATCACTGTGAAAACCCCCTTTTTGGAACCTTTGGAACTTTCTTTTCGACCACATTCTTACCTCAATATCATCAAGCAGTTCTTTTTTCCTGCGCCGTATGTTGGACAGCTCATCTCGCTCCTCTAAGGACAGGTCTTCAGGTACTGTAACCAAACACACACAAGGGTAGGACACCTGTAAGCATGTTTATATGAGCACTGGTCATCTTAACATTGAAGAGCAAAAGAGCAGGACATATTCAAATCAGCAATAA
Organism: Hypophthalmichthys nobilis; assembly: GCA_037950665.1. NCBI lineage: Eukaryota > Metazoa > Chordata > Actinopteri > Cypriniformes > Xenocyprididae > Hypophthalmichthys > Hypophthalmichthys nobilis. The sequence continues at coordinate 7,377,453 of CM075475.1, forward strand.
TGTGGGTCAGACGTTTCCCTCAGCTTTAAAACTCCACTCATGCTGTCTCCAGACTCTGTGGATTACTGAGTTGTTCTATTTTCTCTCTTTTTTTTTCATCACACAATGACAATGCAAAACAAAACTTTTAAAATATAATGATTATTTCTCAAAAAGTGAAAGACAAACATAGTCGGACAAACTACTATATAACTGAAATGATTATAGTTGCTACACCTGTGCCAAGAACCTCCACAGTAGCTGTTTCAACCCAAAGTTGCAAACTTAAATTATGCACAAAGCTGCAATATCGCATAAAACATTAACGAATAAAGCACTGATTCCATCCAAAGTGTTCAAGAGAACAAAACATAGAATTAGAATTATAGAAAAAAATAGAATTTCTGCACATCTTGGTGTTTCCATCCAGCGTTCTTTATATGCAATCTCATAAAATAAGTGGATTGAAATCTATATATAAACATACATGTAAAGTGACCAACAACAGTTCACAATCTGAGAACACCTGTATATTTCCATTTGTTTGGTGCCATAAACCTCACAAACTTTGTCAAACCCAGTGACTAGTTCAAAGAAGCATTCTTTGTAGAAGCCTAGAGCTTGTAAACTGACCAAAATCACATATTGTCAGATGGACTACATATGCCATGTTGGCATTGTCATGTCACTAAAGCATCAGTTGCCTCAATTCCCTGTTCCCAGCGTGGCCTCATGACATAGAAAGTGTCCATTGGATGCGCACCTCAGTCAGAATCTCAATGGAAGTAGTAGGTCATCCGAGTACTTATCGCCTACTGTTTTATGAAACTGTGAATACAGACATACTAATTATTTCACATACTGATTTTCACCTTCTATATAGTAAGCAGGGAAGGGCCTGGGTTTGTTTCCAAACGGACTGATAAACCTGTGTACCCAGGCTCCAGGAAATTGTACAGCACCAGCCAATCAGATTGGAGCTTTCTATTTTAGCAACACCTTGCCATTCAAGTGTTCAAAATACATCAGATGGAACATGAACAGTCTGTGAAATGCGCATCTGGTTAAATGAACATCATGTTTTCATAGTCTCTGATGACTTCTGGATTTTTCTGTAATTAACAGCAGACCGAACGTGTCTCCCTTTCAAATGCTTTCACGGGGAAGTGGGTACTATAAATAAACCACAACAATCAAGTAAACGCGTCTTTCATATGGAGTTGTGTTCAGTGTTAATCTCGTCAAAAAAATTACTGATGAATACAGAATGTTGAAAAAAGGCTTTTTTGTCATTAATAATGAAGACAAGATAAAAAAGAAATGTAAATCATCATAATGATTTTAACTGAACATACTGTGGATGAAAATAAAATATTAACGACGCAGAAGACAAATGTAGAAAGAATTTATTCAAATAATCAAAGCTGTTGAGCTGTAAGAACGAAACCGCTTTATTTAGCAGGTAAAGTATCTCACTAAAAAAAAACTTGTACTGAAATGAGCTGAATAATGACTTTATTGTCTTTTGTAGAACTGCTTTATAGCTGAATCGAATTTGTTTCATAATTGACGAATTTTGCTAAATCAACACTGAATTGAATCAACACTGAACTGACTCAAGCTGAATACGACACTACTGTAGTGTATTAATTTGAACTAAGTTACATGACAGTCAGTATGGTGTAATACTGCATTATGTAGTAAAGCACTACATGTGTAACACAGGCTATTTCAGAAAGACGAAAGGGTAGGATCCAGTTGCACCAAAAAGACATTTATTAACAAAAATAACAAAAGTAAATCCAGGCACAGGGAGACATATAGGCAAAAAAGAGTAAATCCATACACAGAGCAAGGCATACAAAACAGAAGTGAAAACACCTCATGCGTAACATCCACTAAAGACAAGACCAGACAGTGAACAAGGGAAACATAAATACACTAACAAGGAACAGGTGTGGGTAATGAATTGCTATGGAAACTAACAAGGGTAACTATGGAAACTAAGTAAACACTGGGAACAACAGGAATAGAAAATGCACTTCAAGATAAGAGTCCTTAAACACAAAATAGGGGAAACGAGACTAGAATTGTTATTGTAACAACATGTAATGTAATATCTTATACGGTCTCTGAAACATTGACAATTAATAACAGAATCCATGAAGGATTCACAACAGAATAACAGGTTTTCAGTGTTCACATGCTTATATTGATCTTTCATATATTATATTTATTTTTTAATAAATGTGGATGCATTTTTAAAATCTTCTGGTTAAACTTTGATCTATTACAGTTTGTCACATTTTTGTTATTTTGTACATTATCGTCATCTAAAATATTAATTTTGCCTACCAAAATTTTATGGCCTTTTCAATCCATGTTCAACAAGGAGAGGAGCTTGCACACTCGTCCCCCTGTAGTTAATGACTATGTCCCTTAAAACTCAACTTTGATCACCAAAATGACATATTTAAACATTTTTCCTGTGAAAAAAAAATGTATTCATGCCTTAAAATAGCTTTAATGTAACTTATATGAATATTTAAATATGCAAATTATCCCCGTCTCCACTCACTCGCACGAGCTCAGAGATCCGCTCTGTCAACTTAGTGAGGTAAACCAAAATCCCTTTCTATATCCATAGTCTTTGGGTAAACACTGCACAATGGCAAGTGAAAACTGGTTTAATTCAGCCATATATGTTTGAACCAGAAACTGATTCAGAAGAAGAAGAGGAAGAGTGAATTATACAGGCTCATCTACAAGTCGATGTAACAGAATGGTAATGCATTTTACGTATCGCTCTCTACAACGTTGGACACATAACGGTAATTAATATGATTAGCCTTTTGCTTGACTATGTTGTCAAACAGCTGATAATGTGTTGCTAATGTTACACAAACCATGTTCCCGCTCGCCATCTCAGTCTGCTTTCTAAAATCAGCATCCTTAGAAACGCTTTGAACTTAGAAAGTCAGTGAAAGGCATATAGTTCATCACAGCATTGTAATATACATCATATACATAATTCACCCGCTATATTGCTAAACGTACACGATTTTTCATATCAACAGAAAAATATACCAGGATAACCTGGCTTCTCTTGAGACTCTCCTGCTTCAAAGCGGTCATAGTTAATGATATTCTAAAGCCCGCCGGCACAATGACATGATTGGTTACAAGGTAGTTTGTGATGTCACAAACACCAGCTATTTCAAACTGTCTTTAGATCACTGCAGTTTTAAGGAGAAAACAGCATTGATGTTGACTGATGAATCTGCACATGGTTTGTCTTAAATCATATTATAGACATATAAACAACATTAAAAACTTGATTTTCACCACAGGGAGAATATAATAGTAGATTTCTTACAAAAAACACTTTTTTTAGAGGTCAAATGCAAAGACATTCACGTCGATTTACATCATCATCAGTGTCGTAACATTTACATTCCAATCCATGTAAAATTAACTAAAATGAATGAATATGACTAATTATGTCCTTTCAACTTAGTTGAAAAGGTATAATTTCGTCAAAAACTGTGTGAAAGGCTCCTCAGGTTGTGCGTGAAGATGGCTGAGATTGAATCAGCAGCCATAGGAAGTAGGTCACTCCTGTATTTCTGCTGGAGCAGATTGTAGCTCTCCTCCACTCTCTCTGCCAGCTTCCTGGATCCATTGCTTGGGAAGAGAAATCCCATCTGCATCACTCCACTAAGCTGCTTTGAATTTCATCTCCCATTTTCACTTCATACTCTGTTGTCAATTGCTAAAACCCTTTATAGGCCAAAAAAAAAAAAAAAAAGATACTGACCATTATTTCCTAATGCTTTCTGATGGCCTGGGATGTGACTGCGAACTTGGAAAACAAGGGTTCAAGGAAACAATGAATGTTTTCCATAAAGACAAAAATGATGACACTAACCACGTCCTGGCTGCACACAATGGTTTCTGGGTTCTTTTTGACACAGAGCATAAAGCGGCATTTATTGAGCAATCCCCCACAGGCAAACCTACGTCTGCAGCACAGAAATCCTGCATCATCTGAGAGGATTCCCATGGAGGAATAAAAGAGGCAAATGTCTTGGATTGTTGAGCTATTGGGCACAGTGACAAACCCACACTGTGTGTTAGTGAGTGCACACACAGGAAGCACAGGGTCATTTGATATCACTGCGGCTCTAATGCATTAAACATGACCTATAACCTAACAAGGGGAGGGGAAAAGGAAACATGCTTTTCTCATTGTGACTTTGGCGTGTGAAGCATGTGAGTTCCATCATATATGTCAGTTCAACCAGACATAACTCAGCAAGAAAATCACTAAAACCGGCGCTTTTTAGTTGTGTTTACTAAGGCCAGCATCACTGTAACCATTGCTCATGTTTAGAAGTAGTGATTTAAACTTATTCCTAACCCTAAGTATTAAATGAAACTTGACCCACACTGTTTGTGCAACAGAACAACAATGTTTTGCCTGGTAGACACCCTAACAACCACCTAGCAACTATAGAGTGCAATAGTTGGGATCCAGAAGTAAAAACTCCATTCATTTTCTCCATAGGGAAATTGATTTTTATTGATAACTTATAAACCTTTAAAGACAGCTCTACTGTAAGCTACGAGGTTGTTAATCCTTGGTATTTGCTTCTGTTGAAGCCGTCAGCCTGCATTATTTCAGCTTATTTTTAAAATAATCGTGTTTGACAGTGGAATTCCTAGTGAAAAACTACATTACCCATGATGCTGTGCAGAAAATTACACCAATCAGAGAGTTGAAAATAGCAACACGTGCCAAATATGTAATATGTATAAACTATAAAATATGTATAAACTTTATAGATTTGTAAATGAGTAGTTTTATATTCCTCCATCGTTTTTAATTTGATTATGCTGTTCGCAATGCTTCATGGGATTGTAGTTCTTTCCCTCACTAAAGCCATTAAGTACACAGTCTTGTACCTTTGTATTTTTGTCTTATTTTCAAAAACTTTTTTGCTTCAAATCAAATGTTTGTAATGTTATGATTTACCTCGTAGCTGGCTTGGTTCATGGCTTATAACTCTTTAACAAAGACTATTTCAAAATCCTTATGGGAAAAATGAATTTAAAAACCAACACTGTGAAAAAGGGGTGGGAACTGTTTCACTCCATAGCTGAAAGAGTAATCGGAATAAAAAGTAATTTTCCAGTATAGCTTAGTGCGATTATCATATTGCGAATGCTGCGATTTAATTAAATAAATATATGTGCTCCATGTTTCAGAGGAAAGCGCAGCACTGTGTTAATTTAAAGTTCATAACTGTTTACAGTGTCTCACAGCGAAAATTAAAAATTAAGAAACTAGCATATATTTGTTATAATATAAGTTACATCAAGTCAACTGCTATTATCACCCTCATAGTGTGACTATAAGGCATGGAGATATTATAAACATTAACATAATGCATTTCTGTAAAGCTGCTTTAAAACAATGTGCACTGTGAAAAGTGCTATACAAATAAATTTGACTTGAGTATTGTGATTTTAGTTGCACTGTAAAATACAATTTTTATTATATTGTTTTTATTAAATATGTGAGCTGGTCTCTACAAACAGCACAGCAACTGCAGTGGATACAAGACATGAATTTCCACATACATATAAGCCTCATTCCCATCCTCCATTTAATTCCCTGTGTCTCTTGAACAACACCACTAACAAGGGATCAAAAGGTGAAACAATTCAGCAGCCCACAGATTAATCTACACCTCGCTCAAGAATTCCCATCACTCAGTCTTGTGACTGCTAAGGCTGCTTAAAGCCTGAAATCCAAGCACAAAAACATGTTCTCCAGTGTGTCCTTGATTAGCCAATTACACGCAAAATTTACTTCACAGTGTTTACAATTTTTAGGGGAATCGACCTACAAATGGGTTACTTACAGTTGTCTCTAATTGGATAAGAAAAATAATTTTACCATCTAACAAAAGCCTTAAAAGAGAAATGTTAAGATCAGAGGCTCTACGGGCCTTTGTGGACACTGGGATCTAATAAAGAAAAGTCTTAGATAGACATCCTGATATTGTCCAGGACTGCCTCTGGACAATGGAGAGGATGTCTCTGCCCATCTGCCGTGCCGATTAGAAAACTTACATCATGTAACAACAGCAACCACACAAACACAGAGCTGCCTTATCATGGTGTAACCCACTTACACCACACATTTCCACACTGTAGCCCCGCTTACAAACAAAAGAGTCATGTGTCCATGAGTCATGAGTCCAGTATCACTGTAACTACATAGCACAACGCTTTCACAGCATATGCAATACATACCATCACTCTCGTCCCATATCTGCTGTTCTTTATGTGGCATGGTAGACGTTCCACAGAGCAAACCACATTGGAAACTGTCAGAAGAATGATTTCCCCAAGGAAACTGATGTCGGTTTCGAAGGGTCGGATAGACTGTGTTTATTCCACACGCGCTGCTCTCAAAACACAGTGTGGCACATAGTTTGCATACTTACACCATCCAACTGTTCAGGTAAAACCAGTTTGACCACCTTTGTCGTGAAGTTACATCAGCCTGAATTCTGTTATCATGAGTGTTCAGGCCTGTGTTTGGTTTGATGGTAAGCAAGCCTACTGCACTCGGGAAGGACCTACACATGTCGCTCCGCCCCATACTCACTCTGATTAGCTCAGCTGTCATTCATAGACATACATGATTGGAAATGTGTTTGGAGTTGTCGTCACTATAATGCACAGACAATACAGCATTAGCCTACATCCTGCAATGGCATGAGAAATTAATTATGAAATGTTTATTCGTGGTGGACGGTGTACCCTGTCCTGTACCTAATTACACTCGTAAAATATTACTCCAGTAAAAGGTAAGTTTCTAATGTGACACAAATAAGATGGGTTAAAGCTCAGATTGACAATATTATGAATTTTTAGTAGCACACTTGATTTGAGAAGATCATATTACTCCCGGATCTTAGCATTTGAGCGGGACAAGACCAAATCAAGTGTTTACTGTTCACCTGACTTTTAACTGCTGCAAGTTTAATCTTCTTGATCAGTCGAACTCACAAATGAACCATTCAATGTTATTTTTGAACCAGCTGAATAAAGTTGGATATACCTAGAGTAGTCATAGGTTGGTGTTATTATTTTGTTATGTGGTTAAATTGAGGATTATGAAACCTGTAAGGTTTTGTTCAATTTGTAACCATTTTGACGTATAGTGGCAAGCTTAATTACTATTTGGTGACGTGTATCACTACATTACAAACACAGAACACTACATATAGCAAAACCATCTTATCAAACACCTTAGCAACTGTAAAGTGAATGTAAAATGACTACATACTATGTCTGTGTTAATTGTGATAATATGACCTCACTGCCTTATTTACTTATAGTGACACAGCAGTTTGCTATGGATATCATTCATATAACTTGGCATAATGAGATTGTTTGCACTCAGTTGGGAGTGGCAGCAGTGTTTAGGTGAGCTGGTTTCAAAGATGACTCACAATCATTATTTATGGCCACACATGTAGGACAAGTTTAGTTTGTTTCCAAATCTGCACCATGAACTTACCAGACTTGTTTACATGACAACAATGTACTAAAAACGTAATGTTTTTCGTATATAGATGACAATGACGTCAAAACGATCCTGATCACATAATATGCACGTGTATGACGTCTCTGTTTTCACAAATTCATATTTTTGTAGTTTACATGGAGACAATTAAGGTATTATTTTTAAAAACTTTCAAAAGTTTGCATTTTTAGGCCCCCAAAATGCCGTTGACTAAAAATGCTGCATTATTCATGCCAGGCCAGTAGTTGGCGATGTCAGTTTGTAAAGAAACACTACACGCCTAAACTGAGACTGAAAAAGACTGAACACATAATACGCATGTGCATGACGTACACAGTAGGTTACACGGAGACGATAACGGTATAATCTTCAAAAACTTTGAAACCCGTTTGCATTTTCAGGCAACCAAAACGCCATTGTTGTGTAAAACACATAAAAAGTTTTCTATTTTTAGTGTTGTGTAAACAATCCCTCAGTCTCCATTAGTAGGATCAGTGTCCCTGAGATTAGTGTCTTGATCAAAAAGATAATGTTTCTTGCTCACGGGCCATTCCCTTTTTGGGATCAAACCAGGAACCAACCGTTTACAAGCCCAAAAGCCTTATCCACTAAATCTGCAACATCTGATGAAAAGATCTGGAGTGCTGTTCATTCTGCTGATGATACTCAAGCCTCTGTTATAGCCATATGTGAGTCTGCACAGATCATTAGTCTGGGAAAGTCATCTGACACAAAGAAAACATGTTATTGTGTTTCGTTGTTGTTCCAAAGGAAATATTTCAGCTATATCACAAGACAGAATATATAGATCTGTGATTCATATTCTGACAGCTGCATTAACAAATTACTTTGATATGTTAATATACCTGCAAGTATCATTCTAACTAAATCTAAAATGTTTTCTTATTAATCCTTATTCAGTGTAAGTCTATTGAATTTCATCCACAAGGCAACAATGTTAAGTCTAATCACTTGAAAAAATGCTTTTTACCCGCATTCTGGTGCCAAACTTGTACAGTGTGAAACAATGCAGTGTTAGAATGTTACAGCTAGACGCTAAGCAACAGACTGGGTTGTTTTGGGTTGTTTCAACTAAAAATTTGGGTCAAATATGGACAAACCCAAATGTTGGGTTAAAAATTTCGGTAACACTTTCTATGAAGACCATGCTTATAATGAATTATAGCTCCATTTATACTTATTTATAAGCAAGTATTACTATTTTATAAACATATTTATAAAGACTTATTAAGACCTATACCACATTATAAGAACAGTTATTGTTACATTTATATTATTTATATAATTAATTATAATCATGCATTTGCTTTTTCAATGCTCATGCTCATAATCCATTATACACTGATTTATAATTAATAATTAGTCAGTCGTATGGTTCCATGAATGCATTTAAAAAGATGCAACCTGCATTGCTATAATGTTATTATATTATAGTTACAATGACTTTTTAGTAATTCAGATTTATTTCTGTCAAATAAGTGTATATATTGTTATTAATAGCCGTGTTTTGTTCTTATCAATACTTATTGTGAGTAATAATTGTTACTACTCTCTATAAATGCATCATTGTTGGCTTTAAGTAAAATGAAAACACAGGATGCAATTTCCCTAAAGAAAATGTTAAGAAATCATGAAGATGTGCTCAATATACATTTTAAGTTGCTTACTTGTAAATGTAACCAATGAACAATAATTCCTGTAATAATACTAATAATAGAAATCATTAATACAAACAGTTGGACATTTTTTTTAAATCTTTTTTAATGTTACATACTTGCAAAACACTGCAACAATATTTTTAAAGTATAATTCCAAACTGCTATTAGCAATACCATGCATATGGCTGAGGAGATAAAATTCATGACCTCTAATGCAAACATTAGCCATTAAAGACATAATTAATAACTAATTGGTACAGCAAACAAGAGTCTATGAAACTATTTTATATATGACCATTTATAAATCAGTGTATAATGGATTATGAGCATGAGCATTGAAAAAGCAAATGCATGGCTTATAAGTAATTATAAAAATAATATAAATGTATCTATAACTGTTCTTATAATGCAGTATAGGTCTTAATGAGTCTTTATAAATATATTTATAGAATAGTAATACTTATTTATAAATGGGCCTATAAATCATTATAAGCATGGTCTTCATAGAAAGTGTTACCAAAATTTCATTTAAAAATGTAATCTAAATGGCTGGGTTTGTCCATATTTGACCCAAATTTGGGTTATAATAACCCAACACAATTTTTAGAGTGTAACTACTATTAGCAATGGTGATAGCAATGCTTGACTTAGCAATTAACTACTTTGACCCTTTCCTGCCACTTTCTTGATTTTACAATCTGCCTATACTAATCTATTCTGTATTAATATTTCATGAAGTTGTTGTTTTTTTCACAGTAGTGCACCACATGAAACAGCAGCTATCCTCAGTGCGTATCCACCTGCTTCACATATTTAAGAATGAAACCAAAATAAAGGCACAAAGCTGATTTAATTCACCCACGTAACTCAATAAGAAGAAACCTCGCACCCTCACAATGCCTTATTCATAGCCTGCGTTTCACGCTGACATCTTGAGTCCATTTCCAAAATGATTTTAAAGAGAAAGCTTCCTTTTTCCTTTGGCAGATGAGAAAATATCCTGACGCCCCTATATTTAGCTCATCCTGTGACATGCTCCCGTTCACAAATTAGATTAGTATTTTTGGCAGAGGCTTTGTGCTGTTTCTCATGTAATTAGTGATTTGCCTGCATCTGATTTCTTGTTTTAGCTCTCATCTGGGTTAATAATGTGACTAAAGTTCAGTACAGCTGCATTAAACCATCAGCACTGACTCCACATCTGCATCCTGATGGAATCTATCACAACTTGCAAAAGGACAAGTATGCCATGAGATTAACAAATGCTTTACTGTGAAACTGGTGGAAGTAAGATGGACAAACTATTCCCTAACATTGTGTTGATGTAACTAAATTAAAATTGGTCTTTCCACTCATGTCTCTTATGTTGCATACTGTGTTCAGTATGCAACAGAAGAGACATGAGTGGAAAGACCAATTTAATGTAGTTACATGCTGGCTGAAAAGTGACCTAATGACAGATGACTGACAGCCCAAACAGCCAATCAAATCGCTGTTGCTATCCGCCATTTTGTCCTTCAAGCTTGAAAGCTTACTGAACTGTCAGACACATACTTGCTTTTTTGTCAAATTCCTTTAAGTATTTTTATGGCAAATGTAATTCAGATAACTATCCAGAGTGGCTAGTTAATAGAGAATATTAGTGCTTGTCCAATTTATCAGCATGAACCAAGCCAACCAGCTACAAGGTGAATCATAACATTACAAACTTTCATTTGAAGCAAAAAAAGTATTTGAAAATCGCACAAAGACACAAAGGTATAAGACTGCATACTTAACGGCTTCAGTGAGGGAAAGAACTACAATCGCATGAAGCACTGCGAACAGCATAATCGAATTAAAAACGATGGAGAAATATAAAACTACTAAAATGTTGATTATATAAAATGAAGCTAACAAGATATTTCTGAGTGTTTTGCTTGTGGCGAAATTTGGTGGAATTTTCTGCACAGCATCATGGGTTTTCACCACAAATTATGCTGTTAAACACGATTATTTTAAAACTAAGTTGAAATAATGCAGGCTGATGGCTTCAACAGAAACATATACTACCGATTAACAACCTCATAGCTCACAGTAGGGTGGCCTTTAAGTTTATCATTAAAAATGTATTTCTCTATGGAGTTTTTACTGGCAGAACTGTTGCACTCGATGGAGTTTCATTCGTTCCATTCCTGAAATCAGCCGGTATTCTCGAAAAATGCAAGTGCTGGACTCGTTGTTCATGTCATATGCTTCTGGCTTCTGGTCCAAACTTTATTTTAAGAAAAATTTTGCATCTGTATTTGCATCTGTAAAGCTTCCATTACACATTTTTGTGTGTGTGTTAATGTCAGTGTTTATGACACGTCAACTGTCTGACTTCTTGACACTTGATTTTTCCCCTTGTAATTTCACTATTTTCTCATCTTCTACCATTATATTTAGTGCTTCAGCATAACAACCTGATACAAGAATGTGTGCTTTCTGATTCTTGGGATCAAAGTCATGTTAAAAAAAGTACCAGACTGCAGATCTGGAAGTCAGTATTATTAGTGGCAAGATACTGAAATATCTATCAGTTTATTCCATATTGTTTTAAAATTTGTCTCTAATTTCAGATTTAGTCCACTTACAAACTAGAGTTTATGCTACATCAGTATACTGTGAATGTGCTGATTTCTAAGGGCATGATTTGTTGCAATGAGAATGTAGACGAAAAGCACAAAGGTATGCAGGTTAAGAAAATGTTGCTGTTGTTTTTTCAGACATCCCATCTGGTTGTGCTTTCAGATATCTAATTCACTGTGTTCCCATTACCTGCCACTAAACCTCATGAATAAAAAAAAACTGAACTGTGGTTGGTTGCATTGCATCTCAAACAGTCTCTTCCTGTCTTCTTCTTCCTGGCCAGAATAACCTACTATGAGGACCAGACAGTCAAACGTCTGGCTACACAAGACTAAGGTCAGAGGAACCTCATTTCTACCAGTCTAGACACCATCTAACCTCATTTAATCAGTTTAATAGAGTGTTTGAATGATGATAACATTTCTGCGTGACAGGATCATCAGGATTTCATCACTCATCCACTTCTAGTAATGGAATGAATCCAATTCAAAATAAAATCTCCTTGTCAATCAAGGCAGATCGGAGCTGCAGCTCTCCATTAGCATGGGGCATCAGTGCCTCCAATAAGATGGGACGGTGAGAGCTCCTTTCTGAAAGCCCCGAGGCCTGCTGCAATGACTCAGACAGGAAATGAGTTTAAAGCTCGATTCCAGCCGTCTGATAGAGAGCCATGAATGAGACAAACTGGGCTGCCGGACACCTAACAGGCCTGTTTATATTGGCCCCGTCTGTCCAGACACAACATCTGGATGTGAGGAAGGGGGTGAATTACTGCACATGCTCTGTTATGTGAGAGGGGACAGCAAAGACAAAATCGCTCTGTTGCGCTATTATGGCTGAAACGTAGGCGACGAAGGCTGAACGTCCGGTCCTGTCTGTTCTTTATTGCTTCACAAGACATTCTTTAGTTGCTCTGACTCAAGTGTTTTATTCATTCCTTGTGAACTGAATTTTCATCAGCCTGAATTTCTTTGGGACTTTTGGGGTTTAATTATAAACTATGGAGGGGCCGTTGTTAGTTTAAGTCCAGCTGTGGAGATGGAGAGGAAGAGAACTGGTCCAATGAGGAGGTGTTTTAATGAAGACACATTTTAATAATCTGTGAAACGTGTTACAAATGAAAGCTCTGGGACAACAGCTGCTGTGTGGGTCCCAATGACTCATCTAATTACCGTTACATGTTTAAAAAAAAATGTAATCTAATCATTACTTTACTCAGATTTATTTTAATAAGGTTTTACTTTTCATCAGCATATCAGATAACTTTTATGCCCTCATTAATGAGAATTACAGTTTAAACGGGTCATGACATGGATTTTTTTTTTATTATTTTAATGTTTCTCTCACATCCGGAATAGGCAAATGTCAGCTGTATAACTATTCGTCAATGTCTTGCTCTGGAGGCAGTCATATGATAATGTATTTGCCTGTGTGACATCTTAGATCCCGTAATATCAAAATGAGCTGCTTTTGGAGCTTGATTAAATAAATGTTTTTTTATAATGAGGAAGACGTTTTAAGCTATGAAACGTGGATGTTTTAATGGTACAAAGGCCTCTTATATGTCAAAAGATCAAGGCAAATATCTCATGTCAGGTTATAGAATAAAAAAACAAACGTATGGTAATATATTTGTAGCCTAACCACTTTTAACCAGCATCAAGCTCTGTATTTTGTTACTTTCAATAAGAAACAAAGTGTCATCTTTTAAATTCTGTCCATTTTATTACAAAATTCAAACAATACATGCCATTTTGACGCTTTTTGATGTGGCGCAACAGATCCTCAGTTCAGTTTGCCTCAGTTCAAGCGCTCATCCTTCCTGTTCACCACTAGTTACAGAATGAACATCTGAAGGTATGTTGAAATATACAGTACAACTTACTGAAATGTATCATCTTGTGTAATCGCTCAATCAGTGTTTCAACCGCAGAAAGACGTCAATAAAACAACTTGTAAACAACGTCACGTAGTATAACATAACAATCAGTAAACCACTTTTTAATAATAATAAAAACCGAACCCGTACCGAACCGTGACTTTAAAACCAAGGTACATACCGAACCATCATTTTTGTTACTGTTACACCCCTAGTCTTTACTTGACTTCAACCTCAATAGTTCAACTTTGTTACAGGAAAATCATAGTAATATGATATGATTATAATGTATAATTCATTACAAGGTAGACAGAATCTGTGATACTACCAAATTGTACTAGAGTGAACTTTGCATCTGAATTTAAGAAAGACCTTGTGAAGGGCTGGTTCAATCCTACCATATTACTTTGTGCTTGTATATTTTGCTTTAATAAAATATTTATTAATATATGATCTAATTGCATTAGTGTCAGCAACTGTGGCTGTATGAAGCGTGCGATGAAACAGTCTTTATTATATCCCACAAAGCAAACTCAGGGTAACGTTGGGAAAACACAACCACATATAACGCTGACAACACGGAACAAAGAACTGAATGAACTGAGGGCTGATACACACACAGAGATGATTAACGCAACAAGGAACACCTGCATAATTCAATCAGCGATCATTGAGACAAGGAAACACTGGCAAACAGGAACTGAACACAAAACCAAAACTGACTATACATGTTACAATTAGAAAAATGGCAGTTTCTCACAGTGACCTATTGGATCGTACTCTGTGTTCATGAGCCTAAATCCTCATTTCATAAAAACACCTCAGAAGAAATGTGAAATCATTTCGCTATTTAGAAGAGGTTGTGAAATAAAGGGGAATTTTCTTCACTTTCTTCTTCAAATGTCAACAGAAATGCATTCTTTGAAGTCAAAGACCAATGAAAATTAATCATTAAACAGATTTAAAGAATAAAAAGTCATCATACAAACTGATACAAAAAAGTGTTTTTGTAATTAGCTCTGGAATAAACAGCTCAGCAGCAGCACAGCAAACTATTCACATCAAACCTAGTAATTAGTGATTTCCACCCACAGCTGATTGCTGATTGTAATGAAGTATTGAATGAAGGGTCAGTGGTGAGGTGTTGGCGTTGACATAACACAGGTGAAGCCCTCGATTGCGGCTGTGTGCTGACTCACGCTTGAAGAGCCTCTAACTCACACTAGAGCAGCTGTCAGGAGTATGGGCTGTGACCCATTTAACTAGCTACACTTTACAAATGATGTCAAACCTGTGTTTGCCACGTGTCCACTGCTAATTATGCACAGATGCTAGTTTGGGCTTGTTGAACTCCTTCAGTCTAGATCAGTCATTTCCTGACCAGACACATTCCAGCATCAGGTACTTTGTCTGTCTGGACTGGATTGAAATTTCTGTAAAATGTGCCAATACACACAGCTAATCAGAACATATCTGACATTTCTGTGTAGCCGATCTTTGGAGATTTCACTCTGGACGCACACGGCCATTCCGATCTTGCCGAAATACGAATCAAATGACAAAAAAGCACCTTTAAATGACTCACTCTTACGCTGTATTCCAGCATGAAGTACAGCAACAACCCCAAAGTTAAAGTCACTACGAAATCAAAATGGACAATTCTTATTGTTTTATGGAATATTGCAGTGTTGTTTTAAATTCATGTGCCTCGTAATCTTTAATCAAAATAGCTCCCTCCCCTCCCTCTTGCAGCGACATCTCTTCTCTTCTCTGATGACAAGGGCGGGGCAACCTGCCAATCACATGAGATCCACCAATAGCAAACCACAACCATACAATCAATTCCCCACAGACAAAATCAAGCCCCGCCCTACATTTGTTCTTGTTTCAGAAGCAGTTTCGCTCAGATATACTTCACAATAGTGAAGAAATGACGAGCAGAACTTCTGTTTCGTGGCGACTTTAAGAAAACCCTTGGTGATCATTTCTTTAGAGTTATATAACTAAAGGTTTTCGGTTTAAGGGTTTTTTTGTAGCCAGGACCAGGCCTCCAGTGAGCTGTTAACTGAAGAATTGCTACAACTGGATCACTACAGTCAATGTGTTGAACTCATTTTGAGTTTCATTTGTAAAAGACAATCCATTTACTGCTTCTCCAGTTTAGGTCACTGGAGGGGAAGATTCTCAGCGGCATCTTATATTTGCATCCTCAGACAACATGTGTGGCTTCAGAGGACATGGATATAGCAAACAACTAACACAGACTAGTTTATGATGACTTATTTTTCATTTTTGGAGTTAAAAAGTTGTGGTCACTATGAACTCTTGGTGTGGAAGCACATGATTTAAAAAAAAATAAAAAATACTCCTTTGTTTTCCATGCATGCAGCATGCATTTACATTTACATTTTTATGCATTTGGCAGACGCTTTTATCCAAAGCGACTTACATTGCATTATACTATACATTTGTATCTGAGTATGTGCAATCCCTGGGATCGAACCCACGACCTTGGCATTGCTAGAATTTTCATTTTGGTCTTTTTTTATTTTATTTTACCATTAAATTATGTGTTGTTGGTGTAACCTAATATATTTAGGTTGATTCAGAAATGTTAAAAAAAATTGATTTAAATAAAATAATTTTATTTAGATGTTCCCACATTTAAGTTTTATAGTATGTGCACTTACAATGTACTTACCCTGTGCTTCATTTGTAAACTATTAATTGCGCAACACCAGATCCAAAACAACAATTAAAAGGTTCTGTGACCGACACCAACTTCAGTTTTCCTGGAACATACAATGACATCACTAAACGATGATGGCACAATTATAAGAGCATCATTCAAGTTTCTGCACTGCCTTAACTACAGCCGAGTGTATTATTCTTCTGTCACATGTATAGTACATACTTGAGACCAAACATCATTCAGTTGATCAGTGATATTCTCTCTCTCATCTCTGATGCCGTAACCTCTTCATTACATTGATTTCTGACTGATCTAACTCCCGTTGCTCGATCGTGTCTCCCGCTATCCTAATTAGTATTAGCAGAATTGTCCACGGCTGCATTTTCATCTTCTCGGGATCTCTTTTGATCAGAAACACCATCAGCTTTACTCGCGGATATGAAAAATTAAAATATGCTTGACTGTCTCTTTTGCCGATATTCATTTATTTTTACTGTCAGGTATATGTAATATCCTGCTGTTGACTGGGTGCAAAACAATACCAACTAATGAGAGTGATTTTCAACTTAAAAAAGCTGACTGGTCAAAAATATAGGCCTATATGTTGAGGGTCAATAGTAAAGCATAACCTGCAGATGTATTTGGAGGTTATGCTTTGCTTTTCAATCAGAATTACTTCATTTTGTACTATAAAGCGTTTCACCATTGTGTTCATGCTTTTACTCATGGACATCTGACCTCGACAGACTGAGTAGAAGAAATGAACCGGGGAAGATTTCCACCTCAAAGAAGGCGGGGCCTCAGAGACACACCCACATTTTTTTGTGTGTGTGTGTGGGGGGCTGTAAGTACAGTGCTTAATTTTGGCTCAAATTAAGTATTGTATTTACCCAAGAAAATACTGAGTGCGGTTAGAAGTTAGATTCTAGGGAAGGTACAGTCGTTTTTTCCCCAGTTTTTGTAATTACTACAATAACTACAGAGTCTGTACATGCGGACTGTAAAATAAAGTACTACCAGCTGGGCAATGATCACTACTTCTAACCTACTTTCCATCTGGGTCTATACATGACCTATACATATATATGATTTGAAAATCCTGTGCTTTTAACAGACACATAACAACATGCAAGCACACACACACACTCACATCTGGCAGATCATGTAGAGCTGATTGTCAAATGTCTGTAAAGCCGCTGACAAAGGATTGTTCTGTTGATATACCTCATCAAACGGACAATGTACTATAAAGAGACCCATATAGGCCAAACGTGACTAACCACACACAGACACACACACCTCTGTGGACCTGCGTGTCAAACTGTATGAATTTTGAATGATGCAGCATCTTAAAAGTGCATCGCCAACAGAAATCCCACATAAAAGCAGAAAAGCAGCATGTGGATGCGTGTAGTTATTTGCAAAGGAAATGCTCCACACACAAATGATTCTGTTCTTTAATTAACTATTGACAAACAATAATCATTAACCAGAATAATTTGCATACAGAATGTAACTGAATTACACACAGTACATTCACACGTAACCTGCAGTTCTAGCTAACTAGATGGTTTGATTTTCTGAAGATAATGTCAGTGGTGTTGCCCCAGAAAACTCAATGTGTTCTGGGGGTTAATAGTTGGTTATTACTCATACTTTGCCGTTATACTCATGCCAAAGTTCTTTTCCGTTCTTCACTTGGGGTAAAAAGAAATTGGAAATACCTTTGCAGTAATATACTGTTAGTGAACATCCAGACACCATCCACAATGCTGGGA
Organism: Hypophthalmichthys nobilis; assembly: GCA_037950665.1. NCBI lineage: Eukaryota > Metazoa > Chordata > Actinopteri > Cypriniformes > Xenocyprididae > Hypophthalmichthys > Hypophthalmichthys nobilis. The sequence goes on from CM075475.1 coordinate 7,395,673, forward strand.
GCGACAGTTAGATGAATATGTAAATATGTGCTGCACTCTTTCCTCTCAATAACAAAATAAACACAACAAAAATGACACCGGTGAGAAAACAGCTGTTAAGAAAGCATCTGATCATAGCGATGTGGATATGTTTGTACCAGCTCTGCAATTCAGCACTCCAAGTAAAGGCACATCACATTTGTTTATATAGAACTTTATACAAAATATAGTTTAAAAGCAGCGACTTTACAGCAGTAAACATGAAAAACAGTGTCAGAGTCATTTTCAATTAAAATTACAACTTCATTTTCTACTATAAGGTGACTACCCAGTGTGTTCATGAATGTGCTTGTGGACGTCTGACCTCGACAGACTGAACAGAAGAAATTAACCGGAGAAGATTTCCACCTCAAAGAAGGCGGAGCCTCAGAGCCACACCCACCTATTACATCATCACCATTGACCAATGGTAGTTCAAAGGTGTTTACCAGCCAGAGCAAACTTTTCTGGAAAGTTTGCTTTGGCAATCTGTTTCGAACTCCCGAAATGAACATCAAACAAACTTTGTTTTGGCCTGATTTTGTTAGAAATGATGTCACACTAGTTCGTTCTTTGATTTTGCTTAAAGTATATTGCAGCCTTAAGCCCACGCCCAAGACATTCTGAACAATAGATATGGTCAAGGTCCCCCCTTTAGTGTAAGTCTATGGTCTTTTTCGGCATAAACAAGCATTACATTTGATTATTTAGAAAAGTATCACTGCACAAGTTAAAGGGATAGTTCACCCAAAAATGAAAATTGTCATCTTTTACTCACCCTCAAGTTGTTCCAAACCTGTATAAATTTCTTTGTTCTGCTGAACACAAAGGAAGATATTTGAAAGAATGTTTGTAACTGAGCAGATCTCGCCCCCCATTGACTGCCATAATAGGAAAAATAAAGACTCAATGAGCGGCAATAATTGTTTATATCTTCCTTTGTGTTCAGCAGAACAAAGAAATTCATACAGGTTTAGAACAGCTTGAGGGTGAGTACGTAATGACAGAATTTTCATTTTTGGGTCAACCTTTAACCTGAGTAATAGTGATGCTTGCTTAAGCCAGAACTGCTAAATACTGAGGAAATTCTTTGAAAGGGTTGTATCATGCATGACAATCAAATGATAAAATTATAACTCTCAAAGGTTTAGTTCCTTCAGCAAATTTCTGTTCAATAACCTCTTTCTGAGGACACAAGGCCACGCTAGAGGAAGGAGAGAATGAGACCTGTTGTCCAAGACCACTGGATACACCTTTTCCTGATCCTTCAGCAGCTTAAACAATCCACGATCCCTTACATAATCTATTCTCCTTCACCTCTACTGCTCGCATCCCACTCCATCAGTGAAAAATACTGCTGTTCAAAAGCGTGGCTCTCTTTCCCAGGAATGCAATCAGCCACATGCTCCAACACTCCAGAGACTCGTCTGCAGTCTGCTTTCCTTTAAGAGGGGGTGAAAGAGTCTTCAGTTTTCACTGCGCCAACCTAAATTCCTGAAACTGCCGTATTGTTTGTGCAAATGTGTTTCTAATTTTTGTATGCTTAAATTTTTAACCCTGTACTATATGCTAATGTTAGGGGAATTAGCGAGCTATTTTTACAATCTCTGGACCATTTTAATGAACAGTGAGGTCCCAATAAAAATGGGTAAGACATTTTAAATAGTGAAGAAAACAACATTAGTTCGGGTTGATACAATTGGTTTTCATGCGCAAGCCCCATTTATAACAATGAATACTGCATTAGAAAACAGTATTTGCTGATGTCAAAGCTGAGGGTTTTAGTAACATGCATTAATCTCACCTTGAAACCTAAGCTCCCAGACTACATTTTAAGGCGTCATAGGGATGCTGCCTTCTAAGATACTTTGTTTTGGCCAAATACTTATCGCTTGTATCCTTCACAAAGAAGCCAGAGTCACAATGCTTTGCGACTAGCTCAGCAGAATTAATCATGCAAGACAGCAGATGTGTCAAGAGGATTGTTAATATAGGTGGTTAACTTAGCATACAATGTGTTCATGATTTTTCGTTATTCGACATTTCAGGCTAAAAAGTACATTTATTTATATACAGGACAGTATCTTAGGTCCTAAATCTGATCACCATTTTTAATCAATGTTTTCCTTTCAATGGTCATTTTAAATGGTTCTCTACAGTGACAAATTAGTTTTTGGAAGTACTGCTATTCCATATGATGAATTAATTTGAGGCCATGAAAACTGCATAATAATAGAAGAATTTGGAAAAAGGTTTTAAAAAGTTTTAGATAAATTAGCCTATAGTATTGTCCCGGGGTTGCTTGAATAAAGTAGTGATGGGCAATTTCAAAACACTGCTTCATGAAGCTTTGAAACCTTTACGAAACTTTTGATTCGAAACGGTTTTTCGGAGCGTGTATCAAATTGCCAGAGTCACGTGATTTCAGCAGACGAAGCTTCGTTACATCAAAATTGTTTTGAAACATTTAGACATTTTTAATTCAGTTTTATACATTTGTAGATATTTTAATGAGACACTTGCATAATTGAAATGAATAATAGTAGTTAATAGTCTCTTAGGGTGCATTCACACTTGTAGTTCGGTTCGTTTGGTTCGTTTGGTCCGGACCAAAGCAGAAAAAAAAAAATGTAGTCCTGGTCCGATTAGCGTTCAGATTGGCAATTTTATTACCGAACCAAAAGATACCGAACCTAAAGGCATAGGGATACGTTCACAACCTGATTGGTCGGATTTTATGACGTAATGCTTATTCTGAGATCGAACTTACCGGACATCCAAAACAATGCTGTGTTGCGAGGTAAATGCGCTTTTTGTGTGTGCGCAGCCTGCATATGATGGTATTTTGGCCAGTTGGGAACCCGTGAAGAGCTTATAAAATGTGTAAAGGAGTCAAAACAGCAGCGGGAATCCCTCCGTCACACACACAAACGATCTGCTGCGTGGAGATGCGCGCCTGATGCCTGTGATGGGCAAACTCGCGACTATGATGAGAAAAACCGATATGCGTGAGGATTCTGTCCATTTAGGGTCTCATCTTCCTGTTTTTGGTTCGTTTACTTGTCTTTGGTCCGTGTTGCGTTCATATATCATTCAAACCGCACCAGAGTTGGAAGCGGACCGAGACCCATCTTTTCAGCGGTCTCGGTCCGCTTCTTTGGTGCGCACCAGGGTTCGGATGGCAGCGTTCACACATGTTCAAATGAACCGCACTAACACAGCAATCGCACCAGGGTTCGTTTCAATCGAATTAAACATGACAAGTGTGAACGCACTCTTATTGGCCTGTTTAGCTGAGCCATCCATGGAACAAACAAAACAAGCCCTGGAAATTGATAAAATAACACATATTATACAGACACTTGATATTTAATCTTATTAGATGATTAGTTAATTACATTTGATAGATTATACTTTCAATAAAACATTTGCAATGGGTTTGTAAAAGCTGTTTTTATGCATATTTGGCCTGAGTTTTTGTTGCATTTACACTGTTTTGACCAGCAGGGGTCACCAGCATTTGACGTTTCAAACGCTTTGAAACAATGAGTCATTTTGCGAAGCAATTGGTTCAATTGATTCAAAGCTTCAAAAAGCTTTGTTTCTCCCATTACTAGTATAAAGATCCAAGGACGATGCATGACACAGAAAGAACAACAATAATATAACTTTAATAGACACTGGGAACAAGAATTCTACACAAGGGAAGGTAACATTAACACAAGACTAAGAACCGAGGAAGACGAAAGGCTTAAATACACAGAGTAAGGTAATCAACAGAACAGGAAACAGGTGTGGACAAATTAGAAACCATGACAACGGATCAATGACTAGAACTCAGGCAAAACAGACAATGAAAACTATGGGGCCGTTTACACAAAACCATTTTCAACTAAATACGGAAAACTGCGTTTTGGCCGTTCATTTACATGACAACTGCGTTTTGGTGGCCTGAAAACACAAGCTTTTGAAAACAGGTTTCAAAGTGTAAGTATTGAAAACGGTCTCCGTGTAAACAACAAAAACGTGAATCTATGAAAACGATGACGTCATGCACATGTTTAATCTATAGTGTTTTATCGCCATCTAATGGCCTGCCAGCAGAATACAGCGTTTTTAGTCATTTTCACGGATTCGGGGATCATTTTGACACGGGAATGGGGATCATTTTGACAATGGTGCCATCTGTATGCGGAAATGTCAAAGGAAAAACTTTGTTGTTGTGTAAATGTACCCTAAACGTACCCTAACTAAACAAGAAACAGAACATAACTGTGACAAGTATGTCACATTTCTAGACACTGAAGCTGATTGAAATTTATTTCCATTTTTTTTTTTTTTATTTACTTTTTTGATCAATATGTGCAATGAATTTTTATATTTCAATAGAGTACTTCCTCAAAAGTTTAGAGACATGCAAATGTCAAACTTGAGATCAATAGTGAAATGAATTTCTTGTGTTTCCTGTATTGGCACTTATAGCACACTTCAAAACAATCCCTTATGAGGGTCAATAGGATGCTGCCATAAAGTATCTGCCTATATAAACAAAACTTCTGTCTTCTGTCACAACTCACAACTTCTGTCAGTCTCTTGGACAATCGCACCTAAAACAGAGGTGAGTTCAAAACAAGTTCATGTTCAGAGTCAGCAGTGAATCACTGTAGACTGTTGCTTCGCTTGTGGTTTCCCTGCTGACGTCATAAAATCACATCATGCCTAGAGAAACACCCCAATGCCCTGCAGCACAAAAACTCGCTGTTCTTCTCATAAAACAATCCTGCCATAGTTCTACTATGACTGTGTCACTTCAAATGCCATATTATTACATTAGCTGGCATAAGCAATACATTTTGATGCAAGGTTTAAATCTCTTTGGCATAAAAGCAACTTCAAACACGTCAAGGTCAAAAATTTATTTTGAGGAATCCCACTCAACAGACAAGAACGTGAACGCATTTGAAAGCTCAATAACAAGATCTACATCAGAAACAAAGTGAGTGGTACTTGACCCATGCAAGAGTCAAAAACTGGCCTGACAGCTTTCTTTGTATTTGCCCAGATGTTCTGTGTGGTTTATAGGGTGTTGTTAGAGTGCTCTTGGTTGCGAAAGCATGACCTTTATTAAGGATTCTTAAAAATTCTAGGACTTTTAGCTTGAAGGTGAGTGTTTGCTGATTGGTTGTTTACTAGACCAAATCAAAAAAGTCCACACCCAAGTAATTTTGATATTCTCATCTTTAGATATGACTCTAGATGAGCCAAACAAACATCACTATTAAGATCCTTCATGGCACTTTTTTATGAATATGGTACACTTTGGTGTCCCATTATATTATAAATTTTAAAGCCTTACAGGCACAAAACCAGTGAGAATCATTAGATATATAAACCACTGAATAACAATATTAACACCCAAGACGTAACATCATTTGGATCTTTATCAGGAAGACAAGTAAATTTCCTTTCATCAGGCTCAAACATTCAACACTGTGACTCAAAATTATTGTAAGAAAAAATGACCAAACAAATACACTACTTGTCAAATGTTTGAAATAATTTTTTTTTTTTTTTTTTTTATAGTTTTTAAAATAAGTATCTTCTGCTCACCAAGGCTGCATTTATTTAATAAGAAAAATACTGTAAAGACAGTAATACTGTGAAATATTTTTCAGTTTAAAATAACTGTTTTCTCTTGTAATATATTTAAAATGTAATTTATTCCTCTGATGCAAACCTGAATTTTGATCCTTCAGAAATCATGCTGATTTGCTGCTCAATTATTATCAGGATTATTTGATGAATAGAAAATTAAATCAACTGCATTTATTTGAAAGAGTAATATTTTATAACATTATAAATGTCTTTACTGAAATGTCTTTTTCAATGCATCCTAGCTGAAAAAAAGTATTAATTTATTTTTTATTTTTTAGTCTTACTCACCCCAAACTTTTGAATGATACTGTATCACAGTTTCCACAAAAATATAAAGCAGCACAACTTTTTAACTGATAATAATCAGAAATGTTTCTTGAGCAGCAAATCATCATATTAGAATGATTTCAGAAGGATCATGTGACACCGAAGACTGGAGTAATGATGCTTTGACATCAAAATTATAAAACGTTGTAATAATATTTCACAATATTACTGTTTTTTACTGTATTTTTCTCATCACGTAAATGCAGCCTTAGTGAGCAGAAGAGACTTCTGTCAAAAGTGTTTAAAAATCGTAATTATTCCGCATTTTCCGCACGGTAGTGTATTTCTCCTCAATGCACGATAAACCTACAATTCCTGTTGCTCATTCTGGTATTTATTGTTTGTTTATTTTTTTATATAAATCAGTGTAAACCCAAATAAGTTGGCAAAACTCAAAAAAATAAGGTAATCAGTCACATTTTTTAAGTAATTTAAAGTTTAAGTAAGCAGAACTGGCAGATTTTTATTTTGTACTCATACATTTTAATTGCTTTTAACTTAAAATATTTGAGTAAACTAACACATTTAAATTAAAATTATCATGGAATCTCAATTTAAATTTTTTTTAGAAGTGGAAACTTGGTTAGCTTTAACTAGATAGTTCAGTAAATGCTAACTTGCTATTTGGTAACAGTATCTATAACAGATAGCATAGCAATTGTTGAATGAGTTCAGCAATACAGAACATTTAACATATATCTGTTCTCAAAGTAAGCTCATGCTCTACTCGTCACCATGATGGTAACATGGTGCACAAAAACATTATATAACACTTAATTTTAGCATTTACTCTCCCTTTTGAGTGTCATGGCAAAGTATGCTGGGAAATAGAAATCCCAGCCCAGTTTCAGTTAAACTTAAGTTTGTCTAAATTAAAAGAAATAAGTTCATAAAACTCAAAACAATGAAACAGTTCAGTTGACTTAAAATCTGTCAGATTCATGAACTCAAAAGAAAAAGAATTATTAATTATTTTGAGCATTAGGGTTTACAGTGCGTCAGATTTAATGTGTTACAAAACCCTATATTTTGTTTGTGATTTTGTTTGTTTTTATGTACTTTCAACAGTCATACTTTATAGTAGAGTCCATAAAGCGATGTGTTGCCAAATTCACTGGCGGCCCAGAGTGAGATCTCCCACAGTGGAGCACAGCTTTGATTACTGTTCCTCAGCAGGGACCCCAGCGGTAGCAGAGGAGCTGGAGTCTCATCCAGTCGGCCTGCTGCTCCACTACAGTCAGCCGCTGCTCTGACTGAACCACCAAACCACTGTCAAACACACTCTTATCAAGCCCTCAGCTTCAACCCACAGCATTGTGGGGCAGCAAAACAGATTACGCAGAGCAAATATGCCTTGAATATGCTCATTAGTTGTTGTTGTTTCCAGTGAGAACCATCTCTTGAAATATTACAACACATGCGCTCATTTCCATGGATGATGGGGGAACCGTGCAAAGAACCAAACACTCCTCAAATCATGTAGTTAGTTTAGGAGAGGTTTGCTGTTACTCTTTTAGGCTTTTCTGATCCCATTATCCAAGCAATATCTAGAGGCCAGAATATTACAGAGATGGGCTGTTTTATCTTTGGTCAGCAAGCAACCATCCAGAACACCTTAAGGCTGGAATACACTACATGACTTTTACAATCTGAACAGATTTTAACACACTAGGCAGCATACACTTGCTGACTTTGTAAATAGTTACAGAAGAAAAACTGGCCATGATACACTACAAGACTGAGGATCACACACTACCAGACTTTCAAGTCATTACGAACACAACAAACTCACACAGAAACGTGCCTTGTTGCTAGGAGACACATGACAAATGAAAACAATACGTGTTCTAAAATCGGCTCAAAATATCAAACATGTTTGAAATCCCACGACTGGATGGAATCAAACTTTGAAGCTAAAACATCGGAGTCTGTGACTATCTACACGAGTTTCTGTGAAATCTGTCAACTCGAAACTGCAGACTGGCTCTGACTTTCGGCAACTAGTGTCAACTTGTCCATACTAGTCGTGTAGTGTATTCTAACCTTTACCAACCAACCACCTATTAGCATCCTACTTTGATTAACGTACTAAAATCAGTCAGAAGACCTCAGCAACCAAATATCAACCATTCACAAAACCCAAGCAACCACACAACGTCCTGCCACTGCCGCCAACATCCTATGATGATGAGTTTTGTGTCATGGGCAAACATCACTAGTATTTTCTTCAGAGAATGTACAATTTAATTACAGTTTTAGACTATTTTGACAACAGAAAACCTCAATTCCTTATCCTTAAATTTCTATTATATTAGTGCCGTCAAATCGAATAATCGAGATTAATCACATCTAACATAAAAGTTTGTAAATGTATGTGTGTGTTTGTATATATATATATATATATTAGGGGTGCAACGGTTCTCGGTAAAAAACCGTACCGTTTTCCACTTACGGTTCGGCACGCACTTGCACCGCGGTCCATCTCGAATGACGACGCATCTATAGGCTAATATGGTTTGTTTAAAATAGCAACGTGTAAAACAGACAGAGTTCAGATAATGTATGTTTCAGATGCGCATTCTGGCTTCCTAAAACGTTACAACAACGACAATCAAAAAGCGTGGACAAAACAGTCACTCTTTGTAAACTTTGTTCAATGTGAGTGCGGTATGCTCTAATGTCCAGTCATTTACACCGTCGTCACCAAAAAACCTGAAATTTTATTTGAATATTTGCACTATTGTACTTATTTGTTATGTTGCTTGTAGTTTATTTGTTCTTATTTTCTTTAGTTTTATTTGACAGTAGTCCTATTTTCCCTGAACATATAGCACATACCAAACCGTACCGAAACCGTGACACGAACCAAACCGTGAGCAATTTGAACCGTTGCACCCCGAATATATATATATATATATATATATATATATATATACATACATACATACATACACACACACACACACTCACACATACATTTACAAACTTTTATGTTAGATGTGATTAATCTCGATTATTCAATTTTGCGGCACTAATATATGTCAATGACATTACGTGCATATTTTTGTGTCCAGATGCATTTCCTTTTAAAATAATTTGATAAATTCGTGACTTATATCACTTTATTTTATAAAACCTATTTAGTTTGAATTCATTTTTATTACATTTAAATAATGCATATTATTTTATGCTTTGTTGTCTTAAACCTCCAAAATGTCAGGTGGTGCAACTGTCTGAAAAAAGGACAGACTAATAAGAAAACTATTTAAAATTGTGTCTTAATAATAAAAAAAAATTAAAAACTAAATGCTATGGCATCATTTTAAGTTTGAAACCTTTTATATAACTTTTTTTTTTTTTTTTTTTTTTTTACAAATATCAGTAGTTTTAAAGCTGTTGAGACAAAACTTTTGTTCAGCAATTTGTACATTCCCAGGGTGGTACAACTATTTATGTAACTATTTGGTTGTACCGCCAGACATAAAAACAGTCAAAAAATGAATTTAAGCACCTTGAAATGTTATTTAACAACTGAACTTGTGTATATATATATATCTATGTATATGTATATATATATAATTTTTTTTTCTTTTTATAGATGCATCATTACATGTCCTATCTTTATTTTGCTCAGTATAGCTGGATTAAAATGAAAGTGTGGGAGATGTGCATCCTACTCAGAAAGCTGCAGCATGGGGAATATGGTGTTGACTAAATTAAATCAATACGCATATCAGCTCACAGTCTCTCTGGACAAACACTGGCAAGCTGACATGTAGGTCATCCCATGCAGTCTGATCTTTGCACCTTGACTGGGAAAAAAAGAGCATTGTTTAATGCTGATCCAATTGTCAAATTTGCAGTTCACTTCTGTGAATGTGAGATTTTCTGAGTCGGTGTTTTCAAAACATCCTATTTCACTTCACAGTTTAATGTCTATTACAAATAAGTTATAACTGTCCAGTTATCTGAAAGAGACACACTTTGATAGGCCTTAAAATAAAAATGACTTTACCTTAAAGATGGCATTGTGCAGACCCATTAGGAGTGATTTTTGGATGTTCATTAGACACAAACTGAATCTTAAAGGATTTTAGATTTGCTTAAGTAAATGCACATAAATAATAAACGCAATGCTTCGTTCTTAATGATATGACACATCTGTGTCTACTGTCATATTAACCCATAATATGATCGTGTGTACACATATATACATACATTTGTAAACCTTATGGTCTTACCTTGATTATCTTCGTCCATATCTGCAGATAAATGCCAAATATTGAAATGGTGTGATGGGAACGCGCTCCAGACACAGATGTATTCTTTATAATGAAGGGTTTATCTGCTGCATTTACAAACAGGTCCGGTTTTGTGCGGGATATACGGCATTAACTGATATTCTGTCTCAGCCCTCGTTTAAATCCGTAACCCGGTGTATTTATGAACGGAGGAAGGGTGTACAGCGCTCCTCGGTTTCTTCACTGGCGTGGATCAATAACATCCAGAGGAATAAGCGCTCCAGACACACGGGCATCTGCGTTTCGCAGCGACCGCCACACGTCATCACACTCGCTCCGCCCTTCTCACGCGAATTTACCAATGCTACTACGACGAGGGCTTAACGTATGAATATTACTCAGGTAATGCTGACGTTGCTTAGTAACCATTCTGAAGCCGGGCTTTAATATTCATGAGCCCTCAAAAGTCAATTTCAATTTCAAAGTACTATACACTGGAATTATTGTTTTGCATACAATTTTGACCAAGCATCAAGACAGACACAAAGCAGTGACAGAAAAAAGATGGCGATGACAGTACTTGTAATAAAAAAATAATAAAAACAACAATATACAATGAAACTTAATACATAAAAAGAACCTAGTAAAGTTTAGACTTTCACAATTCTTCACCTAACAAACGCTTTCCTTTTAGCCAATCAGCACAAACATCACATGGCGTAATTAATATTCATAAGCCATGCCTTTAGTAGGAATCGCTGTTACTTCATTTATTGTATTGTAGCCCTAATATTGAGACAAAAAATAAATTATACTGGATTATATGGACTATAAATTTAGCATGGGCTAATTATAAAAGTATACATGTAGTAATATATATGTATTCTGAAGAAAACCAAATAAGTGTGCCCTTTAAAAGTGTACACTATCAAAAAAATAAATAAATAAAACTTTAAATTAATAATCATTATATCACATTAATAATCACATTTAAATATATATTACAAACACTCTCCTGAGTACCAGAAGGTTTTTAAATGTGTCTTAATTTTAAATCAATAAGATAATTTTGTAAACTTTTTTTTTAAAAATGTAATTTAAATGCCAGGCCTTAAATAAAGGCCTTCTGAAGCGAAGCGATGTGTTTGTAAGAAAAATAATGATATTTAACAAGTTATGAAGTAAAATATCTATATTCAATGTATGAAGAAAGTGTAAAACTCTTGCAGTTCAAAAAGCTAAAGCTACGTCCTGCACCCTCCCTATTCTACTTACAGAAAAACTTAACTGACGTGACGCCAGTTTACAATTTCTACGTAACTTGAATATGGAAGGCTGTCTGGCGGAAGCTAGATATTTTACTTCATAACTTTTTAAATATGGATTTTTTTTTTTTACACAAATGCATTGTTTCGCTTCAGAAGGACTTTATTAAAGGGATAGTTCACCCAAAAATGAAATTTTGATGTTTATCTGCTTACCCCCAGGGCATCCAAGATATAGGTGACTTTGTTTCTTCAGTAGAACACAAATTATGATTTTTAACTCCAACCGTTGCAGTCTGTCAGTCGTATAATGCATGTCAATGGTAACAAAATCTATGAGAGTAAAAAAAACATGCACAGACAAATCCAAATTAAACCCTGCGGCTCATGGCGACACACTGATGTCTTAAGACACGAAATGATCAGTTTGTGCGAGAAACCGAACAGTATTTATATAATTTTTTACTTCTAATACACCACTATGTCCAACTGCTGCGCACAGCATCCGGTGCGTGAGGTGTGTACGCGCTCTGGTGTAGTTTTCGCAAGCGCCGGAAGTGACCTCTTGCGTGTATACGTCACTCATTGTTTACACAGTGTACAAACTTTGTAGGTACGACGGCTAATCAAAATGGTACTTACTTGCGCTTATCCGGATTGTTCAAATCGACTTTAAACTAAAAGACCAAGATCTTTGTATGTGTCCTTTTTATTTGTAAAGCTGCCCTTATGAAAAGTAACAAAATAAAATGAAGTTTTGATGTAATAAAACCATGTTTTTTAGTGGTTTACTTCCATTTGTATAACAACTGTTGTACTACAAACACCATGTTTAAACTACGCCAGAGCGCGTACACACCTCACGCACCGGACGCCGTGCGCATGCTCAAGGCAGTTGGACATAGTGGTGTATTAGAGGTAAAAAATGATATAAATACTGTTCGGTTTCTCGCACAAAGCGATCGTTTCGTGTCTTAGGACATCAATGTGTCGTCACGAGCCGCAGGGTTTAATTTAGATTTGTCTGTGCATGTTTTTTTTACTCTTATAGATGGAGTTCCCATTGCCATGCATTATACGACTGACAGACTGCAACAGTTGGAGTTAAACATCATAATTTGTGTTCTACTGAAGAAACAAAGTCACCTACATCTTGGATGCCCTGGGGGTAAGCAGATAAACATCAAATTTTCATTTTTGGGTGAACTATGCCTTTAACCCCCCGGAGCCATGTGGAGTACACGTTTATGTTGGATGGATGTGGATGGAGGCACTTTCTTCAGCTCATACTCATTGATATCGCTCACTGCCATTATAAAGCTCGGATGCGTCAGGATATTTCTTAAAATATTTTAAAATATTTATTAAAATAGTAATTTTCATATGAAAGTGAACTAATCCTTTAAATAAATAAAAGTATCATCAATAAAAGAGAACGCTGTATTTCAGAGCAGCTCTTTTATACAGACCCAAAACTGACTTACAGCACACAAGTGTGAAGTGAATGTGATTGGGGAAACCTTCATCAACACAGCTGAGAGGAGAACGACATTCCCTTACAGTTGGGGAGAATAAAACTCAGGCACAGGATAATATCTCATGTAATGGGTGATGAAAAATGTCTGAAGGGGCCGATGGCATGGACGTTCACAACACTACGCCTGTATGTTTCTCCGACACATGGATTCAATTACGACATGCCGGCCTCTCAGACGAAACGAGCTGCTCTCTTTATACACATTACCAAACTCCTCAAGAATGAAGTTAGCTGTTTATTTCTCTGTCTCGTGGCATTTCCGTCTTTAATAGTCACAATTCAAAATGCTGATACACACATCGACATGAAGTAGACGTGATGAGAAGAAGAACGGAAGCTCCATTACACAGATTATTTTAATCTTCAACGATAGTCAGTCATAGATCGATATTTATTTAAAACTCTTACATCCCTGTATTCAATTTGAAGTCTAGACTGACTTCAAAGTCCATCCAGATGTTACATTTTTAACAAAATCATTGCTGCCGGTTCCTTCTTCCAAAAAAGAAGCTGTTTTAGGCTCTTCCAGTCTCAAGACTGTGAAAAATGTCTGTTGGTGGATAGAGTGGGAGTTATAATGAATGTGTGTGTGTGAGTACCTGGTAAACCCTACGCTATAGGGACCAAATGTCTCCATAAGGATAATAATATCAGTAATTTTTGACCTTATGGGGACATTTTTTGGTCCCCATGAGGAAAACAGCTTATAAATCTTACTAAGTGATGTTTTTTGAAAATGAAAAAATCCAGAAAGTTTTCTGTGATGGATAGGTTTAGGGTTAGTGGAGAGAATATATAGTTTGTACAGTATAAAAATCATTATGTCTATGAAAGTCCCCATAAAACATTGATACCCAATGTGTGTGTGTGTGAGTGTGAGGACTTGAGGGAGCCTCAGGTTTTGGGGGAGTATTTCCTGTTCTGGGAGCAGATGTCTAACGCAGTCCAGGAAACACTCTGTTTTCCCAGTTTTCCTTGGGTGGGACACACACTAGAGCGAGACTAGCATTTCAACCAGAGTCAAGCACAAGCTCTGTTTTGAATATATCAAAGCTGCAGACTGAAAATAGGTCATATGCATAATCTTTGCTGCACAAATATGGTCAAAAACACACATCCTGAACAACTGTCTGTTCCTCCCATTTGAGAGGGTTTTGGTGGAGTGATGCGTGACTGATCGCAGCACACTAATTGCATTAGCTGCAATCTGCACGAGTTGCTCAAACGCATGTGTCTCTCTTTTGGGTCGAGTTTCTCAGCGGAAGTCGCATGTGCAGGGCTATCATTTTGGTCAAAACATTTAACTGTCGTGTTTAAAGACAAGATTTGTTCCACCATCATTACGGTTAGCAATGGCATATAATCATGCATTAAGCGTGTGACGTGCTGAATGTTTCCCAGCGTGCTCTGCACCAGAGGCGCCCGCCCTCAGGCGGAATATGTCTGGCAGAATATGGCTTCAGTCAGGGGAGATAACGGCACGCTGACCGACTTCATATGGCCTGATTGAGCAGTCAGACAAATACATCTGCTCCAGTGTCTTCAGTCAGGTCACCCCTCACCCCAACACCTCATTTCCCCAAACACCCCATCCATGTTCAGTCTTTGCATTGCTCGTCCATTAGGTTGGCCACACGCTTGAAGATTTTAAGCCCGATTTTAAGCCAGATTTGCACCCTTGAACGATCGGGTGGTCACGGCCTAATTTAAGGCTTGTCGTAAATGATTTTTTTGTCCAAAAAATACTCTATTGTGTGGTTCAAGGTTCGACATGTTGTGTGTTCAGAGACGCTCTTCTGCAGACCTTGGTTGAAACGAGCGGTTATTTGAGTTACTGTTGCCTTTCTATCAGCTGAGCCTAGCCATTGTCCTCTGAACTCTAGCATCTACAAGGCATTTTCACCCACAGAACTGCCGCTCACTGGATATTTTCTCTTTTTCGGACCATTCTCTGTAAACCCTAGAGATGGTTGTGTGTGAAAATCCCAGTAGATCAGCAGTTTCTGAAATACTCAGACCAGCCCGTCTGTCACCAACAACCATGCCACGTTCAAAGTCACTTAAATCACCTTTCTTCCCCATTCTGATGGTCAGTTTGAACTTCAGCAGATCATTTTAAGTTGCTGCCATGTGATTGGATGATTAGATATGTGCGTTATCGAGCAGTTTGAACAGGTGTGCCTAATAAAGAGACCGGTGAGTGTATTTTGGTAACACTTTACAATAAGTTCCCAGTATAATGCATCAACCAACATTAACTAACAATAAACAAAGCATACAGTATTTTTAATCTTTATAATGTTAGTTCATTGTTAACTCATGTCAGCTCAGGCCCATTAAAATTTTTAATAAAATATTTTTAATCAGTAACTGTTGAAAATAACATTAAAAATTAAGAAATGCTTTTAGAAGTAATGTTAATTGTTAGTTCATGTTAACTAATATAGTTAACTAATGCTAACAAAAGGAACCTTATTATGAAGTGTTACCAATATTTTAAAATGTAATTTATTCCTGTGATCAAAGTTGAATTTTCAGCATCATTACTCCAGTCTTTAGTGTCACATGATCCTTCAGAAATCATTTTAATATGATGATTGGCTGCTCAAGAAACATTTCTGATTATTATCAATGCTGAAAGCAGCCTTTTATTGTGGAAACTGTGTTTTTTTTTTTTTTTTTCAGGATTCTTTGATGAATAAAAAGTTAAAAAGAACAGCATAAAACTATACTGTAAAAGTATAAATGTCTTTAAAAAAAAAAAAACTTAATGACCCCAAACTTTTGAATGGTAACAGAGACACCGTTAATTGTAAACAGTTCAAAATAAATCTTTCCAAGCACACAGAGCACACAAAAGTAACCCACTGCTCAGAGATTTCAGACTGATTCTCTAGAGGAGACGCGGCAGGGGAAGAGCCTGAATCCTGTGGATTTATAGTTGGAGGTTGGGAAAGGGGCACCAGGGGGTCAGAGAAATGGGACATCCTGCGTAGATTATGCTGATGGTCATACTGTCACATTCCTTATAGCTACTACAGACTAAACTTTATTAAGAGTCTGTGGACACATGATTGGAAAGGTCAGTGTTGTGAGAGAGACTGTGATTTTATGCAGTGTTTGGATTGTTCTTGTTCTTTTATTTTTCAGATATATTACTTGACAGTGTTGGGGAGGAACCTCATATCTCCATATTTCTATTATTTATTATTTATATACCTATTATTTATTTATTTTATTTCTTTTTATAAATTTATTACTATTATTGGTCACCCTTTATGTGTGTATGTGGGTTTTGCAAATGTTTAACCAGTGAAAATGATTAAAAAGAGCTTGTTACTATACCTCGTAACTCCATTGGCTCCTCAAACTGTCAGTCAAATCTCATAACTCCGCCCCACCTCCATCATGAGTGAAGTGACGCAGTTTGCACCGTCTCTGCTTGTTTACAATGCAAAGGTAAATAAAGAACTGGTTGTTTGAATAAGTACAGCATTTTCTTTTCTTAAGAAACACCATATAGGCTAAAGGGTAATGTTTTATGTATTTGAGGAGCGGAGAAAAGTGTCTTAGTCTAGCATATGTCGTCGAGTCATAGCCAATACTGTATTAAATAGCCTGTGCGAAGGCTTTTATAACATGAGATTTTGGACAAATGACAGAAAACAAAAAACTTCATCTAGCATATATTCTCTGGCTCTGTAGGTATCTTACAACAGTTCCCACAGGAATGATTTTTAGATTAACATGACAGAATATGTTAATCAATTACTTTAAGATATCCCACATCAGCTGCATAAATTAAGCAACTAACCATTCAGAAACGTCCTGTTGTATTCTACATGTTGTCACTTCTTCTTGAGTCTCTTCATCATTGTGTCTAACTCAGGTTTGAACATAAAAGGCTGAACAATTTCTGAAATGTTCAGTGAGTCTGCATGAGGTAATCAGAGCTGCTAACAGGAGCTCATGAAACCCCGCCCTCTGCTTAAGAGCAGCAGCTCATTTGCATTTAAAGGGACACACACAAAAACGGAGCGTTTTTGCCCACCCTCAAAAAGTGACAAATTTAAAGGCCCGCTGAAGTGTCTTGGAACGCGCAGCATTATTCAATGTGTTGACGTAATTTCAACTGAAACAGGAAGACAGGGCAATATATCGAACAGCCCTGCCCCTTTTTTTAAATAGCCAATAGCGTTTTGTTTATATCACAGCTCGGCCAGAGCCGTTAAACTCAATAAATCATCTGTTTCCTTTTAATATCTAACCATTTCTTCTCCTAATCTCCTTTAAAATACACCATTGTGTGCAGAATTTAAATGGGTCCAATACCTTTCGTGGTCTGAGCCGACTCGCGGATATGATCCACTCTGTGCTCTCGTGTCTCTGGGCCAGAGCAGACTGTGCTCGCGCTGCAGCAGTTCACTTTATACTAACGCGAAAACGGACTTCATTCGCATCAATGGAAAGCATACACTGTCTGAATCGTTCCCTATCCTCTATATAGTGCACTATATGCCATTCACCATGTAGAAACTAGTAAATGTGTGAGCCAATGACCGATTTCAACCGCAGCTTCAGTGTCTGTTGACAGTGTAGGAGGGGGCGGGACTTCAGATTCTAGAGAGCATTTGATTGGACAGAAGATTTGATCAGAAGCTGAAGTGCGATGTGATGTCATGAAAATCCGTGATCCATTTTAACGGAAGTGAGAGCCTGTACGTTTTGAATGCTTATATCTCCTAAATGCAAATTTTGTCATTGTTTTGGAACACACCAGCTTATTCATAACATTAAGGGTAACATATTCATACTAAAAGCTAAAAAACTTAAATTTTGATTTCAGGGGGACTTTAACATGCTATAAAAAATTATCTGTGGGGTATTTTAAGCTAAAACTTCACATATACACTCTGGGGACATCAGAGACTTATTTTACATCTTATAAAAATGGCATTATACCACCCCTTTAATAATATAATGACACATGCAAGTATATGATCATACATACAGCCACAATATCATAACACAGTGTTTAATTATTTTTTAAAAATACAGTTTTTTGTTTGTTTGTTTTCAATTTTCTGAAAAGTAGCAGTTTTGGTCAAAAATGTCTTTTGCCTATATGTCATAATATGAGGTAAATCCAAAAATCAAAAATGCAGAGTGAGTTATTTTAAAATTGTAGAGTGAGTTAAGGTTGAATATTATGGTTTGTTTTACAGAAATGTTGTTTCAGGACCAACAGAAATGCTTATCCTGCTCATCCTACCATCTTATGCATTGCAAAACGAAGAATTTTCGAAAAAACTGCTAATCTTAGCAATGAACCATCATATACAATTAACCATCAAAACCAAAAATGAAAAAGTCATATTTGCCTCTGGTGCAATTAATGTGTCGTGCGTAAAACATCAAAGCTTCAAACAGGGGAATTACCACACATCACTTGCTCCATTTAGACATTTCCTGTAGGCGGTCTCATATTTTAACATAAAGGTCAATCATTACACATCCATACACAGCAATTTGGATATGGATATGTGTATTTAGCCCTTGTGTACCTGCATGCTACTAAGCTTGACCCGGTTAAAAATACCCTATTTCATATGCAAAATATGCAAAAATCCAATGCATTTGATGATTTGTCCTCTCTGATTTAAACCGTCCATTTTAGTTAACCCCATTAAAACATTTCATTGAGCAAATTCTCATCTGTAAATCCTCTTTTTTCCAAGTGCGCAGGGAAAATCCTGTATGTGTGGAGAGGGTTGACATGCAAAGAATTAGGCAGTTGCCTTGGCAACAGCATTTTACACTATAGTCTGCTATCAAAGGAAGGCTGCTGAACTTACAGCTGGACCTAGATACACTTGATACATTGAAAACAGTCTGGCAAATACTAAAATAAAAGTTTCTCCACTGACGGCCATTTTGAATTCTGATAAAAATATTTTTTTTTTTACAAGCAACATAAATTGCAAGTGTTTCATTATAGTTTATATTATAGTAGGTGTTTTTGTTTGTGAAAGGCTTTAGCGGCATTAAATGTGCTCTTCACAGTCAGATTATAAGCCTTCTGAAACAGACACATAGGTTTTTAGTTTTGCTTTAAAAAGTGATTCTGTCGAGATTATTCTGATAGAAAGCTGTAGGCTGTTCCACAATTTAAGGCTGTGGAAAAAGCCCTTATATACTTATACTATACCATTATAAGTTTATTATATCACTTTCTGAAAGTGTCCAGTAGCGCGATTTAATCTTGTATAAGTGGACATGTTTATAAACACAGCTCTAAATTTCTTTATATGTGAAACTTTTTTATGGTGAAACTGCACATTTAAATATAAAGGTTACATTAGAACCAAGACATTTTACAGTCTGCTGTCACTGGATGAACTCTTTATTTTAGTATTTATTCAGAAAAACATCTTTGTACTTGATCTTGACAGATCAAAATACACTGATCTGAGACAATCTCTACTGTAACATCAAGAACTTTTATTAAGATGCAGTCAACAATTACTAAGTAAAAAAAAAAAAAGATGTGTCCTTCCATCATCGTTCCAAAGGATGAATGAGATATTATTGCCCCATCCTTCAATTTAAAATAAATTATCTGCTATTATACTAACACTTCCAACAAGTCAATGGAATATTTCCTCAAATTCTTTATTTTGTTCACTATATATTTTTTATTATCCATAACCAGATGTTTTTAAACTCACTTTCTTAACTGAAACAGAATCAAATCTCTTTATTAAACTAATAATAAAAAATGTCAGATTCCTGAAAAAATATGATAAATGTTTTGGTAATTTGGTTTGGTTTAATCTACTTTCCTCTACTCATTAGTGTTTTATATTGTATTTAATTATGAGTTTATTATTTTTAAATTAATATATTTTTTAAATCATGTAATTATTATTATTATAATTTTTTTATTTATTTGTTTTGTGTAAGCATGTGGTTTGTTTGTGTGTATGTTTTTCCCCCTTGTTTGTTGCATGTTTTGTGGAGATGCTTATAACATTTGTTTCTTTAATAAGAAAAAAGATAATCACTTTCACACAGTAAATATTGAAATGGTTAAAAAAAGGATGAATGAAATAGTGCCCTCATGTGTCTAAGAACTAAACTACAGTTTTTTCCTCGTGATGACCTTCTCTGAAAGCCTTTTTTTCTGGATGCAATAGCATTTTTTCACGCATTTAATAAAGTAAAAAGAAACATCCCAGTCACAGGGCAAGGCAAAATACCTCTTCATAATTTATTGTCAAAGTTTAAATCACTTACATTCACAATCCTTCCAAAATGCACTTGCCAAATAATGCACATATTTAATAATAACAAAAACACAAACAAATAAATCCATCTATATGTACAAATCCCTGTAGTTGTGTGTAACAGTAGCTGCTGTGTTAGTGAGTAAATGATGGAGGTGTGCGATGCAGTCCATCCCACTGTGAGCTGTCATGCTAAACAAAACCAATATATTAATCGAAAGTTCTCTTCATATGCAAAAATGATTATGTGCGGAGAAAACACATTGTAACACTGCTGTGCTCAAGTTTTTAATCATGCACTCTCTCCGTGTTAGAAGCACGCTGGAGCTTAGCAACTCTTTGCCCAAACGTCTGCCATTTTAGTCTCATGGTTAAATCACTGTCCGCACTTGTCCAGTGGCTGAGCATGAGGTATTCACCTGTCTAAAATAAAGTAACATGAAACCGTGAGAGACGCATCATCATACATTTCTATTCATCTCCTCCGATGAAATCAATGTCCATACTGTATAAATAATTCCTCCTGGTATTCCAGTCGGCATGTTTTGGTCTGTATGTCTCCCAGTTATAGATAATTCATGAGCTGCACTGATGAAGTCTGTGGTAATGATAGATTTGAGTGCCATTACTGGGCTTGTGTCCAGAAGCTGAAGTTTTGAAGAGGAAGCTATTCCGTGCCAGTCAGTGTATCTCAATGTGAACCTGAAAGAGGGACAAAGACGAGATTAGAACTGAAGAACTGCTCAGAAATATGTAGGAAAAAAAAAAAGTTAGCTCCAGTTACAGGACACAAAAACAATGACTGAAATGATCCCCTAAACTACACCAGAAAATAAATATCTTACTTTTTAAAAATGATGACATAAAAACAACTGAATCACTAGTGATGACAGACACATTAACGGACGGATGGACACAGATAGATAGATAGATAGATAGACACATTAACAGAGGGGTGGACGTAGACAGATAGATACACAGAAAGACAGACAGATAGATGATAAATGGATAGATAGATAAATAGACAGACAGACACTGACAGATGGATGGACGTAGACAGATAGACAAAGACAGAGAGACAGATAGACAGACAGACAGATGGATGGAAGTAGACAGACAGATAGATAGATAAACATATACATAGACAGACACATTAACAGATGGATGGACGTAGACAGACAGATAGACAAAGACACAGATAGATAGACAGACATATTAACGGACGGATGGACGTAGACAGACAGACAGACAGATAAATAGATAGATAGATAGATAGATAGATAGACACATTAACAGAGGGGTGGACATAGACAGATAGATACACAGAAAGACAGATAGATGATAGATGGATAGATAGATAGACACATGGACAGATGGATGGATGTAGACAGACAGATAGATAGACAAAGACACAGATAGATAGACAGACAGACAGACACATTAACGGACGGATGGACGTAGACCGACAGACAAAGACACAGACAGACAGACAAACGGATGGATGGATGTAGACAGATAGATATACAGAAAGACACGGATAGATAGATAGATAGACAGACACATTAACAGATGGATGGATGTAGACAGACAGATAGACAAAGACACAGATAGCTAGATAGACAAAGACACAGATAGATAGACAGACGTATAGATAGACAAAGAGACACATTAACGGACGGATGGACGTAGACAGACAAAGACACAGACAGACAGACAAACAAACGGATGGATGGACGTAGACAGACAGATAGATATACAGAAAGACACAGATAGATACATGCATACATACATACATACATAGATATAGATAGACAGGCTCGCACCTGTAGTCGCACGTTAAACATCATGGAGGCGATGACATAGAGGTAGGGGAATCTGACTCTGAGTCTCCAGGCGAGATCAAAGAAGATGAGCAGAGTCCTGCTGAGCCCTTTAGAGAACACACCGTACGAGCCCGACACACGCAGCACTAAATGCGACAGTCCCGCCATAAGAGGACGCTTCACTGACTCTCACAGATGACACATGATGAGCGGCCGTTACAGTCAGGATCCGACGCGCTAACAGTCATCTCACATCAGATGAACTCATCCTACACCCTGTTATCATTCGATTCTGACTAGGAAAGATGGACTCGCGACCGGATGTTGTCAACTTCTACTTCCTGTAAACGTCAATTTAAACGTAGTTTTATTCCCTAACATTAATGTTAAATTTAATATTTAAGTCACCTAGCTAATATATAAAATACATACACCATTCGTTTTGTTCACTTGTTGTAGATGCTCCCCGGCAGTTTAACATTCCTGAATTCGGAATCACATAAACTACTCTTACTATTCATGCATTAAAAAGATATAGTAAAAGGAGTAAGAGTAGTATGCTAGTGTGCGGTTCCTAGTTCAGCACGTTTGATTTATTTAAAAAAAAAAAAAAAAAAATGGTTCGCGGTTTGTTCTTTCGGAAATGAGTACACCCTAGATTTAATTCAACAAATGAATAATATTCTAGCACTTAGTATGCCCTCTATAATTTTGAATATACTGCTCTGACCCTTCTTGGCACGGAGTGTACAAGTTCATGACAAATTGTCACATCTGTCCTGTTTAACTCCTGGATGATGAGCTCCTTAAATGCCCTGATCTTTAATGGGGAGTGTTGCTCAACTCGTCTCCCCGCAGGTGCTCAAGAGTGTTAAGATTGAGTGCAATACATGTCCACAGAAGGTTATTCACCTTGGGAGAATGCATATTCTCATTGTCATGTTGAAAAAATGCCCAACAATGCATGGAATGAGGAAAGGGTAACAACTTCTGTTTCAAGTTTGTGTATTGTGGTGTGGGAATACATGACAGCATTGATAAAGCACAACTCCCTCACACCTTCAGCAAGTCATCTTCATTTATATAGCGCTTTTCACAATACATATTGTTTCAAAGCAGCTTCACAGTGACAATAGGAAAATTCTTATCAAGCTAAAGTTGGTTTTTGATTGAATCACTTCCTTTGTAAAAACTGTTAGTTATTAGCACTCATACATCCCTATATAAGAACCAGGCACTTCTCACTGTACTTCTCCTCTAGCAACACCATAACATTTTTGATGCTGTTAGATCCAAAATGATTGATTTGATCTCATGAGACCAGAGTATTGATTCCCAGAATCTATATTTTGTAAATATGGGCTTTGGAAATGGCTAACTGACTTTATTGTGCTTTGTCTACAGTAGGTAGTTCCAGTGAGAACAACAACCATGCATGTCATTTCTGCAGGCTGCATCTTACTCTGTGAAAGCCTGATTATTTCAGAGGCTTTGTCACAAGTCCATTGTTTTTGAATTACTGTGTTACTTTTGCTATATTTTCACTCTTAAAACAATGATTTGGTAATCCTCTTGTAGCACTGTCCTCTTTTGTGCTAAGAAATAAGTCTCCTGACAGTTCTTTCCCAAGTGGTTCCTTTGTTGTCAGCATTAAGTCTGAGAATGATTCAGTGGGCTATATAACACTTTTAATTGTCAAGAAATTACTTCTCTTTAAATATTTTGGTTCAACATACTTACCTATTGATCAAACATTGCCTTAAACTTACACCAGAAAATTTTTATTTCATTTTATTTAGTAACTTTTAGGAGGGTGTACTCATTTTTGCTACACAACATTTTATAACGTTGATAAGAAAATCTTATTTTCCTGAATAATTTTGACATGCTTCTTGGTAATTGATTAAGCAGACTTGCTGGAACATTATATCTCTAAAGAACCCTAACATGTCTTCTAAGTAAGTGAGTAATTGCTGACTTTCAGAAGTTTCAGAGGGGGTGTACTCATTTATGCTGTGCACTGTATTGTGTATGTGTATTGTTTCTCTGTTCTTTTAAATTAATTTATAAATATTACCCTTACAATTACTATCTTAATTGTGATATTGATATATTTTGTACATTTTGTGGTTTACATGCTTTCATTAAGCTGTCCTCACTCAGCTTGTTTTTGGTCAGATTTCTGTTCAGGATCACATAATTTCCAGCTTTCAGCTGTGTTTTGATTTTTTCCCACTTATGACATGTCCTATCATGATGAATATTATTAAAATAATCTGCTATTATTAGCTAAATTTAGTATAAATACAATAAGAAAATAAGCAAAGAAAGAAAGAAAGAAAGATGGGCGGTAACTGGAGGGCTTTTATTCTGGAGGGAACCGAGCGGAAGTGCGCTTGTAAATCGGTAGGTGTCGCTTCCTGTCTTGGGTGGTGGCTTCAAACTTTCTTACTCGACTTCATTCCTGTGTGTGGTAATGAGAGGAGGGAGAAATCTTAATTTACAAAAGCGTCGTAATCTACAGCTGTAATAAGTGTTGTGTGAACAGCGTCGTTTGTTTGATTGATCTTGTGTTATTTCGCGCGGAGGGAGAGTAAATATCGAGTTGAAGTCATGCAGGCCATCAAGTGTGTGGTCGTCGGGGACGGGTGAGTAACTTTACTGTCTCTGTACTGACATGTTGTCACGCTGAAGACGACTTGGCTCACTTTCTTACTCTGTCTGTGTCTCAAAGCCCGCTGAACTGCCACCTTAGACAGTGTTTTTGGTTTTACAGACTTCTATTAACTCCCCAGTTTGACGTCACGCGCGGTATGCGAGTGCAGGTGACGTCAAAACTCTTGTTTGGCATAACTCCTGTTATGCCAAGGTCTCTTTGGCATAACAGGAGTATTTTGGGCGTTAGAAGAACCCAGTTTTGACGTCACCTGCACTCGCATACCGCGCGGGACGTCAAAACTGGGTTCTTCTAACGGCCAAAATACTCCTGTTATGCCAAAGAGACTTTCTAATATGCGGCTTAGTAGGTGCAGGGCATTTCCAAGTTGTTATTACTGACACTCAAACAGACAACTTGAAGGGTTAGTTCACTAAAAAACATGACAATTCTGTCATTTACTCACGCTCATGACGTTCCACATCCGTGAGACTTTCGTTCATCTTCGGAACATAAAATAAAGGTATTTTTAATGAAATCTGAGCGATTTTTGTCCCTCCATTGACAGCCACGCAACTGTCTCTTTGACGCTTCAAAAAGTTTATAAAGAGATCTTAACCGCTCAGTTCATATGGATAAGTTTTTAGTCCAAAATTCCTCAAGAGACTCGACCGCTTTACATGATGACCAGATTTAATTTAGGCTTTTATTTTATTTTAAAACTAAGCATTTAAATATCACGTTACTAAGACATTCGCAGATATAGTGACGACTGATATTATACAGTCAGAAAGATCTCATTGATTTACATTACAAGCAATCAGAATTTCATCTTGCTTTTGGCCATAAATATCAGCTTCTGCTCCAGATTGCATGATTTTACTCAGTTTAATTTTTTTTCCTCGAATATATGAGCTCCATATTCTCACTGCATCTTTAAAGCCTAATGCATCAAATATGATACAAAACATAGGCAATTATGCTTTATATTTTCTTTTATATTCTTTATAAAGGTTCAATAAACTGTTCCAATTTTAAAACATTGATTATTTCAGGCTGTACATGGTTAAAACATTTAATTACAATATTTTTTTCATAGTTAAAATGTCAATGGACTAACTTTATTAATTCATTTTAGGGAAAGAAAATGAACTTGACTGATTGCGTAATTATTGAGGCAGTACGTGTGGGTGGCATTTGTTTCAGTTATTTAATGTGTACAGCTTTTTAAAACATTTTAAAAAAGTTTGCAAAACTGCTTTCAGTTTTAAGAGGAAGTGAACAGCACAAAATGAAATTTAAGCCCTACAGTCATAGTGAGATGAGAACTCCTTTGACCGATTGACTCCACAGACGAGTTTTTCAACTGGTTACTGATACTATCCTGTATCGTGAATGTTTACCATCACCATGACGTGTTGATCTTCTTCTTCATTCCAGAGCTGTGGGTAAAACATGCCTTCTGATCAGCTACACCACCAATGCCTTTCCTGGAGAATACATCCCCACTGTGTGAGTGTGTCCGTACTCAAGTATCATTCATTCACATATATATACACACAGCATACATTGCCCATTTCAGAGTAGAAAACAAGGCAGTCACTGCAATATTCTAGTATTAAAGGGTTAGTTCACCCAAAAATTATATTCATATTCAAAAATTCTGTCATTTTTTACTCACCCTCATGTCGTTCCACACCCGTAAGACCTTTGTTCATCTTCAGAACACAAATTAAGATATTTTTGTTGAAATCTGATGATTCATTGAGGCCTGCATAGACAGCAATGACATTTCCTCTCTCAAGATCCATAAAGGTACTAAAAACATATTTGAATCAGTTCATTTGAGTACAGTGGTTCTACCTTAATATTATAATGCGATGAGATCATGAGAATATTTTTTGTGCGGCAAAAAAACAAAATAATGACACTTTAACAATATCTAGTGATGGCCGATTTCAAAACACTACTTCATGAAGCTTCAGAGCTTTACGAATCAAATCAGTGGTTCGGAGCGCCAAAGTCACGTGTTTTCAGCGGTTTGATACGTGATCCAAATCACCGATTCGACTCAAAAGATTCATAACGCTCTGAAGCAGTGTTTTGAAATCACTAGATCATCATTAAAAAGTCGTTTTTTTTTTTGGCGCACAAAAAATATTCTCGTCACTTTATAATATTAAGATAGAACCACTGTACTCACATGAACTGATTTAAATATGTTTTAGTACCTTTATGGATCTTGAGAGAGGAAGTACCATTGCTCTCTATGCAGGCATCACTGAGCCATCGGATTTAATAAAAAATATCTTAATTTGTGTCCTGAAGATTAACGAAGGTCTTACGGGTGTAGAACAACATGAGGGTGAGTAATAAATAACATTATTTTCATTTTTGGGTGAACTAACCCCTTTAATCTAAATATCCATATTTTAATCTTCGGTCAATATTGGAATAGACAGCTAAACTATTTAGCTATGTTGTAACTTGTCCTCTAATTCCTTCTTATCTCCATCTTTGTGTCTCTACTTCCTTGTTCAGCCATGCAATGTTTTTGTTGATGTCTTTTTTGGTTTTTGTTTTTACTTTGACTGGAGATTCTTGTACTTCTAACCATCTAGTAGAGCTGCATGTTTCTGGATAAACTGAGAATCATGATTTTTTTTTTTTTTTAAATAGAGATCACGATTCTCCCACAATCCTGAATAGACAACTAAACAAAATTAAATGTAATTCTCTAGAGCTTGTGACCAAATTTCAATTGCTGCAGTCTATTTAAAAAAATATTTGCTTCATTTGAATTAATTATTTAAAAAATCAGTTTGAATGAATGATTCATTACTGGATGAATCAGAGTTTTTTTGAATGAATCTTTTGAATGAATGATTTAATGACAAATACATTTTTTAACAGTCACTTGTCGCCACCTACTAGTTTGTAATTGATAAGATCTTTTTTTTTTGATCGCTACCATAGACAGACGTACACATACGTAGTGCAACAGTATGCACTACATATGTGTATAAACTTTTATCCAGTACATCTGTTAAAATGAGTTATCGTAAGCTGTTTCACACCTATTCATGACAACGATTCTTTCTGGCTCAGCGGCAGCGCAAACGCAGACCTGAATGTTCGTTGTGATCGTACTTGTGAAAGGTTTAATTGTGCGGCTCTAAAACGTAGTAAAATGTCCATCATAAAATTAATACTAAAGTCCTCTGTGGTAGATTTTTTCCCCTATGCACCTGACTTAAATTAACCTAGGGCGTCTCCAGTCGACACTTACAAATTTATCTTCTAGCACGTTTCCTTATCGACATCTTGCTGAGTCGGACAACGTCTCACCCCTTATGAACACTATCACTTGGGATTAAGGTCTGACCTGCTGCACAGCAGTAACCAGACAGACTCTAGACAATGCCTTTGAATGTGCTTTAGGGTGCTTTCACACTAGCACTTTTGGTGCGCACCCGAGTTTGATTGACATCAGAGTTTGGTTTGTTTGGATGATGTGAACACTGTCTTCCAAACTCCAGTACGGATCACTGCTGATATGAACGCAATCTTACTAAATCGCTGAAGTAAACCGCTATTAAAGGATTAGTTCACTTTCAAATGAAAATTAGCCCAAGCTTTACTCACCCTCAAGCCATCCTAGATTTATATGACTTTCTTCTTTCTGATGAACACAATCTTAGTCATATTAATGAATATCCTGACGCATCCGAGCTTTCTAATGGCAGTGAACGGGATCAGTGAGTTTGAGCTGAAGAAAGTGCTTCCATCCACTTCCATCCATCATAAATGTACTCCACACGGCTCCGGGTGGATAATAAAGTCCTTCTGAAATGAAGCGATGTTTTGAAGTAAAATATGTAGCTTCCGCCAGACCGCCTTCCATATTAAAGTTACGAAGAAAGTGTAAACTGGCTTCATGTCATTTAAGGTTTTTCTGTAAGTTGAATAGGGAAGGCGTAGGATGTAGCTTAAGCTTTTTGAACCACAATAGTTTTACACTTTCTTCTTTTTTTACACAAACGCTTCGCTTCAGAAGGCCTTTATTAACCCCCCTGGAGCCATGTGGAGTACGTTTATGATGGATGGAGACACTTTCTTCAGCTCATACTTGTTGATCCCGCTCACTGCCATTATAAAGCTCGGATGCATCAGGATGTTTATTAATATTTCTCTGATTGAAGGATGGCTTGAGGGTAAGTAAAGCTTGGGCTATTTTTCATTTGAAAGTGAACTAATCCTTTAATGACGTAGGATTTGATAAAAATGTGTGTTTGTGTGTGTTTTACTCACTTTCCTGATAAGCGTGACTGACACTTTGCAAGCAGAGAGCTGTATCTGTCATTTCTGCCAGGGCTCCAGACTGCGCCTAAAGCGGTCGCATTTGCGACTAAAAATATTAATTTGCGAGTGATATTTTTGCTGAGGTCGCCATTGGCGACCATACAAATTCACACGTTTGCAAATTTGCATGTTATTTGCGTGTTCCGTGACCAGTAGCCTATCATATCATTTGCTGTGTTGACGTAATTAAACGAGATGCTGTGTGTGAAAGATTTACTGAGTTAGAGCGCCGAAATATGAACAGGTAGGGAAAAATAGACAGACGCCAAAGAACTAGAGCTCATGAAAGCCGACTGTGTTGTTGCCTCGCGTCGCCTGCGTCGGTGCAAAACAGCTGCATTTGAACACACCGTTCTGCTCCTGCGTAAAGGAGACAACTGCCTATTTCTTCATATAAATTCGTCTATTTGTCATTCATAAGGGGAAACCGACACTACAGACTGCAGATACACACAATGCAGCGTGTGCTTACCGTTTGAATATCAATCATGCTGTTCACTTTCATTATTCCACTCCGCTCGTTCATCAGATAAATTATATTTTGTGGATGGAAAAACAAATCGCGATACTCCCTAATATGATTATTATTAATTTCATGAAATATATGTGAGCGTTGCATGTTTTAAAGTCAACAGATGGCGCTGTTGCGTGTTCTTTAGAGCAGCTCGCCCTCAGTGATTAGCACACATTTGTCAACCGATTGCTTATGAACTAATGCTGATCAATTATCACAAAGTTTACTTTATATTATTTATATTATATTGTGTTGTAAACAGTTGTAGCAATGTAAATTTTTAATCCTCATCTGAATTTGAATGAGCTGCAAAGTAAAGCACAGACGTTTCAAAATAAGAGTCCTGCTGTATTTCAAAGTAATCAAAGTCAAGCAGTATGTATATCAATTGCCCCTGTTTATTTGGTTACACAAATCAAATTTAATGTATTTATATATTTCCATATATTTATATTTATTTTCATTTGATTCAGAGTAAACTGTTGTAGTTTCAGGAAGGAAAGACTAAAAACATTATTTGACGCATATTCAATATAAAGATTTTACTAGCATCAGGGTTATTATAGTCAACTAAAACCATTTAAAACATTTTTTATTTCTTGAAATAAATGTTAATACTAAAATAAAAATCTATACAAACTAAACAGACATGTTTAAAATAAACAAAAAATAAAACTAAAAACAACAACAACAACAAAATTTAAACTTAACAAAAAATGAAAGCAGAAAATCTAAAAATCTAATCGGATTCAAAATATTAACAAAAACTATAATGGTATTAAGTGAAAATAGTGACATTCATTTCCCAAAAAAGTCACAAGATGAAAAAGCTGAAACTGTAAAGGGGATATATATAAACACAACAGGATGACTAAAAGTAAGTGATTTTAAAATTTTAACTTCATTGTTGTGTGGCTCTTAAAAAAAAAAATTTATTTGGTGCCTGTTTTTTTCCCCCCTTATAGTTAATGAATTATTAATAAATTTTTTTTGTCTGGAGCCCTGTCTGCTCACCTTCAGCATTCTTTAGAGCATTTACAGTACATTCACAGCAGATAGGCGCAAGTGCTGTTGGAAACAAGCTTTGGAAACAAAACCAACGATTCAAAACTAAAAAATTTGTGACAGTGAGGTGAGCGATGCTATGCACTTTGCCGCCTTCTTCTGCGCCGTCATTACCAAGCATCGGGTAAACAGCTGCTGCTTTGATGACGCAAACGCACCGTGGTTCGGACCCAAATATAATGTGAACACGGTCCAGAGGGGCAGTTCAGACCAGGCAATCATACCAAGTGTGAAAGCAACCTTAATCACGGCCGGGAGGACCCCTTATCAATCACAGAGAATCCCAACTGCAAAAAGAGTACAACAGTTTATATAGAATAAGTACATGGCAAATGTGACACGACTCATTAGTCATTACATAATTTTTCTCTAAAATGATTCTACGTACGTGTAAATTTAGCAACCACCTCCTCTCTGTTACTGGCAAAGCAATTTAGTTTTTTTGATTACTTCAGCTTCTTACTCAAGTCATGGGGTTATTATATTTAGCCATGACTATATGATTTCGTTATTTCAACACACTAACTTTGGATAAAGTGTTCTCAAAAGCATAGAAATGTTACGGCTGCAAGGAAAGGAAATGTTAGTAAGTAGGCTATTCTAACAGGCGTTGGAATGAAAGATAGAGACCACAGTGATACCAGAGTCATGGAAATAGTTTTCCATGGGCAACAGGAAATATCCAGTGTAGCGGGCAATATACTCAAATATTTTTAAAACAGCTGTGATTCGACCATTAAAAATCATGTATTCCAGGGAGATGTGTAGTAAAGTATTTGGATGTGAACATGTAAATTAAGCACTAGGTTAAAATTTCCTCTGGACTGTGAATTTTATAAAGCTGAAACTGCCTCTTGTCTTGTTTAGGTTCTGCATTTGTTTACAGTCAGCATTTCACATTCAGTTTAACCTGGTGATCACTGATACAATTCTAATATTCAGAATTGCATTTCCTTTCATTTGACAGATTTGATAATTATTCTGCAAATGTGATGGTGGATGGGAAACCAGTGAATCTGGGTCTCTGGGATACAGCAGGACAGGAGGATTATGACAGGCTTCGTCCCCTGTCGTACCCTCAAACGGTAAGGTCACACAACTGCAGAAGACCAATCAATGAAGAGATTTGGTGTTTTTTAGTCCCAACCAATGTGTTTCTTTACCAACCTTTCTTTTTTAACTAAACTTATAAAAGAACTAGCAGTATACACAAAATTAAACAGACACAAAGGTACCTTTGCATTCACACTGTCCCTTGCATAAAAGTGGATTTAAAGAGGTCGTATTGTGTTTTTTTTTTTTTTCCATGTTCATCTTTCTTTAATGTGTAATGTTGCTGTTTAAGCATGAAAAAAGTCCCTCCAGCAGGAGTTATTCTCTAAACAGTGTCACTGTTTCTGAACTCCCTGAAACACCTCCACTGTAGTCTTGAGTTTTCTTCCGGGAAAGAACACGTCACAATATTCCTCATTTAAATAATTCCTGCGCAAGGCATATGCAAAATAAAGGGGCGGGGCCTGGTTGAGTTAGTTAGTAGTGTGTTGAAACTTAAAACAACCTATTCTAGTAGACAAAATCAAGACTTTAAATCTTTTTTCTTAAGTTACAGTCTCGGTTATCTTTCCATTTTTACTGTTGTCTTAAAATTATGGCATTTAATAAATGACTACATGGCAACTAATAGTGTTTTGTATTCACTAACTGTTTTGAGACTGCTGGAGTGAAGAAGGTTCTCCCGAAAGGTTGCTCTGTGAACAGTGTCCGTCAGTCACGCATGAATTGTCTCCTGTCTGTTCTTTTTATATTATGCGTGCAAATTGTCACTTCTAAGCAACAGCTTTTCCTGTCAGGTGTCGATCTGAGAGGTCTTGCACATTTCTGGCAGAGTTAAACTATTATAAACACTTGCATATGAATGGTGTTAATTTCACACTCTGCCTGATGCTCTTTAAAAAAAGTGGGAACACATCTGTATATCTCCATTGGTACATCACAAATGCTTTTTTCCCATAGGACGTGTTCCTCATCTGCTTTTCCCTTGTGAGTCCTGCCTCTTTTGAGAATGTCCGTGCAAAGGTAAGCACTTTATTCCCCAAAGTACAAGGTAGAACCAACCTAGCAGATATTATTAGAGCTTTACTTCTTAAAAATGTCATGTTCAGCCCAGTGCATGCAGGACTGAAATTAAATATGTCTTGTGTGTTCAGTGGTATCCAGAAGTGAGACACCACTGTCCAAACACTCCCATCATCCTGGTGGGAACCAAGCTTGATCTGAGAGATGATAAGGACACCATTGAGA
The DNA here is from genome assembly GCA_037950665.1 of Hypophthalmichthys nobilis. Classification (NCBI taxonomy): domain Eukaryota; kingdom Metazoa; phylum Chordata; class Actinopteri; order Cypriniformes; family Xenocyprididae; genus Hypophthalmichthys; species Hypophthalmichthys nobilis. The sequence continues at coordinate 7,428,723 of CM075475.1, forward strand.
AACTGAAGGAGAAGAAGCTGACTCCCATCACCTACCCTCAGGGCCTGGCCATGGCCAAAGAGATCGGTAGGTGCTTTAACACCTCATGAAAACAGGTCCATGTCACAGTTCAGTGTAGGACATTAATAAATCATCTCACCTTAAAGGTGCTGTATGTAATTTTTTGACTGTACTAAAGCATAAAAATAACATAAAATATTTGCAGATATTTGGGAAACATGCTAAGTTCACATACTCGTTTCTCCGAAAAACAATTCTACAGCCAGTTATTTTACTTTGAACTGTGTGTTCCGTGTCGGAATCTCTGTTTCTCTTTTGGTCTGTTTGATTCCGCCCACTGCCAATTTACCCAATAGCAATTCAACAACCTGGGTTGCCAGTTGGTGGAAAACACGGTGTATTGCAGCCAAAGAAGCAAGTAAACAAACTAGGTCAGTGATCGCAGATTCTACCTGACCTAAAAAAACTCGGAATCCATCTAAAAATCTCTATGAATGGTAGGGGAGTAACGGTACATGTATTCATCCCGAACCGTTCGGTATGGACGTCACAATTCGCTTCATGCAGTCAGACAACGAATACAGTAAGTCACAGGCGGTCCACACTCCAATCTAGAAGGGGGTGCGCAGTAATGTAATGTTGTTTGCTAGGGGTGGGAATCTTCAGTCACCTCACGATCCGATTCCGATTCTGGGAGTCCCAATCTGATTCCAAAACGATTCTCGATCTACTTTATTTATTTATTTATTTTTTCCCTCTCTTATTAATTAATTAATTAGTTTACTGACTTAACCTTAAAATCCTTACATAAGTTATTATCATAAGGCCTACTTTTTAAAATAATTACAAATTGAAAAAATAACAATTGTATGTTAAGAATTTTAAACTAATAACTTCAGAACATACAAGCAAGTAGCAAATAATAAAGAGGAGCAACGAAACATATTACAAGCAATAAACAAAGAGTGCTTTCAGTATTTAAGGTTATCTGAACGTTTTCTTTCTCACGTTTACTGTCGTTTGATTGTTACATCAGCGGGAGATCTAATAAGTTGCATTCACGCACGGATCTCTTTTGAAATATAAGTATAAATATAATTTTAATTTTGCATCATAAAACGCAAGTACATTAAACCACTTACACGCGAGCAGTCTTCACAAACAAAGCATCAGCAAAATTGAAAGCAGCCTTCTGTAAGTGCATTTCATATTTTAAATATATGTCTACTGCATTCCAAACAACATAAATGATGCCTTCATAGAGCATTTGTAAGGGAAATACAGGTTGGCGAGGCCGTGCAAAGCAACATCAAACAAAGTGCGCGTCTCTCACAGCGCATCATGTGCAATGAAGCCCGTGAATGTCATTGTAATTCGTTTCAACCTTTCCGAACTTTATGAAAGATTATTTTACAGAAAGTTCGAGTGGTTTATGTTTGTGAGGAATTGGAAGCAAGCAGAATCCAGGTGTTTCTAAAGCACACTCGGCGTCATCGCGCATCTGGTTAAAAACTATAAGCTCAGAATCGATTCTGAAATTCTCAGAATCGATCCAGAATCGTTGGAGAGAGAATCGCGATGGATCGATTATCAGAAGAAGAACAGACGATCTATGCATAGATATGTTTACGTGAAATCACTCAACCAGTGTTTCAACTGCGGAAAGACATCAATAAAACAGCTTGAGAATAATAACTCATGTAGCATTACATTTACCTCAGGCAAGTCATTTAGTGTCCACAGCATGTTAGTTCACTAGAGAAATGAACTCTAGAGGGAGCATTTCACTATATATATGCACTATATTAGCTTATATGTAAATTTATTATATTTACTTTACCTGTTAGTAATGTCTTAATAATTTAATATGTTTAAATAAATTTGTCATGAAAACAAGTTATGACAGCAACTGTGTAAATGATTATATCAAAAAATGAACTGGAGTAATAATTTTATAATTATGTTTAGAAGTTAATATGTGCAATTTACATGTTTTTTTTTTTTAAGTGTTGATTAAAAAATAAATAGCTACTGAATTTAATAGTTTGGGCTCTGTTGTTAATTGTAACCTTTAATATTATAGTAATGTATATACTGTATCTCACAAAAGTGAGTACACCCCTCACATTTCAGCAACCATTCTAGTATATCTTCAACAATACTGTAGAAATGAAAATTGTATATACCTTAGAGTAGTCGATGTGCAGGTTGTATAGCAGTAAAGATTTACTGTCCTCTAAAAATAACTCAACATACAGCCATTAATGTCTAAATAACTGGCAACAAAACTGAGTACACCATAAGTGAACATGTCAAAACTGTGACTAAAGTGTCAATATTTTGTGTGAGCACCATTGTTATCTAGCACTGCCTTAATCCTCCTGGGCATGGAATTCACCAGAGCTGCACAGGTTGTTGCTGGGATCCTCTTTCACTCCTCCATTATGACATCACGGAGCTGCTGGATGTTAGACACATGGCGCTTCTCCACCTTCCGCTTGAGGATGCCCCACAGGTGCTCAATAGGGTTCAGGTCTGGAGACATACTTGGCCACTCCATCACCTTCACCTTCAGCTTCCTCAGCAAGGCAGTTTTCATCTTGGCGGTGTGTTTGGGGTCATTATCATGCTGTTCAGCCCAGTTTCTGAAGGGAGGGCATCATGTTCTGCTTCAAAATGTCACAGTACATGTTGGAATCCATGTTCCCCTCAATGACTTCAAGACAGTTTTCTTGGTACTCCTCACCAGGGCGTCGCCACACATGCTGGACACCATCTGAGTCAAACAAGTTTATCTTGGTCTCATCAGACCACAGGACATGGTTCCAGTAATTCATGCTCTTGGACAGGTTGTCTTCAGCGAACTGTTTGCGGGCTTTCTTGTGAGCCAGCTTCAGAAGAGGCTTTTTTCTGGAATGACGGCCACTGCGCTGTAACTGGGTGTTACCGATCTTTTTATAGCCTAGGCCATCTTTGTGGAGAGCAACAATTCTAATTCTCAAATCTTTGCCATGAGGTGCCATGTTGAACATTCAGTGGTCAGTATTAGAGAATTGTACTCAAAGCACCAAATTTTAACTGCTCTAATACAAGATACGCAAATATGTATGGTCCTATCAAGCTGACAAAAACATGAACATGATGAATAGGACATGTGGCTTTGCATGGTTAAAAGATGTAGAGCTGTTATCACTTAGGGTGTACTTACTTTTGTTGCCAGCTATTTAGACAATAATGGCTGTATTTTAAGTTATTTTCAGAGGACAGTAAATCTATACTGTGATACAAGCAGCACACTGACTACTCTAAAATATATACAAGTTTCATTTCTATAGTATTGTCCCTTGAGAAGATATACTAAAATAGTTACTGAAATGTGAGGGGTGTACTCACTTTTGTGAGATACTGTAAGTATGTATGAGATTTATTTATTTTTTTAAATCCTTTAGAAAATGTTCATTATAATTGAATTTATTTAAAGATAGAGACACTCCAGAGACCACAGTTTAATTAAAAAAAGAAAGAAGCAATTTTATGTTTAGTTTTCTCCACCCTGCTGTACTGAACCGTGACTTCAGTACCGAGGTGCGTACCGAACTGTCATATTTGTATACCGTTGCACATCGCCTTCCACTGTCAACTGTACTCGCTCCTGTTGCGTGTCCTCAATCTAGCAACCTGCATGAGCGTCGAGTCTGAGGAGGAAGGGCGGGGGAAACGACTCTCTCCAATAGTTTGATTTAGGACTGCAGTATCCATTTCAACCACTAGCTGTCAACATTACATACTGCACCTGTAAATTAGCATTTTAATAAAGGTGCTTTTCTTTATCCATTCTCAAATCAAGTTCAAAATGCCATTTGAGTTTTTTTTTTGTTTTTTTTTTGTTTTTTTTTAATTTTCAAATTAATAAAATTGTAATTGATTCCATTATTTAGTCTTCCACACATTTGACCCCAACATAAAAATCACAAGAAAATTATAATAAAAATGTATTTAAAAATTTATATAAAATTGTATATTGCATAACAGAAATGAAGCAATTTTAGGACTTTTTTTGTGACAGTAACCGTTTCCATCCACCTATTTTTATGCGCACTTTAGGTTATCACATAAAAAAACGCTGGATGGAAAATCCAAAGATGCACATAAATTCTAAAAATATGCATAAAAAAAACTTTCAATTGAGAGAATTTTTTTTTTTTTAAATCTGATTAGAAGACATGCGCACAAACTATGATAGAAACACATTTACTGAATAAATCCCTTGATGTGCAACAATAAACTGAATAACTGGACTAACCAGCAGACCAATTGCATAACAGCATCTCAAATGTTGGTTTGGTTATTCTGAAATACCTGAGCCAAATTCTGTCATCAGAATGTTTTGGTTTAATTCCCTCACCGAAGCGTCTCACATGATTGCGTTATCAAACACCAGCATATCCTGACAGTGTTTGTGTTTTGTCTGCACTTAGAGATGCGCTCTGGAAAATAGAGCCACAGTTTCTTCCCTAATTGCTGCAACTTAAATTTTTATTACTGATATTTTGCATCAATATTCCAGGAAGTGTCAATTTTGTTCTCTTAAACACATTGGATGGAAACGCTGATGTATTCACAAATGTTTTATGCGATATTCCAATTTTGTGCACAAGTTAAATTCACAACTTTGGATAAAAACATAGCTAATGTGACATTATTATTTTCATTAAGACACTTAAAACAGCCAGATGTTTTACTTCGGTTACTCTAATTATCTCTAATGGTGATTCTCATTAGAATTTTATAATTGTTAGTTAGGTTAGACACCATATTGAATTTTACGTGGATGTGAGGCTTACAGTCTTTATAAGGGCATGCACTGTATAACAGTATAATATTTTTCAAAACTCACAACTTTCCTATAGATTTTTGGAAAGATGTTTCGTCAGCTGAACAATTGTCATGTTATTAATCTCTAAATTACAATCAATTGAACAAACTGTATTTCTGTCCCTCATAGCCTTGTTTTCATTCCTGTCAAATATTAACTAAGGCACTACCCCGACTAAGGTCTATATAGTAATTTTTTGCTCATTGCTGAAACTATGTTTTTACATATTATTGCTTTTTATAGGTGTTACATTATATGAGTGCACAGCATTGTACTGGCTAGTTTTCTTTCACTTTCTGATTGGAAATCACACATTAAGCTGAAAATGTCATATCTTTCAAAAGGTTTGGGCTAAACGAGCGCTTGTCTGTGTTTTTCAGGGGCTGTGAAGTATCTGGAGTGCTCGGCGCTCACACAGCGCGGCCTGAAGACGGTGTTCGACGAGGCCATCCGGGCCGTACTCTGCCCTCCTCCTGTCAAGAAGAGGGGGAGGAAATGCTCCTTGCTCTAGAGCCATCCGGAAAGATTGCTGCGATCCAAACTGTATTTCTAAGGGGGAGAAGTTAGAAATGAGACCATGCTTTCATTTCTCACTTCCTCCATTGTAATTACCAGTACAACTTTATACCTTCACAAAACTTTTATCAATAGATGTAGAGAAATATTTATCCCCTACCCGTGTCCCTTAGACAAACACATGCTATTGGACGACCTGCGGCCTTTGACTAATGGATATTAACTTTTAGACGGTTAATGGTATCCTGAAGTTGAGAACCCATAATGTTTGTTTACAGTCTTTTTTTTTTTGAAAGAAATGAAGATCTTGCCAAATAGCACTACATTAGGATGGGGCGGCACGGCATACACCACGTTTGTTGATTTTTACCCCTTAAAGGGCCGTACCCGTTTGGCAAACCAGAGCTAACCGTTGGCTACTGTGAAGCCAGGGAGATTGGAAGAGTTATCGGTGAAGTCCGCTTATCTCACGCTTGTTTCTCAAACATGAGGATCAGTTAATGGAAGGACGAGGCGTCCCAACAGATTTTTATATTTCTTCATTATGGGGTTATGTGCACACTATTTGCCATTTGGGGGGGGATACTGTAATTTAAGGCCACTTCTGAATTTTAGAAAACATGTTTTGCATATATGAAATGAAGCCTGTTTTTAGGACCATTTTCATCACAATTAAATCTCCCTAACTACAATATAATTTTAAAACTAATTTTACTTAAAGTACATCAGATATTACTAGTGGTTCATAAATAATTTAAATAATATATTTTTCTATTAAAGTAATAAGTGAGCATTTTTATACGAAGACTTTGATTGGGGAAAATAGGCTTAATTGTAACTACAATATCACAATGGAAAAAATATACAGTGATCCTAAAAACAGGCTTCATTTTAATAACCCAAAGTATAATTTCCACATTTTCTTTCTTTTGGGGTGAAACATGGCCAGGGAATTTCGCTGGAGGTCTGAAATATCTAATGAATCACACAGGACATTTAGTATAATCTAAATATAGCTTTATATGGACACCTTGATGCTCTTTGGGCATTTATAATTCACCCTCTACAGCCATATATCTATTTTTTGGTAAATTTTTAGAAATTTTTTCTTTTGACACTTTTTATATTTGCTAATGTTACATAAAGCAACAGACTACTGTCAGATCATACACTACAGGAAGTAGTTCATGTGAAGTCCGTCTTCTCTTGATGCGGTTTATTCCCATTTTAGTTGATCATATTTTTAACACTTTACTTCTTACTGTACTAATTACATGTAACTGTCGAACTGTTTGTCTTCAGAACACTTGTCTTATTGATTTAAACAGCACATTGTGGTATTTGAACAGTTCTGCACACCTACTTGAATGGTCCTGTGGCACAAGTACAGAGTGTGCGTTATTTGCGATCACCCTATCGAGCGATTTCTATCTGCACAGTTATAGCCAGATTGTAACCCTGTTTTTAGGGGTATTGATGATGTCACTTGTTTTACAGAGATGATAAAATGCAATAAATTTAGATCAAACCCTAGAAAGTTGTTTTGTTTTAATTGTAGATTGGATATTAAAAGGTTTTATGGTTAACATGCACAACCTGATTTAAGTGAGTAATGGGACACTGCTGAATGAAACCACATATTCAATTTTTAAAAAGGTTTGATTTTTATAGATTTTTATTAGATGGTGCAGGACCCCCAGAAGTACGCAAATTGTTTTTGAGCCAATCACCTGTACCGTAAATGCCATGTGACTGACGGCACCACAAGAACACAAGCTGCACCTGAAATCACATACTCTCGAGTTAGTACTTTTGTATAAGTACTTTGCAACTGCTAAAAAGGAATGTTCTATATAGTATGAATGTAATCCGGACCATAGACTGTTTAAAAAAAAAAAAAAAAAAGATGGACAACACACCTTCACTCTCTTCCATTGTGGAAAAGAAAAGCTGCTGTGGTGAGAAATCGAGTACCCTGAAATTCCTGAAAATCACATTATATATAGTTTAAGTAATCAATAAGGTGAAAGAGGCTGTGCTGTATCGTGAATAAGTCACTGGCCTCGAGTACCTTATTGCTTTTATAAAACGGTTACCACACAATACAAATATTAAAGCCAAAAATATGTATCAATGCAACTTTCATGAAGTAAACTTTCATTAAAAACCTTCCTTCCGCCGGGAAAAAAAACAGTCCCCGACCGTGAACAGCAACAGAAGTTACATTATTACGCCATTAGATGGTGGCAAAGACTGTCTTTATGAGTGTGTCAGTCAGTAGCGAAGACTTTTAAATTGAAAAGACTGATTTGTTGTGAAAGACGCAAATGACAAATGCTTTGACTAGCACTGTCAGTCACGGGAAATCCCCTTAACTGTTAAAAGGACAAGATAATACATTGGGCATTTAAACAGATTTTTTGTTATGAACATAGGACTGAACTGAAGGAAAATGCTAAATCTGAATGCAGGTAATAAACTCGCTCACTTGATCTCTTTCTCACAACACTCTTCTACATAATACAGTAAGCTTCAATGAACAATATCAATTGAGAACATACAGTTTACGTTGCTAAGGGTGTTGTGTAGTGATACACAGAACCGTTGGGTGAAGCGTCATTGCAGTGTTTTATCATGAATTAAAACACAGCTATTGACCAATCAGAATTAAGGGCAGGAACTAACATTGTTCATATACTAGTATATAACTGAAGCTATAGGTTGTGAAATCAAGCATTTCTTATCCTGTTTTTTTTTTTTTTTAATCAGCTTATGTACTAGCATCGCATATATCTACCCAATTAGCCTCTTAGCTTAGCTTATATTATATTAGGTATGTTTTTTTGCTTCCAAAATAGTTCCCAATTACGTTTCAAATCAATGATGTTTGTGTGTACTTGGCATAACAATTTATTAAAAATGTATAATAGTAATATTATACACTATACCACATTGTTATTATTGTGTAAAATTAAATTACTTTTACAGAACATAGTATGTTGCAACAATTTTTTAGGCATGGTTGTGTTTCCAGTTCCAGAGTCTGCGCAGTAGTGAGTGTGAAGTTGAGCCGCAGTATCAAGGTCCCGCTCAAACTCCAACAGAATTGGATGTACAGTTTACTGCAGAACAACTCATTATGTCAGTGTGAAATAAACAGTTATGGAAATGTAGGAATTAAAGTTAAAGCTCCAACCTCCTCCTGAAAATCCCAAAAACACTTTAACTTAAATCAGAGTGATAAAAAAAACACCTAAAATGACAGTTACTATATTTGGGAAAAAAAATTATTTGAAGTGTAATTTGATTGTTTAGTTTGTCTCACGTCCCATTAGATTACATGGAGAAGGCGAGGTTTATGACCTATACTGGGACCAACCACCTGAGGGCACTCGACGCACCAGAGTCAGCTGTGTCGCTTCACTGCCCTTCACAAATCCTCTCCCGTGGCCTCATGGGATAGTGAAGTGTCCATTGTATGCACACTTCAGAATCTCACCAGAAGAAGTAGGTGATCCTAGTACTTTTCGCCTATGCTTTTATGAGTACTATGAATTCACACATAGTTCTTTTGTCACATAGTGTTTTTCGCCTACTATATAGTAGGGAAGTGTGCGATTTTGGATGCAGCCACAGTCTCACTAGTGATTGTCCTGTGCTGTGATGCCAAAGACAGAGAAAAAATATCCATTTGACAATGATTTTAACCTTTTATTAAATATACTGTGCACCATCAATTCTGCTGTTTGTAACCAAAATAATATGGCAATAAATACATTACAGTTTATTGAATTCTATTCAATTCTGTACAATCAAAGGCAAGTGAGTGCAGCTGTTAGTTGATGTTTCCGTCCACGTATCGTAATAATGTCCCTGATGTTGTCTGTATGCTACAAACAGATACAAAACAATAATCTTTTAGACATCAGACATCAGATTTCAACTCAAATCTACTGATTTATACAGCAGTCTTACCATTCTACCAACTCTGCTCCAACTATATCATGAATGTGATACTTCATCTGGAATTTAACCTGTGAAGTTGTGCGGCGTTCCTCGAGTTCAGTCTTCAGGATTTCACCGTATTTGGATTTCTTCACCATGCCAAGAACAGCTTTGCGCCCTGTTAGAAAATTGTGATCAGGTATAATCCAGTAGAAGTTGTTAAAGCGCCGTAAACACACCTACCCTTAATGAAGTACTTAATGAATTTGCCAGAGTTTGGGATTGAAAGCCACCAGCTGCCCGCGTCCCTCACAGTGAGGACGCCTGATTTCACCAGCTGCCTGCAAGTCAGAAAACATCTTTAGATAAAGTGCCCGAGACAATGAACAACACACCGGCATTTGTGTCCTTGCCCTTACGTGATCTCAGAGTCTGTAAAGAGGAACTCTTTCAGCATCTTTTCTTTGTTGAAGCTCAAATCGGAGCAGCCGGGAATTAGTTTAGCCAGGAATTTCTCCACAGTTACCAGCGTTTCTCGACCGGCTTCCCCCTGCAGGACTTTGGCTCTGTAGTCTTCAGCGAACACCAAAGCGAAGGCCTCAGAGTCGAAGCCCAGCTGGAACATCAACAGCTCGCCATTCGCCCTCAACTCATTCTGAACAGGAAAAGATGAAACGCAGAGACATAAACACAGTTAAGACCTGAGAACAATTAAGAACTGAGCGACTAGCAGTTAGCCAAGCGGTAATCAGTCTTACTTTTCGGATTCAAATTAGCCCAATATAACTGTTTAAGTAACTAAGTTATGACCAGTCTTTAAAGAAAATATATAAGACTAGTCTATGCAGTTTATGCAACTGGTCACAGAAGTTATGAAATCACGTTTCCGCCACTTTTTTTTCTTTTTTTACACAAGGTAGCACAAGCTGATCTTACCACCTGCTTGTCCACTGAGGTTTTGTCGCTGTGTAAACTGTACAGCTGGTGTTTTAAGGCCACTGGAGGGAGACTGTCGTTGAAGAGTTTGCGTGAAAACAGTGTCATGAGGTGCTGCAAACTGGAGCGGATATCAGCTGCTCCATCTGCTGAACAAACATCACACTGCATCTTTATTTCCCTGCTTGGATGAGATTCACCCATTTGTGTATGGAGCTCATTTAACTCCAGTGTAGTGACAAATTGGCCCCCCCCGAAATTGGGTCTCCATTAGGGCCCCACACGATCCCATTGGTTCAAATTAGGTACTCTCTATAGCGCCTGTTTACAATTCCTACAAAATCATGCTAGGATAAATACTGTTTCAACTACATTATAATTAGGACTGGGACAATACATCGATTTTCAATTCGCGATACAATGAATTTGGATCAATCCTTGATATTTTCTTTCTTGAATTGATTCTGAGCTTAGTTTTAACAGCAGATGGCGCTCTGGGCGATCGTGTGTTCGGCTGAATCCTGTAAGTGGTTAAATACACTTGCACCTCGGCTCAGAATGCCTTTATGACGTGAGATTAATGTAAACACAGCCCACTGTGAACACCCTTGTAATTCGCTATAACATCTTCAAACTTTATGAATGATTATTTTAGGTTTAAGTGGTGTGTTTAAAGGAACTGGAAGCAGTCAGAGTACAGGTGTTTCTAAAGCACGTAGCGCCATTTGCTGTTAAAAACTAAGCTCAGAATCGATTCGAGAGAGAATCGCGATACATTGGAAAATATCAGAATCGATCCAGATTATTTGTATCGAGAATCAATGTATTGTCCCAGCCCTAATTATAATGACCATTTATGTCTGTATTAGTTAGCTTATGTACTAGCATAGAGCATACTGATACCCAATTAGCCTAATAGCTTAGTTTATACACATTTGCATTTACTTTACACGTATTCATAATCATCTTTAATATAATTGTGTTAAATTAAGTGTCAAATGTCCAAATAATTCAGTTATAAATGAAACAAATTAATGACGTTCAATTATTCACTATTTTAAGAAATTATGTTCAGTTGGTTTTGTTATGCACTAAATAGTTTTCTTACGCAATACACATTATATAGTAAGCTATACGTGTATTTTAAATTAATATCATTTGTATAAGATGTCAGTTTGGGGAGACACAATTTCGAGGGAGGACCCGATTTGTCATGACATCGGCAGAAATGCATTGTACACAGTGGACTCCTGGTTTCATAGATAAGATTTAAATTTTAGTCTGGGACAGGATTTATGTTTTAACTGAAAGTAACTTGTATTGGCATATCTTAAAATATGTTAGTGCCATTGTTTTGTCTGAAGATGCACACCAGTAATGTTTTTTTCTAAGGCATGTTTTAAAAGCTACTTAAATGTCCTAATTGACCTAATCCTGGCTTAATCTAAACCCTGTCTGTGAAACCAGGCCAAAGTATAGCATTTAAGTCTGTAATAGCATGTGTATCATACCATTTACATACTTTAAGATGCTTGCAAAGCCATTAAATTAATCACTGTTGACAGAGTCATATGCGTTCATACATTATATTTGAATTTTACTTAAAGTTAGCATGAAACAGAAGTTGCGATAGTCTTTTCTTCCCTATTGCAGGGCTCAATGCTAAGGATTTTTTCTACTGGCCCAGTCAGGCTAGTGGTTCACATTTCTACTTGCCCTGCCAAAATTTTGAGATGGTCCTCACTGCAGAACATGAGATCCAGGGGGCGGGGTTGGATCTAGATCCAACTCCTCCCACTTTACATATCCCTAAACCTACCCGTCTCCGTTCCCTGGGTCTCGTGTTCTGCAGTGAGGGGCTACAGAAAATTTTCACTGGCCCCACAAAAAAAAAAAAAAAAAGAGAGAGAAGAAAGTAAAAGAAAAGAAAATGGGCCTATAAAATAAGCCTAGTTATTATTTTCATTGTTTTTGAAACATGTAACCTGAATAAATAAGGTTATGACACCAAAAGCTACTAGATTAACTAAATAATCAAATTACAAGTTGGCCTAATAGCACAAATAAATACAACAGAATAAACATAAATGTGCTTTTCAGGTTTTTATGTAGGCTTAAACAGGAGATTTTCAGGTACATAAATTGTAATCTAATGTATAACTATAGATTAAACTAAAGTTAATCAGTCAAGAGCAGTTACAGATGCACAAATGATGTTTTGAAATGTTGAAAATATAAAACGTAAAATACTGTTATTTGAAATTATTTATAAAATGAAAAGATACTTTAAATGTGAAATTAAACCCGCCAGTAGGTGGCAGCAAGTCACTGTTAATGAGCGAGTCATTGAGATTCAACCGATTCATTCAAACGGCTGATTCATTCAGGAAGATTTGCTCAGAGACGCAAAACGATTCTGTGGACTTTGTTTGGAACTATTTTCGTTGGCGAAATAGACCGAAACAAGCGATTTGGTGTCTAAAATGTAAGTCACTTAATATAAACTGCTTGTTTATTAAACTGTACATTGTATAAAATCAATATCACATTTGTAATCATGCTTATTTCTGGATAAAATGGCGCTCTTCATGTAGGCTAATATTGGTTAACTATATTAAATTATATAAATATAAAAGACATACCGGGGCATTTTTTGCCCCTTATCTTGAATTCTGGGGTCATTCTAAATGCATTTTAATAGACTAAATCACGCAGCGAAGCTCTAAATATGCACGCGCACTTTTAGACTGCGTCACATAGTGTATGTGTGGACAATGGGTCTGTTTTTGTAAAGTGAGGGACATACTTGATAATGTCAGACAGTTAAATCAACAATTATTATCAACAAGTGACAGTTCCTTCAAATGTCCCGAGCGTCGTTCACACTGTCGCCTGCTATTGTGATGTTTATCTGAGTGAAACGGCTTACTCGAACAAGAACAAATGTAGGGCGGGGCTTGATTTTGTCAGTTGGGAATTGATTGGATGGTTGTGGTTTGCTATTGGTCGATGTCATGTGAGTGACAGGTTACCCATCACACTCAAATTTTCACAATAACAGTTTGAGATTAAACAATAGCGGAGTGATACAGTGTACATAATAAGCGAGTAATAACGTGAAATTGACTGTATTAATTCATATTTATATCTGGAGCCAAACAGAAGTAACATTTTAAAGAGGACAGACATTAAATGAAACATTACTTTATTTAATGTTAAGAGTGTATTTGGTCTGCATGAGGGTAAATGACAGATCCTCGCGAGTCTTACCGTGAGTGTCTCCGGTAACAGCGTCAGCTGCGCATCTGCGTCTCTTCGTCAAGCAGAAGGTGTCTGCGATCAGCGCTCGCTTTCTGCTCATTTCTGACCGCTGGTTACAGAGAGCATGGATCTGTTTTTCCTCATTTAGCGGGTGTGCTAGCTGAGAATATCGCAACACTGTTTATATATGTGACATTCCCCTGCTGTAGTGACACAGATCGAAACACAGGTTTGTTCTCAAAAATACATTTGAAAAAATTCTACTATTGTAACTCTTGAGTTTACATGATCGTTCCATAGACAGTTCATCAAACACAACAGCTGACTGTGACTCTTCTTATTCGTTGATTTTAAGATGAATGAATCGAGCGTGCCTGCTGCCCTCTAGTGGACTGTATGAGCCGATCAACCTAGTCTGAAACATGCTGTATCAGTGGACATTTCCTAGACATCTCATAAAAAGACGAAACTGTGGTAACTCTGTGTTTATATTGTTATTAATTGGTTGTTTCCATTCACTGGCGTTCAGACAGAACAGGGGAAATAGACAGATCATGATGAGGCTCGTAAAACATAATCCAAGTATTTATAGAACAGATCTGAACAGCTGCTGTGGTTGTGCCTGGTTTTAAACTTTTTGGCGTCTGAATGATCTGTACACATAGGCTACTATGCGATGATGACTCTCCCTCCAGCACTGAACATTTTGCATGTTTCCTCAATTAAACACACCTGATTCAGGTCATCAGCTCATCATAGCAACTCCAAGACCTGAAATGGGTGTGTCAGACAAAAGAGACATGCAAAATGTGCACTGTTGGGGGGCCTCCAAGAACGTGGTTGGGAACCACCGGCATAGACAATAGACAAAGATATCAGTTTATCCACATGAAGATCAATTAAAGAGGACCTATAATGCCCCTTTTACAAGATGTCATATAAGTCACTGGTGTTCTCAGAATGTGTCTTTGAAATTTCAATGCTAATTTTGCGATTTGATGCATGTAATTGCAGTTTGTTTGACAAGCACAGAGATGAACTCTCTAACAAACTTGGAAAGGGGAACATACAAAATCACTGGATAAAAGAAAATCTGGCAGAGTATGCAGAGAGCTTTCCACAACTATCAATTGTCCTGGAGGCTAACATCCATCAATGTGTTTATGGACCGAAAGGGTTTGAGAACCATGTGGGATCTCAATGGCCGATATTCTGTCCAGAAGGCCAGGCCAGATGATTTTAGTCAGAGTCAGGGGGATTCAATCCAGAAGGCATGCAGCTCTGTCAGCTGGTGGCTAAATACACCTGTTACCCGTATCACCATTCTTCAGATGAAAAGATTTAGGAAGTTTATTCATGCAAGAAGAATCAAGCAAGTTGTCTCAATCACAAACCACATTAACACAACATTAATTCAGTGTTTTCAAATTATTACCATTTCAACACATGACGATTTTCATGATAAAAAAAGTTAATCAGAATGTTATGACTTATATTTGTTACACAGATGTCAAGCTCTTCCATCAGTGACCCTTTATGACTGGACGACACTCACTTATTAGAGGTGATCAAAGTCCACAGCTTCCACAGTCTCATCCACACAATTATCAAACACGTCCTCATCCACGGCCATAAGTCATGTTTCCTCTGCACAACCGTCTCTGAGTGACTTCACAGTGAGTAATATTTGCATACAAATGTATTACACATAAATTATTATAGCTGGAGTGAAATGTAATATTATGAAATTATGTTTTTTGTTTCAGGTCGAGTTGGAGGGTTGGGTGCGTCTGTGGGAAAATCCTAATGGCATCCCACCAGCTGACCTCTCCTGGGTGAAGGATGATGCAGGGCGAGGACTCTTGAGCCCCATTCAGGTGTACTGTGACAACACTGATGTACTGAAGAGGCAGCGAGTGATAAAATCAGACCGGATGTGGTTTTACCCTTATGTGGAGTCACATCTTTGTGTGGCGGCCCGTTGGGTTATGGAAATACTCACTGAAGCGTCCTTGAGGTGAAGAATGGTCAAGGAAAGGCTGTGTACCAAGCCACTGAACATTGTTGTAAACCTAACATGCTTTGAATTAGTTATTAGCCACTGTCGACATAGTAATTATCACACTTTACAGGCATGGTGTGGACAAAAATGTGGTGCGGCTTCTGCGGGATTGGACTGAAGGGAACACCATGGAGAAGGTGTTCAGGGGAATCACTTTGAGGAGCATCTCCAGAGGAAAGACCTGGCTGTACAACACTTGGGGGGGATTGTGTCGGCCTTAGGACACATGTTGAAGGCTCCACCTCCTCCAAGAGAGCTGCCCTTTTCTGACATTTCACTGGATCCATCGTTTTGATGCAGATGTTCGCACTGATATCCATTTAAAGTATGCTGTGTTCAAGTCTGCCATAGCACAATTCAAAGTTAACTTTTAAAAGAAATGTTTCAACAATGTTCCTAACTGAAGTTCACAATAAGTTCACTTCTGTGCATCCACTACTGTGGTTTAACATGTTCATAACTGCTGCACAATGTATTGTCCACTCCTTTTGAGGTAGACATAATTTTCTCAGGACAAAAACTCTTCTTTTTGTACTTTTTGTCTCTCTGAGTTGGTTGCTTGCAAAGTTTACAAAATGTGTTTTACACGTGATAACTCGAACATGAGAATAATTATGTTTTCTTTCGTACAGTGTTGCTCTGGACCAGACAGAAGGGGTGTCAGTTTGGCTAGTGAGCCCAACACTCATTGAGTGATTACACACCATGAACAGAGACATGCTCTGTGGTCGAGTCGTGTCTCCTCCTGTTTGGAGAAACTCCCCATCGCAATCATCGATTGACAAATTCAGATTCAAGTACTTTTATTGGCATGGTAATATGGCTTTACATTGCCAAAGCACTGACAGCGCTCTGATCCAATGGCGTTGAGCATTATCAAATTTACAGGCAACAATGGGAAGCTAATCCAGCAGTGACAGCCAACCGATGGGCCTGACGGACATAGGCCCGCCTACTATGATGAACAGGCCCCACCCAGGTATTATACAAATTTTATTTATTAAAGTATTGTTGTTTCATTGATTTTAATATAATTACAAACATGATTATAACATCTTAAATCCTAAAGGAAATAAAATGTGTTTTTAAATGATGCTTGATAAGTTTGATTGACATCTGTGTTTGGTAATTAGCGGTTATCCTGTCTGTCATTTCGTGCCTGTGAGTTTGTGTGTGTGTGTTCACTCATCCCGTTGTACAGTTATGTGTTAGCCAGCAGCAATGTTTAAACAAAATTCTATAATAAATTACTTTTAAAAAACTCGCATTGACCCGGGAGAGTACCCCTCCTTCAGCAGTGGTGTTCTGAAATGAGGAGAAAACAATGTCCTCACAGTTTTCTTTTTTAATAAATCAAATGTAAATTAATTCCCGTTACTCTCAACATTGTCACATCAAAGTACCGCAAGAGCGAATCAAAAGCATAAGAGTCGTATGCTCTCCAATCGCTCTTGCTGTACTTTGAAGTCATATGCCGATCGATCTGCGCAGCACCGATGCATCTCGAACAAGCCTAATGACTCATTTCTGTTGACTGCAAGCTGATGTGATTTGTGTCAATTTTCTTGTAGTCTCAATGAATACGGTACAGTTGAACCACTGGCAGTTGGAGTGTGTGAATCCTCTTGTGTTTGTGCTAACTTGTCTAACTTGACTTAAGCATCTAACTGTTCAGAGATGTAAGCTTATCAGGGGTGAAACAAGTGACAAATGTGTGAACTTGGGTTAAAAAAAAAGTTTAATATCAGATGTAATATAAAATCTTTATTTACTGCATAGTAAATAAAAAGTTGCAAATACATAAGGAAAATAAAGCTTTTCTATAATAAAAAAAATTCAAGTAAATGTCAAGTTCAAGTCTCAAATAAACAATTGTTAGGCAACAAAAGTGGTTTACCAGAGTAACAATGTAACATCACTTTCATAGCATAAGCACAACACCTGTTTTGACAAATTCATACTTTGACCTAAAACAGCATGAAGCTCAAACCCTAGGTTCAGTTCATGTCCTAAGGGAAATGCTTGGACTGATGAAATGTATACCTTGAATGCAATGTAATTAGCATTAGATATAAACATTTGCCAAATCCAACAATGCAGTAAAACTCCTTCAATATCAGCTGAAATGATCTCACATACTTAGAATTCAGGAAAACTATGTACATAGTTGATCTGATTACAAAAAAAATGAGACAAAAACAGAAGTTGAGCACAGATGTGAGATCCTTATCCTCGGGTAATTTTCCTGTTTTCTGTGGCACTGTAATAAATAAAACTGTAATAAATATCACAAAAAAAGTCACTAGAAGATTAAAAACTTGAGCATAATTCTGGCGTACATATGGCATGTTATTTCTGCTTTGGACAGCGTCTTCCATTAGACAGTTTCTTTGATTCCTGTAATAAGAGGGAAATTGTTATGAGAACACAATTTGCTTGCAATTCATGACAACATTTTGAGCAAATCCTGATGTAGGCCAAAATATAAAAGATAAGCGTGTAGTCTCAAACTACTTATAGGTATACTACAATTAACCTTAAATATAAATATACAGTATAATTAATCACATTTACATACTTTATGACTCAAAATTCATATAGTTTTTGTACTAAGCATCTTTTTTGAGTATCTCTGTTGAAACTGACCAAACTACAGCAAGAAAACATTGTTTTCTGCAACACATTTTTGCAGTGTTGCCACAAATGAACCACTGCTGTGGCATCAGAATGTAGTTATGAGATGCAGTTTTTCACCCTTCTGCAGTACTTCCGCCTACGTCACTCGTGGCCTTTCTAACGTGATTACATAATGTGGCGCATCGCAGAGCAGTGTAAGATGAGCATTTGTGGTTAAAAAGTATATAAATTTTTTTTTTTTTTTTTAGGAAATGGCCAATTGTTTCACTAGATAAGACCCTTATTCCTCGTCTGGGATCTTGTAGAGTGATCTGAAGCTGCAATGAAATTGCAATTTGGACCTTCAACCCGTTGGTAGCCGCTGAAGTAGAGTCTATGGAGAAAAATCTGGAATGTTTTCCTCAAAAACCATAATTTCTTTTTGACTGAAGAAAGAAAGACATGAACATCTTGGATGACATGGGGGTGAGTAAATTATCAAGAAATCTCACGGCAGACGCACATCGTCTGACATTAAAAGGAATGTTGTCTTATGTGCATACAGGTAGGTCCAGAAGGGTTATGAGATCTGCCTTTATAGAGAGCGCCGATCAAACTTCCCAAAGCAATTATCGGCCGATAGTGAATGGTAGCCAATCATCGGAGCACCCCTAGTTCATGCAATAGTTTTTGTTAAAAATGCATCAATGTTTTTTAATGCCTTTAAAAGAATACTATTGTTTTGGTATAGAAACTATTACAATATGACAACGTTTTGGTGAGTTCATAATGTATTAAATTTCCCACAATTTAAAAATCTCTATTAATTTAAGCTCCAGTAACTAAAAATTATTCTATTACAAAACTAAAATTATTACATTACAAATATTTTATTATATTAAGAATGTAATACTTATTACATTAAGTGCCATTATTACATGTGGCTGTGTTTTTACATTATGAGTCGCTACACAACACTTAAAGCACATTACTTTAGAAAACATCAGCAGATTTTTCTGCTGCACCTGCACTGTTAACCGCTTACCTCCATTGGATGCTTTTTGTTCATGTCCATTGCTGTTGTTTGTTGCTGGGAAATCCAAAGAGGAACACAAAATAAGATATAAACACAGAGAGCTACATTTATTCCTACAGTCTATGTACATCTACTGACAACATATAGTTTATATATTTAGCTACTAAAATGAGTTACAGAAAACACTGCTAACATTTATATTTTATACTGAGATAAATCTGAGGTGGAAATGCTTTTTCTTAGGGTGTCAGTTGCCACACTGTGCCACTCCGATAGATCCACCCCAGGTTTCTGATTATGTTCTTCCTCTGTGTCTTGTTTGGTTGCTCGTTTGCTCTGGTATATATTGCCCTGTGTTTCTGTCTTGACTTGCCAGTTGATTAGCATTAATGATAACAGCAGGTAAATTTGGATGCTGTCCCTTTAAGAGTGACTGCACCAATCCATAATACTCATACCTTGTCTTTCTCAACTGTAGCTTCACTTAAGACATAAATGGCTCTGTTCACTTAAAATGCATGGTCACTTTGACACATAGGTATGTGTATTTAACCGTTCAAGCCCAATTAGGCAGCAAAAAGCATTCGGTTCCGTCCTCTATGAGCAGTGGCTTCATGTCGCGCGTCTCTCAGACAGCGCTGGGAATTGGTCTCAGCGAGCGCGCGCATATATGCTGAAATGAGTTGTCTTTCGCTGTTAATTGCGTGTCAATGGTTTAAAAGCACTTGTTTTTAAACCGCAATGCTTAAAAATGGATGCAAACGATAAGCTTTCATGGCCGCACAGCACAGTAACTTCACGTGAGTGTAACCGCGATAGAGAACTGCGGTCAAGCCAGCCGCCACCGCGAAATGCACGGTCAATCTAGCCGCCGCTATATTTTGCGGTTCGCGCATACACTGGCTATTACGATAAGACCATCAGAGAACTGATCTGAAAACAACTAATCTTCTGTCAAAGCAATTTCACCTTCATTTATTCAGTCAGTCTGTCTGAATAAATGAAAATAACTAAATAAATACATATTTTACAGCCAAATTTCACCTGAAAATGATAGTACACCTCACAGCCTGTCACTATATGCAATGCTGAAATCCAAAATAAATGTCTGCCTAAATAATAATAATAATAATAATAAAACAGGCCTAAGTAAATAAATATAAATGAAAAAACCTCGGACCCTGTCACTGAATGATATACTGAATTCCAAAACAAAAGTCTCCCCGAGTAAATGGAAAAAGAGGCCTAAATAAATTAATATAAATAAAAATTTAACAGGCCAAAGTCACCTGTAAATGATAGTACACTGTCTACTGCTAAATTCCAAAATAAAAGCCCTCCAACACTCATATATATGATGTTTTGACCATACATTCTAAAACTTAAGAAAAGTCCTAGTTTCCACAGACCAATTTCACCTCAGATGTAGAGTACACCTTCTCATAGTGTCAACTGCATAGTTTCAGGACATTCTGATGTTGAATTCCAAAATAAGAGCCCCCCAAAACTTGTGTTTCAGCTGTTTTGACTATACATTCAGAAAATCATAAAAATAAAAGTCCTAGTTTCCACAAACCAAATTCACCTCAGATGGACAGTACACCTTCTCACGGTGTCAACTACACCATTTCAGGACATTCTGATGTTGTATTCCAAAATAAGAGCCCCCCAAAAGGCATGTTTAGGTTGTTTTGTCTATACATTCATAAAATAATAAAAATAAAAGTCCTAGTTTCCACAGACCAAATTCACCTCAGATGGAGGGTACACCTTCTCACGGTGTCAACTACACTGTTTCAGGACAATCTGATGTTGTATTCCAAAATAGGAACCCCCCAAAAGTCATATATACACTTTTTTGCCTATACATTCAGAAAATCGTAAAAAGAAAAGTCCTAGTTTCCACAGAACAATTTAATGTCAGATGGGGAGTACACCTTATCATAGTGTCAACTAAACCGTTACAGGACATTCTGATGTTGTATTCCAAAATAAGAGCCCCCCCTCAAACGCATGTCCAGGTTGTTTTGTCTATATATTCAGAAAATTATAAAAAGAAAAGTCCTAGTTTCTACGGACGAATTTTACCTCAGATGGAGAGTACACCCTCTCACAGTGTCAACTACACAGTTTCAGGATGATCTGATGCAGACTTTACTTTTTATCTGTTTCTGATTGTATAGACTAATTATCATGGGGGTCTTTATTTTGCAATACAACATCAGACTGTCCTGAATCTGTGCAGTTGACACTGTGAGAAGGTTTACTCTCCATCTGAGAAGCAATTGGTTTGTGGACATTTATTTTTATGATTTTCTGAATGTACAGACAAAACAGTGCATAGATTTGAAGTTTGGGGGGCTCTTATTTTGGAATACAACATCAGAATGTCCTGAACCGATCTAGTTGACAGTATGAGAAGGTTTACTCTCCACCTGAGATGCAACTGCTTTGTGGAAACTAGAACTTTTATTTTTATGATTTTCTGAATGTATAGACAAAACAGCATATATTTGAAGTTTGGGGGCTCTTATTTTGGAACATAACATCAGAATATCCTGAAACAGTGTAGTTGACACCGTGAGAAGGTTTACTCTCCATCTGAGGTGAATTTGGTCTGTGGAAACTAGCACTTTTATTTTTATGATTTTTTGAATGTACAGACAAAACAGTGCATAGATTTGAAGTTTAGGGGGCTTTTACTTTGGAATACAACATCAGAATATCCTGAAACAGTGTAGTTGACACCGTGAGAAGGTTTACTCTCCATCTGAGGTGAATTTGGTCATAACAAAAATGTATGGTCAAAACATCGCTGTAAAATATGTATTTATTTAGTTATTTTTATTTATTCAGACAGACTGACTGAATAAATGAATGTGAAATTGCTTTGACAGAAGATTACTTGTTTTCAGATCAGTTCTCTGACGGTCTTATCGTAATAGCCAGTGTATGCGCGAACCGCAAAATATAATGGCGGCTAGATTGACCGTGCATTTCGCGGTGGCGGCTGGCTTGACCGCAGTGATAGAGACGATAGTCCAAAATATACCGGTTGATAAATTTCTACCGGTTAATCGTGTCTACCAGTATATCGCCCAGGATGCCCACCCCTACGATGTACTAGAGCAGTGACAGGTAGCGTAACTCTGTGGTTGAATGTGTCCCTTTTCACACTTTGGTAGTACGTCGCCCTATCGCCCTAACGAAGAAAATTTCCCTAATACATGGAAAGAAAGATTGATTGTACTGCATCTTGGCTTGCTTATTTTGCACAAGAGCATGATCTATTTAAGTCCACGTCATACTAAAAAGAATCTATGCTTCTACCACGGGTCGAGAGCTGTAGTTCCAACCACACATCTTTGCGATGCTGTTTGCGAATGTTCGTTGGAACTATGGTTTTGGGAAACACCAAATCGCTGCATTATGTTATCTTGCAACCATAACTGGCTAACAATGCTTTTGGGAACCACACCCCAGAATGTTAATCATTAGTAGCAGAAAACATTCCCTGTCAAGATATAATCACTATGTATTTCAAGCAGCAATCTATCCCATTTGTGTCAGAGAATTTGGCCACTGTGCAGCCCATCAAAAACATTAGGGAATCCAGCAGTAGGACTATCCACTACAGGACCTCTAGAGATAAAACTGTTGAGTGAACACCCCATAACACTTATCTAAAGGGAAATCTGGATTCACTCCACTTGAGTCCTATCTGAAGCAGCTTACCTGGGAGAAGCTTTTTCTCTGTTCCATTAGCACCGTTTGCTACTCCATTTGTATTACTCGGTTGTGTCGGGGGCCTACAGATATAAACAAGTTAAATTTAAGACTTTTTAAGACCTTTTGATACCACTGTATATGAAATTTAAGACCAAACCTGTGATGGAAATACACATTATATATCTTAGCGCTGCATGATTCTGGATAAATTAAAAATCAAAAATGTTTTGGTTTCAAACAGAGATCACAATTTCCCACAATTCTGAACAGACTACTAAACAAAATAACATGCCATTTAGAGGTTCTGACAAAATGTTAATTGCTGCAGTCTATTTAAAATGTTTAATGAATTTTAATGAATTTAAAAAAAAAAATGCTTTGAATGAATAATTCAATGACTCACAAGTACTTCATTGTTTTATTACTGAAATCTGTTTTTTTAAGAATCTCTTGAATGAACGATTCAATGCAAAATACATTTTAAACAGTCTCTTGTCGGCACCTAGTGGCATAAAGATAACTTTTTTAAAAACGTGATTCACTCTATTTTGATCGCTAACTTAGACGTAAGTGTTTATATATCCGAACTATACACTTTTTCCCCAGTTCTGCTATGATAATATGAATATTTGTAACACAGAAATAACAACTGTGTGGTTGACAAGACTGTTCGTGAAGCTGTTTCATATCTACACATGACAACTGCTCTCTCTGGGTCAGTGCAGCACAAACGCAGATTTGAACGTTCCGGTGTGATTTTGTCAAAAGTTTAATAGACAGGCGAATCGTTGTCATTTAGGAATAAGATCGCATGGACTCAGCGTTATCGAGCCATTTTTCAATAATTAATTTAACCGTTTTAAATGAGCCAGGAGGCTGGTCAGCTAACTGTTTTCTGCTACCTCAGTTCTCTTTAATGACGCAGTAACTATAGAAGGAAAAACGTATTCTTCAGTCTGTTCAATGATTGTAAACAGTCATTGGGTTCGTCAGACTGGAGAATTTTTTTGTGGTGATGTGACCAAAAATAAAGATAAGACAATTTAATACTTTTAAGGCCTTTAATTAGGAAAACTTTATTTAAGACGTTTTAAGAGTTTTTAAGGACCCGTGTAGGGGTAGGCGATATGGCAAAAATATCATATCGCGATTTTTTTCAGGAAAATCACGATTCACGATTTTATCACAATTCTTCATTTTGGTTTTACTATTTTGCAAGTGACTGAGTATTATAGCCAAACTAATTTCCCTATTTTAAAAACAAAGCCTTACATAACAACAAAATATAAAATAATAAAGAATGGCAGATATTTAGGCCAAAGTGGCGAGATAAAAAAATCTTTGTCATTATTTTATCTTTGTTATTAAAAAATAAGAAAAACATAGGCTACACATTATACAAATTAAATCAACAGTGCTTTATTTTTTTCAGCTACAGTAGCTGTATTTAACAGTAGCATTCAAGTAAAAATGACTCCTACCATGAAAGTCAATGGGGACCAGCAACTGTTTGGTTACCCAAATTTTTTTTTTGTTCTGCACAAGAAAGAAATTAATACAGGCGCTTTTTTTAAGTAAGTATACGGAAATCCTTTACCTTTCATAGTCGGTATACGGCATATACGTGCGTATCACGTAGACAACAGAGTGCATAGGGCCCTGGCATGTGAGGGGCCCTCAACGATCCTTAAATTATTATAATTATTATTATACAATTGTGCGCATATACACAGTTTCTGCGCTGTTTCTCTGTTCGCAAGCTTTGGCACACGTCTGTTTAGGCCAGGGGTTCTCAACCTTTTGCAAGCTGCCCCCCCGGACTCAGTCAGGGTGCAAGGACCTTAAACTTTTGAGGCTTGCGCAGCTTCTCGAGGAGAAATCAAACAAATGAGCGCCGTTTTCTAAAGTCTATGAGCGCAGCACACACAAATAAACTAAATTGACATACTGCAGTTAAATTTCAAAATGTGGTGTTTTTATATTTATAACATTTGAATACAGTTCAGCAACATACATCACACGACCTGACGACCAAGAGAGCTGACAATTGACCATCACTTAATTTACCATCACCTCGCGATTGAAAATGTGACACTGATATGACAGTTCAACAAACAAGTTAATAATATTAAGTATATTAAAAATAGATCCGATGAATCCAAACAAAGATCACAACATAGCGCATCTCACAGCAACACTCAATCGTGTTTTGAATGATTCAGTGTTTTGAACAAATCGTTTGAGTCAAAGATTCAATGACCCATTCACAAACATCTGTCTCATTCTTGATGAATCGGCCGTTTGAACGAATCGTGAATGAACGACTCAATGACTCGCTTAATAAAACCGCTTATCACCTGCATTTGCGCTCACTATCGACAAACCAATCAAATTTGTTCAAAACTTCTTTTTTTTAAATCAGTCCAAACACATTTTAATTTTATTCAGGAGTTATGTATATACAAAACTATAACTTTTTATGACAGTAGTTTAGTGATAAAAAAATTTGCAATTTTTTTTTTTTTTTCAGGTTTTTTTTCCCTCCCATCCTGTAGCCTACTCGTTTAACTGTACTTAACTGTACTAACCACTGGTTTAGGCAATTCACGCAATTCGCATGATTTGATTGGTTGTCTAGGAACGTTGCAAAGCGCTAAATGGCTGTGAGGGAGAGCGGACACGCCGGAGTGTTTTGATCTTCGAATCGTGCTGCCGCCGCTGTTCAAGCTAAGATCAGGCAAAAAGTAAACAGTAAGGTAAAACAATTCTTCATAAATTTCTTTCCAAAGAGACCATGTGGGAATCTATATTGTTCGAGCGAGGCGATGGCGATCTAGCCTATATGTCGCTGTTAAAATAAAATTATTAAAATAAATTTTAATACATTTTAACAGTTAAATTTAAAGCCTAGTTTGAACATTTTGGGGCGATTGGGGACAGGTGGGGCTCGGAACCCTTCCCTATCTCCAAAGTGGGGAATGGCAGAAAAAGTTTGAGAAACACTGATATGAGCAAACTTGGTCATATAAATTTAAGATAGTGTGATGATAATAAACTAAAAAAATGTATATCAAAAACAATTAAAAACATTAACACTCACAAAATTCATCACAAGATCCAGGCAGCTATTGTTTACAAATCCAACATACTTGTAACATTTTACAGAAATGCAATTTAAAAAAAAATAAATAAATAAAAATTGGCCATCTCAGTAACAGTCATGAAAGATTAAAGTAATATCACAAGTGTCATTATTTCTACCTTGTGTACTATTCAGCAATTATTCTTAAACTATACACATATTATGATAGCATAATATCAGACATGTAGCCTAATAAATGGCTCAGGATAATATCAATCCTGTGTTCATCATGCTTGTAGAGGTACCTACACTGTTAAATAGTTCAGAAAGATTGTAATGTTTTGGAATACAAGGCACAATGTCTGTTAATAAAACACAAAACTGTCATTTTTATGTCTGGGTGCTCTTCAAACACAAGAGTGTTACATGATATATAGTAAAATATTCTATCAGTGAGTGCTCTGTGTATAACTGTGCACTATTATTTAAAAAAGTGTGACATAAAATAAAAATATAATACTAATATATATATATATATATAAATAAATTAAGGGGCCCCCACACACTGTCTTTGTGTAGGGCCCAGGAATCGGTGCTACACCCCTGCCTCCAAGCCCGTGGGGCCCCACTCAATTGTGCGCTTTGTGTGGTGGGTAAACACGCTACTGCTCTCTCTCACTCTCTCTCTCGCTATAGCGCGTAACTTAAAGTTCACTGGCATTTGCATCATTTTGTGCCGATGCAAGTTGTAGTGTTAATACTATATTATGTATCTAAGTTATCTGACTAATATCATAGGATGTGTCATAGAACGGGCTTCAGTTTATTGGCATAAAGTCACTCTTTACCTCAGGCAACTATTCCTTTTAGATGCTTCTTAATAACATTGCTGCATCATAATCAATCTAACAGTGTTCTAATCATGTTTTCATAGACAGGTTTTCATGACATTTTTATTTTTAACATTCATTTTCCTAACAGTCTTCAGATATTTTCATTATCTCCATGATGCCCAACACCCACCCCCTTGTAATAACTCATAAAAACTGAGTTATTACAAGGTATAGTTTTTAAAAGAGGTTCGTTGTTTGGAGCTTAACCACATTATTATAAATTTCAATGGACAAAATGGACCAAAGTGAAATTTTTCTCTCTCTCACTCTTTCTCTGAAGCAGTTCTGTCAATGTTGACAGTTGAAGCAACTTTATTTAAGAATTAAAAAGATTGTGCCCAGAATCTGTATTTGTGTCTTTTAGTCTTATAAAGGTAAATGCAGGCCACTACAAGTAGAGCTCCAAGTACAACTCCAATCAAAATTTCAATAACCATAAAGCCTCCATTGCAGTCTATGCATTTTCCATCTGCAAAAAAATAAAAAAATAAATAAACATTAGACAATGGCATGTAAAGTATAAATATCTACTACATTTAGAAAAACTGAAATTCAATTCCATTGTTAAGCCTTTAACAATGTCATTTTAAATTCATTTTGAGGGGTCATAAAACACTAAACCAAGATTTTACCAAGTGTCTTAAATTCGTTCACTCAGAGAAAACTGTTTAATTTTAAGCTGTTTGGCAGTTTACCCCCCACTAGTGTCCAGTGTTTATCAATTAATCAAACTGGTGCACTTTAAGAGTTCAAAATTAAAGGGTTAGTTCACCCCAAAATGAAAATTCTGTCATTAATTACTCACCTTCGTGTCGTTCCACATCTGTAAGACCTTCGTTCATCTTTGGAACACAAATTTAGATCTTTTTGATGACGTATGCGTGTTGTGTTCAGACTCGCGCGTCAACTCAACGCACATGCGTGAGTGTTCACGAGAGCATCACAACGCATGTGTTGTGTGTTCACGTGAGAGCTGGCATTGTTGCGTGCACACGCTTTGATAATACGGTTTTGTAAATAATGTGATCAATAATGTTTTTTTTTTTTTTTGCAAAGCACTCCCGTCTCTTCTTAAAATTGAGTTTAAGCCACTGGAGTCACATGGAGTACTTTAATGGACCTTGGAGGGGTAGATCAAAAATATCTTAATTCGTATTCAGAAGATGAACGAAGGTCTTACGGATGTGGAACAACACGATGGGGAGTAATAAATGACAGAATTTTCATTTTTACGTGAACTTACCCTTTAAGAGCTCCAACCCATATTCAGTGTGCAAATTGAACAAAGAAAAAAGTCTGTGCATTGACTTGTACCGGATATCACTCTTTTAGTTGTGATATAGTGTCTCAGTCTACATTACACTACTCAATAATAACTATAATTATTCATATGACAGTAATAGTTATTTATTGTAAAACAAATACACTGAAAAATAAATGAAACTTTCATAATTAGTTTTGTCCTAATTTCTGTAATTGAAAAAGATGAACACGTGAGCTTTTATGTTGATGTAAACTGCAGTCGAGCTTTTATTTTCACTTTACAAATGCATCTCATTACAAATCTAGTGAAAATGCTGACTGTAATCATCAACTATGCAAATGTGAAAATAATGTGTAACTAGTGCCCGCTAGATTTCCAAAAACATGCTAAACTCAGCACATGCAGAGATCAAGTTCATTGCATTCATTCACTGTGAACTGAGACGCGAAGCTGATCACGTGTACGCTGTCCATTTTAGGACATTCTCAAACCTCAGTCATACAACGAAAAGGTGTCATGCCTCAGACTAAAAGGCTTCAGTCATCGAACAAAACGGCATCGCGCCTCATATTGAAAGGCTTCAGGTCTCAGGAAAAACAACGTCAGGTGTCAGGTCTTGTACAATTAGGCATTAGACAAAACAGCCTCAGACTAAAAGGCTTCAGACGAAAAGGCATTGGATGAAACGGACTCAGACTAAAAGGCATCTTTCTTTTTTTTTTTGGCTATGTTTTTTTGTTTAACTTTCTATTGGCTTTTATCCCATCATAAGGCCATCCTTCAGTTATCTTTTTTCTCCCCCCTTTTTATATTTATCTGTAACTATTACCAAATTGATGTAAGGTGTGTGTGCCTGCATGTTAATTATGTAGAATCTATCTATTGATGCTATTCATGTAGGCTATTTATGTAATCCCTTAGCAATGTTCTTTTTGTTATTGTTATGATATTACACTAGTTAGGTTCTACACAGAAAAGAACATGTTGATTTTCACATTGCAGAAAAACAGCAATTATCTGAATTAAAATGTAATCGACTCTCTGACAGTAGGTGGCGCTGGAACAGCAGAAATAAAGCTGTTTCCTTGGTAACCGCTGTACACAAAGCAGCTGTGATTATAACAATGCAGTCAAATAGCTCGAAAGATTTTTAACTTCCCTGATGAAAATTAACCATGGTTTTACTACTTATAAAACAAAAAACATGGTTATTGTAGTTAACCATGGTAACCACAATTAACCATGGTTTTGCTACATTATAGTTAATGGTATTTGTAGTAAAACTATTGTTATACAAATCAATCTGACAAAAAAATCATAGTTACCACACTTTTAATATAATAAAACCATGGTTAATTTTCATAAGTGTTCATGATAGTTTGCAATGCAAGCTAGTTGCAATGTGTAATTTCGCTAACTTTTTATACATACAAATAAAACTAGCAAATAATAAAAATGTACAAAATAATTCTATATGTTTTATACAACTTATATAACAGTTAGAAAACTGCGTGCATGTGACGTCACATTGAGGCGGGGCAATTCGCTCCCTTAAGTCCGTTCATCTAATGCTTTTATGTCTGATGCCTTTTTGTCTGAGGCCGTTTTGTCCGAGTTCGTTTCGTCTGATGCCTTTTTATATCTGAATCCGTTTAGTCTGAGGCTGTTTTGTCCGATACCTAATTGTACGAGACCTGACGTCGTTTTTCCTGAAACCTGAAGCCTTTCAGTATGAGGCGTGATGCCGTTTTGTCCGATGACTGAAGCCTTTTAGTCTGAGGCATGACACCTTTTTGTTGTATGACTGAGGTTTGAGAATTTCCTAAAATTTCCTAAAATGGACGGTACACGTGCTTATCGTGTGAGCAAAGTGTTCACTTCTCTTTGCACAGTGCAAACAGACAATCTTTAGCGATTTGGTAAGGACACAAAGCCTTATCGTGTTTTCGCTTTACGAATCGAATCAGTGGTTTGGAGCACCAGTTACAGTACATGGCAAATTTTCTAGAGGAAAAAATCTCTCAACTAATGCTGTAAACTACACATGAGAGTCAGTTGGTTGGCTATAATATTAAAGGTTAAAATTAACTTATTTATATACAAACACTTAAATTACACTCAGTTATGTTTTTTTTTTTTAATAATAAATAAAGTTTAGAATTACATAATCATATTTCTACTCCAATTTGTTTTTTTTTATAAATATAAACATTTAAATCGTGGCTGTCAAACTGATTTATTCAAACATGCATTAAATACTGAAGAACATTATAATGAATAGGCCTATGTAATGGTGCCTAGCTATATTTATCAGACTGTTGCTTTCTAGAGTTCGCTTTTCTAGCTGACTAATGAGGTCACTGAATATGTTTTTCTGAGGTAACGTTACGTGACATTGTTTACAAGCTGTTTTATTGACGTCTTTCCGAGGTTGAAACACTGATTGAGCTATTACAAGAGACATGATACGGATTTCGGTAAGTTGTAGGCTACTGTATATTCTGTTTAGTCATGTTTATTTCGCGCTGTAACTGGTATTAAAGCGGAGGAGAGGATGTTCACATGCGCTCCGTGCTGCCGCTTCTCTTTAACTGAGGCGCTACAGCGATCTGTCACGTCACATTAAACAGCGCCAAAACAGTATTTATTTTTTGAATCTCATAATAAGATGGACGTCATTTGAAATCTGAGACTTTGCTTCATCAAAAGTAACAAAGATTATTGCGATTTATTGGATGGGAGGCGCGCTACATGTTCTGTTCATTCGTCAACTGAACACAGACTAATCAATTCTTGGGATTTAAGAATCGATATTGGTTCGTAAAAATGAGAATCGATTAAAATCGAGAAATCGATATTGTTCACCCAGCCCTACTAGATATTGTTGAAAAGTCGTTATTTTGGGGTTTTTTTTGGCGCACAAAAGGTATACTCGTCGCTTTATAATATTAAGGTAGAACCACTCACATGAACTGTTTTAAATATGTTTTTAGTAGCTTTATGGATCTTGAGAGGTTCAGTGACATGGCTGTCAATGGAGGCCTGACTGAGCCATCGGATTTCATCAAAAGTATCTTAATTTGTGTTCCGAAGATGAACGAAGGTCTTACAGGTGTGGAACGACATGAGGGTGAGTAATTAATGACATCATTTTTATTTTCGGGTGAACTAACCCTTTAAAGACCTTTTATGTTATTATGAGAAGTTTAAAGGTGCCATAGAATGTGCATTTCACAAGATGTAATATAAGTCTAAGGTTTCCCCAGAATGTGTCTGTGAAGTTTCAGCTCAAAATACCCCATAGATTTTTTTAAATGCTTGTGCTCCCCGCCCCCAAGCTTGCGACTCCATTAAACATTGCATAAATACTACAGAAGTTATTCACACAGCTAATATAACTCTCAAAATGGATCTTTACAAACTGTTCATGATGCAGCATATCAGATCAGTAAGTATGGTATTTATTTTGTGGAGGTTTGCTAAAATTCGATTCTGAATGAGTTTGATAGTGTGCTGCACGGCTAACGAGGCTAAAGCTACACACTCTTGCATTTATGAATTATACAGACTACAAGCATTTTCGGGTTAAAAATGAACACGACATGGCTCTGGTCTCCGTGAATACAGTAAGAAACAATGGTAACTTTAACCACATTTAACAGTACATTAGCAACATGCTAACAAAACATTTACAAAGACAATTTACAAATATCACTAAATATATCATGATATCATGTTCATCAACAGTTATTATGGATCCATCTGCCATTTCGCTATTGTCCTTGCTTGCTTCACAATACCTGCATAACGTCTGATGATTCGGCTGTGTAGCTCCACGACGTTAATACTGCCTTGCCTTGAACTTGGGCTGGTATATGCAAATTTGGGGGGCATAAATAATAATGATCCCGACTGTTACGTCATAGTCGGTGTTATGTTGAGATTCGCCTGTTTTTCAGTGGTGTTTTTCATGCACGAGATTTACATAAGAAGGAGGAAACAATGGCGTTTGAGACTCACTGTATGTCATTTCCATGTACAGAACTCTTATTATTCAACTATGCCAAGGTAAATTCAATTTTCAATTCTATGGCACTTTTAAACATATTTTCAGGCCACCACAGTCTAGTTAATGGAGAGCACTGAAATGTATTTCTGGTCAATGTTGATACCGTGGCGCACCACCACAAATAAATGAATGTATGGTAAACAGTGGTATCACTGTCACAGGTTGTGACTTTTGTCACATTATGGTGTACTGATGACTCATCAGTATCTCATAATTATTCTTGCAGTTATTCTTGAGTGCGTGCTATCCTATGAGAGACACATTCATGGTCTGCAAGTGTTTGTTTTCTCTTTGTAAGAGTTTCTGCTTGGCCTAATTTCTCTTCCATAGACACGTAGTGCTCAGTAAACACTGCAGGTGTCATGATAATCACAAACACAGAGATGTACCTATAATCTCACCAAGCTAATTGCTCTCTAAAAAAAACTTACAGATCATGCAAGTTGTTTCAAGTAGGCATTGCCACCCTCGATTCCTCGGAGGAAACACCCCTGCTTTAATAATTGAATAAATGCTTTTGCTTTGCCTACCCCATTTCTTGACAATTGGTTCTTTGAGAGTATTGTGGAACACAAAACAGTCATATTCAGCTTTTTTATCCTCCTTGATGTCCACACTTTTCTTCAGCTGGAAGGTTCCATCATTGTTTGGTCTGACTCCTGTGGATTTAACCTCATCATCAGGCAGGGATTTGCGATATTTTCTTAAGTTCAACGTGACGTCTTTGGGGTAGAAACCAGTGGCCAGACAGGTGAGTTTCAGCTTAGTTTTGTCACTGGTAGACTTCTTCGCAAACACATGAACATCTGGAGGAGCTGAGGACACAGAAATCATTTGTCAATCAGTTCCATCTGACAGCTGCAGATAATCAACAAATACAAATACTGTACTTTTACTCACAGCCTTTTCTGAGTTCCTCATCTCCATATTCTCTGAATTTGTTGAGCCAGTCCACACACTCTTTCTCCAGGTAGCCCTTGGTGTACTGGTTTAGGATGGGCACATTATCCCATTTCCTCTTGGTTTGAACAGCTGCATCAACAGGGGCAACCCACTGAGACTCCTTATCATCAAAAGACAGAAAGTTCTCGCCATCATAGCTGTACTCATCAATGCCTTTGGAAAAATTCAGTTCATTCCCTTCATTTCCCTCAATTTCACAACCATGTCTCCACTGAAGTACATGAACATCTGAAAAGGACCGAAAACAAAATGTTTGTGAGATGATAATAACAATATAATATGATAATTATATGTATATGCATTTTAAAATGTATCAATGTTCCTCACCTGAATCATTTATTTGTCTCATACGGGTCATCAGAATGTTGACGTTCACATTAAACCACTGTTCTTTGCTCTTTCTTGACTGGGTGCCTTTTTCCCAGTAATCTTCCTGCATTTTCTCTTTCATCCAGTGCTGTGTGGGAATCTTTCTCTTATCCTTGCTATTATAATAGTCAATCTGTCTGTCATCTAGCAGACCCATAGCAGTGAATTCATGGATGCCCGGCAGATCGACAGGTTTGGACAAGGCCGTGTAAATGTAATACAGGGAGTGTTTTTCTGCAATACAAAATAATACAATAGGCTATGTATAAAATAAGTGTATTTGACAAAAGGGATAACTACGTTTCTGAAGGAAAGAGCAGAACAAATATGAGGTGGGTGAGGTTGAAACATTTCTCAATACATTTCAGTTACAGAAAGAACTAAACAGACTAAATCTATTGTTATATAAAAACAGAGGAACATTTTTCCCCAAAAATCCCCAAAAAGCAATCCTTACGGGATCTGATATAGATTTACTACTTTCAGGGTATTCTGTCAGAATATATATCCAGTAGGATTGTATTCTTTTGATAATCCGGCTAATCTTGGTAACGTTATATCGATCTTATGATCAGTAGGCTGCCGCCATGTTGATCGACCTCAAATTTGTGGATAGTAAGCTTTTTATTTAATAAAACCATAGGCTATATATTTAGTTATATAAGTATATAGATACACTTTTAAATTTCTTTTCATTTTCAACTAGGGCTGGGCGGTTTTTCCGTTTTTTTCGATTAATTCGAATTTGTTTTGCCTCGATTTTATTATTTTTGGAATCGAGAAATCGCGATTTTGAATAAAATGTTAGCAAGCGTTCAATTAGACATGTTGACAATACAGCAATGATATATTAGGAGAAGAAAATGATCCGACCTCATGATGGCGCCGGCGCGCCTGATTAACCGCTCTCATGTGACGCTCCATGAACGTAGAACACATCACTGTTCTTAAGCGGCTGTTCATTCAGAAATCCGTTATTGCGTTATAAAAATGAGACGCAGGCAGTGGAATGAGAAAAAAGGGCAAAGTTATTAAACGCGAGTTGAGCTTTTTTTTTTTTTTTTACTTGATCGCAGGGTTTTTAGAATGCCGTTTCATGGGCGAGACGCTGTAAGAGACAAGTGCAACACCTAAACATGTCCATCATAAAAACAATAGGACAAATAGTGCAATGGAATGCAAAAACCTGTAAACCTGTTTGATATTTCATGTTTACAAGCTGCTGTTGTTTTTGTTTTTACAACCATTTGCTGTTAATAATAGCCCATTACTGGTGTTATTTATTGCTATTTTTGGCTAAGAAATATTTAGCATTTTCTTATTTTATATTATTTCTGAGTAGGATGTGTTTAAGATAAGTTTGTACAACATTTGTCTTCATATTTCAGGCATATTTCTGCAAAGATATTTAACAAATTGTTTTACATTTACACCATGTTGATCACTTCATGCGTGGTGCACGTGGAACGGAACTTTTTTTAACCAGATTGTTAATAAAGAGAATGTTACTTAAATCATATTGTAGTTAAGTTTTTAAGGTGACTAGTTAAACAGTTAAAAAAAAAAAAAAAAAAAAAATCGGTCAATCATTCTGAAAAATAGAGATTTTATTTTTTTGCCATATCGCCCAGCCCTATTTTCAACTATGTAGTGTAATCAAATTTCCAAGGCCGTATAACACCAGGAAGCATAAAATGTCACTTTCGCTTTCTTTCTCTAACAAACGCAGCAAAATGTAGTAATTTACCTTTTTGAAGTGAAGGAGAAGTCCTGCAGAGAAAGAAAAAACAAAGCAGAGCAAAACTCTTGGTTGCGACACCCGAGCCCATGATTAAAAATCTCTTGATTAGGCTTTCTAATTCTGCTGATGTTTACTGATGTCTGATCTTAAGCGCTTCCAAAGACAGCAATCTGGCTGCAGAAAATGGCGGCCATCAGGGGCGGATCTAGAAAATGTTATATAGGG
The DNA here is from genome assembly GCA_037950665.1 of Hypophthalmichthys nobilis. NCBI lineage: Eukaryota > Metazoa > Chordata > Actinopteri > Cypriniformes > Xenocyprididae > Hypophthalmichthys > Hypophthalmichthys nobilis. Next base: position 7,464,306 of record CM075475.1, read on the forward strand.
TGCCATGAGGTCTATGAGGGGTGGCAACACCAAAACTAGCGCCCATGCATAGCTTTTGGAGATTTATGGCCTGACATACACAATTGTGTACACAAATATTACATTACCAGAAAGTATTCATCTATACTGTTTAAAATTAAAAATAAATAACAAGATTTCAATATCCATCATGGCACCAAGTCAAGACACTATATGAAAAACATCAACAGATTCTAAATCAGGCTGAGCATGTATCACAAATGGAGATGAGCAGTTTTATTCATATTAAACAGGCTACTTTGATGGTATAATTCACGTTAAGCGCATGGAAAGTTTTTGTTGCTCTTTTTCAGAGATAAAACTGAATTCCCGCTGGAATTCATACTTGTCTTCTGTAAGACCCACCTTCTTTGATTTGATTGGCCATCTAACTCATTTTGACATAGAAGAGCACTGTTAGACTATTGAGACAGAGCAACCTAAAAACTTTTAAAGGGATGGTTCACTGTTTTTTTTTCTAGGCTTGATTGTGTTTATGGTGCACAGTTTAACATGTCTTAATGCTTCGTTTTTTTTAAAAAATGCCGTATTTTTCATATATTTTAACTTTATTCTACACCACTGTTTACCTTCTCCTAAAAACGCTCTGTTGATTTCCTGGTTCTATGAAGCCCCTCCCTCAGAAATACGCAATGGACTGAGATTGGTTAGCTGGCCCTGTGTATTGTGATTCGCTGTCGGGAATACATTGTCACGATTCACGCTGTCTGGTAACGCCACGCCCCTTACCATTACGGGCAAACGTCGCATGTCTTCGGTCAAAGTCCAGTCTTTGCTTCGGTGGAAATGTAAATAACAGCGTCAATATTGCCGTATCAATTTGAGCCCGAATCAGACCCAGATAGCAGTAATGATGAAGCGGGTGAAGCAGAACCTCTGCAAGCACGGCTTTTAAAGGACGTTTATGAATGTTGAGTATTTTTGTTTGTATTTATGTCAAAGTGTTTAGATATGCTGTCACTTGTAAGTGTTACTGCTGCCCCATAGTGTTCTGATTAAAGCTTTACTGTAGCTGAATACATGACTGAGTAGTAGCATTTTTGTAAAGGTATCGTTTAATTTATAGCATGAACGAGCATGTGGGTAAACACAACATAAAAGTAGTAATGAAACAAAACTGTACACTGATAACAGAAACACCAACAGAAGTTCGCTGGTGTGATTACATAGAAGTTTGTTGGTGTTTGTAGGCGTTTGTTGGAGAAGTATGAAATAGAATTTAGCTAACTGGCTAGCGAAGCCAAACCGCATTGGTCTTTGTTTATGTCCCAGAAACAATATAACTTTATAAAGAATAAAACATACTTACAGTTTGGGGCCCATAAACAGCAGGTTCTGCTTTTAAAGTGGGAACTGCTCCATCTTTCAGTAATAAACTTTGTGCAAATCCAGCACTGAACTCGTGTAGATTCTGGAAGCAGCTAAATTAGCATAATAATTGTCAGAAATAGAATTAAACATACATTTTAAACATTGTTCCCGAAGTCCAGCATCCCTAGGAAGAAGACTTGTATGCACGCGACATGGCCTCGCCCACTTTTTTGCGTGTTCCCAGGGGCAGGGTTTATGTTGGTTTATGATGTCACCAACCTGGGAAGAAGCTCGTTGTAGTCCAAACCAGTCGTTTTTGTAGGCATTAAACTGCCATAACTTTAAAAGACAATAGAGTACCTCAGGGATGACGTGTTTTTGTAGGTCAACCCAGAAGTTAGCGGCGCACGGGTTCCCTCGTTTGAAAGCCTATGCATTTTCCCATAGACTTTTGGAAAATCGTAAAAAATGAGCTGTGTTTAACAAAGGGTTATGACACTTACACGTTTTGTCTATCAAGATAATCTTTACAAGTTAACACAACATTTATACATTTTGAAGCCTAAATAAAATCGGATATAAAAAGCTAACAGTAGGCTATAAACGGACTACAGCACACCATGGTCGCGGATCAACGTTACCACCACCAAGCTTCCTCAAACTTTATTTAAAAACAACTTTATTTAAAAACATGCTCGCTGATTATGATCTGCGCTGTGTATGAATACTTATCCACTTTTTCCGCCAAAGGAAGTAGTCCATTTTAGCAATTTGTTAGCAACCGCCGTTTTTAAGACACTATAAAGGTTTAAAAAATCACAAGCGGGTTATAACTGGTGTGTTTTATGTCACAGACATGAAAATATTTAAAGGCTTTGTTATCCACAGACCTTATTTCAGGCGATTAAGCAAAAACCCATTCAAAAAACCCATAGATTTTAGGCGATGGAACCGGAAGTCCTAAAATGCTAACTCACTTCCAGGTTTTACCTACAAAAACACGTCAACCTGAGGTACTCTATTGGTGTGTTCAAGTCCTCCTAAGAAGTTCGTATTTATAAGGTGGGAAGTCGTGTTTATGATGGTAGGTGCATTCAGGTCACTTTTGTCGGAGTATGATGGCGGTGTGCCTTCTCTAAATTAATTACACAAAATAACAACACTTCTACTTCTAGAAAATGTAGAGCAAAGAATGTGCATTGGTTGTATGTTGCTTTTTTATGTTTTTAATTAATTTATGAAGCCATTGTAAACTTTATCGTTACATATTATATTGTTATATTATGATGCTAACATATTTTTTCCTGGGAATTAGCTTACTTCATTGTAAATAGAAAAGTGCTTGTGTGGTTACACGTGGTCTGTGGTTGTGAGGCCGGTTGGATGCACTGCCAAATTCTCTGAAACACCTTTGGAGACGGCTTACGGTAGAGAAATTAACATTCAATTCACGGGCAACAGCTCTGGTGGACATTCCTGCAGTCAGCATGCCAATTGCACGCTCCCTCAAAACTTGCCACTTCTGTGGCATTGTGCTGTGTGATAAAACTTCACATTTAAGTGAAGCCTAAGGCACACCTGTGCAATAATCATGCTGTCTAATCAGCATCTTGATATGCCACACCTGTGAGGTGGATGGATTATCTCGGAGAAGTGCTCACTAACACAGATTTAGACAGATTTGTGAACAATATTTGAGAGAAATAGGCCTTTTGTGTACATAGAAAAGGTCTTAGATCTTTGAGTTCAGCTCATGAAAAATGGGGGCAAAAACAAAAGTGTTGCGTTTATAATTTTGTTCAGTGTATATTCATAATTAAAGTGCCATAAAAAGTATACCTTTTTTAAGGTTCCTAATATTGTTTTGGGAGTCTCCTAGAACAGGTTGACATGCATCCAAGGTCAAAAAACGCTTTCGTTTTCTCATAATATACATTTAATCTCAGATCAGTTCTCAGTGATTGATAAATGATTCGTTGAAAGCAGTTCGAAGAATCAGTCTCTCTAAACCCCTCCTTTCCGTGAGCCTACACTGCTCTGATTGGTCAGATGGCCCAATCCTTTGTGATTTGTCTACTGCACGCACCGTGTGCTGGAAACGAAACGGCCATTGCCATAACTGAATGACAACTATCAATTCGCAAGACATTGTATACAATGTATGGAGAGAAAAGATGGCATCTATTTTACCGTATCAATTCAAGTCAGAGTCCGACAATGAAACGTCTGAAGTAGTCGATCAACCAAAAACTGATTCGCACGACTGGAGTAGGACGTTTCTCTATGGTAAGTGTCACCTTAGTTTGTGTTATTTATAAGACATGATAGCAGCGTCACTGTTATACTTTATGTAGGTGCACAGAATGCCGAGCGAAGCTGAAAACCTTTAAACATAAACATTTAGGCCAGATGCATACATGTGACTTTTTCGCCATAACTATTAACAAAGTCAAAAATGACTATATCATTTTTTGGCATTACAATGGGTGTTTACTGTTTACAGAGAGAATACTTCAACTAGTTAGTGCGGACTAGCATCTTAACATCCTATTACAATACAGATAGATCTCCACTCTACTGTAATAATAAAAAACGCAGAGGAAAAAAAACAGTTTGTCTTACAGTTATGTAAGCAAACCGGGCCCACAGCTATGTTGTAAACTCTCACGTCAGCCAAGCACAAACATGAATAGTTGATAATGCATTACATTTTGTAAACAAAAGTCATGCTCCATCCTTGATCATTACTCCAAGTAATAAGACAGACAAGCTGCATTAATCGACACATTTGTAGACAACATTGGACCCACATCTGAATAGCAGAACTTGATTTAGCCGGTTAGCTGGAGACATTCAGACTAGGGTGTACATTACAAAACATAACATAAAAAACTATGAATTTTGAATGATCGTTAGAAAATATAAACATCAATTATTAATCATACTTACAGGTTGAGATTTAGAGGAGCAAGCTGTTCCAAAAAAACTGGACATTGATCCATATTTTAAGACCAAGCGTTTTGTGAATACTGTGTTAAACTCCCCGTGGTTTGAGAAGCAGTAATCAGTAAAATGACGGGAACACAACAAAAGATTGTACTGCTGTGGTATTGTACAAAAAATTAATTTTCCCTGGTGTCTGCACGCGCAATAAGTGGGCGGGCAATATGCTAATGTTTCATTGTGATGTCACAACGAAGCGACTTTGGATTTGTTTTACAAATGACTCGTTTAATTGACTCAGAATCGACTCTTATTTTTGAGAGACAATAACTTTATATACGGTGCATTTTCAGATTTAAAACTTTGAGGATGTTTTCATTCACTTACAGCTTTGTTACACACTACATGAAAGGTAATCTCCCTTTATGGTTGAATTAAATTTATAATTGATCATAACGCGTTATGATTTAATTTATATATATATATAATTAAATCATAACATCAATCATAGCGTCTGTGACTTCTCACATCACTGACCTGCTCATTATTAACAAGTGCTGATTTGGCCTTGATCTGGGGGTTTTATCGCAGACCTTGAATCTGTCTGCAACCTCAAAATCATGGCTTGAGATACATTGGCGCTGCGTAGACGGATCGGTGTATGGCATCAAAAAGCGATTCAAAAGCATAAGGAGTCTTATGCCCTCTAATCAGCTCTAGCAGTACTTTGATGTCATACACCAATCGGTCTGTGCAGCACCGATGCATCTCGAACAAGCCTATTGACTTATTTCTATTGACTGCAAGCTGATGTGATTTTTATCAATTTTCTTGTAGTCTCAATGAATACGGCCCAGGTGAACCACTGGCAGTTGGAGTGTGTGAATCCTCTTGTGTTTGTGCTAACTTGTCTAACTTGGAATAAAATTTTTATCTCTATCTGTGGAAGATGTACATTTCTAGCAAGCACCTAAGACTTAAGCATCTAACTGTCCAGAGATGTAAGCTTATCAGGGCTGAAACAGGTGACACGTGTGAACTTGGGTGGTCTGGGGACATGCTCCACAGAGGGAAAAAAATGTTTAATATCAGGTTTATATAATATTATATAGAAACAACACTTGAACAAACTGAGAACTGAGCTCAAAAAGCAGTTAAAAAGCAGTATTTTAAAAATCATTCTAATATGGCCTTATTTTATAAATTAATTTGATACCTTCAAATTGTTCAATTTTTTAAATTCAATCATCCGTCATTTAGTCAGTTGTGCTCAACTCAATACATGATATGATCAATATTGCATTGTGAATAAAAAACCACAAATACAGAAGAAAAAATAAAGCTTTTCCATAGTCAAGCAATTCAAATCTTCCAATAAACAATTGTTAGGCAACCAAAGTAGTTTATCAGAATAACACTGTCACATCATTTTTCAAAACATAAGCACAACACACTCACACAAAATCAGAAGAAGGGCTCCCAATCTTTTCAGAGATCATTTTCCAGGACATTTCAAATTTCATTATGATGGGAATAAAAGACAACGACAGATTCACAGCCTAAAGTAATATTCCTCTTTCCAGAAGTCTTAAAAAAAAAAAAAAAAAACTATGGTTTGTATAATTTTGTTTTTATTTACCATATTATTGGCAGTATTCAGTTGTACTTCATTGTCTTTTCCTTTTTGTAAAGCACACTTTCTATATTCAAAATCGTCATTTCCTGATACACTGGCGCTAAATATCACTCAGAAAAACGGAAGCTGCTGCATTAGAAGCCACTGTATATAATAATTTTCATATATTATAAATTATTTGCGCCTCAGAGTGTGCAGATGAAACACAAACGCTGTCATGTTATCTTGCATTCAGATGCCTGGTGTTTGTGAACGCTTCTGGGAGGGAATTAAACCAAACCACTTTAACAATAGACTTCGCTCAGGCATTACAGAATGACTAAAACAGCATTTCAGATGCTGTGTAACGAGATCGGTCCATCGTTTATGCGTATGAAAAAAATGTATCCCATTTGAAGGCATACTTTTTTATGCACATTTTTGAATTTATGTGCATCTTTGCGTTTCCATTTAGTGTTTTTCTTATGCGATATTCCAAAATGCAAATAAAAATAGGTGGATGGAAAGCTATTACAGTCAGTCTTTCAAACGATTCGTTCAAAAAGCGCATTCATCTACGAACTAAGCAATAGACAGTCTTTTATGAATGGGTCATTGAATCACTTTCTCAAATGATTTGTTCAAAATTGTAGATTCATTCTGAAACACCAACTGTGTGTTGCGAAGAAATGTTCTGCTCCGGTTTTGTTTGGAACTATTTTTGTTGGTGAAACACAATATTTCTTCCAAAATGTAAGTGACTTGTATTAACTTATTTAGTGAACTTGCAGAAAATCAAAATCACATTTGCCTGCACCTCGTGTTCACAACACTAGTTTGTGCTGCGCGAGAAGTGAATGAATCTCTGATTGTGTAATTCACAGTGCATTGCGTCAGCGTCTCATTATGACATCCTATATCGCTCAGAACTAAAAATTAGAGGGACTAGTTTTCCAGGACAACCAGATTTTTCCAGGATGCGTGGGAACCCTGCAGAAATGAGCATAGATGTGAGATCCTTATCCTCTGTGGCACAAAAAGAAACTGTTCTGGCACACATACGGCATGCTATTACTACTTTGGACAGCGTCTTCCATTAGACAGTTCCGTTGATTCCTGTAATAAGAAGGAAATTGTTACCTATGAGAAAAATTTGCTTGCAGTTCATGACAACATTTTGAGCAAATCTTGATGTAGGCCAAAATATAAAAGATAAGAGTGTAGTCTCAAACTACTTATAGTTTTGTGACTGTATATTTTATTAATATTTTACAATGAACCTTTAATATAAATATACTGCATAATCAATCAGATTTACATACTTTATGACTCAATGCGTATAGTCATTGTACTAAGAATCTTTTTTTGAGTATCTCTGTTGAAACTCACCAAACTACAGCAAGAAAACATTGTTTTCTGTGCAGTTTTGCCACAAATGAACCACTGCTGTGGTATCAGAATGTAATAATTGCATGTAATTATTATTATACAATATGTAATCCAATTATATTAATGTAATAAAATGTTCACAATGTAATTCTTATATTATTTTTTATTATATTTTGTAATCATTGATAAGTGAAATAATGTTTATAATAATAATTTACTGTCAACATAATGAAGTTGTGAGCACAAAACATTTTTTTAAATGACATTAACAACATTCTTGTGTGCATACAGGTAGGTCCAGAAGAACAGTGATACAATTTTCATATTTTTTTTTCTCTGTTGGATTTGAGAAGTAATTTAAGCACTCTTTCTCTGCACAGTGCATATATATTGTTTGGGGTTGGAGCTAAACTCTGCAGGATGGCACTCTAGGAGGTGGGTTGGCAACCCCCGTCTTAAATGGTTCATGTTAAGGGTGCTCCGATCAGGATTTTTGGAGCCGATCACAGGAAGCAGTATCTGCCGTTACGATCACCGATACCAATCTTTTTGAAACGTTCTTTTTATCATGTAGAATTATTTATAGGGATGCTCCAATCAGGATTTTTACAGACATTCGTTCAGGGCCTGAATTTCATTTTTGAAAATGGGGTGAATCCCCCAGGTAGGTATGAAGGTCTAAAACTAATATTGAGGTAAGAAATACCAAAGAAACGTAATAAGAAATCAAATGTAAAATAATACTGGATGCTCTGCCCTGAATAAATTAAATACAGCTTAATCCTTACAATTAAAGGATTAGCTCACTTCAGAATTAACTTCCTGATAATTTACTCACCGCCATGTCATCCAAGATGTTTAAGTCTTTCTTTCTTCAGTCAAAAAGAAATTAAGGTTTTTGAGGAAAACATTCCAGGATTTTTCTCCATAGACTGGACTTCAACGGCTACCAACGGGGTGAAGGTCCAAATTAGAGTTTCAGTGCTTCAAAGGGCTCTACATGATCCCAGCTGAGAAATAAGGGTCGTATCTAGCCAAACGATCCGTTGTTTTGTACAAAATAAAATAAATAAAAAATTCTACACTTTTTAACCACAAATGCTCATCTTGCACTGCTCTGTGATGTGCCACGTATTACGTAATCACGTGGAAAGGTCACATGTAGGCAGAAGTACCGAGCAAGTGTTTACAAAGCGAATGTGCAAAGACTAAGTCAAGCGCCCTTTACAAAAAAAGGTAAAACAACGACTTTGAAGTTGGAGGAGAAAAAAAAATGATTATGTAATGTGTGTAATATGAGTCCTGCACGGGTCCTGTTTAATAAACCCGCACCCGCAGTTATTAACAGCACACCCGACCCGATATCCGACAGATTTTTTAGAAAATGACCAATGGTTTTGCTAGATAAGACCCTTATTCCTCATCTGGGATCGTGTAGAGCCCTTTGAAGCTGCACTGAAACTGCAATTTGGACTTTCAACCCGTTGGTAGGCGATGAAGTCCAGTCTATGGAGAAAAATCCTGGAATGTTTTCCTCAAAAATTTCTTTTCGACTGAAGCAAGAAAGACAAACATCTTGGATGACATGGGGATGAGTAAATTTTAATTCTGAAGTTAACTAATCCTTTAAGGTTACAAAAAAGTTCAAGAGCAGTGAGTGTCATTTATGTTAATCAAACAACAAAAGACAAAGAAAAAAAAAAACAAAACAGACAGCAGCAGCATTATAAGGCTGCATGTCATGCCATACCTCTCACGGCAGGCGCGCGCTGTCAGCATGAGATCGCTTTATGAGATCGGCCTTGATAGAGAGCGCCGATCAAACTTCCCAAAGCGATTATCGGCCGATAGTGATCGGTAGCCAATCAATCAGAGCACCCCTAGTTCATGCAATATTTTTTGTTAAACCCCTTAAATAATAATAATAATAACAATAAATACAGGACAATTTAAATCTAGTGCATTTAATAGTTAAAAACTAAATTAAACATGCATCAATGTTTGTTATGCCTTAAAAAGAATACTATTGTTTTGGTATAGAAACTATTACAATATGACAGTGTTTTTGGTGAGTTCATAATGTATTAAATTTCCCACAATTTAAAAATCCTAATTAATTTAAGCTCCAGTAACTAAAAATTATTACATTACAAACCTAAAATTATTACATTACAAACATTTTATTATATTAAGAATGTAATACTTTTTACATTATGTGCCATTATTACATGTTGCTGTGTTTTTACATTATGAGTTGCTACACAACTTTAGAAAACATAAGCAGATTTTTCTGCTGCACCTGCACTGTTAACCGCTTACCTCCATTAGGTGCTTTTTGTTCATGTCCATTGCTGCTGTTTCCTCCTGGGAAACCTTAAGTGGAATACAAAAGAAGATATAAACACAGAGCTTATTAATTAAGCTACATATATTCCTACAGTCTATGTACATCTTACTGACAAACACATATTTTATATATTTAGCTACTAAAATGAGTTACAGAAAACACTGCTAACATTTATATTTTATACTGAGATAAATCTGGGGTGGAAATGCTTTTTCTTAGGGTGTTAGTCCGGTACATCCGCCCCTGGTTACTGAATATGTTCTTCATCTGTGTTTTGTTTGGTTGCACATTTGCTCTGGTATATATTGCCCTGTGTTTCTTTCTTGAGTTGCCGGTTACTGTCTTTATGTAAAGTTGTGTTTTGTGTCTCGCGTCTGGATTGTCTCTCAACTGCTTCTAAAAGTCCCCGTTTCAGCTCTCCTTCTACCCCGTCTGAACTGTTACACAATATACTTGATTCACAGTAATATACTAAATCCATGATTTGGGAGATGGCTACACTTACCAGAATCACAATCACAGCTTCCAAACTATCAAATTAAGGGGGTTAGTTCGATAGTTTGATGTTAATAAAAGCCTAAATTAAACCTGTTCATCATATAAAGCATTCGTACTGATATCTTGTAACAACATGAGAGTGCGTAAATGAGTGCGTTTACATGCACCCTCATAATGCGATTATAGTGGGATTTTGGCAATATTGCGAGTTAACTTTACCTCATGTAAATGCAATACTTTGATCAAACAAATGTGATTAAGCTCTTAATCGTAGTAAGCACAACCAAACTGCGCATGTGTTTAGATGTACACGGATGCCGTGTGTTGTTCTCACAACTTCATGAATGAACTCAGTGGCATTATTCTGAAGTTTTCTCTTCACGAAATCACTAAACTCTACCAACACAAGCTGCACAGTCTCTGCTCTGTATCTTCATCCAGACGGCGCAAAAAACACAACGGCAGCATAGGCAAACCCGGCATTGCGTTGTTCATCACGGCGCTGAATAATATCCAGTACATCCATAAAAATGTATTTTGAATTTGATGCGAGCTGATTAAAACAAACGGAAACATGCATACTGTATGCCTATCTGAGTGTGGTATAACGATACTTATAGCAAATAATCAAAGTAATGAAAACTGCATGTAAACTGGAGTGAAGAGTTCTGCTCGTGTCATAGAAACATCTTACTGCAATTGACCCTTCGCCAGGAGTTTGATTGACAAGCGATCTAACCAATCATAACGCTGAATCCACCATTTTGTCCGACAAAGCAGTCAGGAGTTAGAAGATTAACCTCAGTGGACTTGAACTTGAAAAATGGTGTGTATTTACATCTTTCCACGTTTTAAACACCATTCTTTTGTGAGCCGCTTGAGCTGAGGTGCTACAGCAATCTGTCACGACACATTAAAGAGCCACAAAACGGTTTTTATAATTCACATTTCTTAAAAAAAAAAAAAAATAACAATTTGAAAGCTGGGACTTTGTTTAATATCATAAGTAACCTGCTCTGTCAACGTGTTGTCAGTGTCCTCTTTGCTCCGCAATGTATTTTTCACTCTGTGTGGCGTGACAGCACCATGGCTTGTCGGACAAAGCAACAGTAACTAAGGGGGGGCGGGTCTTTGTGAAGGGTCAATTAAGACCTTACTCTGATTATGAGAAATTGGTGCACATGTAAACGTGGTCATTGAAGAGTTTATTTTTCCCTTTAAAAGTTTTAATGCACATGGCACCTAGGTGCTACTTTGTTATTGTTCTGTGTTGTTTTGCTTTATTTACAGATGCTTGATTCAATCACAGGTTTCCTCTTTTCATACTCCAGAGTTCTCTGAGGTACTAGGGATAGGCGACATGACCAAAATCTTATATAACGATGTGAGTAATTTTATATCACCATAACGATATATACTGTATCACGATATAGATATTTTTGCTTTAAATAAGGTTATGATATCAAAATTTCATACCATTGAAATTTCATAATTCGTATCACCATTTTCAATATCATTTAAAAAATGAATACTAGCCTAAAAAACTCTCAAGCTTACTGCAGATAAATAAAAAGTGATAAAGAAAACAAACTACAACAGAACAAAGACACAAATGAAATAGATCTAAGGTTACCTGAAAAACACTAGAACACTAGCTACAAACATGTATAAAGTAATCCAATGTATAAAAAACAATGCATAGTCTCTACTGTGTAAATACACATTTATTCTTATTAAAGATACAAAAGCATGCAGGGAAAGATTTTCTCTCTCTTTTTTTTGTTCGATTAGCATTAATAATGACAGAAGGTAAATTTGGATGCTGTCCCTTTAAGACTGACTGCACCGATCCATAATACTCATGCCTTGTCTTTCTCAACTTTCTCAACTCAAACAATAAGCTTCAGTGACCACACAGCACAGCAACATCACATGAGCGCAACTGCGATAGAGACGATAGTCCAAAATCTCTACCGGTTGACAAATTTCTACCGGTTAATCTACTGGTTTATCACCCACCCCTACAAGGTACTAGAGCACATTTGCACATAAACACTGCACAAAGCAGCGCTTTCATTCTCTTGACAAACTAAAAGACATTGAATGAAATTCGTATATATAAATGGAATGAAAGATTGATTGTACTGCATCTTGGCTTGCTTATTTTGCACAAGAGCATGATCTATTTAAGTCCACGTCATACTAAAAAGAATCTATGCTTCTACCACGGGTCGAGAGCTGTAGTTCCAACCACACATCTTTGCAATGCTGTTTGCGAATGTTCGTTGGAACTATGGTTTTGGGAAACAGCAAATCGCTGCATTATGTTATCTTGCAACCATAATTGGCTAACAATGCTTTTGGGAACCACACCCCAGAATATATGTATTGCATATGTATTTTAAGCAGCAATCTATCCCATTTGTGTTATAATTTGGCCACTGTGCAGCCCATCAAAAACATTAGGGAATCCAGCAGTAGGACTATCCACTACAGGACCTCTAGAGATAAAACTGTTATACTGTATATGTGAACACCCCATAACACTTATCTAAAGGGAAACATAGATTCACTCCACTTGAGTCCTATCTGAAGCAGCTTACCTGGGAGAAGGGTTTGCTCTGTTCCATTAGCATCTTGTGGTACTTCATTTTTATTTCTCGGTTGTGTGCAAACTAGAGATGATTACAAATAAAGATGAAAAATACAGTTACAATCTACATGAATTGCTGTCAGAGGTAAACAAGTGAAGTCCGGACCGCATAATTAAAAGGTATAGTTTTTAAAAGAGGTTTGTTGTTTGCCAGCTTGACCACATTAATAAAAAAAAATTTCAATGGGCAATTTCAAGATTTTGGACATACTGCTCACCCCAAAGTGAATAATAATTTTCTCTCTCTCTTTCTCTGAAGCAGTTCTGTCAATGTTGACAGTTGAAGCAACTTTATTTAAGAATTAAAAAGATTGTGCCCAGAATCTGTATTTGTGTCGTAATACTCACCGAGTCTTTTAGTCTTATAAAGGTAAACGCAGATCCCTGCAACAATTACTGCTACAAGTACAGCTCCAACCGCAATTCCAATAACCATAGAAGGGCCTTCATTACAGTCTTTGCATTTTCCATCTGAAAACAACAACAACAAAACACATTGGACAATGGCATGTAAAGTATAAATGTTTACTATATTTAGAAAACTGAAATTCAATTCTGTTGTTAAGCCTTTAACAATGTCATTTTAAAGTCATTTTAAGGGGTCGTAAAATACTAAACTACGTTTTCTGAGATTTTAACAAGTGTGTTGCATCAGTTAATTTTAACTGTCAGAGAAAACGGTTTAATTTTAAGCTGTTTGGCACTTTTCCTCCCCAAGATTTAGGGTTTAAAATCTTCATAGTGTCCAGTGTTCATCAATTCATCAATCTGGCGCACTTTGAGAGTTCAAAATCAAAGGGTTTGTTCACCCAAAAATGAAATTTGTGTCATTAATTACTCATTCTCATGTCATTCCACACCCGTAAGACCTTCGTTCATCTTCATAACACAAATTAAGATATTTTTGATGAAGTCTGAGAGGTTTCTGTCTCTCCAATGCATCTACCGCTCCAAGGTCCAGAAAGGTAGGAAAAGACATCATTAAAGTACTCCATGTGACTCCAGTGGCTTAAACTCAATTTTATGAAGCGACACAAGTGCATTGTTTGCGAGAAAAAAAAAAAAACATAATTCACCACTTTACTTACAAAAATATTGATCTGCAACACGCATTCACGAGAGCTTCAAGACACATTTGTGTTGTGTTCAGACTTGCGCATTAATTCAACACACATGCACGAGTGTTCACGAGCATCTCTTCTTCAAATTGAGTTTAAGCCACTGGAGTCACATGAAGTACTTTACTGTTGTCTTTTCCTACCTTTCTGGACCTTGGTAGTTGCGTTGGATCTCTATGGAGAGACAGAAACCTCTCAGACTTCATCAAAAATATCTTAATTTGTGTTCCGAAGATGAACGAAGGTCTTATGGATGTGGAACGACATGAGGGTGAGTAATGACTGAATTTTCATTTTTGGGTGAACTAACCCTTTAAGAGCTCCAACCCATATTCAGTGTGCAAACTGAACAAAGAAAAAAGTCAGAATATCACTCTTTTTAGTTGTGATATAGTGTCTCAGTCTACATTACACTACATAATAATAATAGTTATAATTATTTATGACTGCAATATCCATATATTGTAAAACAAATGCACTGAAAAATAAATTAAAACTTCGTAATTAGTTTTGTCCTAATTTCTATAATTTAAAGAGATGAACATGTGAGCTTTTTTTTTTAATGCTTTTAAAGAATTAGTTCACTTTCAAATGAAAATTAGCCCAAGCTTTACTCATCCTCAAGCCATCCTGAGTGTATATGACTTAACTCTAATGAACACAATAAAAAAAAAAACATTAATAAATATCCTGACGTATCCAAGCTTTATAATGGCAGTGAATGGGGTCAATGAGTATAAGCTTGGATGCATCAGGATATTTATTAATATTTCTTTGATTGTGTTCATTAGAAAGAAGAAAGTCATATACACCTAGGATGGCTTGAGGGTGAGTAAAGCTTGGGCTAATTTTCATTTGAAAGTGAACTAATCCTTTAAGTTTTCAAACGCATCTCTTTACAAATCTAGTGAAATGCTGTAATCGTCAACTATGCAAATGTGAAAACGCGTAACTAGCACCCGCTACGTTTCCAAATGCACACTAAACTCAGCACTTGCCTGTGCGCAGTTTAGATGGAGTTCACTGCATTCATTCACTGTGAACTGATCACGTGAGCAAAGTTATCACTTCTCTTTGTGCAGTGCAAACAGACAGTCTTTAGCGATTTGGTAAAGACACAAAGCCTTATCGTGCCTTCGCTTTTAGTTTGTTTGACAGCAATGGCACAAAACACGACGTTAAAGACTTTTTATGTTATTATGAGAAGTTTAGCCTAAAAATATTTTCAGGCAACCACAGTTTAGTTAATGGGGAGCACTGAAATCTATTTCTGGTCAATGTTGATTTCGTGTCAAGCCACCACAAATAAATGAATGTATGGTAAACAGTGGTGTCACTGTCACAGGTTGTGACTTTTGTCACATTATGGTGTACTGATGACTCATCAGTATCTCATGATTATTCTTGAGACTGTGCTATCCTATGAGAGGCACGTTCATGGACCGCAAGAGTTTCTGGCCTAATTTCTCTTCCATAGACCCGTAGTGCTCAGTAAACACTGCAGGTGTCATGATAATCACAAACACAGAGATGTACCTATAACCTCACCAAGCTAATTGCTCTCTAAAAAAAACTTACAGATCATGCTTTTAAGTTGTTTCAAGTAGGCATTGCCACCCTTGATTCCTCGGAGGAAACACCCCTGCTTTAATAATTGAATAAATGCTTTTGCTTTGCCTACCCCATTTCTTGACAATTGGTTCTTTGAGAGTTTTGTGGGACACAAAACAGTCATATTCAGCTTTTTCATCCTCCTTGATGTGCGCACTTTTCTTCAGCTGCAAGGTTCCATCATGGTTTGGTCTGACTCCTGTGGATTCAACCTCATCTTCAGGCAGGGATGTGCGATATTTCCTTATGACCAACATGACGTCTTTGGGGTAGAAACCAGTGGCCAGACAGGTGAGTTTCAGCTTAGTTTTGTCACTGGTAGACTTTTTTGCAGACACATGAACATCTGGAGGAGCTGAGGACACAGAAATCAGTTTATCACTTACTTCCAACTGACAACTGCAGATAATCAACAAATGGGTCAATGACGTGACGCCTAAATTTTCTTTTTGGTTGCATTTTCTTCAGTTAAAATTTGGTTTAAATGCATAAAAAGATACCATATATATGTAGTACCTCTCCCATGCAGGAACTCACTTTAACTTTAAAAAAAAAAAAAAATTCTGATATTTAAAGTGTCAAAATATGTGGTGAGACCATCCGGCCATAACTTCTGTTTTGGAAATGTCTTTGAAATTACTCTAAATTTACTCAAATTCATATTCTACACTATTTGGCATGATTTCCAACATGTTTTGTAATCCTGTACAAAACTGCAAAGCATTTGTATTTATATTTCCATCATAATATACAAACAAACTTTGTCCGGTGATGTCCATTTTATGAAATATCATGTGGTGCGACCATCAAAAAATGACCACTCTGGGACTTTCATGTTGAAATCCATTCAAAGACAGGACATTGGATCATATACCAATTTGCAAAGGACCCAGGGAAGCAGCAAGCAGGTTTGTAACTCTGTCTTAAATTTGGAAAAAAATAACCTTTTTAATGGCTGATATGTAGTTACCACATTTGGATATCATGTGGTATGACCTCAAAAAAACAACGAATATTAAGTTATTTCTGCAAATATATACTTTTATTACAAATGTCATAGTGACCTTTTGTGGGAAGCTAGCTTGTTTTATTTAGGTGGCCAATTCTGTGCCTGTAAATTTTGACTGAATTTGAAAATATCATGTGGTGCGACCACTGCAGAGTGTTTTCCATGATAGATATATGTCCTAGATTGGCAGTTTTTGTGCTTTTATATTCAATTGATGATTTATATACATAAAGTACTTTATTATAGTATGATTTGGAATAGATTTTTATGCAATTTGTGTCATTTTATTAAAATATTTCAGTTTGTTTGTATTGTACAAAATTGTTTAGAGCATGTCATTTCAGTTTGGTAATTATGCATTTATTAGTCATTTATTGTTTATTTATTTTATTAACTATTTCAATCTATTTTACCAGATTCCACTGCCAAGCAAAAACCGCTGGCCATAAAACCACTGGCATGTTAATTCTGACCCTGCAGCAAGAATGGAGTTACACCTTGCTAGGAGAAGAGTGAAATGTTATTACAATTTAAAATATCTGTTTTCTATGTGAATAAATAGTAAAAGCAATTTATTAGTAAAGTAAATTTATTCCTGTGATCAAATCTGAATTTTCAGCATCATTACTCCAGTCTTCAGTGTCACATGATCCTTCAGAAATCATTCTAATATGCTGATACACTGCTCAAGAAACATTTCTGGTTATTATCAATGTTTAGATTTTTTGTGGAAACTGTGATATATTTTATTTGTCAGGATTCTTTGATGAATAGAACGTTCAAAACAGCAGCATTTATTTGAAATGGAATCTTTTGTAAAATTATAAATGTCTTTACTGTCACTTTTGATCAATTTAAGCCTAATGTGTCCTTGATGAATTAAAGAATTAATTTCAAGTTAAATGAAAGTCAACTTAAATTAAATGGTGCATTTATGTTTGCAATGTGATTTTTTTTAATATATAAAAACAAATTGAATGAAAAATGAAAATTGTGAAATATTAATAAAATCTGGTTTAAATCTATTTTTTTGTATAAAATTGTTTATTGATCTCTTTAAATAGATTTTTAATGATATTTAAGGTATTCGTGTCATGTGGTGCGACCAATAATAGCAATAACTGTATTAAATTAAAAAATAAAATGTCTAATTTCTGTGGCTGAAATATGAATCACTGATATAGTCTGCTTAAGTGAAATGGTATTTTTTAAAACATTTTTATTAGTTTTATGCGATTTACAGGAAAAATAAGTTAAACTATATATAAGAAGGCAACTCTGAAGTATAAGGTCATTCTTTACAGAATCTCAAACAAACTGCAAATACTTTGTTTCTAAACACTTTAATTACTGAGAACTTGTATAAAAAAAAAAATGTTAAAAAAAAAGTTAAGCATGTTAAGGAAATGAATTAATTTTAAGATAAATCACAGTTGCACCATATGACATTTTTTTAAGACTATGGCCAATTCATCTAGATTAAAAAAACACTAAAATCACTTAATTTAAAATTTTAATATATGAATTCATGTGTACACTACATTCTTAATGTTTGAATAATTGCAATATATATTATTATTTTTTGTATTTTAAAATTGGCCTGTCGAAAATCCTTATACGTCATTGACCCAAATACAAATACTGTACTTTTACTCACAGCCCTTTCTGAGTTCCTCATCTCCATATTCTCTGAATTTGTTGAGCCAGTCCACACACTCTTTCTCCAGGTAGCCCTTGGTGTACTGGTTTAGGATGGGCACATTATCCCATTTCCTCTTGGTTGGAAGAGCTGCGTCAACTGGGGCAACCCACTGAGACTCCTTATCATCAAAAGACAGAAAGTTATCACCGTCATAGCTGTACTCATCAATGCCTTTGGTAAACTTATTTCCATCAATTTCACAACCATGTCTCCACTGAAGTACATGAACATCTGAAAAGGACAGAAAACAAAATGTTTGTGAGATGATAATAACAATATAATATGATAATTATATATAGGGCTGCACGATTAATAGTAATCGAATCGAAATCGCGATTTGGCTTAGTGCGATTATGACATCGCAAAGGCTGCATTAGAAAAAGCATCACGTCAAATATAAAACTTTCCAAACATGAGAAGCCTTTATGAACTTCTTTTCTAACAAAACACAACATTTAATGTGTTTTTACTCCAAACTCACTTCATAATGTCAGTTGAGTGTTTGAAATAGCATTTTGATTAGCACTGGATTATAAATATACTCTATTATTACGGAAATACCCAAGAAAGCTTGAAGAAAACATATAAACCATGTATTGTTGTAGTCGTCTGTTTATTTTATTCATGTTTAATCAATCGAAGCGTTTCTACCTTCTGTTTATTCAGTCACAGCGATAGCATGGTGCCTATTGGGAATTTCCTGGAACAGCGTTTGTTATATTGCATATATTTGTATTTGGAGTATCTCTGGCATCCAGTATGAAACAGACATGTTTAGCGCCAAGTAAAGCTCACACAATCCTATTCAGGGTAAAAATAGGAAAAATAATTCCTCTCTCTAAAGAACTTTGAGGGGAACATATAATCAATATGTTTTTCTCCAGCGTACATAAGTGTACAGGGTTTTTTTCCACAGTGGATGCATAAGAGGCACGTAGTTCATATTAAATACATGGACTTTTTATCATAATATAATATTTGATAATAAATCCTTAGACCTTTCTAATGATTTATAGACATACTGCTTGCATGTTAACAGGTAACCCCACATTTTTCAAGTTTTAAATACTATTTTCTAATTATTATAGTTATATTTATAATTAAATACTAATGCTAAATACTTTAATAATGAAAGTTATTACAACAGTAATATTTCTTTTTTGGTTTAATATTTTTATTTAGCAATAATGATAATAAAAATAATTAGTCAAAATAATATATTAGCACAAAATTTCAGGCCAAATTGTGCAGCCCTACAAACAAGCCTTTTAACCAGAAAAATCGCAATTAGATTTTTTCTCCAAATCGTGCAGCCCTAATTATATATGCATTTTAAAATGTATCAATCTTCCTCACCTGATTCATTGTCATTCATACGGTTCATCAGAATGTGGACGTTCACATCAAACCACTGTTCTTTGCTCTTTCTGGACTGGGTGCCTTTTTCCCAGTAATCGTCCTGCATTTTATCTCTCATCCAGTTCTGTGTGGGAATCTTTCTCTGTTCCTTGCTATTATAATAGTCAATCTGTCTGTCATCTAGCAGACCCATAGCAGTGAATTCATGGATGCCCGGCAGATCGACAGGTTTGGACAAGGCCGTGTAAATGTAATACAGGGAGTGTTTTTCTGCAATACAAAATAATACAATAGTATATAATACGTGTATTTGATAAAAGGAGTAGTTTCTGAAAGAGTGCAGATCAAATTTGAGGTGGTTGAGGCACAAGCTGAACAAACATTTCTCAAAACATTTCAGTTACAGAAAGAACTAAACAGACTAAATCTAATTGTTATATGAAAACAGAGGAACATTTTAGTGAAAAGAAGAATCCTAACAGGCAGGATCTGATATAGATTTACTACTTTAAGGTTATCCTATCAGAATATATATCCAGTAGGATTCTATTATTTTGATAAATCCGTCCCTTCATCAATACCAAAGACGCTGAAACTCATCCATGCATTTGTCTCATCATGCCTTGATTACTGTAATGCCCTTTTCATTGGTCCACCTGCCAGCTCCATTACAATACATCCAGATTACAATACATTCAAAACTCTGCTGCTAGAATACACACCCATACCAAGCGTTCTGCTCATATCAGCCCAATTTTGTATGATCTCCACTGGCTTCCAGTTGCCTACCGTATTAAATTCAAAATTCTCCTGCTCGCTTTTAAGGCCCAATCCCAATTCTACCCCTTATCCCTTCCCCTTTCCCCTACCCCTACCCCTTCGTTTTGCGCGTTCACGTGAAGGGGTAGGGGTGTCTCAATTCTCTTTTGGCTGGAGTGGTAGGGGTAAGGGGAAGGGCCAGATAGCCCTCCAAACGAAGATTTTTCAGGACCACACTTCGAACGAAGGGGTATGAGAAATTTCCCTGCATACACCAACTACCGTGCTGCTAGAATGCGTGTAGTGATCATGGAAGTGATATTTCCACTCAGGATCGATCATTTATGTGTTACCTGGCTGCCAGTTTCTCCGTAGCTTGCTAAACGCGCAATTTGAATGATGTGAACACAAATGAGTAATACTGTTAAAAGAAATATCTGGTCATCCTTCATAGCTATTTACATCTCGTATCATATGTAAACTCTTGCGTTACCAGGGCAACAACTGACTCGTTTGTATTGCTTTGCAAAGAGGTCCGTTATCGCGGCACCGCAGTAGAAAACGAAACCATATCCGTGCTGGTCGGCTCGGAACGGAATGAAACAGTTAACAGCTTGGCCCGAAGGAAAAGCGGCTTCACCAGTCTCGAGAAACTCGAAGGCTCATACGTTTTCGAACTGAAACCGAGCGCCGTCCAAAATACAGCGCAAAACAACGTTGGGAGAGAGTAATCTGTTAAACGTGCTCGTGCCTGATTTCTGTTGATATTCGCACTTCATTGCTGTTCATACTGGTTAAAGACACTAATAAAAGAAACTAGGTATGATGACGTGTGTAATGGTGCAGTAGTGGTGTCCCATTTCTTAGGGGAATATTTTCACCCCTACACCTTGCCACTCTGTTTCAAGGGGCAAGGGGAAGGGCGAAGGGGTATAAAATAGAATTGGGATTGGGCCTAAATCTTTGCATGGCTTGGCTCCCCCTTATCTTTGTAACATGCTCGTCCCCTACACTCCGACTCGCTCACGACGTTCCTCTGACTCTGGCCTTCTCGTTGTCCCTCGGCATCGCCTCTCTTCAACGGGGGGCAGATCATTCAGTGCTATCGCACCCAAACTCTGTAATTCTCTCCCCCGCTCACTCTGTTCTGTTAATAATATCTCTGAATTTAAATCATTACTCAAAACTCACTTGTTTTCTGAATGTTATACCTCTGATTTGATTGCTCTGCTTAATTAACTAATAATTCTCAGAATGTTATGTTATGTTATGTCTCTTAAGTCCTGTTTTGTATTTTATTGTGCTCGACTCTATTCTTCTGTATGCTTCCCAGTCCATTATTGTTTTTCATCATTGTCTACTCGTATTATCTCTTCCTTGTTAAATGTACATTGTAAAGCGTCATTGAGCCCTGGAAAGGCGCTATATAAATAAAACTTATTATAATTTGAAGCGGCTAATCTTGGTAACGTTATATCGATCTTATGATCAGTAATAACAAGGCCGCCATGTTGATTGACATCAAATTTAAGCATTGTAAGCTTTTTATTTGACAAAACCCATAGGCCATATATTTAGTTATATAAGTATATAGAAGCGTAAAATGTTATTTTCAATTTCTTTCTCTTACAAACGCAGCAAAATGTAATCATTTACCTGCTTGAAGTGAAGGAAAAGTCCCGCAGAGAAACAAACAACAAAGCAGAGCAAAACTCTTGGTCGCGACACCCGAGCCCATGATTAAAAATCTCTTGATTAGACTTTCTAATTCTGCTGATGTTTACTGACGTCTGAACTCCAACGAGTAATCTGACTGCAGAAAATGGCAATAGCGTCTGGCTGCAGACCAGATGCACTCTCAGCCGCGCATGCGCACTAAGACGAGACGCACTCTCAGCCGCGCATGCGCACTAAACGAGGTGCACTCTCTGCCGCGCATATATATATATATATATTTACACTACCGCTCAAAAGTTTGTGATCAGTAATATTTTCATTTATTTGATTGGCTGAATTTATTTGATGAAAAGTACAGATGCAAAAAATACAGTGTTGTGAAATATTATTGCAATTCAATTCAATTATTGCAAGTTTTGTATTGTAATATATTTTAAAAATTTATTTCTGTCATGCAAAGCTGAATTTTCATCATCCATTACTCCAGTGTTCAGTGTCACATGATCTGTCAGAAATCATTCTAATACGCTGATTTATCATCAATGTTGGAAACAACTTGATTCTTTTTATAGCCTGTTATAATTTTATTCTAAAGATTCTGTGAAAAATAAAAAAAAACACAGTTTATTCAATATTAAATTCTTAAAAAAACGTCTTTACTTACACATTTTAACAAATTAACACATATCCTGAATTCAAATTAATTTTTCAACAAAAAAATGATACTAAACCTTTCAAGTGTAGTTAAAAGTATTAAAATAGAAAACTGATATTTTAAATTGCAATATTTCAATTTTTAGAATTGTAGAATTTTTCTGTATTTTTGATCAGATAAATATAGCCTTCATGAGCATAAGAAACTTTTAAAACATTAAAAAAAGTTTATATATATAGCTGCTCAAGTTCAGTATATACAGGTGCTGGTCATATAATTAGAATATCATCAAAAAGTTGATTTATTTCACTAATTCCATTCAAAAAGTGAAACTTGTATATTATATTCATTCATTACACACAGACTGATATATTTCAAATGTTTATTTATTTTAATTTCAATGATTATAACTGACAACTAAGGAAAATCCCAAATTCAGTATCTCAGAAAATTAGAATATTGTGAAAAGGTTCAACATTGAAGACACCTGGTGCCACACTCTAATCAGCTAATTAACTCAAAACACCTGCAAAGGCCTTTAAATGGTCTCTCAGTCTAGTTCTGTAGGCTACACAATCATGGGGAAGACTGCTGACTTGACAGTTGTCCAAAAGACGGCCATTGACACCTTGCACAAGGAGGGCAAGACACAAAAGGTCATTGCAAAAGAGGCTGGCTGTTCACAGAGCTCTGTGTCCAAGCACATTAATAGAGAGGCGAAGGGAAGGAAAAGATGTGGTAGAAAAAAGTGTACAAGCAATAGGGATAACCGCACCCTGGAGAGGATTGTGAAACAAAACCCATTCAAAAATGTGGGGGAGATTCACAAAGAGTAGACTGCAGCTGGAGTCAGTGCTTCAAGAACCACTACGCACAGACGTATGCAAGACATGGGTTTCAGCTGTCGCATTCCTTGTGTCAAGCCACTCTTGAACAACAGACAGCGTCAGAAGCGTTAAAGATAAAAAAGGACTGGACTGCTGCTGAGTGGTCCAAAGTTATGTTCTCTGATGAAAGTAGATTTTGCATTTCCTTTGGAAATCAGGGTCCCAGAGTCTGGAGGAAGAGAGGAGAGGCACACAATCCACGTTGCTTGAGGTCCAGTGTAAAGTTTCCACAGTCAGTGATGGTTTGGGGTGTCATGTCATCTGCTGTTGTTGGTCCACTGTGTTTTCTGAGGTCCAAGGTCAACGCAGCCATATACCAGGAAGTTTTAGAGCACTTCATGCTTCCTGCTGCTGACCAACTTTATGGAGATGCAGATTTCATTTTCCAACAGGACTTAGCACCTGCACACAGTGCCAAAGCTACCAGTACCTGGTTTAAGGACCATGGTATCCCTGATCTTAATTGGCCAGCAAACTCGCCTGACCTTAACCCCATAGAAAATCTATGGGGTATTGTGAAGAGGAAGATGCGATATGCCAGACCCAACAATGCAGAAGAGCTGAAGGCCACTATCAGAGCAACCTGGGCTCTTATAACACCTGAGCAGTGCCACAGACTGATCGACTCCATGCCACGCCGCATTGCTGCAGTAATTCAGGCAAAAGGAGCCCCAACTAAGTATTGAGTGCTGTACATGCTCATACTTTTCATGTTCATACTTTTCAGTTGGCCAAGATTTCTAAAAATCCTTTCTTTGTATTGGTCTTAAGTAATATTCTAATTTTCTGAGATACTAAATTTGGGATTTTCCTTAGTTGTCAGTTATAATCATCAAAATTAAAAGAAATAAACATTTGAAATATATCAGTCTGTGTGTAATGAATGTATATAATATACAAGTTTCACTTTTTGAATGGAATTAGTGAAATAAATCAACTTTTTGATGATATTCTAATTATATGACCAGCACCTGTATATATAGAGAGAAATCTGAGGGTGCAAAAACAATCAAAATATTGAGAAAATCACCTTTAAAGATGCCCAAATGAACTTTATAATGAATTAAATCATAGCTTAACAAGTCAGTCACATTGCTACTGCTACTGTCACACACCAGGGAAAAAAACAAAAAAACAAACAAACAAACAAACAAACTCAACAGCAGTTGGTGGTTGAGTTTTGTAAATGATTATAAATAGCATTGAAAAAAATAAATAAATTTTATATATATATATATATATAATTTTAGAAAAACATTACATGAAAAAAAGAAATGGACAATGTTTTTTTTTATTTTATTTTATTTTGTGTGTGACAAAAGATTGGTGCGAGGTGCATGTTGTCCACCACATTCTCTACAAATGTATGCATGTCCTGCATAACATCAGTGGCTCTACAAGATCGTCCTCTATACGCTCTGCACTGCAGTACTGTTCCAAGGCCTCAATGGCTTCTTCATCCTCCATGCACAGTATACGAGGAAGCTGAACTGAGCCAAGAAGATCACCAGAGTTCTCCAAGCACCACTGACTGGCAATCTTAAGATTCGTCATGATACGCACCTAAGAAAAAACAATGCAAAAGAGGATAATTAAAAATATGCTGAACAATAATGGCTGCAACCCCTCTAATAAAACCTACTTTTCGTGGAGCCACCTGCTTCTCTGGTGCAGACTCAGGGGTGAAACCATTCGTTTCATCTTCCTAAAAAACATATGAAGATTGAATTTGAACCAGTTATCTTTAGTACTACCTTTTTAAAAAGTAACCGATACTTTTTCTGAGGAGCTGCAACAAAATAAAAGGTACAAGTTACCTGTACGTGGAAAGGCTTTTCCTGTTAGTGGAAAACATGCTATTTTTAACCTCTTGATTCCCAAGTATATGCTTTTACCTGAGAGATTTGTTCAAACTTCCTCTTTTGCAACCTAAATACAGGCTGCTGATCACCTCTCAGGAAGGCTTTGGACTCTTCTGCATAATGGGCAAACAGTTTTCCATGTCTGGAAAATAGAGATTAAAGATTGAATATTGCATAGTTCCTTATTCATGAAAGCTTTAAGTATTCAAAAGCCAAAAATCAAAATTACTTACCGATCCAGTCTGAAGTTCCCCATTAACATGATGCACCACCATTTCCTCAACTCTGCCATGTCCAGCTGCTCAAAACAAAAGTTTATGCCCTTTGTAAGTTATACTGTCTCTAAATTATTGAAAACTATAATATTACTTACAATTGTGTAGTCAAATGGGGCATCCAGCACAATGTACAATGCAGACTATAAATGAAAGCCAATGCAGATCCTGGCGCAGGTGAAGTGGAGCACGGAGTCAGTGTAGGTGTCGACGTACAAGGAGCCGATGCAGGTAAGCACTTCTGCAGGTGAGCCTCCATTGCATTTCTTCTAAGAACAGTTTTACTGCAAGTAGGGCAATGATAATGGGCCTCTGTTCTGCAGGCCAAATAGCATTTGCATAATCTTTTGTCTAGAAATTATACAGTATACAAATGAGAAAAAAATAACATTTAAACAAAAGTTATATTTGACAAAGATTAAATACCCATAATATCCAACTTCACAGTCCGTTAGTAATTGAGAGGCTGTTCAAGACATTTTTTCAAATTGTACTCTCATACACGCTACCTTATTTATTTATTTTTGCTTTTTTGTTCAGGGTAGAAGATAAACACAATAAACATCTTGAATGTTAAATAAAAAAAGAAATGGATGATACACAGACAATGAGTTTGATAGTGTGTGCGAGAGAGTTGATAGTATGTTTGTGAATGAGTTTGGGTGAAAGCTTTGATAGTGTGTGAGAAATGGTATAGTAGTGAATGAGAGAGCTTGTTAGCATGCATGAAAATCTTTGATAGAGTGTGAGAGACATTACAGTAACGTTTGAGAGAGAGAGTTTGATAGTGTGTGCAAGAATATGTTTGAAATATGTCTTGAACAGTCTCTCTTTTGCTTATTAGTACCCTTTTTGAAGTGCTTCAAAAAGACAAAAAAAAAAAAACACTAATCACACTCATCTTACCTTAAAAATATTGCATTTTTATATAGACTTTCCAGTGAGCCTGAACTTTCTTTTCAGTCATTGCCCCTTGTGCCCTTCACTGAAGCCAATGATACAATTTGCAACAAGATGTGCATTTTGGTATCAGCTGCTTTACACCTGCTAGGACTATTGATTGATGCATCTGTAAGCATAAATTGAAGAGACAGAAAATTAAAATAATTCTTGTG
Organism: Hypophthalmichthys nobilis; assembly: GCA_037950665.1. NCBI lineage: Eukaryota > Metazoa > Chordata > Actinopteri > Cypriniformes > Xenocyprididae > Hypophthalmichthys > Hypophthalmichthys nobilis. The sequence continues at coordinate 7,491,130 of CM075475.1, forward strand.
TATAATATTCTTTGAATGTTTGTTATCTGTTTGGTAGTATTCCATGTATCTCTCGATTTGAAGAACCATTATTAACAACATTAAGATGACTTTTGTTATTCCATCTTTATTTTAAATAATTTTAAGTAACACCTCGTCTAAACAACAATTATACAGAGTAGGTCACCTGCAAACTTCTGTCACTTTTCAAAACAACAGACCCAAACAAGAGCCAGTAAAACAGTCAATTTTTTCAATGCCTAAACAAAATGAATTTAGATCTTCACTAATTTACTGGATGAAGAATTGATACCCAATTAGCACGACGGGATACATATCAGGACAGTTTCGATAACATTATCCTATAGATTAAACAACACTTTTACATCTAGCTAATCTTGTATGAATGAGGTAAATATACTTACATCAATTATTTAATGGTCGTCGACACCTGTGCATGTGGGATATACCAGATAAATATTAGGATCGTTTTCGATAACATTTACCAAATAATGAACAACTCTTTAATTTAACTTAATCTTGTACGAATTGCAAAAATATACTTACAAGTAGCCTGTAGGTGCATTAAACGCGTGCATCTGAAAGCGCATGTATTTGCGTGTCCACGAGCTGCCGAGAACGCGTTGGACTGCGCATGCGTGATTGAGAACACATGTGTCGGACTTCGCAAGTGCGGCTGAGACCGCATGTGTCGGAGTGCGCATGCGTGTCTGAGATTGCCTGTCTGCAGCCAGACCCTTCTCGAAAATGGCGGATGAATTTTTTAACCAATAAGAAAAGGAAGAACGACAATTTCTTCTTCTTCCCTTTTTTTTTGGCAGATCGCACCAATTTCGCGCATTACCGCCACCTACTGTAAACTCGATCCAGAGACTCTAACCACTACCCCAATGCCCATCCTCCCCTTCTCAATGGTACTCTATGCTACAGCCAGCGCTGTGTGTTCAGCTCCTCTGGCTTAATTCAAATCCTATTAATTAAATCTGTGTTCTCCAAATATTGAATTAACGCTCTGTTATTACTTTTCTGTTCTGGGTTTAACAGGTAAATTGATTTCAATATCCTCTTTCCTCTGAACCTTTTCTAATAACTTTTCTCTGTCATCTTTATACTTTTCACAATACATGATAACATGTTCTACCGTTTCAATTTCTCCACACAGTCCTGTCGGATGCTTGGATATTAATTTCATTGTTTTATTAAGTCCTGTATGTCCTATTCTGAGTCTGGATAAAATGTTTTCCTCTCTTCTACTTCCACCTGAGTACCTACTTTTCCCCACTTTTGGCTGTATTTCATATATATGTCTACCTTTATTTCCTGTTTCCCACATTTGTTGCCATCTTTGATTTATTTGCTTTTTAACTATAGCTTTAATTTCATATCTACTGTATGGTATTTCCATTTCTATTCTAGTGTTCTTTAAAGCTTGTTTTGCCAATTTATCTGCTGCTTCGTTCCCTTTCACCCTCACGTGAGCTGGAACCCACATGAATATTACACTCACCCTTCTCTGCTGTAATGTATATAATTCTTGCAGAATTTCCACTACTAAATCCTGTCTAGTGTCTGAGTGTTGTGCTTCAATGCACATAAGAGCAGAACTGGAGTCTGAACATCCTTTAATCCTGCCTCGCTTATCCATCTTAATGCCATCGTTATTGCTATTAATTCCCCTGAAAAAAACTTATAACTTATTTGAGATCCTTACCTTTCTGGTTATTTGCATTTTTGGAATGACAAATGCTACCCCAACTGGATTTTTTGATGCGTCTGTATATACTTGTGTTTTATGCCCATACTTTAAACACAGGTATTCCCTTACCTGGATTTCCTCGAATTCACTCTGCCCTTCTTTTTTTTCTATGTTCCAGCATTCTTAAATCAACTAAAGGCTGTGGCAAAATCCACAAAGGGACTGCTGGTAAAGCCACTCTTGGAGTAATACTTAACTTTTTAATATCCAATTCCTTTACTAAATCTCCAACTGTCCATCCAAAACTATTACACTCCTTTTTCCCATACTCCCAGCACTGCTCTAATACCCTTAAAGTGGGATGTGACTTGTCCTGCCCCCTAAGATTTGCCCAATATACTGCAGTTAACTGTTGTCTTCTTAATCTGAGAGGCATGTCACCTACTTCTACTTGTAACACTGATACTGGTGATGATGGATATGCCCCACAACAAATCCTTAATGCCTTTGCTTGAATTCGTTCTAATTTATCTAGATGAGTTTTTGCTGCTGATCCATATACAGGTGCTGGTCATATAATTAGAATATCATCAAAAAGTTGATTTATTTCACTAATTTCATTCAAAAAGTGAAACTTGTATATTATATTCATTCATTACACACAGACTGATATATTTCAAATGTTTATTTCTTTTAATTTTGATGATTATAACTGACAACTAAGGAAAATCCCAAATTCAGTATCTCAGAAAATTAGAATATTACTTAAGACCAATACAAAGAAAGGATTTTTAGAAATCTTGGCCAACTGAAACGTATGAACATGAAAAGTATGAGCATGTACAGCACTCAATACTTAGTTGGGGCTCCTTTTGCCTGAATTACTGCAGCAATGCGGCGTGGCATGGAGTCGATCAGTCTGTGGCACTGCTCAGGTGTTATAAGAGCCCAGGTTGCTCTGATAGTGGCTTCCGCTCTTCTGCATTGTTGGGTCTGGCATATCGCATCTTCCTCTTCACAATACCCCATAGATTTTCTATGGGGTTAAGGTCAAGGCGAGTTTGCTGGCCAATTAAGAACAGGGATACCATGGTCCTTAAACCAGGTACTGGTAGCTTTGGCACTGTGTGCAGGTGCCAAGTCCTGTTGGAAAATGAAATCTGCATCTCCATAAAGTTGGTCAGCAGCAGGAAGCATGAAGTGCTCTAAAACTTCCTGGTATATGGCTGCGTTGACCTTGGACCTCAGAAAACACAGTGGACTAACACCAGCAGATGACATGGCACCCCAAACCATCACTGACTGTGGAAACTTCACACTGGACCTCAAGCAACGTGGACTGTGTGCCTCTCCTCTCTTCCTCCAGACTCTGGGACCCTGATTTCCAAAGGAAATGCAAAATTTACTTTCATCAGAGAACATAACTTTGGACCACTCAGCAGCAGTCCAGTCCTTTTTGTCTTTAGCCCAGGCGAGACGCTTCTGACGCTGTCTGTTATTCAAGAGTGGCTTGACACAAGGAATGCGACAGCTGAAACCCATGTCTTGCATACGTCTGTGCGTAGTGGTTCTTGAAGCACTGACTCCAGCTGCAGTCCACTCTTTGTGAATCTCCCCCACATTTTTGAATGGGTTTTGTTTCACAATCCTCTCCAGGGTGCGGTTATCCCTATTGCTTGTACACTTTTTTCTACCACATCTTTTCCTTCCCTTCACCTCTCTATTAATGTGCTTGGACACAGAGCTCTGTGAACAGCCAGCCTCTTTGCAATGACCTTTTGTGTCTTGCCCTCCTTGTGCAAGGTGTCAATGGTCGTCTTTTGGACAAACGTCAAGTCAGCAGTCTTCCCCATGATTGTGTAGCCTACAGAACTAGACTGAGAGACCATTTAAAGGCCTTTGCAGGTGTTTTGAGTTAATTAGCTGATTAGAGTGTGGCACCAGGTGTCTTCAATATTGAACCTTTTCACAATATTCTAATTTTCTGAGATGCTGAATTTGGGATTTTCCTTAGTTGTCAGTTATAATCATCAAAATTAAAAGAAATAAACATTTGAAATATATCAGTCTGTGTGTAATGAATGAATATAATATATAAGTTTCACTTTTTGAATGGAATTAGTGAAATAAATCAACTTTTTGATGATATTCTAATTATATGACCAGCACCTGTATGCTTCCATAGTCCATTACTGATCTGATTAATGTTATGTAAATAGTTTTCAATGCCAGCCTGTCTGCCCCCCAGCCTTGTCCAGCCACACATCTGATTATATTCAACACTCTTTTGCATTTCTCTTCCATCTTCTCAATATGTCCTTTCCATGTCTGGTCTGCTGTCTAACCATATTCCAAGAAATCTTATTTTGGATACCCGGATGAGGAGTGCCGTTCTCTATCATACCTTCTGATGATATGCACTCTCCCACTCTCACCTTAATTGATCTTTCTTCCAGAAATTCTTTAATTCAGTTATACATTCTACCTCCTACCCCCATGTTTTCCAATTTCAACAATAACCCTTCTCTCCATACCATATCATACAGCTTTTCGATGTCAAAAAACACTGCTGCCACAATCTCTTTATTAATCAACGCCTTTCTAATGTCTGACTCCAAGCATACTACTGGGTCCATCGTTCCTCGTCCCCTAAATCCACTCTGATTTGGTGATAACTGTTACAGTACAGAAGGGTCGGAGACAAGAGATAACTGAAACAGATGTTTATTGAGACACAGCAGAGCAAACAGACGTGCAGGTGAGTATATTGTGGATTGCTGGGTGAATGGTGCGATGAAGATGAGGTGATACTGTCCTTTGTGTTGATAGGTGAGAAGATCCTGGATGACGGTGGAGATGGGAAGCGCTGGAGACTGGGAACACGAGGGGAGACTTGGAGACGCTGGAGACAGGTAAGTAGATCGCTAGGAGTCCTTGAGGTAAGCATGTAGGTACGTCTAGATGCGAACGAGACCAGACAGTGACTGAGTGTGTATGAGTGTCTTATGTACTGGTGTTGATGAGCGTGCTGATGGGGTGCAGGTGCGCGTGATCAGTATTCCGGGGATGGAGTGCGCTGTGATTGGATGGTGCTGGAATCTGGCGTGTCTGTGACAATAACTTCTTTCCTTCTCCAAATAAAACATTAATCTGTCTGTTATCATTTTTTCCATTATTTTACATACATGGGACGTAAGTGCTATTGGTCTATAGTTTGTTGGAATACTATGATCCTTCCCTGGCTTCCTTATGGGAATAACTATTGCCTCTTTCCAGCTCTTAGGTAATACACCTTCAATCCATATCCTGTTTAAAAAATCCAATACTACACCCAATGCCTTTTCACTTAGATGTTTTATCATGCTATAGCTCACTCTGTCTTGCCCAGGTGCAGATTCTTTCACTCTTTTTAATGTTCTCTTCAATTCTGTCATTTCAAATGGAACATCCAACACACTATCTATAACTTCCCTTATATCTTTTCTTGTCGGGTTTCTTTTCAACATTTCTTCCCTTAATCTCTTCCTCTCTTCGCACAAGTTTCCAGAAGAGTTAACCTTTATAAACTCTTCCTGAAACATTATTGCCGTTACTGCTAACTCCTAAATTCCTTACTTATTCCTCATATTCCATATCTCCTCTACTGGAGTACTTCTCCCTATTTACAGAATGATCTCCAAAAATCCTTTTAGCCTTTCTTACCTTATACTTAACTAAATTTGAAAATGATGTGTTCTTTTCAGTTTCCTAAATGCTTTCCTTTTATTTCTTATCGCTTCATTGCAGTCTTTATTCCACCATGGAACCATTTTCGACTTCCTAATTCCTTTACCCTTTAATTATTGCAATGATCCTATTGTTTGTTTCATCTATACAATTTATTTCTATTCTTTTCATCTTACTCAATTCCTCTTCACATTCTCTCATAAATTCCACCCAATTAGCCTTTTCATATATCCATCTCCCTGTAACTCCCTTCTTTTTCCCTTTTCCACTCCCCAGTATAGTGATCACTAAAGGATAATGATCACTACCCATTGTGCATTTCCTCAAAATCTCCCATTCTGTTATTCCTCCTAACACTTCTGACACCAATGTTAAATCTAATGCAGACTCCAAACCTGAAGTAATATTTACCCTCGTTCCACCTCCATCATTGAGACATACTAATTTCCTTACATCTATTAATTCTTCGACTACCTCTCCATTTACATCCACTACTGTCCCACCCCAAAGAATATTATGTGCATTAAAATCGGCGCACCAGATAACTCTCTCATCATCTTGTCCTTCAATTTTTTCCAATTCATTAAATCCTAATCTCTTGCATGGGTTATACAAATTTATTATAACATACTTCTTCCCTTGGTCCCATATTTCAACTACTACATACTCAGTTGTTTTCCCTATCCCTACTTTCCTATATGGAATACCTACTCTGATAAAAGTTACACAGCCCCCTCCATTACATTCATCTCTATCCCTTCTCACTGTCGAGTATCCTTTCAGAACAAAATCAAGTCCAGGTTTGAGCCAAGATTCCTGAATACAAATCACATCTGGTTTATCTTTCAGTTGATTTATATATCCTTTAAACTCCAATCCATTAGCCAAAAGGCTCCTTGCATTCCACTGCAGTATTAATATCATCCAGATTAATGACCAACCCATGTTTCCTGACTTTGCTGAGACTCTAAAGTTAGTCCATCCCTAACTTTCTCCCATGTGAGCCCTTTTACACCTCGAAATCTTTCAGCTGCCTTCACAATTATTTGAATCTTCTGTTCTTTTTTCTGTCTGAGCAGTGCAATTAATAAATTCTACCATAAATAACACAAAATTCTTCTTACTTGACTCCCCTAGCTTCTTCCTTCCTTATTTGATCTCTTGCCTCACTTACATTCTGTCCCCTTTTATTGCCTTCTTCTACCTTCTCTTTACTCCTTCTTTCCACTAGTTTCACTGCTTCCGCGTACGACAGATTTGTTTTATCCTTCTCTTTCTGTACCTCTACTGCTTTCTTCCTAACTGCGCAGCCACCATATGGAACATTAACTTCAATTCCTCCTTTCTCCTTTCTATCAACCCCTCTTCACCACTTTCCCCCGAACTACCTGTTGTTACTTCTTTATTATTCTTTTTCCTTTTCCTTGTCCCTACCATTGTGAATGTTCTTCTCTCCTCTACATTTTCCCCACCTACCTCCATCCCATCTCCTTCTCCTTCCTCTGAATCCTCTATACATTCCTTTGACTCTGGATCGGCCACAATCTTTTTATTTGAGACCTAGTCATCTCTGTCTCAAATAATAATTTTCAGATGAATGAGTTTTGTTGTTTGTTATTTTAAACACCACGCGTTCTGTCCGTGCGTCACTTTCATTCCGGCCCAGGACAGAGGCTCTGAGCAATTTCTCTGTCAAAACAAGTTTGAAAGAAGAAAATTAAGATTTTCCCTACATACAGCTAAACAGTAAACAGGGTTTTAAAGACCTACCCTGCAAAACTAAATTTGATAGGCAAGGAAATTTAAAACAGATAATAACGGGAACGGGGTTTAACGGGAACTGTCCAACTGTTTACTTTTTCCACGGCTTTCTTCTCATTGCAAATATGCACAAAATTTTGATAAATACATTGTGTTGTTGCAAGTAAAGTGTGTTTCTTAAACTGTATAGGATGAGAACAAAGTCAATAGAAATAGAAAAAAAAAAAAAAAAAACAGGACAGAAAAAGAACAGAACTGAATGCAGAACCAGACTGAACCATAGAATATAACATTTTTTTAGACAAAGCACTTTAAGCAAAACCTGTATATGGCAATGTAAGTGCCATCACCAAAACCTGGGCTTCTCAGCGAATTGAGAAAATACAATTCACTCAATTTTGGCTTCATGATCTGAAAAATTTTACCATGTGTTAAGTTGTTAGAGAATGCATAATATCAAGGAATAACATGCAAAATGTATCTTATTTCACTTTGTACGACAACTGGTAGGTTAAAGTAATGCAACATCTAAGCAGACTCACACACAGCATCCAGTGTCCTGGCACATAAGATGGAAAGACCACAGCATCCTTGCTGCTAATTTCAGGCTATATGTATAGTGAAAATATACACTGAACAAAATTATGAACACAACACTTTTGTTTTTGGCCCCAGTTTTTATGAGCTGAACTCAAAGATCTAAGACACAGATGTTGCAAGTTTTGAGGGAGAGTGCAATTGGCATGCTGACTGCAGGAATGTCCACCAGAGCTGTTGCCTGTGAATTGAATGTTCATTTCTCTACCATAAGCCGTCTCCAAAGGCGTTTCAGAGAATTTGGCAGTACATCCAACCGGCCTCACGACCGCAGACCACGTGTAACCACACTAGCCCAGGACCTCCACATCCAGCATCTTCACCTCCAAGATTGTCTGAGATCAGCCACCCAGACAGCTGCTGTAACAATTGGTTTGCATAACCAAAGAATTTCTGCACAAACTGTCAGAAACCGTCTCAGGGATGCTCGTCGTCCTCGTCGACCTGACTGCAGTTCGTCGCCGTAACTGACTTGAGTGGGCAAATGCTCACATTCTATGGCATCTGGCACTTTGGAGTCAAGTCAAGTCAAGTCATCTTCATTTATATAGCGCTTTTCACAATACATATTGTTTCAAAGCAGCTTCACAGAGACAATAGGAAAATTCTTATTAAGCTAAAGTTGGTTTTTGATTGAATCACTTCCGTTGTAAAAATTGTTAGTTATTACTTTAGAGACCGCTTAAATGACACCTTTCCTACTGAAAACCGAATACCTTTAATGCATTTTTGCTGTTCATTTACGTGTTTAGTCTATAGGTTTGCGTGTTTGAGTGTGTATGTGCGCAGAAGCTTGGTCTTTTTTTTTTTTTTTTTTTTAAAGTGATATTTGCCAAATTACTTTACTGGTCCGCATAATACAGAAAAATTAGTTGTGTCCGCAGATCTATGCGAACTGGAATAATTTTGATAATGTTTTATCTATACATATTAGCCCTAGGGAATTATAGGGAAAGAAAAGAGAAATGGGCCTTTGTAATGGATAGATTAGTTGAAACATCAGGGCTGCTTTATCATCATGTCAGGTGTTATGGGAAGTGTTGCCGGTTCCAGCTGACCTAATCTATGCAGCCTAACAATTTACATGATTTGAATTATAGAAGTAGATAATGTATTATGTGTATGCAAGTTTAAACATGTGTTTTTAGTCTAGACTTAAACTGACAGAGTGTGTCTGCTTCCCTGAACAGTGATAGGAAGACCAAAGTTCCAAAGTTTACGTGCTAAATAGGAAAAGGATCTACTACCTGCAGTTGATTTTGATATTCTAGGTATTATCAACTGTCCAGAATTCTGAGATCGCAATAGACGTGAAGAACTATAATGCATTAAGAGCTCACTCAGGTACTGGGGAACTAAACCATTTAGTGCTTTGTAAGTAAGTAAAAAGATTTTAAAATCTATACGATGTTTAACAGAAGCCAATGCAGTGTTGACAGAACTGGGCTAATATGGTCATACTTCCTGGTTCTAGTAAGAACTCTAGCTGCTGCGTTTTGGACCAGCTGTAGTTTGTTTATCAAGCGAGCAGAACAGCCACCCAATAGAGCGTTACAGTAATCTAGCCTTGAGGTCATGAACGCATGAACTAACTGTTCCGCATTTGTCATTGAGAGCATATGTCGTAGTTTAGATATATTTTTTAAGGTGGAAGAATGCAGTTTTACAGATGCTAGAAACATGGCCTTCAAATGAAAGATTGGTATCAAAGAGCACACCCAGGTTCCTAACTGACGACGAAGACTTAACAGAGCAGCCATCAAGTGTTAGACAGTATTCTAGGTTATTACGTGCAGAGGTTTTTGGTCCAAAAATTAGAATCTCTGTTTTTTTTTAATTTAGTAGTAAGAAATTACTGGTCGTCCAATTTTTTATGTCAGCTATGCATTCCGTTAATTTTGTGAATTAGTAAGTTTCGTCAGGGCTCGAAGAAATATAGAACTGAGTATCATCAGCGTAACAGTGAAAACTAACGCCGTGCTTCCTAATGATATCTCCCAAGGGTAGCATGTACAGAGTGAAAAGCAACAGTCCTAGTACTGAGTCTTGCGGTACTCCATATTGAACTTGTGATTGATATGACATCTCTTCATTTACTACTACAAACTGATAACGGTTAGATAAGTAAGATTTGAACCATGACAATGCAATTCCACTAATGCCAACATAATTTTCAAGTCTATTCAAAAGAATATTGTGGTCGATAGTGTCAAAAGCAGCACTGAGATCTAGTAACACTAATAGAGAGATACAACCACGATCTGATGATAAAAGCAAATCATTTGTAACTCTAATGAGAGCAGTCTCAGTACTATGGTACGGTCTAAATCCTGACTGGAAATCCTCACAGATACCATTTCTTTCTAAAAAAGGAACATAGTTGTGATGATACTGCCTTTTCTAGTATTTTTGACAGAAAAGGTAGATTCGAGATCTGCCTATAATTGACTAATTCTCTAGGATCAAGTTATGGTTTTTTAATAAGAGGTTTAATAATAGCCAGCTTAAAAGTTTCTGGTACGTATCCTAGTGATAAAGATGAATTCATAATATTAAGAAGAGGATATATTACCTCTGGAAGCATCTCTTTCAATAGCTTAGTCGGTATAGGGTCTAACATGTTGTTGATTTTGATGATTTAATAAGTTTAGAGAATTCTTCCCCTCCTATAGCAACGAATGGAATTTTTCCTCAGGGACACTACAATGCACTGACACGATACTGTAGTAGACGGTTGCATGGTTATAATTTTCTCTCTAATATTGTCAATCTTGCACGTAAAGAAGTTCATAAAGTCATTACTGCTGTGCTGTTTGGAAACATCAGAAGTTGAAGCTCTATTTCTCGTTAATTTAGCCACTGTATCAAATAAATACCTAGGGTTGTGTTTGTTTTCTTCTAAGAGATTTGAAAAATAAGTAGATCTAGCATTTTTAAGGCCTTTCTGTACTCAATCATTCTCTCTCTCCATGAAATGCGAAAAACTTCTAGTTTTGTTTTCTTCCAGCTGCTCTCCATTTTTCTGGCAGCTCTCTTAAGAGCCTGAGTGTTCTCGTTGTACCACAGCGTTGGATTAGTTTCCTTAATCTTCTTTAAGTGCAGAGGAGCAACTGAGTCTAATGTGCTGGAAAAGACAGAGTCAATAGTTTCTGTTGCAACATCGAGGTCTTCTAAGCTGTCTAAGGCTATGCTAAGGCGATGAAACTGATCAGGAAGATTATTTATAAAGCGATCTTTAGTGGTAGAAGTGATGGTTCTGCCATATTTATGGCTGGGTGGCAGTTTTGCAGCCTTGGCTAAATGTAGTATACGCGAGACTAAATAATGATCTGAGATGTCATCGCTCTGCTGCAGAATTTCAACGGCATCAATATCGATTCCATGTGACAATATTAGATCTAAAGTATGATTACGACAATGAGTGGGTCCTGACACGTGTTGTCTAACTCCAATAGAGTTTAGAATGTCTATAAATGCCAATCCCAATGCGCTTTTATCATTATCTACATATTAAAATCACCAACAACAAGGACTTTATCCGCAGCCAGTACTAACTCCGATAGAAAATTAGCAAATTCTTTGATAAAGTCTGTGTGGTGTCCTGGTGGCCTGTATACAGTAGCCAGCACAAATGTCAACTTACATAATGTTACATAAAGCACCATCACTTCGAAGGAATTATATTTGAACGACTTTTGAGTAATACTGAAGATATTACTATAAATTACAGCAACACCTTTGCCTTTCTGACGAGGATTGTGTCGATAATCGTAACCTTGAGGGCTAGACTCATTTAAAGTAATGTAATTGTCTGGTTTTAGGTTTCTGTCAAACACAGCAAATCTAGATTATTGTCTGTGATAATATCATTTACAATAAGTGCTTTTGAAGAAAGGGATCTAATATTCAGCAACCCAAGCTTTATTGTTTGTTTATCAGTATTATCTCTGTTTTTTATTTGTTGAACATCAATTAAATTTTTACCCTTAAATGGGTTTGGAAGTTTTTTTGTATTTACTAATTCGGGGTACAGACACAGTCTCTATGTGATAATATCTAGTATCTAAAGCCCTTGCATTCTTACTATCCTCAATTAAAGTTTGGATGCGTGTCTCTGAGATTCTCTCTGTCAGCCTGACTATCTCCCTGCATTTATCACATGTGTAAATCTCACCGCTGACAGAGAAAGCTATACTATGCATGTGACAGGCAGTGCAAGTAACAACAAATGGAGAGGATGACATGACTCACCGTGTTTGTAGAGTGATCTGACTTATCACAGTTGTTTGATGGATTTGAGTCGTAGAAAAAGAAGCGTGCGTTCGCGCAAGAGAAAAGGACGGTTTGTGGCCCGGATGGCAGGCAAGCTAACAAACTAGCAAAGTGCTAATGCGCTGTGATAGCGATTTGGATTAAAAGATTAAACGCTAGGGACATCAGATTAATGTGATAGGCAATATCAGATATATGGTGATGATAAAATAAACAAGTAATTATAATAAATAGATTCAAAACAAAGCACTGCAGAGCTACAGACGCACGGAGCTACAGATGCAAACTATTCAGCAGCGAGGCAGAGAGGATCAGACTGGAGCAATCGATCAGGAGCAATCCAACACAGGAGCAAGAAGCAATCCAAGAGAGGTGTTCTCTTCACGGATGAATCCCGGTTTTCACTGTACAGGGCAGATGGCAGACAGCCTGCATGGTGTCGTGTGGGTTAACGGTTTGCTGATGTCAACGTTGTGGATCGAGTAGCCCATGGTGGCGGTGGGGTTATGGTATGGGCAGGCGTATGTTATGGACAACGAACACGGGTGCATTTTATTGATGGCATTTTGAATGCACAGAGATACCGTGATGAGATCCTGAGGCCCATTGTTGTGCCATTCATCCACGAACATCACCTCATGTTGCAGCATGATAATGCACAGACCCATGTTGCAAGGATCTGTACACAATTCCTGGAAGCTGAAAACATCCCGTATACGACAGCATGTTCCAGTTCCTGCCAATATCCAGCACCTTCGCACAGCCGTTGAAAAGGAGTGGACCAACATTCCACAGGCCACAATCAACAACCTGATCAATTCTATGCAGCCTTCCATGAGCCGCCAAAGGAGACTTAGGAGTGGCTTGCTGACTTTTGGGCAGAGCCAGCGGCTCCAGCCCTCCACGAGCCCGCTCCAGCCTTCCTCGAGCCCGCTCCAGCCTTCCACAAGCCCTCTCCAGGCTTCCACAAGCCCGCTCCAGCTGCCCAAGAGTCCATTCCAGCTTCCCACGAGCCTGCTCCAGCTTCCCATGAGCCCGCTCCAGCTGCCGACGAGCCGCTCCTGCAGCCGACGAACCCACTCCAGCAGCCGACGAACCCACTACCAGGAAAACCCCCAAGAAAATTTTGGGGGGGGGGGCAGGTACCTGTGGATAGGGAACTCATGGGCGGGGTTCTGAACTTGCTATGGCCACCCACAGCCTCTGACCCGCCATGGCCGCCCTCGGCCCCTGACCCGCCATGGCCGCCCTCGGCCTCTGACCCGCAATGGCTGCCCACGGCTCCTGACCCGCCATGGCCGTCCACGGCTCCTGATCCGCCATGGCCGCCCGAACTCCTAGATCCGCCCTGGAGACCTCCGGTCCCGTCTGCTCCTCTCCCTGCACCTGCGTGAGGTCTCCAGGGCACCCACCCCCCCTCCCCGGTTGTTCCATCTACGGCGCGAGGCAGCGCCTACCGGGAGGGGGAGGTACTGTCACAGCTCCCTCGTTTCCCGGACTCCATTTCCCATGATCCTCCTGTTTCCACACCTGCACTCACTTCCTTCGTCATCTCCCCATCATCACCGATCACCTGCACCTGGACTTCATCATCTGCACTCCCTTTGTAATGGACTCACTCCCTGCACTCCCTGTCTGTTCTGAACGTTAGTTTATGTGTGTGAAGTGGTTTATCTCTCCTTTGTAATAATAAATACCCTTGTTTGGGGATCTCTGTGAATGCCTCGTCTCTCTACTACCGCACACCGTAACAACAATGACATGGCTGTTAACTGGACAGATGTCAACATTCTGGAAACAAAAAGGGAAAATGTTTTGAGTATTTTATCAAAATGCCTTTATTTCTGCTCTTTAGACTTTGAGGTTAAACCTGTGAGAGTGCAATCTGTTGCAGAACACAGAAGCAATACAAACTCATGAAATGGGACTTTTGCTTGGATGTTGTTGTTTTTTGTGTTTTTTTTTAAAGAGAAAAATAGTCGATCTTTATTTGCAATAAACTCTTTACACTATTCAAAATAATGGTAACAGATATATTTTGCCTCATTCACCCAGCTGCACATAGCGGATCTGCATGATGTGAAGAACTCACAAAGTATTCCCAAGAGACCAAAGTTGTTTACATTCTTGTGCATAATTGTCGTTTCATTAAAAAAATAACCTCTAGTAATAAACTTACTTTTCAACAAGCCAGCTGCAATCCTCTCCATTGAAAGATTCTCCCAGAAGCCCTCTGAATTCACCTCACCATTGTAGGTTTCATGTGGTTCATTTATGTCACTGACTGGATAAAGAAAATAAATTACATTTACATAACTTAGCTTCAAACTAGGAAATGAAATAAATAAATAAATATATATATATTTTTACCTGCCATGCTGAACACTCCCTTTCTGTGTAAATCCATTACAACAACTGGAGGATGATGACCACATTTTAGACATGAAAAGTTGTAATCATGGTGGGTCAGTGCCTCAAAATGTAAATATGCATGAAAAAACTCTGACTCCTTTGGGTAAGGCACATGTGATATCCTTTGCAAAATAGAACGCACTCTTCCAACTGACACATGAGCCTTAGTGAGAATACACATAAGAACATGTTAGTTCAGGATGAAAAGTCTTAAGACTAATGTCTTTTCCATGTAACAAATAACCAATTTAAGAAACAAAACCTGCACAGAATTCCTTATGAAGATGCACAGAAAGTCGGTTAGCAGCAGTTGATCATTAAAATTGTGAAGCCCATGCATCCAGGCCTGGTATCGGTAAAACATACCGCAATTACTGCATTTCTTGCAATATGTGGATATTCCTGAAGAGGTAAAAAACAGACAACAATCACTTGGCAATTATATTGTATTGCATACTTTAACTAACACTGCCCCAAATACTGTAGCAATGGAAACTTACTGCACACTGACATGAACCAATGTCTTAATTATTGAATATTCACATATATTAACAACTGACAAACCAACAATGCCTACCAGTCACTACACCAGTGAGCATCGCAACTTTAGCATTTCTGGTGATGAGGACAGGAGCACTGAGACGAACAGGTCCAGGGCACTGATAGCAGAACTCCTCCTCAGGAATAAGATGTTTAGGAATATCTTCCTCCTTTACATCTTCCGTAAAAACATCTGATAGTGTCTCAGGAAGCTTTTTATTATGGTATATTTTACCATCTGCTTCAGGACTTTACCCTTTGGAGGATATTCCTTGTGGCAGCGTTGTGAAGAGCTGCGCTTCATTTGAAAGAGACACCATTTTCCAATGCTCTTATGCAGACATGATTTTCTACCTTTGATACAAGGGCAATGCCAAGTGTTTGTCTTGGAATTTTAATTAATCAAGACTACTGTAATGTGAAACCTTTGGCTCATACACGGATATATAATACTTGTAGTTAGGGCCTCCAATAGTAACAAGGCTAGTAAATGTGGCACCTTTACTTTTAGCCTGATCTTGCTGTTTAAGGCATTGATTTTTCCTTGTGTCACCAAACCATTTTTGCTCAACCATCCTGTTGATGCTTCACGTCTTATTGCCTGTATCCACTTTTTTCTTCTCAAAGGCTGGCTTTTACGGTTCGGTAGCTTATAAAAACTTAGTTCTGTTTTTTTTTTTAGCTTGCTTGCTGTACACCTTGTCACATATCAGTGTTTAGACATTGTTCTGTTTTTTGTTATAAGTCAGAAATGACAAGGAGGCAGCCTCACGCAATACAAAGTCAATGGAGACGGTTGGATTGTCCCCACCTCACAGTGATTTTCTTTCTCTTAATCACTAGCTGCTGATTCTACTGGATGAGTGACTGGTTGTAGATCTGCAGTAAAAGCAGATATGGGGTGTTTTTTTTTTTTGCAAAGATGCTCTTTTAAGGCACCTTTATTTATATAGGTCTGTGAACACTGACAGCAGTGAAAATGTTTGGTCTTTTGACCACAGCCAAGGCCACAGCTGTATATAACAATCTAAACAGAGATTAAAAAATGTCTTTGTTAATACACGTTTAAAAAATATATTTTAAAGACATTTTTTGAAGCTATGCTTACATACTCACCTCCATGTTCAACAGATCTTAGTTTATGTCCAGCTATATAGGTCATTATTTGATGATACTGGCATGGCTTGTATATGTCACGTGAGCAGAAAGGGCATGTGAATAAATTAGCATCTTCATTGAAGCGCTGTGGTTGAGGATCTTTACCTCTCCGCTGAATTGTTATGTGCTGAATAGGCACAAAGATAAAATACCCACACATTTTTATTTAAAACACTTCTTTCCACTACATTTTACTAAAACAATTTATAGCATCTTCTAATCTGACAAGTTAACTACCTGGTTAAACTCAATTAACAATTGTAGTTAATTATTTAATTGAATTGATTCCTGAATTGACTAAAAATGTGGTGACAGGACAGTTAAGCAAGCTATCATTATCTACACTGCAGAGGTAAACCATGGTTTCATGGCTAAAGTGACACAGATATGCCTATATCAAAGAGAGTAGCAAATGTAGGCTAATAATGCTTGTGATCTGTGATCAGTTTTCAGATGAAAAGATTTAGAAGTTCATTTATGACAAGAAGAATCAAGCAAGTAGTCTTAATCACAAACCGCATTACCACAAAATTAAATCAATGTTTTCAAATAATTACCATTTCAACACATGACGATTTTCATGATAAAAAAAAGTTAATCAGAATGTTATGACTTATATTTGTTACACAGATGTCAAGCTCTTCCATCAGTGACCCTTTATGACTGGATGACACTCACTTATTAGAGGTGATCAAAGTCCACAGCTTCCACAGTCTCATCCACACTCATCCAGGCTACATTAGTGGTTCTGTGCCAACTCCACATCTCTTCTTTCGGAGTCACATCTTTGTGTGGCGGCCCGTTGGGTTATGGAAATACTCACTGAAGCGTCCTTGAGGTGAAGAATGGTCAAGGAAAGGCTGTGTACCAAGCCACTGAACATTGTTGTAAACCTAACATGCTTTGAATTAGTTATTAGCCACTGTCGGCATAGTAATTATCACACTTTACAGGCATGGTGTGGACAAAAATGTGGTGCGGCTTCTGCGGGATTGGACTGAAGGGAACACCATGGAGAAGGTGTTCAGGAGAATCACTTTGAGGAGCATCTCCAGAGGAAAAGACCTGGCTGTACAACACTTGGGGGGGGATTGTGTCGGCCTTAGGACACATGTTGAAGGCTCCACCTCCTCCAAGAGAGCTGCCCTTTTCTGACATTTCACTGGATCCATCGTTTTGATGCAGATGTTCGCACTGATATCCATTTAAAGTATGCTGTGTTCAAGTCTGCCATAGCACAATTCAAAGTTAACTTTTAAAAGAAATGTTTCAACAATGTTCCTAACTGAAGTTCACAATAAGTTCACTTCTGTGCATCCACTACTGTGGTTTAACATGTTCATAACTGCTGCACAATGTATTGTCCACTCCTTTTGAGGTAGACATAATTTTCTCAGGACAAAAACTCTTCTTTTTGTACTTTTTGTGTCTCTGAGTTGCTTGCAAAGTTTACAAAATGGGCAAGTGTTTTACACGAGATAACTTGGCTTGAACATGAGAATAATTATGTTTTCTTTCGTACAGTGTTGCTCTGGACCAGACAGAAGGGGTGTCAGTTTGGCTAGTGAGCCCAACACTCATTGAGTGATTACACACCATGAACAGAGACATGCTCTGTGGTCGAGTCGTGTCTATTCCTGTTAGGAAAAACTCCCCATCGCAATCATCGATTGACAAATTCAGATTCAAGTACCTTTATTGGCATGGTAATATGGCTTTACATTGCCAAAGCACTGACAGCGCTCTGATCCAATGGTGTTGAGCATTATCAAATTTACAGGCAACAATGGGAAGCTAATCAAGCAGTGACAGCCAACCGATGGGCCTGACGGACATAGGCCCGCCCACTATGATGAACAGGCCCCACCCAGGTATTATACAAATGTTATTTTTTCAAAGTATTGTTGTTTCATTGATTTTAAAATAATTACAAACATGATTATAACATCTTAAATCCTAAACTAAATAAAATGTGTTTTTGGATGATGCTTTGATTGACATCTGTGTTTGGTAATTTGCGGTTATCTTGTCTCAGCCATTTCGTGCCTGTGAGTTTGTGTGTTCACCCATCCCGTTGTACTTAGCAGTTGTGTGTTAGCCAGCAGCAATGTTTAAACAAAAACTTTTTAAAAAACTCGCATTGACCCGGGAGAGTACCCCTCCTTCAGCAGTGTTCTGAAATGAGGAGAAAACAATGTCCTCAGTTTTTTATTTTTGTACAACTCAAATGTAAATTCAAGCCTGTTACTCTTTGTGACTTACACTGTCACATCAAAGTACCGCAAGAGCGAATCAAAAGCATAAGAGTCGTATGCTCAAATCGCTCCCGCTGTACTGTGATGTCATACACCAATCGGTCTGCGCAGCACCGATGCATCTCGAACAAGCCTAATGACTCATTTCTGTTGACTGCAAGCTGATGTGATTTGTGTCAATTTCCTTGTAGTCTCAATGAATACGGCACAGTTGAACCACTGGCAGTTGGAGTGTGTGAATCCTCTTGTGTTTGTGCTAACTTGGAATAAAATTATCTGTGCAAGATGTACATTTCTAGCAAGCACTTAAGACTTAAGCTTACATCTCTGGACAGTTAGATGCTTATCAGGGATGAAACAAGTGACAAAATGTGTGAACTTGGGTTAAAAAAAGGAAAGTTTAATATCAGTTTTATGTAATATTATACACCAGAAACTGTTAGAAATATTTCTGAAACATCATTTAAAATATTTATCTTTCATATGGCCTAATAAGAACAAGGCTATGAATAAAAAGCTACAAATAGAGGAGGAAAAATAGAACTTTTCTATAATCAGCAAATTTAAATCTGCCACTAAACAATTATTAGGCAACTACAGTGGTATATCAAGATAACAATGTAACAACACTTTTCAAAGCATAAGCACAACACACTTATTTTGACAAATTCATACTTCATAATTCATTTGTCCTTAAACAGCTTGTATCTTAAACCCTAGAGCAGGGGTGTCAAACTCATTTTAGGTTGAAGGCCGGATTGGAAAAAAATAACTATGTGTGGGCCGAATTAATAATAATCGAATAAAACTTGCGCTGATAGTTGCATATATAAACAAATTAATTTGCAAGAAAACTAGTACACTGCTCCTTAAAAGTGCATTTGTTCTTACAGCGAAAAACTGCTAGACCTATAAATAAAATTATATAAAAATATTTATGTAATATATATTTTTTTTATCAGTGATGTGCCTATTTTGATTTTTCTTGGCCAATTCCAATTTTTTTTAGAAGCAAATTAGCCGATTCTGATACTGGTTGCAGATTTTTTTTAAAAGCAAATTTATTTGTTGTTTATTTGTTCAAAAAAATATGTGTAGCTTTTTGATATTAGAGGCAAACTGCATTTTTATCACAATCCCAACAAAGATGTTATGCACATGAGCATGAGCAGTTGTTTTAATTTAAATTATTGTATAATTTTAAGATTAACAGCAAAAACACCATGGTCTGACTTGAGCTTTGTGAAATTATGCTACATAAAACACCTGCACAAAACAAAATCAGCAGATGGACTGAATGAAAATGCAGATTCACTCTCTGACAGCAGGTGGCGCTTAAGGAACAGCAGTGATACAGCGTTTCCATGATCACCGCTACACAAAAGCAGTGCTGCGTTTATAAATAGGCTACTACTTTATACGGAGATTAGATGAAAAGCCATCAAAACTTTTCTGAAGAGATGCATTCATATCAACCCCAATTCAATATTTATATTATTCTTCCTATTTTTCGCGAACAGTGAGCTTGTGCATGTGTCTTAACTTCCTTTTCACAGACATCGTATTTACACCGGAATTAAGATTGACCAAAATAAACCATAAAAAAAAAAAAGTTTGTATTTGTGACCAGTGGACTAGTGCGTCACTATTTTTTTAATTTTTTTTTTTAAATAGGCTATTCTAAATCAAATCATCCCGCGGGCCGGATTGGACACCTTTGTGGGCCGTATGTTTGACACCCCTGCCCTAGAGCAATTAATAGCGATAGGTTCAGTTCATGGATGGACCGATGAAATGTATGCCTTGAATGCAATGTAATTCACATTAAATGTAATAAAACAATGCAGCAATGTAATAAAAAACCCTTCCATATCAGCTGAATTGATCTCATACTCGATAAAATGTACAAAGTTGATTTGATTACAAAAACAGAAGTGAGCACAGATGTGAGATCCTTATCCTGGGGTAATTTTCCTTTTTCTGTGGCACAAAAAGAAACTGTATTCAATATCACAAAAAAGTCACTAGAAGATTAAAAACTTGAGCATAATTCTGGCGTACATACGAAATGTTATTTCTGCTTTGGACAGCGTCTTCCATTAGACAGTTCCGTTGGCTCCTGTAATAAGAGGGAAATTGTTATCTATGAGAACAATTTGCTTGCAGTTCATGACAACATTTTGAGCAAATCTTGATGAAGGCCAAAATATAAAAGATAAGAGTGTAGTCTCAAACTACTTATAGGTTTGTGACTATATTTTATTAATATTTTACAATTAACCTTTAATATAAATATACTGCATAATCAATCAGATTTATATACTTTATGACTCAAAATTCATAGTCATTGTACTAAGAATCTTTTTTGAGTAACTCACCAAACTACAGCAAGAAAACATTGTTTTATATACTTATATACTGCACATTTGTGCAGTGTTGCCACAAATGGACCACTGTTGTGGTATCAGAATGTAATAATTGTATGTAATTATTATTATACAGTATTTAATGTAATTATATTAATTTAATAAAATGTTCATAATGTAATTTTCTCAAAACAAAATCTTATATTATTTTTTATTTTATTTGAATGAAATTCGTATATATAAATGGAATGAAAGATTGATTGTACTGCATCTTGGCTTGCTTATTTTGCACAAGAGCATGATCTATTTAAGTCCATGTCATACTAAAAAGAATCTATGCTTCTACCACGGGTCGAGAGCTGTAGTTCCAACCACACATCTTTGCGATGCTGTTTGCGAATGTTCGTTGGAACTATGGTTTTGGGAAACACCAAATCGCTGCATTTATGTTATCTTGCAACCATAACTGGCTAACAATGCTTTTGGGAACCACACCCCAGAATGTTAATCATTAGTAGCAGAAAACATTCCCTGTCAAAATATAATCACTATGTATTTCAAGCAGCAATCTATCCCATTTGTGTCAGAGAATTTGGCCACTGTGCAGCCCATCAAAAACATTAGGGAATCCAGCAGTAGGACTATCCACTACAGGACCTCTAGAGATAAAACTGTTGTGTGAACACCCCATAACACTTATCTAAAGGGAAATCTGGATTCACTCCACTTGAGTCCTATCTGAAGCAGCTTACCTGGGAGAAGCTTTTTCTCTGTTCCATTAGCACCGTTTGCTACTCCATTTGTTTGACTCTGTTGTGTGCAAACTAGAGATGATTACAAATAAAGATGAAAAATACAGTTACAATCTACATGAATTGCTGTCAGAGGTAAACAAGTGAAGTCCGGACCGCATAATTAAAAGGTATAGTTTTTAAAAGAGGTTTGTTGTTTGCAGCTTGACCACATTAATATAAAATTTCAATGGACAATTTCAAGATTTTGGACATACTGCTCGCCCCAAAGTGAAACAATAGTTTTTTTTTTCTCTCTTTCTCTGAAGCAGTTCTGTCAATGTTGACAGTTGAAGCAACTTTATTTAAGAATTAAAAAGATTGTGCCCAGAATCTGTATTTGTATCGTAATACTCACCGAGTCTGTTAAACATTCCCTGTCTAAATATAATCACTATGTATTTCAAGCAGCAATCTATCCCATTTGTGTCAGAGAATTTGGCCACTGAGCAGCCCATCAAAAACATTAGGGAATCCAGCAGTAGGACTATCCACTACAGGACCTCTAGAGATAAAACTGTTATACTGTATATGTGAACACCCCATAACACTTATCTAAAGGGAAACATAGATTCACTCCACTTGAGTCCTATCTGAAGCAGCTTACCTGGGAGAAGCTTTTTCTCTGTTCCATTAGCATCTTGTGGTACTTCATTTGTTTGACTCGGTTGTGTGAAAACTAGAGATGATTACAAATAAAGATGAAAAATACAGTTACAATCTACATGAATTGCAGTCAGAGGTAAACAAGTGAAGTCCGGACCGCATAATTAAAAGGTATAGTTTTTAAAAGAGGTTTGTTGTTTGCAGCTTGACCACATTAATATAAAATTTCAATGGACAATTTCAAGATTTTGGACATACTGCTCGCCCCAAAGTGAAACAATAGTTTTTTTCTCTCTCTTTCTCTGAAGCAGTTCTGTCAATGTTGACAGTTGAAGCAACTTTATTTAAGAATTAAAAAGATTGTGCCCAGAATCTGTATTTGTGTCGTAATACTCACCCATTCTTTTAGTAATATAAAGGTAAACGCAGATCCCTGCAACAATTACTGCTACAAGTACAGCTCCAATCACAGATCCAATAACCATAGAAAAGCCTTCATTGCAGTCTTTGCATTTTCCATCTGGAAAAAAAAAAAAACACATTGGACAATGGCATGTAAAGTATAAATGTCCACTATATTTAGAAAACTGAAATTCAATTCTGTTGTTAAGCCTTTAACAATGTCATTTTAAAGTCATTTTATTGGGTCATAAAACACTAAACTACATTTTCTGAGATTTTAACAAGTGTGTTACATCAGTTAATTTTAATTGTCAGAGAAAACGGTTTAATTTTAAGCTGTTTGGCACCCCAAAAATGAAATTTCTGTCATTAATTACTCATTCTCATGTCATTCCACACCCGTAAGACCTTCGTTCATCTTCAGAACACAAATTAAGATATTTTTGATGAAGTCTGAGAGGTTTCTGTCTCTCCAATGCATCTACCGCTCCAAGGTCCAGAAAGGTAGGAAAAGACATCATTAAAGTACTCCATGTGACTCCAGTGGCTTAAACTCAATTTTATGAAGCGACGCAAGTGCATTGTTTGCGAGAAAAAAAAAACATAATTCACCACTTTACTTACAAAAATATTGATCTGCAACACGCATTCACGAGAGCTTCAAGACGCATTTGTGTTGTGTTCAGACTTGCGCATTAATTCAACACACATGCACGAGTGTTCACGAGAGCATCTCTTCTTCAAATTGAGTTTAAGCCACTGGAGTCACATGAAGTACTTTAATGTTGTCTTTTTCCTACCTTTCTGGACCTTGGTAGTTGCGTTGGATCTCTATGGAGAGACAGAAACCTCTCAGACTTCATCAAAAATATCTTAATTTGTGTTCCGAAGATGAACGAAGGTCTTATGGATGTGGAACGACATGAGGGTGAGTAATGACTGAATTTTCATTTTTGGGTGAACTAACCCTTTAAGAGCTCCAACCCATATTCAGTGTGCAAACTGAACAAAGAAAAAAGTCAGAATATCACTCTTTTTAGTTGTGATATAGTGTCTCAGTCTACATTACACTACATAATAATAATAGTTATAATTATTTATGACTGCAATATCCATATATTGTAAAACAAATGCACTGAAAAATAGATTTGTCCTAATTTCTATAATTTAAACAGATGAACATGTGAACTTTTTTTTTTAATGCTTTTAAAGAATTAGTTCACTTTCAAATGAAAATTAGCCAAGTTTTGCTCATCCTCAAGCCATCCTGAGTGTATTTGACTTTCTTCTTTCTAATGAACACAATCAAAATAAAAATATTAATAAATATCCTGACGCATCCAAGCTTTATAATGGCAGTGAATGGGGTCAATGAGTGTAAGCTCGGATGCATCAAGATATTTATTAATATTTCTTTGATTGTGTTCATTAGAAAGAAGAACGTCATATACACCTAGGATGGCTTGAGGGTGAGTAAAGCTTGGGCTAATTTTCATTTGAAAAAAGTGAACTAATCCTTTAAGTTTTCAAACTCATCTTATTACAAATCTAGTGAAATGCTGTAATCGTCAACTATGCAAATGTGAAAACGCGTAACTAGCACCCGCTACGTTTCCAAATGCACGCTAAACTCAGCACTTGCCTGTGCGCAGTTTAGATGGAGTTCACTGCATTCATTCACTGTGAACTGATCACGTGAGCAAAGTTATCACTTCTCTTTGTGCAGTGCAAACAGACAGTCTTTAGCGATTTGGTAAGGACACAAAGCCTTATCGTGCCTTCGCTTTTAGTTTGCTTGACAGCAATGGCACAAAACACAACGTTAAAGACCTTTTATGTTATTATGAGAAGTTTAAATATATTTTCGGGCCACCACAGTCTAGTTAATGGGGAGCACTGAAATCTATTTCTGGTCAATGTTGATATCGTGGCGAGCCACCACAAATAAATCAATGTATGGGAAACAATGGTGTCACTGTCACAGGTTGTGACTTTTGTCACATTATGGTGTACTGATGACTCATCAGTATCTCATGATTATTTTTGAGACTGTGCTATCCTATGAGAGACACATTCATGGACCGCAAGTGTTTTCGCTTTGTAAGAGTTTCTGGCCTAATTTCTCTTCAACAGACCCGTAGCACTCGGTAAACACTGCAGGTGTCATGATAATCACAAACACAGAGATGTACCTATAACCTCACCAAGCTAACTGCTCTCTAAAAAAACTTACAGATCATGCAAGTTGTTTCAAGTAGGCATTGCCACCCTTGATTCCTTGGAGGAAACACCCCTGCTTTAATAATTGAATAAATGCTTTTGCTTTGCCTACCCCATTTCTTGACAATTGGTTCTTTGAGAGTATTGTGGGACACAAAACAGTCATATTCAGCTTTTTCATCCTCCTTGATGTGCGCACTTTTCTTCAGCTGGAAGGTTCCATCATGGTTTGGTCTGACTCCTGTGGATTCAACCTCATCATCAGGCAGGGATGTGCGATATTTCCTTATGATCAACGTGACGTCTTTGGGGTAGAAACCAGTGGCCAGACAGGTGAGTTTCAGCTTAGTTTTGTCACTGGTAGACTTCTTCGCAAACACATGAACATCTGGAGGAGCTGAGGACACAGAAATCATTTGTCAATCAGTTCCATCTGACAGCTGCAGATAATCAACAAATACAAATACTGTACTTTTACTCACAGCCTTTTCTGAGTTCCTCATCTCCATATTCTCTGAATTTGTTGAGCCAGTCCACACACTCTTTCTCCAGGTAGCCCTTGGTGTACTGGTTTAGGATGGGCACATTATCCCATTTCCTCTTGGTTGGAAGAGCTGCGTCAACTGGGGCAACCCACTGAGACTCCTTATCATCAAAAGACAGAAAGTTATCACCGTCATAGCTGTACTCATCAATGCCTTTGGTAAACTTATTTCCATCAATTTCACAACCATGTCTCCACTGAAGTACATGAACATCTGAAAAGGACAGAAAACAAAATGTTTGTGAGATGATAATAACAATATAATATGATAATTATATGTACAGTCAAACCAAAAATTATATTTTTGCTTGTGTTATCTGACATTATTAAGATTAAGTTTTCTGACATAGTTTAACTCTGAGATCTTGTCATATTTTATGACATTTTTTTAAACTATAGTGAATAAACTGTATTAATAAATGAAATGTTCAAGGTGTCTGAATAAATTTTGGTTTGACTGTATATGCATTTTAAAATGTATCAATGTTCCTCACCTGATTCATTGTCATTCATACGGGTCATCAGAATGTTGACATTCACATTAAACCACTGTTCTTTGCTCTTTCTGGACTGGGTGCCTTTTTCCCAGTAATCTTCCTGCATTTTATCTCTCATCCAGTTCTGTGTGGGAATCTTTCTCTGTTCCTTGCTATTATAATAGTCAATCTGTCTGTCATCTAGCAGACCCATAGCAGTGAATTCATGGATGCCCGGCAGATCGACAGGTTTGGACAAGGCCGTGTAAATGTAATACAGGGAGTGTTTTTCTGCAATACAAAATAATACAATAGGCTATGTATAAAATAAGTGTATTTGACAAAAGGGGTAGCTACGTTTCTGAAGGAGAGAGCAGAACAAATTTGAGGTGGGTGAGGTACACGCATAACAAACATTTCTCAACACATTTCAGTTACAGAAAGAACTAAACAGACTAAATCTATTGTATAAAATATAAAAACAAACCTAATTCGCTGAGGAACATTTTAGTGAAAATCCCCAAAAAGCAATCCTAACGGGATCTGATATAGATTTACTACTTTCAGGTTATTAATGTCAGAATATATATCCAGTAGGATTTTATTCTTTTGATAATTTGAAGCGGCTAATCTTGGTAACGTTATATCAATATTATGATCAGCAGGCGCCGCCATGTTCTTCATCGACGTCAAATTTGAGGATAGTAAAGTTAAGCTTTTTTATTTGACAAAACCTATATGCTATATATTTAGTTATATAAGTATATACATACACTTTTGAATTTAATTAACTATGTAGCGTAATCAAATTTTAATTCTGTCGTTTCAAGGCCGTTTTACACCAGGAAGCGTAAAATGTTACTTTCACTTTCTTTCTCTAACAAACGCAGCAAAAATGTAATCATTTACCTGCTTGAAGTGAAGGAAAAGTCCCGCAGAGAAACAAACAACAAAGCAGAGCAAAACTCTTGGTCGCGACACCCGAGCCCATGATTAAAAATCTCTTGATTAGACTTTCTAATTCTGCTGATGTTTACTGTCGTCTGAACTCACGAACTTCCAACGGGTAATCTGACTGCAGAAAATGGCGGATGAATTTTTTAACCAATAAGAAAATCTAGAACGACAATTTCATTTGTATCTGGGCGGATGTAGTCAAGCAGTGTTACTAAATCAACAACACAACCTTTAAAGCTGCACAGCCTAGATTGATTTATTACCTTTAACCCTAAAACTGTCGATGTATCCTGTGGGATACAAACATTTGAGCGGCTGTGGGGAGAGTCAGGGAATGTTTAGCTCTCATTTCTTGGTTTCATGTTGAAAGGGTGTTTGATTTGAATATTTAGATGAGGTGACTTTGTTCCCACGTTCTTTGTTTAGCTCATGGGCACAGCATTTAAAAACAACATGACCACCTGTAGTGGGAAATCTACTCAACTTTAGATAAAAGTTGATATATTTCACATATTTACAATATTTGGAGGAGACTTACATGTTTAAAAAGTTTGTTGTTGAGTGTTAGCTTATTACATTAATGTTGAAATTTTATGAATTGAATTTTTACATTTTTCATAATCTGCCTGTAAATGTTTGTATCTCCCATACATTGCTAGTTTGGGGGTATAAGTTGAAAACAGAATGCTTGTTTGGCAATGCGTGTTACTACATATTAAGCAAAATTTTAAAAACATTTATTCTCTCATAACTTAAAGCAAACATTCTTTGTAAAATTCTGTTGAACAATAAGTATAATGCCTATTTATGAATATATTAGCCTACTGTATAATATTTAATATGCAAATTTCTAGGGCCTATAATTTATCAGTATGGCCAAAACTTTGCAGAAAATCCTGGTGTACACAATCTACTTCATGCCTTCTGTCCTATGATTGATAATTCATACTTTTTTTTATCAAGTAAGGTCGTTTTTACTCATAAATCTTTAATGATTTTTTGAAAAGTAAATGTAAGATAAATATTTACTGAACTGAAGCAACTTGGCTTTACTTGATTATTCGTGCCTCATTTTTTAAATGTTAAAAATAAAAAAAATATTTTTACATTGTTTTCATGTTAATGTAAATATCAAATATGACAACAGGCTTTTGGGGAACATTTATTTGTCCATTTCTCAATTATCATTGATTTGCATATATCTATCTATCCTGGCATATAAGCGGATAGAATATACAGTTTGTACAGTATAAAAATCATTATGTCTACGCCTATGGAGAGTCCCCACAAAGATAGTGTGTGTGTGTGTGTGTGTCTGTGTGAGAAATGATACTCAAAAAAAAAAATACATGCAAATTTGTAAATATATGCATTTTTTTTTTTTGGGCATTATTTATATTTTTATATATATTTATACATCAGGCTTTTATAGCTCATATATGCAATTTTTTGCAAATCAATGATAATTGTGAGATGGATGAATAAATGTTCCACAAAAGCTCGTTGTGTCATATTTGACTTTTACATTAAAAATCATTACAAATTTATGAGCAAAAAAGACTTTACTTGATAAAAAAGTATGAACTATCAATCAGAGGACAGAAGGAATGAAGTAGATTGTGTACAACAGATCTTTTTCAGCAAAGTTCTGGTCATATTGATAAATTATAGGCCCCAGAATTTTGCGTATTAAATATGATACAGTAGGCTAATATATTCATAAATAGACATTATACTTATTGTTCAACAGAATTTTACAAAGAATGTTTAGTTTAGGTTATGAGAGAATAAAAATTTGGCTTGCCAAACAAGTATTATTTTATCATTTAATTTATACACTCAAAAGGGCGACGTATCCTGGAGATAAACATTAAAATAACAAAATAAAAGTCATGTTTTTTTAATTAAAAAAATCATGAAATTTTATTATTTATGTCCTAATTAGATGGAAAATAGCAATAAATTAATTTTCTGATTTCTCTTTATGGTCTTGCCCTTTTTAGGGCTAATATGAAATTTAACTGTGCAGACTTAACTTATATGAGTTTGCATTATAAATGTATTCATAAATATTGTTTATCAGAATGTGTTAGAAAGGATGTTTACTGTATGTTGTTACAGAAAAAAAATCTTGTAAAAGGCATTGCCAAACAAGAATTCAGTTTTCAATTAATTTATACCCCCAAAGTGGCAAAGTATCCTGTGGGATACAAACATTAAAATCAAAATTAAAAGTCATATTTTGAAAAAAATGATCAAGTTGTATTATTTGCGTCCTAATAAGATGGAAAATAGCATTAAATGACTTTTCTGATGTCTCTTTATGGTCTTGCCATTTTTAGGGTTAAAAACACAACAACGGGACAGATGTTCAATAAAACATTATTAATGATATTTACAATAAGCAGCATTCCAGCCTAAAAGTTCGCTGCTTGCCTGTTACACTTAGAAAACTGCATGAACAGTAACTGTAGGCTAATACTTTGTCTTAAATGTAGGTTACATTACAAATGAAACTGTTTTATAAACTAGAATAAATGGATTCATGTGGAATAACGGTATTCATGTGGGATCCATTTATTCTAACTTATAAAGACATCCTCTGATCTGTTTGATACCATGAAAAGTGATTTTAATAGTCACTGCATTGTATTATGTGAAATAATATAAAATAATGAGCAGAAAGGAATAAACTATCGTAAAAAACAAACAAACAAAAAACAATTACGTTAAAAATATTTTACAGAATAAGACATTCAAAGGTATTATATAGTTTTATAGAATATTCAAGATAGCAATAATAGCAATATTGTCCCTTTAAAGGGCAATTAAACTAACATTTTATACCTTACACCTAAACTTGTACAGGGATAAACAAGAAAACAATGATTCAATGATGCCAACAGAGTTCACTTGCTGTAAAGCAGCTCAAAAAAGAAAACAGTGTTCAGCTGAGGTCAGTTTATCAATACTTTTCAAAATACTTTTGATCTTTATGTAAAATAAAAATAACTATTTATTAGTAGGCTAGCCTAACCAATTAATAAAAATACAAATATCAGTATAAAAAGTACTACTGCAATTCAAGGAGGAACATTTTAGTGAAAATCCCCAAAAAGCAATCCTAACGGGATCTGATATAGATTTACTACTTTCAGGTTATGATGTCAGAATATATATCCAGTAGGATTTTATTCTTTTGATAATTTGAAGCTAATCTTGGTAACGTTATGTCAATATTATGATCAGCAGGCGCCGCCATGTTCTTCATCGACGTCAAATTTGAGGATAGTAAAGTTAAGCTTTTTTATTTGACAAAACTATATATTTAGTTATATAAGTATATAGATACTCTTTTAAACTGCATTTCATTTTCAACCATGTAACGTAATCAAATTTTAATTCTGCCGTTTAAAGCCGTTTTACACCAGGAAGCGTAAATGTTACTTTCACTTTCTTTCTCTAACAAACGCAGCAAAATGTAATCATTTACCTGCTTGAAGTGAAGGAAAAGTCCCGCAGAGAAACAAACAACAAAGCAGAGCAAAACTCTTGGTCGCGACACCCGAGCCCATGATTAAAAATGTCTTGATTAGGCTTTCTAATTCTGCTGATGTTTACTGACGTCTGAACTCCAACGAGTAATCTGACTGCAGAAAATGGCGGATGAATTTTTTAACCACTAAGAAAATCTAGAACGACAATTTCATCCGTATCTGGGCGGATGTAGTCAATGTTACTAAATCAACAACACAACCCTTAAAGCTGCACAGCCTAGATTGATTTATTACCTTTAAAAATAGGCTACAACAACGGGACAGACAGTTAAATGTTCAATAAAACATTACATTTATCAATGATATTTACAATAAGCAGCATTCCAGCCTAAAAGTTTGCTGCTTGCCTGTTCGGCTACATTTAGCAAACTGCATGGACAACAAAATTTTCATTAAGGCCATTACAGGAAAGTTGACATAGTAAATTTGTTTGGGGTTTGTTTATGGGTTTAAGTTTTAAAATGCTTGGCTAACCATTCAGAACCCCTATCCACAGACTAGCAACACTCCAGCAACCACTGGAAATGATGTTATTGGAAAACTGCTTACTGGAGAACAACTTAATCGTATGTGGCAGTTTTTGCAGTTTTGTACTGTTCTAAAAATGTTAAAGGTTTACAAATAAAACATAGTTAGCATGTACCTATTTATCAGTGTATTCAGCTAGTTCTCAAAGCAAATAACTCCAAAATCCTTTTGGAAGGTAGCTACATAACCTGCTTTCTGGGTAATTATGCTAATAGAGCTGAAGCTGACCTGAGTGAACAATATTGAATGCTAGTGCTTTAAATGACCACATGGTGTAGGCAATTAGAAATGAAAGGTTTTGTGTGTAGAGTTTTGCAGTGACAGTTCAACAAATCTGTGTCAAAACAGAGGAATAGTGTTTATAGTTTAGGGAAATGGGTGTGCTTTTTGATAAATGGCGTTGAAATGGCGTATGGTTTTGAAATTTGAGTTCAAAAGCCTGGTTATTAGGGAAAGGTGTAGGGAAGGTTTTTATTCTCCCAATAAGGCAGCATCCATTTAATAATTGTAATAAATATAATCATTTACACTCTATGATATTATTGCATCCTGTTAATGTACATTAATTCTGAGGTACAAATAGTATCTGCCAATATAAAGCATAAATAGCATCTAATATTACTCTTATTACAAAGAACAATTGAATATATATCAGCGTGATAACAACTACCTTAAATGATCAAAACCATCTTTCAGAAAATTTTATTTGAAGCGTATTTTATTTTTTTATTTTGACTCGAGTCCCGTTTGTTTGCATGGAGAGGGCGAGGTTTATGACCTGTACTGCATCCAGCCACCAGGGGGCGATCAAAGAGCCCGCAGCTTCACTTTTCAGGACGTATGAGGGCACACCCCTTTGCAAACAACTGCGATGCGATTGGTAGTCTACGGTTGGAAATCTACGGTGACTGTAGACTCTCGGCCAATCAGAAAGCCTAATTGTCTACGGTGACTGTAGACTCTCGGCCAATCAGAACTAGTGATGGGAAACCAAGGCTTTCTGAAGCGTTTGAGACTTTCATCAAATTGTGCCGAAAAACGGTTCATTACTCGAAGCTTTTAACACAGTGTGCATTAGCGACATCTGGTGGTCAGACTTGTTTTCTCCACCATATCTAACAAATCGGGGAGCAGATACGGTTTGAAAAAGCACGTGAACAAACAAAGCTTCGGAAGCCCATGACATGAAATCACTCTTGTCTTGGATCAATACAGTTCTATAATCTGCTCATCTAAATTAATTTGTGACAATGAGACCACAACTCGTGTCATGCGTACGGATTCACATATTGATCAATAATATACAATGATGTGATCATAATTGACGTGAGTAGTTGAAAAACTATTTTGGGTGAGCTGTTTAACCCTTATGTTCTATTCGAAGTATTTGAGACCCCAGCAATAAAACATGATTAAATGCATTTTCCTTTTAGGCATCAGGTGAAGCGCCAATTTTTTCAAAACAGCTGTCCCGACTTTCCGATACTGCATGACGTTCAAAGCTTCAAACGTCATCAATTACGTGGTATTGTCATTTCGATACAAGCATTGGTACAGTGTGTGATACAATAGTGCTTTGAAAACTGTGTCGAAGCATCGGAGCCCCGGTATCAACCGTCCCATCACTAATCAGAACTACGCTCACTGTAGACATGATTTCTAGTGGGCAGTGTTGCCAGACGTACGATAATTATCGTATTTGTACGATAATTTTGACCCCTTTACGATGTACGATCAATAATGAAAAAAATCCCATCATGTACGATAATTTCAGTATTTTGTGACACTTCAAATGATGGTCGTTATAAATCGGCTCATTGATCTAGCTGTGTGGATCCTCTACTACTCTACTACATGATTGTAACCCTGATAGCACACGTACATCTCGGAGACGTCTATTTGACGTCTGTGTTTACGTCTGGAAGACGTATTTTTTAGGGTGTTTGCTCATCTGCATTACGTCTATAGGACGTTTCCTGTCTGATGTCAAATAGACGTTTAGAAGATGTCTTTAAGATGTTTATGATTTAGAATGTATATAAAACTGACATCTTAAAGATGTCTATCAGATGTTTGTTAACAGCAGATGCTTTCCAGATGAAGTGATCTTTAACAGACATCTTGCAGACGTACGTGTGCGTGAACTTTGTTAGGAATGTCTTCCATCTCATTTCATGTTATTTCGGCCAAATTGGATATTTACAATCTGGCAACATTGGTAGTGGGGAACTGAATTTGCGCTCTCCTCTGATATTCTGGATAAAATAGAGTTGAAAGTTAGTTATGCGCCTTCCAGTATTTCTCTTTGCTTTCAAAACACATAATTCGTGTTTCGATAGCCAAGTGTGTTGTGTTTGTCTGAAGTTCATTTCAGCTAACATATTCACTTTAGAAGTATTACCATGCAGTTTTGCCACCATTAGCCTACATTAATTACATTAGTTGTCATATTTTAAAGGTAGGCTATTTACCTTAGTTTTAGGTAGTTTGTAAGCAAAAAAAAAAACAAAAAAAAAATGCTAGCTAAAACAATGGTGTTGATTATAATATGGTTTCTTATTGCTCATTTGATAAGGCCAGTAATATGTTCACTCTTGAAATTGTCTGTTTCCACAAATTCGTGTGTTTAAGTGCTTTGCCTGTGCATTTCATATGTATTTTTGTCATTCTATGTTTTTAATACTAGAGGGCGCTTTACGTACATTATTTCTCTCATGGCAAACTGACGGTCCAAACGATTCAGCGTTTTAGAAGTTTTTTTTTTTGTATCAGTATGTCTTTGACTATAAATGTAGTTATGTTGGCACACTAATTGAGATTGTTTATTAATTCAAAAGCACCACATTGATATCATTATAAATAATATAATTGAATTGAGGCACAGATTTCACAAAGATATACACCCACATGGAGATTTCTGACCTTTCATATTTTGGGATTGTGGGGGAAACTGGAGACCTGCAGAAACTTATTGTGGGTTTATTATTTGTAATTAGTGAAACCCTAATTCATCACAAATATGATGAGTATGTCAGGCTGGTATGAAAACGATATATGATGGAGCTGCATTGTAAAGTGAGGCTATTCTTTTAATAATCTGTTGTTGTCTCCCTCTATGCCATCAAATATAATTAAACCCCTTTAGTTTAAAGTGTTTGCTGATGTGCAGTGATTGTCCTCATGTATGGCCTCCTGTTTGACTGAGCGACGGGTCAAAGCCCTTCAAGTAATTACTGCTCTGTTGTGATATTTAACAATACAATGAATGCTGAGATCTTTAAAAATCTCATTATCTATAGTCCTGCTAACAAGACAAGCTTACACAAAATATGAGATCAAATTTAATAGGCTACAGATATGAGCTGAGACTATTTTGTTTGCCTTACGTAACAACATTTGTGTCATATTCAAAGAGCTGTGACCCTTTAAAAGAGCCAAATGTCCCTGTTTCCCTCAAAAACTATAAAGTCACACCTGAAGTTTGTCGGAAGCTAACCTGTTTTTTTCAGCATTTGCTGGCAAAGGTAAACGTTTATCAGTTGTACGTTCTTATAAAAATGGATATATCTGAAAGAATGTGTAAGTGCTTATTTTTGTTGTTGTTTGTAGGAGCTGAAATGGTTCTTCGGCACAGGATCTCTTTGTTGCTGCTGCTTCTCTGTTCATCTCTACCTGGTAAACTATTTCTCCAGCTGTAGGAAATACACTTTCTACTGTGATTTAAATACCATGTGCTTAAATTTAGAATTCACATGCAGAGAAATAAGCCTTCTCAAAACGATGAGCTTGATCTTTATAGATGAATACAGAGTGAATCTTAGACCCACAGGTGAAAATGCATAATTTTTCAGTACAAATGTTATTATCAGTATAAGATCTGGAGTGAAATGGTCAATAGTGCCCTTCACACTTGCCTGATTCCAATCGGATATGAACAAAATCGGATTTGGACTGACAGTCTGAACAAACAAGGATTTCAAACGACATGCATGTAGCTTGAAACAGATTCGTAAAAATCATATTTCAGGTTATTTTTTGCTGTTCACACTTGCTAAATATGATTGGATTCCAATGGGATATGCACAAAAATTGGATTTGGACTGACAGTCTGAACAAGGCTTTAAGGCTACGTTCACACTGTCAGTCCAAATCCAATATTTGCATATCCCATTGGAATCTGATCTAAAATTATTGACTGTCTACACTGTGTGTCGCATCTGTTCAGATCCGATTTGTATGTCCCGTGACAGCGTGTCTAAATGAGCAAACTCCCTCATTTACAACGTGGTCTCTTGACTTTTTTACGTGGTTCATAACATGTTTATCTGGTCCTATAGTGTTCGCTGCTGGTAACTCCACAGAGGCTGCCTGTGATCGCCGTTGTCTGGCAAATAGTCGGGTTTCTAAAGAACTGTTCAGCGCGCCACAGAACGATAACTGTACCATCCTAGTAAACATCACTTCCATACAATATGAGACATTGTCTTTCGTAAGTGTCACATTTGTCTTGTTGATCGCCTCTATATTTGAATAGCACAAATATACTTGTACATAAGAACTGTATCTCATAATTCTGTCACCATGTTTTAGGATACAAAGGTCATGCAAATGTCCAGCCGTATAAAGTTAAACATGGTGAGTAGACAAGTTCTTGAATGAAATACGATTATTGAATGTCACTAAAATCTCATTCAAAATCCTTTTAGCTTGACAGTGATTGTCACCTGTAAACATTCAGTTATCTGAATACTATTACACTATATTGTACAGTATAAAATATCACATGAGCAAGAGTGCTGTTATACTGAGATTTAGCACAGCAGCAGCTGTGCTGATATTCAATACAACAGCATTATTGCAATATGATATTTCTTATTTTTAGCAGTTCTACAAACTATAGAATAATATTGAGTATTTCAATATTAGCTACTGTCATTATACAAAAATATGTACTGCAACATGCTGTAATTGACCAATCAGAATCAAGTATTTCAAAAAGCTGTTACATTATAAAACAAAATGAGAGGCTGTTTATTTCACTAAAGCTTTTGGACAAAATGTTCTGCCCTACAGGAATGGAAGGATCCTGATCTTGGATGGATGCAAGAGAGATCTAGATATCCAACAATTGTTTTACCTGTTGATAAAATCTGGATTCCTGGGATAGTTTTGGACAATGCGTGAGTTGAACTCGAGACTGATGCTGATTTATGGCACATATTCTAAAAATGAACCTGTTTTAATGAAAAGGTCGGAGAGATACACATTCAGTGACTGATTCAGTTCAGTACTGACCGGCAGGCTTCAGATAAAATGTCAGAAATTTACTTTTTTATTAAGGGGCATGAAATACATTTTCAGTCTGAACAACTATGGCTGAGTCTTATATTAAAGGGATAATTCACCCCAAAATTAAAATTACCCCATGATTTACTCACCCTCAAGCCATCCTAGGTGTATCTGACTATCCTCTTTCAGATGAATACAATTGGAGTTATATTAAATAATGTCCTGGCTCTTCCAAGCTTTATAATGGTTGTGAACAGAGGGTGAGATTTTGAAGGCAAAAAAAGCACATCCATCCATCATAAAAAGTAATCCATACTCCAGGAGGTTAATAAAGGCCTTCTGAAGTGAAGCAAAGAAAAATATTCTTATTTAAAACTTTAAAAACTATAATACCTGACTTCCGGCAGATGGCCGTACCCGTACGCACATCGACTTATGCCAAAAGACTAACCCCTGACGCGATGTAGAAGTAGCATAAGTATAGACGCCTCTCGCCTCTTCTCGATACCGAAATCCTCCAACGTTTCTCTTTAAAAATTCTTGTTTTAGACTTCTAATGCATGACCGGTGTTTTGTTTTGCTCTTTCCTCTGCGCTTCCGTATTCCTCAGTGTGTCATGCGTCATGTGTCAGAGTTCACTCTTTCGGCGTGAATCAATGCGTACGGCCGTCTGTCAGAAGCTAGTTATTATAGTTTTTAAAGTTTTAAATATGGATATTTTTCTTACACAAACACATTGCTTCGATTCAGAATCATTTATTTACCCCCCGGAGCTGTGTGGATATGTTCTATAGATGGACGCACTTTTTTTGGCTTCAAAATCTCATCCTCTAATTACTGCCATTATAAAGCTTGGAAGAGACGGATATTATTTAATTTAACTCTGATTGTGTTCGTCTGAAAGAAGATAGTCATATATACCTAGGATTGCTTGAGGGTGAGAAAATCATGGGGTAATTTTCATTTTTGAGTGAACTAATTCTTTAAGGAAACATATATCCTTCCCCACATTGTTCCACAGGGGTTCCTCAGGGGTCTATCCTGGGGCCCCATCTTTTAGTTTTTAACTATAAAATCTGGTTAAAGAGCCACTGAGCTCCACATTCATCAACATGGCCTTGATTAAGATATAGAATAGTTGGAAATATATCAAGTGTTAGATGGCAGATACTTTTTGCCACCACATTTAGAAACAAACTGTGGCGTTATTACCACCACAAGCCCTGGTTGATTTCTGCCACTGTTCATATGCCATAATCTCTCACTATATGCTCTCAGAATAGAAACAGCGGTGGAGCCATACACTAATGATGTACAGGTGAGGAGGGATGGAACTGTGGACCATGCGGTGGTTTTGTTCACGACGGTGAGCTGTGAAATCAACCTATTCAACTACCCCTTTGTGAAAGGAGAATGTCCTGTGGCCATCAATGGATGGAGCCAGAAATGTAAGATAATAATTGTTAAGCAGATTGTGACTTGTTTTAACCTTAGATTTTAACTAATATTCCTATTATACGTTCCTATATTATGAAGACATTTTCTGGGGATGTGACTATGTATTATCCACTGATAGTGCCTGTCTTCCATGGTTTGCACCAAGCAAATATAGTTTTGTAAATATGGTCTATAATAGCCTAGTTTACTTAGAAAGGAGACATGTTTGCATTGTTAAGAATGACAAAGACTTAATTTAAATATCTCATGGCCTGATTAAGGTGGAGCTAAGGTGCAGCAAAGTTAAAGTGAATGGACGTTATATTTGTAAAGAATGTGTCCTCTTGTTTGTTTAATCTAGCTTGTGCGCTCAAACTCCAGACTGCTGATAATGTGTCTTTGGTTGGCGGTAATCGAGGAGAATGGCGGACTATGGACGTGATCAAAACTGTGGATTCATCAGATCGCGTTTATCTCCAAGTATTATCCAGTTCTAACCCTCTGATCAAGAGTATTGAATTTAGAGAGCTTGTCAGTGTTACCTTGAACCCTCAAAGCAGAAATGATCCATAGACTACAGAAGTTGATGGATTTAATGTGATGGTTCTCGACCAGCGGTCCTCAGCAAGCTTTAATTAATATATAATTATTAATACAATTATATTAATATTATAAACAATATATTATTATTATGATTATTAATAGATTGATAATAGTAATAAATATTACAAAACTAATTTAAATTGCTAATAAAACATAGAATCAAGATCATATTTCTTTTATCCCCCTCAACAACTATTGTTTTTACTGAAGAACATACAAATCAAGAAACTCAATGAAATCAAGAAAATAAATTGTGGTTAAAGGCACAATATGTAGAGGCTAGAGGTCGCTTATTCAAAACAAATGCATAGCTTGACGCCGTGAATGAGCGTGGAATCATGGGAGTTGTAGTCTTCACCTCAACAGCCGATGGAAAGGAATCTGATGGACTCGGGCAGAAATCAGGTTCATGGATGAGCGAATGTATTAAAGTATTATTAACGTTACAGTGCACTGAAAAAACTAACTTTTTGGTGTAGTAATATATATTAAATTAACCATCATAATTTTTACTTAGTAAAATTAAAATTCAATGAGAACTAGAATTTCCTAAGTAAAGGTAAATTTGAAATATATACACATTTAATACAAGTAATAAATTAACTAGGTGGAAAGAGTAACTCTTATTATGTATTTGCTTGTAATATTTACGTTTTCAATGCACATAAACCTAGAAATATCAAGTAGCCTAAATTTTCATCTAAAAGTATAGCGCGTTTGAATCAGCATATATAAAGCAGTGCGGGACGAGGCTGCTAGAGCGAATGCTAATGATAGACACCTGGGATGCACACCATTCTCGAGTCCAGCGGACTTTTATTATGCTTTTGCTGCAGTCGGCCACTTTCGCTCTTTTCGTTGCATATAACGCAGCACTGTTTTATCATGGTTAAAACCATCATACTAAATACATTTGAGTGTGTTAAAAGTTAAGTTATAAGGTTACTCTGTGCATTCGCTCAATGGCTGCTGAGACAGTTGTTGCACTTTGCAGTAAGCTACATCGATATTAGTTAAACTGGAAATCGAGGGTAACGCGGATATGACGTCATTGACAGGTGACGCAATGACACGGTCTGTGTCCTGGTTAAAATTGCTGATTTCTCCTAACCCTAAAATAGTTTGAAACGCTTGGGATAATGTAAGTACACAAGTCAAAAAAATATATATAACATTGTTCTAGTGGTTTTTGGATATTTTAATCTAAAAATCTTACATATTATGCCTTTAATTTAAATATATTGATACCCCAGATTACAATTCTGTTATAATTACAGCAGAAATACCAGAGGAAATATTTTGGCTTATATAAGGGGGCCTTTGAATATTTTTAAATTTGTGTCAAAAAGATTGAAAACCACTGCTTTGAAAGGGTCAAGTGTGAGTGTAAATAATTTGTTTTAAAATCAGGAGTTTCTTTTAATTTGCCACCAGGTGGCGTCCCACTAGTTGACTCAGTTATGGTCAGAGGTGTCACATCTGCCAAATATTTTGCCCTCTTCTTTCACAAGAACACCATGAGCACCATGTGAACATAAACAATTTTAAACAAATGAATTTGATAACACTCACCCACTGAGACGTGACCACACAAACCAACTCCTCTGAATCTCCAAAAACTGCACTCTTAAAGATAAAGGTTCTTTATTGGCATCGATGGCTCCATGAAGAACCTTTAACATTCACAGAACTTTCCATTCCACAACAGGTTCTTTATGGTGGAAAAGGGTTCTTTAGATTATTAAAATGTTCTTCATACTTCTTTTAAGAAATGATCACTGAAAGGTTCTTTTGGGAACCAATAATGGTTCTTCTGTGGCATTGCAATTTAAAAATAAAATAAAAACCCTTTTGTAACATTTATTTTTAAGAGGCTAAAAATCAGCTACTAGTGGGACGCCAGTCTAAGAAAACAGACAGTAATTGTTTAACTCTTGAGGTAACTCTTGAGAATTGTTTAATGAAACACTTTTGGTCTTTGAACAGGTCGCTCTGTCTATTAACCCCTTCGGTGCTTTTGTGACCCTGATCCTGCCCAGTGCACTCATAATGCTGGCTGACCTGGTGAGCTTTGCTCTGCCATTTGAAGGAGGAGAACGCAACTCTTTTAAGGTCACCTTGGTCCTGAGCTTCACCATGTTCCTCCTCATCCTCAATGATCACCTGCCTAATGGTGGCAACTGCAGCCCTCTCCTCCGTAAGTGAAACAACAGAGAGAAAGAGAGAAAATCTGCTCCATCTTAAACACTACAGATTTTTGGTGGTATGTTTGTAAAGTTGATATTGACAGCACTTATGTTTAGTCCTAATGTTACATCCTAATGAAAAGCACTCAGGCAGCCGAGACAACATTATTGTGGAAAACATTTGTGTAGTATGTAGAGTTAAATTTAATATATGTCTGTTTTGGGGACTTAATTATGAAGGTCGGACATTCTCCCTCTCCCAAAAAAACTTTGCTTCCTGCATTTATGAGAAATTTGGGTAATACTTTATTTTACAGTGTCATTGTTACATATGTTACATGTAGTTACTATAGTAATAACTATAAATTATGCATAATTACATGCAACTAACCCTAAACCAAACCAAACCCTTATCCTAACCCTATAGTAAGTACATGTAGTTACTTAATAGTACTTAAATGTATAATTACAGTGTAACAAAGACACCTTAAAATAAAGTGTAACCAAAATTTGTTTATACTGCCTGTACATACAGCATTACAGCATTGGAAAGGACATTCTTTTAATAGACTAGTATTAAATCATGATATAAATGGCTTTTTTCTTTTTTTCGTTTTCTTCTTAAAAGACTATCACTTCAGCTTCTGCCTGGTCTGCCTGGTCCTGAGTATGCTGATTTCCATAGTGCTGACGCGTCTGTCTGTAGAGGACAGCATCCTGCTGTGTAGACGCTCTGCCAAGGTCCATCCATCAAACAACAGCAAAACACAAAATGACAGCCTGGACCAGGAGAAAGGTAACAGATGACCGTAAACAGAAAGGCTACTTTGCTTCATTGAGTTTATTATATTATTTTAGTTTTATGATCAAGTTTTGAAACAAACAAAAAGTGCAAAAGTTTAAAGTTGGAATGAAACGGAAGTTGCGATAGTTTTTTCTTCCCTATTGTGATGTATATCTGCAGGAAACGGCTTCTGGAACAAGAACAAATGTAGGGCGGGGCTTGATTTTGTGGGGAACTGAGTGGATGGTTGTGGCTTCCTATTGGTTGAAATCATGTGATTGACAGGTTACCCCGCCCTCACGCCAGTAAACACGTGCAAAAGGGAGGGGAAGTTACTTTGAGTAAATATTACGAGGGCACATGAATTTAGCAAAATGATGTGCACGGATCAATCCTTTACAGGCACATGCACACCTCAAGTGGTGCTCAAGTACTTGCCCTTTGGCCTCTGATTAGATAAGTACCCTTTTTATTTATTTTAGTTTAGTTTTTGTTTAAATTTGGCCCGTGGCATTGATTCTCAATCAATTCTCAGCATCCACGTCTCCCGGACCTGCCTTCACTGGTGACAGCCAGTAACAGATGCCCTAAACTTCGGCACTGTTTGTTACCACTGTGAAATTAAACCACTATTAACACATCTCAATACAGCCAGCCTAACTTAGGCAATAGCCCTTCATTAGGCTTAACAAGTAAGCTAACCTGGCGTTGACGTAAATTAACATTGTGCAAGGTCGGAAATGCCACCAATTTTAATAAAAATGTCACCAAAATTCAAGTTATAAATTTCCCTTGTATGAATTTTTGTATTATAAATATATAGTTAAGCAATATCACACAAGCAAGAGTGCTGTTTT
This sequence comes from Hypophthalmichthys nobilis, assembly GCA_037950665.1. NCBI lineage: Eukaryota > Metazoa > Chordata > Actinopteri > Cypriniformes > Xenocyprididae > Hypophthalmichthys > Hypophthalmichthys nobilis. Next base: position 7,533,150 of record CM075475.1, read on the forward strand.
CTCGAATATCAGCGCGATTGCAAAATTTGATATTCATTTTATACAACAGTTGAATTGAATTGACAATTTTTAGACACAACATTGTCAATTTTGACTTTTTTCTCTATTTTGCCAACAAAAGTAGTTCCAAACAAAGCAGAAGAGTTGTGTCTCCCAGCAACACACAGCAGTGTTTCATTCTTGAATGATTCACCGTTTTTGAATGAATAAGTGATTCAGTGACACATTTATAAAGTCAGTAGACACAGGGCCTGTGTCCCAATGTGCATACTATCGATCCTGAATAGTATGTGACATTAGTAATTTTCAATACTGTTTAGGGCAGATGGGGTGGCTATAGTATATACATTGAGATGCAGGGTTGCTTCTTTCATGAATGAATCAACCGGTTTGAATGAATCGGTTGAATGAATGATTCTATGATTCACTTATTACGACTTGCCGCCACCAACTGGCGGTGTTAGTTTCATATAATATTTAATATAATATAATAGAAGCCGTTTCATTCAGGTATATGTCACAACAGGGAAGAAAACACTATCGCAACTTCTGTTTCATGACGACTTTCTCCTATCCTGGCTTGAAGTCAACATGTATTGCCATTTGCAAACCATTTTACTGCTATAATTTGTCCTGTTTCTGGACAAAATGTAGGCTAGCATTTCATTTTATCCATCAGCAATCCATTTAATTTTGTGGTCATTTCCATGCCAATAAAGCTTTTATCTATTTAAATAGGGAAATTGACCAAAATCTGCACACTTGATTGACAAGATTATGTATCAGTAAAACACTTTAATGACAATGACTTTATTCAGAAATGCATGGTGCAGCACTATACCAGAGCACATAGCGCTTGGTTACATTGGGACGGGTTTGTGATTAAGTCCCAGGTTTTAGCACTGAAATACTGCATGCAATATTGGTGCAACTGCTTAGTGATTCAATCAAAAAAACAACTTTAGCTTGATAAGAATTTTCCTATTGTCACTGTGAAGCTGCTTTGAAACAATATGTATTGTGAAAAGCGCTATATAAATGAAGATGACTTGACTAGTGAGTTATTTTTTCTATTCCTTTCTAAGACAATAGTTGCAAAGAAATGAAACACACACCATTTAACATTGCAATAACATAAATAATGTGGTTTGCATTTACAGATACAGGTGCGATTACAACAATGTCTGGTGATCTGGCTTCAGAGATGGCTTCACTCCAGAAAATAGTAAATATTTTGGAGAACTTGGATAAAGGAGAAAAGGAGACAGAGCGTAAAGTGGCCTTTGCCTACCGCCTAGACAAATTCTTCTTTGGCTTTTTTCTAAGCATCTACATACTTTATGTCATAATTATTATTAGTATCACCCAAACAGATATTTGTAAGGTTAATAATCTAGACTTCTGGGATGATTCTGACCAAGGAGATAACTACTATGACTACTCGTACTCATACCCGTAGTCACCTTCTTCACTTCACTGTAGTTTCAACAGAGCCTCTCAGATCTGCTCTGTTTGGTGCATATCAACTGTAGCACTCTGTACAATGATTGGAATAAGTTCATATATTAAATATTTCATATTTATAAGAATATTAGCAATTTTAATTGTCACTGTCCAATTAAATCTGTAATTAGACTTTCTGCATGCTAGATGAGATGCCATTTTAATTGTATTAAACCACTATGTTCAAGGATAGAAGCATGAATTGTAATACATACAAATATTGTTTCGATGACCCCTCTTCAAACTATTATTAATGTGTCTTAATCTAAAATGGTCATTTGTGACCCCATGATGTACTACTGATACGTCAATTGCCGTCCAAATCCACATCTCTGATTTTACAGAAAGAGATCAATATAAAAAGCACTGTTTAAATCCTTTTTGACCACTGTGGAGCACCATACGATGACTGTTACACTTCACTGTATTTCGGATGAATTAGAAAGATGTAGCCTACACTTTTTTTAAAGAGAAGATATTTAAATAATCAAATGATAAATATGATATTATTTTTCTATTATTAAATGAAATATGAATGTATTCTTATTAATCCAAGCATACGACATTTTATTTAGAGCACACAATCTTGCGACCACACGAGTGGAGCAGCACGTTGTTGTACCGAATTTCGACTCCCTGCCAAATTATTACCTCCCTCGTTGAAGTCGCTATCTGCTTGCCTAATCCTAACCCCACACCTAATCCTAAACCTACCAATACAAGGGGGGTAATAATTTGGCGGGGGTCGGAATTCGGCACAACACCGGGTTCGAAGGATCACTAAACTCGGTCGGCCATCTGAATGCACAAGTTTCATCGCTGAGGTGCCATGCAAATTAATTTTTACAGGCATCTGTCTGAATAGTGCTTATGTTGTGGATGAATTATCAGTGCACGTTATCTCAGATAAATTACAGAATTGCTAAAAGTAGACTGGGAACTAACAGGGTAATTGTTGAACTTTATCTGTCTTTAAATGTAAGTTGATTAACATCATAAAAAAAGCTGTCTCTTTTAAAATTGGCCCACATTTCCACTTACTTGTGAGCTGTTATGGCTTATCGTTCTCGTTTATTGAAATGAACTCATTTCAATGAACTATATATATATATATATATATATATATATATATATATACACAATTTACCATTTAACCATCATTTCATTGCATGTATATCATTAAGCTGACATGAAACACTCTGGACAGAACATGCCTGAGGCGAAATCTAATTTACACAACTCTCCAATGATGGGTATGTTTTCTTACCCAAAAAAGTATAGCGAGGTTGTGTGTAATCTGAGACTAACTGTTGTTCTCCCAGCAGCTATCATAACAAGATTAAATGCACTATTGTTCCCTTTCATTATCACTACACAGGAAAAACCTCACTGACACGAAGAGTTAGCAAATGTCAATCACCTGTTCTGTTCTTTCCTGTGAACCTGTTCTGTTTGATGGAAGGCCTGAGGAAACTGCAGCTGGGCTGGACTTTGATATAGTCAAATGAGCAGCATTTGCAGTAAAAGCATGATTTACACACCCTTATGTCGTTCCAAACTTATGACTTTCTTTTGGGAACACAAACCGATAATTAAAAAAAAAAAAATTCACTTTTTTCCCTTGCAGTTATAATGAATAGGAACGTCTCAGGTTACACTAAGGAAGGCCTTTGACAGGCCTATGACCTCAGCAGACACGTGGCGTCAGCTTGTGGCAGTGTTTGTAGCACCCGGGAGGACAAATAACCGAACCATAAGGAGGTTAAATTATCACCTGGGGTCCTAACCAACCAGAAAGTACTCAGAAAAACACTTGTAACTCTCTCAGCGAGAGGAGTACCCTACAACATACATTAGTATGTTCACAAAGGTGGCCCAAAGGGCCTAAGAACCTTTAGACATACAGCGTTAGTCTGGTGGCCATTAGGGTTCTAGGAGCAAAATAGAACCAACCTAGATACTAGGTAGCTATCTAGCTCAACTAGAGTAGAAACCCAGACTCAAGAAGGCTGATGTAGTCAAAACCAAACCTCAGTAAGGTTGTACCACAAAAGTCACCTCTGAGAGGTCAGCCACTCAGAAGAGTACTCGGTAAAAGCACCTTTTACTCTCAAGAGGAGTACACAACTGAACTCCAACATGTTACATGAGAGGCCCCTAGGGCCTACCCTAGTAGACACGTGGCATCAGCTAGTGGCGCTGTAACCATACCAACCATCAGGCCATGCATTCAGTGATTAATTCCTAAGAAGGAAATGCATATTACGCCACCAAACTCCATGAGAGGCCTGCTTAAGGCCTACTCAACAGAGGTGGGGCATGGCCGATGGTGGCATTACGCAGACTCAAGGAGGCTTATGCAGTTAAAACCAAACCTCGGTAAGGTTTTACCACAAAAACTCATCCCTGAGAGGTCAGCCACTCAGAAAAGTACTCGGTAAAAGCACCTTTTTACTCTCAAAGTGAGAGGAGTACATAACTGAACTCCAACATGCTACACAGGAGGCCCATAGGGCCTACCTTAGTAAACACATGGCATCAGCTAGTGGCGACCATAACCATACCAACCATCAGGCCATGCATAAATTAGCAATTCATTTCTAAAAGGAAATGCACATAGCGCCATAAAACTCACATAATTACTCACCCTCATGTCATTTCAAACCCATAAGAACTTAAGATATTTTTGATGAAATCTGAGAGCTCTCTGACCCCTCCATAGACAGCAAGTTAATTACCACTTTCAAGGCCCAGTCAACATGACTGCAGTGGTTCAACTTTAATGTTATGAAGTGACGAGAATACTTTTTGTGTGCAAAAAACAAAACAAAAATAACGACTTTATTCATTCTTCTCTGTCATTCTCCTACGCTGTTGACGTAGTAAACACAGTGCAGGGCTTCCGTGTTTCTGTCCGAACGCCGGCTCAGTACTGACCGACGCTGTTCACGTGAGCATGCGTGTGATGACGACGCAGGAGCCGGCCAATAATGAGTCAGTGTTCTGATGCAGAACCCGGAAGCCTGCACTGAATCACCCAAGATATTTCAACAATTTACCAGAAATTGGTTGGTCATATGTTGCTGTAAATCTAAGTCATCTTTCCCCCAGTGTCTAGTGAGCTTAGACATTTCAAATGCTATTTTATAGAGCTCTACATCATTATTTGACTCCAATCCTGGATATTTTACCTTCCCATAAAAAAGTCTTAATCATAGCATTGTATCGTTTATATAGTGTATCTGGTGGCATGGTTACAGGGACCATCCTCGATACGCAATTAAACTGCTGCGCTACCACAATCTTTATTATATGAATTTTTCCCCATCTAATTTTGCCTATTTTCTGCAACAAAGTTTTCTTGTTCAAATTCAATATGTTCTCTAAATTAGGACTCATCTAATTCCTTTATGTGTACATTTACACTGACTGAAGAAGCAGAACTTTCATTTTTAGGGGAAATATTTCTTTAACAGAGACTGAAAACTAAACCGACTAAATAAATAGTTGTGTATACATACAATAGCTACATCGTATTATTAGTGATTATTGCCTTTGTTAACATATAAAATCTCAAGAAAACAAAGAGTTTGCAAATGAGGATTACTGACTCTTCTGAACATCCATGTTTTTTCCTTTAAAAAGCGGCTTATAGATTGATGTTCTGTTTGTGTGTGAGGTGAATGAAGGGCCTGGAGGTAGTTGACGCTGCACTGCAAACTGCCTTTGTACTCATAGCCTTGAAGCCCATAATTTCAAAAACTTACGTTTACACAGATTGTGGGATGAAATTTAATATGAGCTGACTCAATTTTGTTTATCCTTCTGCACTTTGACGTAGTATTCAAAGAGATCCTAGCCTTTAAAAAGCACACTAATTCTTGTTCATACTACTACAAGACTACAAGATATGACAGATGAAGGGAGAATTTGCTCATTTATTCACATTGGCTAGCAAAGGTAAAGTTAATCAGTTTCTTAAATGTTTCTTAAACTATTATAGATATATACATACAGATGAGAGATGTTTGAATATAAGATAATAAGTCATTTCTTTTTGTTTGTAGGGACTGAAATGGTTCTTCAACACTGGATCTCATTGTTCCTCATCTTTTCATGTCTGATTGGTAATCTATTTCTATACACTTTCTATTGTAATTTTGACATTATGTGGTTGGTTAACATTTTATAACTCTTTGACATGTATTAGGGATTCTCAAATGTTTTGTTGACTTCTGCAACTCCTTTCTAACATGTTTATCTGCTCTAACAGTGTTGACAGATTCATGTAACAATCAATGTGTGGCAAATAAAATAATTGCTAAGAAAATGAGGAGCGCACCACAGGGTAATCATTGTTTTGTTGTAGTAAACATCACTTCAATTCAATATGAGACAATGTCTTTTGTAAGTATCAGATTTTTTTTATCATTTTTTGCACATGTAATTGATAATATGACAAACTTTTTTGTTAACAATCTTTATTTAAACTACAATGGAAAAAAATTAGTCATTGGCTGGATAAATACAGCAGAAAAGATTTTGTACTTTCTACATTAGTTTAAGTGTGAACTTGCCTCCCTTGTTTATTTAAGCCCTGTATTCTCTCAGTTCTTGGTTCAGTGTTGTACACTTTGTGAAGACTGGAGTAATGATGCTGAAAATTCAGCTTTGATCACAGGAATAAATTACTTTATAAAATATATTCAAACAGAAATCAGTTATTTTAAATTGTAATAATATTTCACAATATTACTGTTTTTACTGTATTTTTAATTAAATAAATGCAGCCTTAGTGAGCAGACGAAACTTCTTTTAAAAACATTAAAAATCTTACAGATTCCAAACTTTTATATATATATATATATATATTTGCCTATATATAGCAGTGGAGCTATTTTTTTTTTTTTTTTTGGCAGCTGTTATAGAAACAATAAATCTTCTGATTTAACCTTGAGATTTACAGATTAGGCAGCTTTGATTTTTGCACCATTTACACTAATAATTCTTAATTTCTAATAGGAATGCTAAATAATGAAAAAACAATCAGTAGTTATTGATCTTCTGAATAGAATACCGAGAGACAAACCTCTACATTTAATCACATTTGCTCCAATTTATTTTTGATCATAGTGCATACACATACAAACTTTTAGTCCAAAAGTGTGCACATATGTAGAAATACACGTTTATGTCATATTTTATTAGATAGAATAGAACCAGGGCCATACGCAGGATTTCATAATTACCGAGGTCACAAAATGTAGTTGTGCTAGGGGGTTTCTCCCCCAAGAAAATTTATATTTGCCTGGTGTACACATGTGCATTTTAAGGCCAACAAACTGAATAAATAGCTTTAAAACAATGTCAACAAATACATGCAAGCACAGTTTTGAGGCAGCTTTAATCGCATGTTTGGTAATTTCATGACTTAATTTACAACAGAACAATGACGCAACAGGAATATGTGTGTGTATATGTGTGTGAGAAAGAGATTGTGTACATGGCCGTGTGTGCATGTGTGTGAGGGAGATTTCTGTGTTGAAGGGATGTGCTATGTGCTAGTAGTACTTCACAGCAAAGGAGGTGGAAAGAGAAAGAAGGAGAGAGGGAGAGAGATAGAGAAGGAAAGACAAAAAGAGGGGAAAAGAGAGGGTTGCGGGTGTGTTTCACTCCTTCCCTTGCAGCATGCCATGGGTGGGTGTTTCTGACAGCTGCATAGTATAGGTTCTCTCCATCTTCTACAAAAGATAAGATAGAAAAAGACAGAAAGATGAAGTCAATTCGTGGTGGACTGGCTCCCTGCAAGCATGGCATTCACACTGTAAAACTAATCCTAAAAATCTACAATTTAAGTCATTTCAACTGTAAAACTCATGATAGAAGTGAATAGTATTATATCAACTAATATTCACACCATTAAATTAACAAAACAGAGGACTCTACTCATTCCTGTTACTTTTACTCACCCCTGTTATTTTTCATATGAGTAAATGGACTGAAAGTAACAGGATTGAGTTTTTAAGCAAAAAAAATGATCAAATTGCCACATAATCTGCACATTATTACATGCTAATAGCATGAGGACACTAAGCAAATTCTAGTGACTTACCTAAAGTTAATTATTTTTAAAATAAACAAATAACATCTAAGAAATAATTTAGGTAACAGGACAGTACGTTGAGATTGACCTTCTCAGTCCTAGTTAATATTACATCAAATACACAGAAATTACTTACTTTTGGTATTCTCGTGGCCTACATAAGCTCCAGAAGATGCAACTTCCTGTTGAAAATGTCATGTGGCATGTTCCAAGTTTTTTAGAGGAGGCAATGTGTGAGGATAACAGGACTGAGTAAACCTGGGGACATGACTAAAATGTGTATTTTATATAATATATTATGGATTTCTCATGAAATTTCTTTTGTTTAGCATAGATGTTATATGGAGTAACAATGCAAAAAAAAAAAAAAAAAAAGATTTCTGAAAGATTTTAATGATTATATTTCATGATGAAGTTTAGGTTTAGGTAGTGGGGACGTAACAAATACTATTTTTTTTTTGGTGTTCTGAGTAGTTTTTAATAATGTTTTAAATTATAAATTTTAAATTTGCAGTTAGAGTATTGTTCAGGACATTTTGCTTAATAATAAAATATATTTTAGAATTAATTTTCATGCATATTTATACATACTATGTCCTGGGGACATAAATGTCACCCATTCGGTGGAATGGCTCATAGGTCGTTTTTACAAGCACCTTATTACGACCTATATTTACATTTAAAGTCATGCGGCCTCTAGCTGGCGTAAAAATAATGACATGTCTGTCGTCATGAAATGACGTATGATCGTCGTTACCAAACAAAATGCGTGTTCATTTAAATGCAATGTGTGGACTTTTTACACTGTCCCTTACCTACCATTTATCCTATTTCCTTTTAGCAAAATTCTTTTTTTTATTTTTTTTTTTTTATTAACGACTACACCTACCCCAACCCTAAACCTACCCTTAGTGATTTATGAGCACATGCGTTTCCTGGGATCGAACCCACGATCGCATGATCACATGATTGCATATTGTTATATATTGCAGTGCCCTACTATTTGAGCCACGCAAAACCCGAAATATGATGCAGATAAAAGGGTACAATGTTAGTTCACCCAAAAATTAAAATAATGTCATTTATTACTCACCCTCATGCCGTTTCACACCCGTAAGACCTTCGTTCATCTTCGGAACACAAATTAAGATATTTTTGTTGAAATCCGATGGCTCAGTGAAGCCTCCATAGCCAGCAATGACACTTCCTCTCTCAAGATCCATTAATGTACTAAAAACATATTTAAATCAGTTCATGTGAGTACAGTGGTTCAATATTAAGATTATAATGTGACAAAAATATTTTTTGTGCACCAAAAAGACCAAAATAACGACAAAAAATCAGCAGTTCGGAGCACCAAAGTCACATGATTTCAGCAATTTGTCAGTTTGACAAGAGATCCGAATCATGATTCGACACAAAAGATTCATAAAGCTCCGAAGCTTAATGAAGCAGTGTTTTGAAATCGGCCATCACTATGTAAATCGTTATTTTGTTTTTTTTGGTGCACAAAAAATATTTTTGTCGCTTTATAATATTAACATTGAACCACTGTACTCACATGAACTGATTTAAATATGTTTTTAGTACCTTTATGGATCTTGAGAGAGGAAATGTCATTGCTGGCTATGCAGGCCTCACAGAGCCATCAGATTTCAACAGAAATATCTTAATTTGTGTTCCGAAGATGAACGAAGGTCTTACGGGTGTGGAACGGCATGAGGGTGAGTAATTAATGACATTATTTTAATTTTTGGGTGAACTAACCCTTTAAAATAAAAGTGTCCCATTGTCGATAGGAGCGCAACTTTAGCAAACGCTCCTATGGGTCATATTTCAGGGAAATGACAAACGACCTATATGGGTGTATTGGTTGGAGGACATGTTGGGATATTAGTAGATTTTATTTTTTTTTACTTATTTTAGATTATAGATTATTATTATTATTATTATACAATTACCATAATTTTTGAAGTAAATATACTATTCATTTTTTAATCATTTTCACATGCACAAAACTCAATTCTGTCGCCATGTTTAGGATACGAAAAACATGCAAATGAGCAGCCGTGTCAAGGTAAACATGGTAAGTAGATATATTTTTAAAGTACCCTTTCCAAAAAAAAAAAAAAAAAAAGTATCTCCCCTAAAACCTCATAACGCAGCAAATCCTAACCTTCTAACAATTGTTCACAATGATTTGATTTTACAACTGGCAAAATGTTACCTTAGTGAAAGTGTTTTTAAAAGTATATTTTCTCTCAATAGATGTGGACTGATCCTGAACTAGGGTGGAATGAAACAAATGTTAAAGCTGTTATGTTACCAGTTGACAAAATCTGGACTCCTGTGATAGTTTTGGACAATGCGTAAGTGACTTCAGAACAGATTTTTTTGTGGCATGGCATGCTTTTTTCTGTTTAGAATCTCTGAACCAGACAAAACAGCAACAGAAAAAAAAAATATTTAATGTTGCCTGTTTAAAAGTTTCTGGACAGAGATTTTTTAATGGATCTGTGAATCCAAATTGCAAAACTGAGGAGTTTGGCATTATGAATTTCTCGCAGTTTATGACATTGTTCCAAACCTGTAAGCATCTCTTGGAATTTTGTGGGTTAAAAAAAATGATCATGCAAAATACAGCGGTTCCAAAAAGGTCCAATGATGCTTTGTCATTTTTCAAAATGTCTTCTTTTTTTGTGCTTCACAGAATGAAGAAAGTCATACAGGTTTGGAACAACATGATGAAAGTTAGCTTTCACTTTTGAGTGAATTATTTAAAGATTACTTAATTGTAACTGCCTTAACTGCATTGTATATGCATGTACAGTATAGCCACTGATGACACAACTGCTATAAAAATGACTTTCACCATGAAGAGTATGGAGAGTGTATATAAATTAACTGGATATGTGACAGATGAAGCTAATTGTGACAACATAAGATAGCTGGGTTAATGAAAATCTTCACTGGAGGACTCCCTTTGATGGGACTCACGATTGGTTCATGTCACATTATTTCTCTTTATGCATTCAGGATAGATGTAAACATAAAGCCGTACACTAATGATGTACTGGTGATGAAGGATGGAACTGTGGACTATGCCATTATCTTGTTCATAGCAGTGAGCTGTGATGATATCAACCTTTTCAGCTACCCCTTTGTAAATGACAATTGTCGTGTGGCCATCAATGGATGGAACAAAAGTGGTAAGATGACATTTTTAAGTGAACAGTAGAACTAAATTGATCATTTGTTCTTAACCAGGGACATTCTTCCAGAATAAATGATTTATAGGAGCAACATGGAAAAGATATTTGAATAACTGCTAAAGAAATGTTCTTTTGTTTGTGTTGATCTAGGTTGTGGGCTTTCTTTCAGTCAAACTACTAACATTTCTGTGGTTAAAAGCACTCAAGGAGAGTGGAAGACCATGGATGTGACAATAACACAAGATGAAACATCTAATAACCGCAGCTATCTCTTGGTAACTACTGACTTAAAGGGTTAGTTCACCCAAAAATGAAAATTCTGTCATTAATTACTCATCCTCATGCCGTTCCACACCCGTAAGACCTTCGTTAATCTTTGGAACACAAATTGAGATATTTTTGTTGAAATCCGATGACTCAGTGAGGCCTGCATAGGGAGCAATGACATTTCCTCTCTCAAGATCCATTAATGTACTAAAAACATATTTAAATCAGTTCATGTGAGTACAGTGGTTCAATATTAATATTATAAAGCGACGAGAATATTTTTGGTGCGCCAAAAAAAAACAAAATAACAACTTATATAGTGATGGCCGATTTCAAAACACTGCTTCAGGAAGCTTCGGAGCATAATGAATCAGCGTGTCGAATCAGCGGATCGGAGCGCCAAAGTCACGTGATTTCAGCAGTTTGGCGGTTTGACACGCGATCCGAATCATGATTCGATACGCTGATTCATAACACTCCAAAGCTTCCTGAAGCAGTGTTTTGAAATCTTCCATCACTATATAAGTCGTTATTTTGTTTTTTTGGCGCACCAAAAATATTCTCTTCGCTTTATAATATTAATATTGAATCACTGTACTCACATGAACTGATTTAAATATGTTTTTAGTACATTAATGGATCCTGAGAGAGGAAATGTCATTGCTGGCTATGCAGGCCTCACTGAGTCATCAGATTTCAACAAAAATATCTTAATTTGTGTTCTGAAGATTAACGAAGGTCTTACGGGTGTGAAACGGCATGAGGGTGAGTAATAAATGACATTATTTTCATTTTTGGGTGAACTAACCCTTTAATTCTAATTCTTACTTCTAGTGTATAGATGTCAGGATTACCTTAACTCTTAAAGGCAACATGACATAACATAAACAGACATTATTTACCATCTTAACACGTTCTTGGTCTTAGGACATGTTCACACTGCAAAGTTTTAGAGATGACTACCACGCTTAAGAATGAGAGTGAATTAAATTGCCCCTATTCTGCAATTTTAAAGGTTCCTAATTTTGTTTTGAACGTATCCTACAGTAGGTCTACAACAAGGTCACTTTAATTTTCTCATAAGTGTCAGATGGCCCAGTCTGTTGTGATTGGTCTACCACTTACAGCGCCTGTCTGAAACCAACCGTCTATTACCATATCTGAATTTCAGATCCAGATCTTCCTTAGCACTTGATATGCAGTGATATGAACAGTAACGATGGCATTTCACAAACACTTCATCATTCTGTATTTAACATTTCAGAATACAAGATTACTGGTATGTAGCTTTTGTAAAGAACCTTTTTTCTCTCATTATTATGAAGAACATTTTAATAATCAGAAGAACCTTTACCACTATAAAGATCCTTTTGTGAAATGAAAAGATTCCATGGACGTTAAAGATTCTTCATGGAACCGTAGATGCCAAATAGAATGTTTATTTTTAAAAGTGTACAGTAAAGTGTCCAACATTCTATACTTATTTTGTTTTAGGTTTTTTTTCAGTTGAACAAGCAGCCTGAATCTTCTCATTTCAAATTTCAGGGTGAAGACGCTACTTAGAGTAAACTACAAAATGGCATAAATAGTGCAAAAATATGCTCAAAGAAATGTATTACATTACATATTTCTCTATATATTTGTTTATACTGCATGAGTATAAATATATATCTGCACAAATAAATCTGCAATATATTACTCATGCAGCACCATATCTGATTGCATATAAATCTATATATTATGAAGTGTATTACTGAATATAAAATTACATACATTATGGTATATTAGTAAATATAATGTCACATATTTTTCAATATATGAAAAGGGGCAATTCCTTATGTGTTATTCAATATATTGTAATACATTAACACAATATATTATTCTGCATATTTTCAAATATACTGTTATATCATTTAATGTATTGATCATTCATATATAGGAAAATATGTTTTCGCAACTACAGTGATAACTATAGCAACCATTTGGATGCCTCCTAACTGTAAACATGTTTATTTTCAAGCTTTCAGTGTCCAAGAAAGTGACGTCACTGCAACTACTGGATGTTTAGTTTGCTCATGCGTGTACCGTGTAATATATAAACACACTCTGCATAGATTAATGTAAAAGCGGTTGTGACTTCCTGACTTTTTTTGGGTGTAAATAAAATAATATTATCATGGCCTAACTTTTCTCAATCCAGTCAAATCCAGACAGATCAAATCATTCCTTTTCATTTGAAAATATGTTACGTTATGGAAGTCAAGTGCACTGTAAATGCTGTTTCATGTTGTCTTTAATTAACAAATTTTAAATAAGTAGGACTTTTAAACTTTATATTAATATGAGTTTTAAACAAATATTTATTCATATGTCAACTTTCTACACACTACCATTTACGAAAAAGCATTGAAGGGCCACATTCTTTTCAAATTCAATACAGAATAGAATATTGTTAAATGTTTATCTGTGTGAAGACATAAATTTTAAATTGATACGCATTCTTTCTCCTGTCATTTGTTAACAGGTCTCTTTATCCGTCAATCCTTTCAGTGCTGTTGTGACCCTGATCCTGCCCAGTGTACTAATAATGCTGGCTGACCTGGTGACCTTTGCTCTGCCAGTTGAAGGAGGAGAACGCAACAACCTTAAGGTCACCCTGGTCCTGAGCTTCACCATGTTCCTCCTCATCCTCAATGATCACCTGGCCAGTGGTGGAGAATGTAGCCCCATCCTCCGTAAGTGAACGAACAAAACAACAGGCCTCTTGCACGCCTGTCAGTGTAGCCCTGAGTAACTGTCATACGGTGATACAGTACAACAGAAATGACTGTTTAGGTAATTTCTGTTGTCTAGGACACATTCAGGATGGTTAAAGTTTCCACTACAAATACTAAATTATCCTATAAATACTAAATCATCTGTTACAAGCTCTCCCAGTCTAGGGTTGGGAGACAGTAACAGGGTTAAATTAAACCAGAAGGAGAAAAAAAACAAAAACAAAGAACGTGGAGGATTTCCTTCAGTCCTCTGCCCCAGAAATGTGAATGAGCCACTCAATGATACAGGGAATAATGGAAGCAAATAGTCTTCAGGAGAGGGGCTAGCCAAAACAACAAATAAAAGAATTACTAACTGTTAGAAGGAGAACTAAATGACCTATGCAGATAAAAGAAATAAACAACATAGGCTTCCCTCCACTCCTGGCTAACCAAAAACAGGGATAAACATTACAAAAGAAAAAGTGGCACCCTCTCTACAGCTTCCTTTACCATAAAAACAGTTAATATAAAAATACAATGCCGTTTAATTACCAAAACAATGTTAAAAGAAAAGAAAAGAAATCACTACCTGGTAACGTTAGGCCTGCAACACTGTTTTATCACCAGAGCGCACACAAACCACAGGGTATGCAAAGTAACTTAAGTTCAAAAGTCAACACACTGGTTCCCTTTCAGTCGGCCACGTTCGACGTCGTCAGTAGTGACCGACGAATTGGGATATCACCAGAGAGCCCTATCAGCTTTGAGTGAACTAAAACAAGCCAATGGAATTGGCGTGCAATGTTTGCATAATGCGCACCGCCCCGCCAGGTGGTATAAATAGGGAAGCAGGTGCAATAGCACTCTGTCTTTTGCTTCGGAGCCAATCTGTGTGTTCCTGCTATTAGTCTGAGAGTGACTTCTCAAGCCTTTGAAGAGCTTTTCTTCTACAGTGCTGGCGTTATGGCACCTTACAGCGAAACCATCTCGAGCTATTTATACAGCTCTTAACTGCTGTTTTCACAGCATTATTTGCCCCATTTGGTTTGCGATTTGGGCCGGTTCCTCTGTGTGTGTGTGTGACTCAGGGAGTGGTGTACCTGCAGTCACATCGCGGCTGTTCCCTGTGTGCTTTAGCACAAAGAACAAGAGCTACTAAAAGAGCTTCACAGACGGACACTACGTCTTTTTCAAGACGTCATTCTGACTGTGCGTTTCTGGAGGCGGTCGTTTCCTATCCTCACTGACGGCCACAATCACTTTCTCTCATGTCTGCTTAGCGTGCTGAGACTGTGTTTGTGGGTGGTTCATGTTCTCTCGAGAGCATGCCCATGTCGGCACGTTGTTCGTCTTGCCTTTCTTGTAAGGGCTTGAGCGCTCAGAGCGCCGTGTGCCGTCGAGCTGCCGGCTGACAGCGCGGGTTGCCATGGAAACCCAGCGCGTTGTTCGGCGCTTCGGTTGTTCTGCGTGTTCGAGACTTGAGTGCCTCAAATGAGGTGGAGTCCCCTCACCTATTCCCCGATCTAGTTTCTTTTTCTGAATCAGAAAAGTGCTACTTTGGTGAATAAGCCAGGGTGACCAGAGGATCACAGTGGGGCAATACCCGCCGAGCCAATCTCCGTGGGTCCCCATGTAGCTCCTCTAGTGCGTCGCAAACATGTTGTGACTGTGTTCGTGGGGGTTTATGTTTAGTACAACATGGCCACATTGGCGCTCCCGCGCGCCGTGTGTCCTCCAGTTAGATGGCCACGTTCACTGTCCCACATGGCTGGTAGCTGCGGGGTGGATTGCTGATCCTTCTCATGGGGGACCTAGCATTTCAGTCAGGGCTCCAGCAGAGGATCAGATGTCGACTGCTACATTGGAGAGAGGGTTGTTGGGCTCTGGAAATGAAGATGAGGCTGAGCGTCCCACGGTTGTGATGCGTGCTCCTGCTGAATCAGATTCAGAGTTGACGACCATGCTGTCCCGGGCCCCTGGGGGCGTAGTGTGACGCGTACTCGCCTTGCCCCGCCCCCTGTCTTCAGCCCGGACGTGCATGGAAAAACTTGGCAGTATGGAAGCCTTTTGGTGCCAAATATGGAACACCAAAAGGGCCATAATCTGCATTAAAAGTTTTTCCTCTCTCACTACCCTCTATGGTGGGGTGGCAGTACTACGGGCACACCACCTCTCCCCTGCATGTGTCTTAGCCCCCGGCAAGTCTGTGGAAGGCCAAAGCACTCATTGCATATGGGTAGTTCTGAGTCGGGGTTGAGCTACGCATGATGCAAGTCATAGCACAGGCCCCTGGCCAGACAATGTCCACCATGGTGGTCCAGAAACACCCCTGGCTAGCCTTGCAGAGGTGTGAGTTGTCGTCAAAATCAAAGTTCTCGATGCTCTCATCTCACAAGCTGGCCTAAAACCCAGCCCGCTCAGTTCGCAGCCAAGCCAGTTGGCTAGCGAGAAGCGGTCCTGGAACAGGCGACCTGGAGCAGAGGTAGACAGCTCTTCGGGAGACGATGCCCGCATCGCTCCCTCCCCCGGAGGAGGGCCGGGTGGAGAATTTTGGTTCTGTTCCGCCGCTGGCTCTCCGGAGTCCAGCGGTACCCACAAATTAGAACTGTTTCCCAGTCCTCCAGGTCCCAAGAGGGGATGGCTGTCAGTGTGCGAGGCCCCGCCTTGCTACTCTCAGCCCCCTCTCATCTCGCCAGCAGGTCCCAGTGTAATGGTCGAGGCCGCCTCCCAGCCGTCTCCCATGCACACTGCCACCTCGCAGAGTCCGACCCCACTTCGGGCCACTATGCCGTCCGAGTTGGGTCCCAGCACTCTGCTTCACTGCCCCATGCCCGGTACGTCTGTGGTGCCTTTGGTTCTGCTGGCTCGGTGTCTGGAAGCCTTGAACTGCCTTAGTACGCTCAAGTGCAGGACAGCGGCCCCACTGAAACATTTTCAGAGGCTCCTGGGGCATATGGCATCCGCAGCCGCAGTCACGCCGCTCAGATTGCTTCATATGAGGCCGCTCCAACACTGGCTCCACGGCCGGGTCCCGAGATGGGCGTGGAAGCGCGGTACATTCCGTGTCCCCGTTACACCGAACTGCCGTCGCCCCCTCACCCAGTGGTCGGACCCTTTGCACGTCCTGATATTGCTGAGTTAGATGCGTTCCTGGGTCAACATATTTTTTTGATCCTGGAACAACATTCTAGTCTGAAAATGTAGTCTTAACCCTATTCCTACCCCTAAACCTAACCCTACCCATAAGTTATCCCAAAAATCAGAGGGAAATGATAGATGAATAACACTGATGTAGAAGCACCTATTCATGATTTTAAGCCTAAACTTGACATAATCTGTAAACTTATCCCTCAAATCTGATTGGTTGATTTGAATGTTGTTCCAGGATCAACAAAAATGTTGACCCAGGAACATGTTGAACTCAGCAATATCAGGTTGTGCGGACCCTTCATTCCTGCGGGCAGGAGTTCCCCTCGAACAAGTGTCCAGGCATCTGTGGTCTACACAGATGCTTCTGCCACGGGGTGGGGAGCCACGTACAATGGGCATGCAGTATCGGGTCTGTGGACGTGGCCTCAACTGCTTCTCAGAACTCTGTTTGTCGAATGGTGTTCCTCTTGCAGAGAGGACCCCCGATCATGTTCCTCCTGGTTGCATTGGCCTCGGTCAAGAGGGTAGGGGACCTGCACACATTTTCGGTCGACGAATCGTCATCCTGAGACCCCGGCCTGGATATGTGCCCAAGGTTCCTACTACTCCCTTCAGAGATCAGGTAGTGAACCTGCAAGCGCTGCCCTCAGAGGAGGCAGACCCAGCCCTGGCCTTTCTCTGTCCTGTCCGCACTCTGTGCCTGTACGTGGATAGAACGCGAAGCTTCAGGACCTCAGATCAGCTCTTTGTCTGTTATGGAGGCCAGCAGAAGGGAAAGGCTGTCTCCAAGCAGAGGATGGCCCACTGGATAGTGGACGCCATTGCCTTGGCTTCTCAGTCCCAATGCGTGCCTTGCCCGTTCGGGTTGAGAGCCCACTCCACGAGAGCGGTGGCCTCATCCTGGGCGCTGGCTCATGGCGCCTCGCTGACAGATATCTGTAGAGCTGCGGGCTGGGCGACACCCAACACGTTCGCTAGATTCTATAGCCTTTGTGTAGAACCGGTATCTTCCCATGTACTCACTTCCACCAGCCGGTAAACGCGAGGAACCCGTTCTAGTGTCGGCTTGCAATGCCATTCCCGCCCCCTGGGCCGGATAAGTGCATCCATTTGCTCCAGTCGAGTTCCCCACTTGGCGAACCCTGTCGAGTTCCTCCGCCTCCCCTTACGGCTCGGACATTGCGGAGTGTCCGATGCCAGGCCAAATCTCCGTATCCATGTTGAGGTTTGGCTGGGTGCCATATGTCGCGACCCCTCCACATGAGTGGTCCCATATGAGTATTTGTCCACGGTCAAACTCCCCACGGTGAGTCCGTGTCTTTCCCTTAGCAGAGCCAGCTCTGCTGTCACCTGTCAGATGAGTCTCCCCCTATCTCTAGGCTGGAGCCATCCCAGGGACTCCATATGCGTATTCCACGTAAAATCCTCCCCTTCAGCGTAGGTTGTGGTCTCCGCAGCGTCCCCTACTCCCCAGGTGCGCCAGGTGGCTGGAGCTTACGCTGGGCACTGGAAGGGGTCAGTAACTGTAACGTTTTATTTGGGATCCCAATTCGTCGGTCACTACTGACGTACGTCGAACGTGACCGACTGAAAGGGAACTTCTCGGTTACATATGTAACCCTCGTTCCCTGAAGGAGGGAACGGAGACGTACGTCCCGTTGCCACTGTTCCTGTGCCTTCGCTGTAGTGCAGACTCAAGGTTGTCTCCTCAGCGAAAAACGGAGTGCAATTGCACCCGCTTCCCTATTTATACCACCTGGCGGGGGCGGTGCGCATTATGCAAATATCACACGGCAATTCCATTGGCTTGTTTTTGTTCACTCGAAGCTGATAGGGCTCTCTGGCGATATGCCAATTCGTCAGTCACTACTGACGTACGTCTCCGTTCCCTCCTTCAGGGAACGAGGGTTACATACGTAATCGAGACGTTTTGACACACAAGTCTGGTGCAGGGGAGAAGTGAACCTCTCCAAGCAGTGTTCACTCTGCTCTCTTATAGTGGTAGCTCTGCAGCACACTCCTAACAAGCAACAGGTGTGGCTAATTAACTGCAAAGCAAGCAGAGTCAGGGAGAGAGACAGAGCACAAGTCGGGCCCGGGTCGGTTCCGTGTAGCACATTTACGGGTCTCTTCAGGTTCGGGTATGAATTTTTGGACCCGTGAAGACCTTTACCTTGAACCAAGCCCGAGTGCGATTGTCCCCCCTCCCCACTCTCCCGCTGGCCTGCACTCACATTGCACTTAGTGTTACCGACCAGAGCACACTTACGTCATATACAATGCAACTTTTTGAATGGAAGAAAACAGGAAGAAATGCACTTTCGCTAAGATACTGCCTAATATATACATACAGCGATTTTCTCTTGCACGTATCAGAGGATTATTATGAAGGCAGCTGACGTTGGTGGAGGAATTTGCAGCTTTACTCACAAAATACAATTCCTGTTCATCAATAAGGTGAGAAGCAGACCCGTTATAAACCAAAATACACTCGAATTAATTACATAAATAGATAAGTAGACTATCAGAGTAGCAATAAAGATGTTTGCCATCGTAACGATGACAGTAGTGCACACCAAAGTAGTAACTGTTCCGTGCTCAGGCACAGTTAGTGCTCACATTGCATGCGAGCCGCGCTCTGGCCCACCTCTTCCAAATGGCCGGCTAAACGAACCGCGCCTGGGCACGGAACGGAGCAACCACACTTGTCAAACGAACTTGGCTTTGGGGGTCAAACGCGCTCAGTCATGGTTCAGAGCGCCTAGTATGAGTACATCAGACATGACTAGAGCATGTAGCACAACAAACTGTCTATGTACATGGCACAAAACGAACTGGCAAAGACATGTGGGAGGAGAACACAGTGAATAGGGAGGAAAGCACATGAGGGCCAGGTAAGCACAATTAGTGAAACAATAATGACTAAATGAGGTGTAAACGAGCGTGGTAAAGGGAAACAAGGAGGCAGGACAAGGGGAGCACATGGCCAACATAAACAAAAACAAAGCCATGTGCTTAAGCACAAAATAAACATAAAAACATTAAACAAAGACAAAAAATACCTATATTTGGTGTTTCCTGAGTCTTGCATTGGTGGGGAGAAAAAAAATGCTGGGCCATTCTGTTCTGATTTGTGCTTTTCTTACAATTGTTAACCATAACCTGTGTCCTGCATCACTTACAACACACTAGGTTACAGCTGCCAGGGCAGAACCCTGACAGTAAGATGCAATGTACTACAATTTCGCCACAGTCACTTTTTTGTGTGTGTCATGAAATTGGACTCAAATCACTAATGATTGCTTGTAGTGGAACCTGATATTACCATGTTCTGCTGACCTGTATGGTGATATAATTTACAAGCCTAGCTGAACTAGGAGTCAGAACGATGAGGAGCTTTGTCTTGTTTCATAAAGGCCTAGATGTGTGCACTCTTGAATCAGTGGTAGAACTGTTTGTTGTTAGCATAGCAGTGGTAAGAAGAACTTTGTGAACAGATGATAGATCTTATGTGTTGAAGACTGTATTGAGAAGAGGAGGGGCCCCAGCACTGAACCCTGAGGTATCCCAGTGGTTAGCTGATGTGACACCTTTGCAACAAAATGTGATTTATAATTTGTAATATTGTAGTTTGCACTGCACAAGTAAATTATTTTTTGCTCTGGATTTTGCTCCAAAGATTATCACTTCTGCTTCTGTCTGGTCAATCTGGTGCTGAGCATGGTGATATCTATTCTGTTGACACGCCTGACATTAGATGACAGAATCTTGCCTTGTAAATGCTCAAAGAACCTCAAAAAAACCCAAAATGCCAGCCTGGGTCAGGATGAAGGTAAGAATTTAGAATTTAGTTAATAGCTTGAGACAGACTTGTATGTTCATGCATATATACTGTGTTTATATATATGGTCTCTGTTAGCAGATGTGGGTGTGATTGCAACAACAAAGTCTAGTGATCTGCCTTCAGAGGTGGCTTCCCTCCAAAAAATAGTGAACTTTTTGGAAAAAATGGACCAAAAAGAGCAAATGGAAAACGGCAACAATGATTTTGTAGACCGCTTGGACAAAATCTGTTTATATTTTTTTTTGTTCATTGACATAATTTACATCATCATTGTTGTCATTGTCACAAGAACAGAGATTTGCAAAGAAAAAAATAAGGTTTTCTGGGATAAGGAAGATTTCTATTATGTGGATGATACTTCATACTTGAACTACTCAGAATATTATGATGGTTATTAAATAATTATTAAAGAACATTTTATGATTTGATTTTTGCACATTTCTCATTGGTGATTTGGATTCACAACATTTCTGTATGTTATGTCCATGAAACAGAATTTGATTTTTTATTGTCTTTAAACCTTTAGATTTTTTTTAAAACTATATACTGTAGATTGTACATATTCATTTACAGGAATTTCATTAATTAAGTGTATTATTAAGCTAACTAGATTTACTTTTATTGTTTTTATGTTGGACACCTTTAAGTGTACTATTTCAATAATTCTTGGGACTAAATAGGCCCGGTTTTAATTGTTTATAAAATTATACTTTACAGTTTACAATGGAGTGTAACAGCAGTAAACTTTCAGTACACGACTAGTTTACAAAACTAGTTTGAGTTTGTGTGCTACAACTACAACAAGTGAACATATAGGTATACTGTTAGTTTAATCATATGATCCTAGCCCACTTTTTTAAAGCATACTCTTAGTAATCTACTAGTTTATTATTTTATTTTTATTTATTTTTTAATACTGCAAATCAGTGTTGGGGTAACACATTACAAGTAATGTGAGTTAAGTAAATCAGATTACTTTTTTTCAAGTAACTAGTAAAGTAATGCATTACTTTTAAATTACAACAAAATATAAGTTACTTTTTTAAATAAGAAACGCAAGTTACTTTATTTTCCCATTTAGTTCAGTTTCCTTGGTTTTCACCTGTTTCTATGGTTATTCATTGTTTGATTAGTTTTTGCACCTGTTGTTAATTTGGGTAATTAGTTTGGTCTGTGTATTAATGTGTTTTATTCAGTTCATTGTCACATCAGGTTTGGTTGTTCTGTTTGTATTTGTTCCTGAGTTCTGTGTAAATAAAAACTTAAACTGCTTGTGTTTAAATCCTGCATTCATCTTTATTGCAACCAACCGTGACAGGGACAGTGTTGGGCAGTAGTTTTTATCACCTGAGGCTTTGGGCCCCCCTCATCAGACCCCTCCCATGAAGCTACGGGCCCTCCAACTTTAGGAAAACAAATACAATGTTTGTAATATTAACCCAATAAAGCTTTGAAATGGAACAGTTTATTGATATATGAGCCATAAAAGCCTGATGTATGAAATATGATACTCAACAACAACAACAACAAAAAACACATTTATTAAGCTAAGTAAATATATGTAAATGTACATAAATGTATAATAATAGGCACATAAATACATTAATGTATTTAATCATGATTCAGTGTTGAATTCTGTCTGGTTAATGCTGATTTCCATATTAGCTCCTGACTGCAGATGGCAGTACAAGCTCAAAGCTGTGTGTGTCGATCAAGGAAGCCAGAAATACCTGGAGAGAGCTGTAAATGAATAATCCCATTCATCTCAGGAGAATTATATCAAGACAACATTGCTTGGCACCCCACAAACACACATAGTCTCAAAGCCCATATATTGCAATTAAAGCTGCTTGCAAACTTGCAAAAAGATGGAGAAAACTGCAGAGCCCATGAAAGTTTAGCTTGTATAGATATATAAATCTAGGTCTATTTGGTCATAGAGATATTTAAATAATATATGTGTAATCACAACATCACAACTTAGCATTTTTTATATAAATTTGAATCAAAAGCCTTTGTTAATAATAATAATAATAATAAAAGTTACATGTTATGTATCATTGACACATCAACTTTTTCTGGAGTTTAGAGGGAAAAAAACCCTTAAAAAACAAAACAGGGAAAACAGCACAATGTAAAACTTTGTGTAAAAAAAAGTTTATAATGTTGTAATGATAGTGTCCTTCTATTGTTGCAAAAATAGTAAGAGTATCTTTGGACTGCATTCAAAGAATGAAACCTTACTGTTCTCTTATATACAGTAAGCCATAGTAAATCAGACAATCAAAAACATCTTAAGGCTGTTTGAATACGCCTTTCACATGAGGACAATGTAAGCTTTGAAAGAATGAGATCAAACCAATCTGAATGTTTGCAAGTTCATTTGTGTAACAAAAGGGGAAAGCATTAAGATTATCTTTACTTACAGTACTTACAAACATAATTTACACAAAAATGTTTGGTATTGCATCAGTCTCCTGTTATCAGAAAATTTCCCAAATGATTTTATGTGAAGTTATATGCTAAAAAAAAAAACTAAAATCAAATAAACAAATGAGCATAACTGTATTTTATTTCTACTGTCTTATCGATTGACATTTCCCTCCTCAATAAACAGGAATAAGAGTCAATGAAAAGAAGAAAAAATGAGGAACTAAATATCATTTAATAGTATAGGAAAACAATTTGTTTGACATGGGGAATACATGTAGCCAGTGTGTTTCATTCCACAATAAATGTATTGAAAAAATAATGGTAACACTTTACAATAAGGTCATTAGTAAATGCATTATCTAACAATGCGCAATATATTCTTACAGGATTTATCATTCTTTCTTAATGGTAGTTCATAAAAATGTTCATCTTAGTTCCCAGTGCATTAACTAATGTTAACAGATACAACAGTTGATTTTAAAAATTTATTAGTAAATGCTGAGAATAACATTAACAAAATTAATAAATGCCGTAGAAGTTTTGTTCATAGTTACTTCACGTTAACTAATGTAGTTTACAATAAGGTTTCATTTGTGATCATTATAAGTGTTACCGTTTCTGCAGTATTGTTGGAAATACAGCAGCAATATACTTTGAAAACAACAAATAATCATTTACAGTGAAATGAAAAGAAAAAAGGCTTTTTGAAATGACTGTAGGTTAATGGGTGTGTGACTGTACACGTTGCATCATAGGTGTAATGTGAACAAATGTCATAAAATCAGGTTGGTGACGCATTTTGTCTGATAAAAATGAGGCAATTGCAGCAATGTTGGCACATAAATGTATTCATCCAAACTTTGACTGACAGTGGAGGAGTTGGGCATGACTGTCCTGATGGTGTTTTAACTGTTGCTTATTATTTCCTCAAGAAAAAGAGAGACAGACAGAGAGACAGGGATGTAAACATGAAGGATCAAGGACAAAATAAGGAAATAATAAAATCATAAAGTCCAAATAATAATAATGATAACAACAATAATAAAAGTTTAATGGCTCCACAAAGGTCCACATAGAATCAAGAGAATTCCAGAGAAAGAAATGCAGATATTCACATAACTCTACACATCCTCAGTCCTTATGAAAAAGAAGTGCACTTTTTTTTTTTTAAAAGAGTGCTTATTACAGAAATAATATATTTTTAAAAAATTCATAATTCATAATGTTTGAATGTTATTTACAATAAAATTAAAATGTATCAATGTATTTTAAATGCAATTATGAATATCAGAGTGCGTTTTGACCCACTTAGCATTTAAGTGCATCAATTTTATAATTATTCTATAGTCTTTGAAATATGGTTAAAGTGTACTGATGAGTGTACTGACAAGCATTTATGGTAAAATATACTTTAATGTAATTTCTATTGAAGTCATGTATTTAGGTACACTACCAGTCAAAAGTTTGGACACACCCTCTCATTTAATGTTTTTTTATTTTATTTTCATGACTATTTACATTGTAGATTCTCACTGAAGACATCAAAAGTATGAATGAACACATATGGAATTATGTAGTAAACAAAAAAGTGTGAAATAACTGAAAACATGTTTTATATTTTAGATTCTTCAAAATAGCCACCCTTTGCTTTGATTACTGCTTTGCACACTCTTGGCATTCTCTCGATGAGCTTCATGAGGTAGTCACCTGAAATGGTTTTCCAACAGTCTTGAAGGAGTTCCCAGAGATGCTGAGCACTTGTTGGCCCTTTGCCTTCACTCTGCGGTCCATCTCATTCCAAACCATCTCGATTGGGTTTAGGTCAGGTGACTGTGGAGGCCAGGTCATCTGGCACTCCATCACTCTCCTTCTTGGTCAAATAGCCCTTAGACAGCCTGGAGGTGTGTTTGGGGTCATTGTCCTGTTGAAAAATAAATTATGGTCCAACTAAATGCAAACCGGATGGGATGGGATGGCATGTCGCTGCAGGATGCCTTCAATTTTGAATAAATCCCCAACAGTGTCACCAGCAAAGCACCCCCACACCATCACACCTCCTCCTCTATGCTTCACAGTGGGAACCATGCATGTAGAGACCATCAGTTCACCTTTTCTGCGTCGCACAAAGACATGGCGGGTGGAACCAAAGATCTCAAATTTGGACTCATCAGACCAAAACACAGATTTCCACTGGTCTAATGTCCATTCCTTGTGTTTCTTGGCCCAAACAAATCTCTTCTGCTTGTTGCTTTTCCTTAGTAGTGTTTTTAGCAGCTATTTGACCATAAAGGCCTGATTCGCGCAGTCTCCTCTGAACAGTTGATGTAGAGATGTGTCTGCTACTAGAGCTCTGTGTGGCATTAATCTGGGCTCTAATCTGAGGTGCTGTTAACTTGTGGTTTCTGAGGCTGGTGACTCGGATGAATTTATCCTCAGCAGCAGAGGTGACTCTGCTGGTTGGTCTTCCTTTCCTGGGGCAGTCCTCATGTGAACCAGTTTCGTTGTAGCGCTTGATGGTTTTTGCAACTGCACTTGGGGACACATTCAAAGTTTTTGAAATTTTCCGAACTGACTGACCTTCAGTTCTTAAAGTAATGATGGACTGTCGTTTCTCTTTACTTAGCTGATTGGTTCTTGCCATAATATGAATTCTAACAGTTGTCAAATAGGGCTGTCATCTGTGTACCAACCTGACTTCTGCACAACACAACTGATGGTCCCAACCCCATTAAGAAGGCAAGAAATTGTCCTAAAACAGGAATTATAAGTTTCTTCCCTATTGTGATGTATATCTGCAGGAAACGGCTTCTGGAACAAGAACAAATGTAGGGCGGGGCTTGATTTTGTGGGGAACTGAGTGGATGGTTGTGGCTTGCTATTGGTTGAAATCATGTGATTGACAGGTTACCCGCCCTCACGCCAGTAAACACGTGCAAAAGGGAGGGGAAGTTACTTTGATTAAATATTACAAGGGCACATGAATTTGGCAAAATGATGTGCACGGATCAATCATTTACAGGCACATGCACAGATAGACCCCAAGTCGTGCTCAAATACCTGCTCTTTGGCCTCTGATTAGATAAATGCCCTTTTTTTATTTTAGTTTAGTTTTTGTTTAAATTTGGCCCGTGGCATTAATTCTCAATCAATTCTCAGCATCCATGTCTCCCGGACCTGCCTTCACTGGTGACGGCCTGGTGTAACCCTAACCCTAACCCTAACCTAACCCTTACCCAACGTATAAATATATAGTTAAGCAATATCACACAAGAAAGAGTGCTATTTTCTCGAATATCAGCGCGATTGCAAAATTTGATATTCATTTTATACAACAGTTGAATTGAATTGACAATTTTTAGACACAACATTGTCAATTTTGACTTTTTCTATTTTGCCAACAAAAGTAGTTCCAAACAAAGCAGAAGAGTTGTGTCTCCCAGCAACACACAGCAGTGTTTCATTCTTGAATGATTCACCGCTTTTGAATGAATAAGTGATTCAGTGACACATTTATAAAGTCAGTAGACACAGGGCCTACGTCCCAATGTGCATACTATCGATCCTGAATAGTATGTGACATTAGTAATTTTCAATACTATTTAGGGCAGATGGGGTGGCTATAGTATATACATTGGGATGCAGGGTTGCTTCTTTCATGAATGAATCAACCGGTTTGAACGAATCGGATGAATGAATGATTCTATGATTCACTTATTACGACTTGCCGCCACCAACTGGCGGTTTTAGTTTCATATAATATTTAATATAATATAATAGAAGCCGTTTCATTCAGGTATATGTCACAACAGGGAAGAAAACACTATCGCAACTTCTGTTTCATGACGACTTTCTCCTATCCTGGCTTGAAGTCAACATGTATTGCCATTTGCAAACCATTTTACCGCTATAATTTGTCCTGTTTCTGGGCAAAATGTAGGCTAGCATTTCATTTTATCCATCAGCAATCCATTTAATTTTGTGGTCATTTCCATGCCAATAAAGCTTTTATCTATTTAAATAGGGAAATTGACCAAAATCTGCAAACTTGATTGACAAGATTATGTATCGGTAAAACACTTTAAATCAGGATTAAAATCTAACAACAATCATGAATTGAGTTTCAACAACAACAAAAAAAAATTTTTTAGGCAGGTCTAGATATTGTTCATGCATGTAAGGAAACAAACATGTGACTGGCGCTTTCAGTTTTAAGACAGGGCTTTGTAATCATACCATACTGTGTTCTACTGGAAAGGGAACCACTGTTACCCACCAACAGATCTGCTTGGCCAGAGAGTGGAAAAGAGTTTATAGAAAGGTGTCTTTGTGCTTGGAAGAATGACAATGACTTTATTCAGAAATGCATGGTGCAGCACTATACCAGAGCACATAGCGCTTGGTTACATTGGGACGGGTTTGTGATTAAGTCCCAGGTTTTTGCACTGAAATACTGCATGCAGTATTGGTGCAACTGCTTAGTGATTCAATCAAAAAACAACTTTAGCTCGATAAGAATTTTCCTATTGTCACTGTGAAGCTGCTTTGAAACAATATGTATTGTGATATGTATAGCGCTATATAAATGAAGATGACTTGACTAGTGAGTTATTTATTCTATTCCTTTTGATGACAGTAGTTGCACAGAAATGAAACACACACCCTTTAACATTGCAATAACATAAATAATGTGGTATGCATTTACAGATACAGGTGCGATTACAACAATGTCTGGTGATCTGGCTTCAGAGATGGCTTCACTCCAGAAAATAGTGAATATTTTGGAGAACTTGGATAAAGGAGAAAAGGAGACAGAGCGTAAAGTGGCCTTTGCCTACCGCCTAGACAAATTCTTCTTTGGCTTTTTTCTAAGCATCTACATACTTTATGTCATAATTATTATTAGTATTACCCAAACAGATATTTGTAAGGTTAATAATCTAGACTTCTGGGATGATTCTGACCAAGGAGATAACTACTATGACTACTCGTACTCATACCCATAGTCACCTTCTTCACTTCACTGTAGTTTCAACAGAGCTCTGTTTGGTGCATATCAACTGTAGCACTCTGTACAATGATTGGAATAAGTTTATATATTAAATACATATTCATATTTGTAAGAATATTAACAATTTTAATTGTCACTGTCCAATTAAATCTGTAATTAGACTTTCTGCATGCTAGATGAGATGCCATTTTAATTGTATTAAACCACTATGTTCAAGGATAGAAGCATGAATTGTAATACATACAAATATTGTTTTGATGACCCCTCTTTAAACTATTATTAATGTGTCTTAATCTAAAATGGTCATTTGTGACCCCATGATGTACTACTGATACGTCAATTGCCGTCCGAATCCACATCTCTGATTTTACAGGAATAGATCAGTATAAAAAGCACTGTTTAAATCCTTTTTGACCACTGTGGAGCACCATACGATGACTGTTACACTTCACTGTAATTTGGATGAATTAGAAAGATGTAGCCTACACTTTTTTTAAAGAGAAGATATTTAAATAATCAAATGATATTATTTTCCTATTATTAAATGAAATATGAATGTATTCTTATTAATCCAAGCATACGACATTTTATTTAGAGCACACAATCTTGCGACCACACGAGTGGAGCAGCACGTTGTTGTACCGAATTTCGACTCCCTGCCAAATTATTACCTCCCTCGTTGAAGTCGCTATCTGCTTGCCTAATCCTAACCCCGTACCTAATCCTAAACCTACCAATACAAGGGGGGTAATAATTTGGCGGGGGTCGGAATTCGGCACAACACCGGGTTCGAAGGATCACTAAACTCGGTCCGCCATCTGAATGCACAAGTTTCATCGCTGAGGTGCCATGCAAATTAATTTTTACAGGCATCTGTCTGAATAGTGCTTATGTTGTGGATGAATTATCAGTGCATGTTATCTCAGATAAATTACAGAATTGCTAAAAGTAGACTGGGAACTAACAGGGTAATTGTTGAACTTTATCTGTCTTTAAATGTAAGTTGATTAACATCATAAAAAAAGCTGTCTCTTTTAAAATTGACCCACATTTCCACTTACTGAGCTGTTATGGCTTATCGTTCTCGTTTATTGAAATGAACTCATTTCAATGAACTATATATATATATATATATATATATATATATATATATATATATATATATATACACAATTTACCATTTAACCATCATTTCATTGCATGTATATCATTAAACTGACATGAAATGCTCTGGACAGAACTTGCCTGAGGTGAAATCTAATTTACACAACTCTCCAATGATGGGTATGTTTTCTTACCCAGGAAAGTAGCGAGGTTGTGTGTAATCTGAGACTAACTGTTGTTCTCCAAGCAGCTATCATAATAAGATTAAATGCACTTTTGTTCCCTTTTATTATCACTACACAGGAAAAACCTCACTGACACGAAGAGTTAGCAAATGTCAATCACCTGTTCTGTTCTTTCCTGTGAACCTGTTCTGTTTGATGGAAGGCCTGAGGAAACTGCAGCTGCTGGACTTTGATATGGTCAGCATTTGCTGTAAAAGCATGATTTACTCACCCTTATATTGTTCCAAACTTATGACTTTCATTTGGAAATGCAAACCGAGAATTTTTTAAAGAATTTTTTTCCTTGCAGTTATAATGAATAGGGACAACATTTCTCCTTTTGCACTGGACATACAGGTTTGGAGCAACATGAGGGATAACAGAACTTTAATTTTTAGGTGAAATATTCCTGAAACTGAGACCTGAAACTACCAGCATTGACCTATGAGACATGGATATGGTAAAATTAAGATTAAGAATATATCTATAATTAAACTGCACAAATATGCAAAAGGTTATTTATTTTAAATATAGCCTGCATGCATTAACCTGAAGTGTGCAAAGTTGATCATGCTTCTCGTGGACATAGATTAGCTATTTACAGAATGTTTCAACACATTTACATTAATAATGTTTGTGTGATGCTGGTGTTTGTCCTGCATTAATTCCTGTAGACTGCACTACATGTAATCTATGTAACATGATTCATCAAGCAATTAAAGCATCTTCAGCTAATTAAACCTTTTTGTGTATACATACATATGGCTCGGCGATTATTGTCTGTTACCATAAGGCACATATACCTCAGGGAAACAAAGAGCTTGCAAATGAGGATGACACTTCTGCATATGCTGCATGTGTTTTCCTTAATGAAGCGCCTAATAGATTGATGTTCTCTGGCTTTGAGGCAAATGAAGGGCCTGGAGGTAGTTGACACTGCACTGCAAACTGCTTTTGTACTCATAGCCTTGAAGCCCAATGGAGGCTTATCAGAATCTCAAAATCTAAAGTTTACACAAAATGTGCATGGGATGAAATTTAATATGAGCTGGCTCAATTTTGTTTGTTTTTCTGTACTTTGACGTAGTATATTCAAAGAGCTCTTAGCCTTTAAAAAGCCAACTGATGCTTGTTCATGTAAACTACAAAAGGTGACAGCTGAAGTTTTGGGAGAATTTAATAATTCATTCAAATTGGCTTGCAAAGGTAAAGTTTATCAGATTCTTAAATGTTTGTCATAAATATATACATAAGGTATGCATAAGAGACATTTGATTATAAGAGAATAAGTTATTTATTTATTTTGTAGGGTCTGAAATGGTTCTTCAACACAGGATCTCATTGTTGTTCCTCATCTTTTCATGTCTGATTGGTAATCTTCTTCTTGGTTAAAATTTTACAATTCTTCGAAAAGTATTAAGGATCTCAAATATTTTGTCAACTTCTGAATTGCCTTTTAATTTAAAAGTAATGTTTCTAACATGTTTATCTGCTCTAACAGTGTTGACAGATTCATGTAACCATCGATGTCTGGCAAATATAATAATTGCTAAGAAAATGAAGAGTGCACCACAGGCTAATAATTGTATTGTCAATGTAAACATCACTTCAATGCAATATGAGACATTGTCTTTTGTAAGTATCAGAGTGTTTTTATCATTTTATAATTTCTGTCTTTTTTCATGCTCAACATAACTGTTGTTGACAATATATTTTAACACTTTATTTCAATGGTCTACTTTAGACATTCTATAACTTTGCAACTTCATGTCAACTTATTCTACTAACCTGAACCCTAACCTAACCTTAACCTAATAGTCAAAGTTAATTGACATGTAGTTGCAAATGTACTTCTAGTTAGTAGAATGTCTAAAGTGGACCATCGAAATAAAATAAACTCAAACGCTTTAAGAATTACTTGCTTTTGTTCCATATGACATAAAAAGTAGATTTTACTTTTTATACAATTAACATAAATTTGAAGTAAATCTTACTATACTATTTTTTCACATGGACAAAACTTATAATTCTGTCACCATGTTTAGGATACGAAAAACATGCAAATGAGCAGCCGTGTCAAGGTAAACCTGGTAAGTATTGATACATTTATGATGTTCACTTTTAAAAGAAAAACAAAACAAAAAAAAACCACCTGAATCTGCTATAAAAACTCATAAAGCAGCACATGAACTTCTACCAAATGTTCACAATTAATTGATTTTTACAGTGCAAAATGTTACCTCAGTGAACGTGTTTTTAGAAGTATATTTGGTTACACTTTATTTTGATGGTCCAAGACATTCTATTGACTATAAGTAACTTTGCAACTACATGTCAACTAACTCTCATTAGAGTATTAGTAGACTGTTAGGTGTTAGGGTTCAGGTTAATAGAATAATTTGTGTGGTGTCTGTTGAGGAGCATCAAAATAAATTGTTAGGGTAACACTTTAGAATAATGGTCCGTCACTAATAAGTAACTATGCAGGAAGTAATGCAGGACTAATGAGTAGTACTACATTAACACTTCAGCTACTACTATTAACTAATATAGAAACAAGCTTAACTAATCAGTAAGTAATATCAAATTTAGAAGGTAGTTCTTATTAGCTAATCAATAATTACCTATTGAGATTACCATCATCAATAACTGTTAACTAACGGACAAATTGTAAAGAATATTATCGTGTTTCTGAGATGTAATCAGTCATCATTTTTACTCTGAATACAGTCATAAAATGCATCACTAATTACTCAAGTGTTACCTAGTCACTATGCAGGAACTACTAGTGATCAGGACCATTATTTTAAAGTGAAAAACATCTTTTCTCTCCATAGATGTGGACTGATCTTGAACTAGGGTGGAATGATACAACATCTAATGTTAAAGCTGTTATGTTACCAGTTGACAAAATCTGGACTCCTGAGTTAGTTTTGGACAATGCGTAAGTGACCTCAGAGCTTTTTTTTTTTTTTTTTGTGGCATGGCATGCAATTGTCTGTTTAGTATATGCAAACACAGTCTGTCCAGTAGGGTAAGATGACCCCCCACCCACACTTTATTTTTTGCTCTTGACCAAAGACAGCACAAGATCTCATCTCTGCACTTTTGATGAATGGCTATGCTATTTTTAATTTTGTCACTTCACCTGATATCAACATTTGTGAGATTTAGCCAGTTGAAACAGTTTTGAGGTTAACTAATCTTGTTTCTCTGGAAAATAGTGGTCTGTGACGTTGTATTAGGTTGAATATCAAAGTTTTTTGTAAATGAGGGATTTGTGGTCACATTCATTAAAACCTATAGGCTCGTTGAGTAAAATCATTAAACTTGAATAATGTTGCTATTATTACATATCTTCAATTAAAATATTAAATATGTAAATATTCATATGCCTGTCATAAAATATATGTAACATTCAGGTGAATCTTTTATTGAATCTCTTTTATTTTACTGACATATTATATAAATAGTAATAATGACACTTGATTGAAAAATAATAATATAAATAAAAATATTAATTAGAATAATATCAAAAGTCAATTTTGTAAAAGTTTACCTAGGGGTGAAAAAATGAAGTGAAGCTAAACATGACAACATAGGACTCATGACTGCATGGTTCCCAGTTTGGGTGAATGTCACATTCTTTCTCTTTATGCATGCAGGATAGATGTAACCGTGAAGCCGTACACTAATGATGTACAGGTGAGGAAGGATGGAACTGTGGACTATGCCGTGATCTTGTTCATAGCAGTGAGCTGTAATGATATCAACCTTTTCAGCTACCCCTTTGTGAGTGGAAACTGTTCTGTGGCCATCAATGGATGGAACCAAAGCAGTAAGTTGACAGAAAATTTATCATTTGTTCTTAACCAGGGACATTCTTCCAGAATTTATAAGAACAACATGCAAAAGATATCTGAATAACTGCTAAACATTCTTTTGTTTGTGTTGATCTAGATTGTGAGCTTAAACTCACGCACCCTACTAACATATCTAATGTTGGAGGCATTCAAGGAGAGTGGGAGACTGTGAGCGTGACAGCAGAACAAGATGAAACATTTCAAAACCGCAGATATCTCTCGGTAACTACTGACTTCATTCTGATTCTTACTTCTATGCCCGGGTTAACAGACAAGGCTTAAGCCAGACTAAAATGCATGTTTGAGCTGTTTTAACTGAAAACAACTTGCCCTGACATAACTTAAAATATGTCAGTGTCATTTGTTTTGTCTCAAGATTCATGTTTTTTTTTTTCTAAGGTATGTTTAAATAAGCTACATAAATGGCCTAATTGAACATAATTCTGGCTTAATCTAAACCCTGTCTGTGAAACCGGCCCTAGTGTATAGATGTCAGGATTACCTTAAAACTCTTAAGCCCGGGACACGCCAAGCCGACGAGTGTCTGTCGGGCAACGTCGGACTGTTTTTAAGCGTTAAGTTTTTCAGGTGTGTTCTTAGGGCATGTACACATTACAAAGTTTTAGGAATGACTACCACTCTTAAGAACGGGAGTGAATTAAATTATGCTATTTTAAAGGCTTCTAATTTTGGAGGTCTCATACAGTAGGTTTACAGCAAGGTCAAAAACAGTTACATTTTCTCATAATATACATTGCAGCATCAGCTCTTTTCTCACAGTGTCATAAGCGGTTCGATAAAGGAATCAGTCTCTTTAAACCCTTCCTTTCTGAGAGCATCCTCTGCTCTGTTTGGTCAGATGGCCCAGTCTGTTGTGATTGGTCTACTGTGCTCTGATTGGTCAGAGGGCCCAGTCTGTTGTGATTAGACAACTCTGCTCTGATTGGTCAGATAGCCCAGTCTGTCGTGATTGGTCTACTGTGCTCTGATTGGTCTACTCTGCTCTGACTGGTCAGATGGCCCAGTCTGTTGTGATTGGTCTACTCTGTTCTGATTGGCCAGATGCAAATTGGTCAGATTCTCAGCAATGACTTCTTAATGGTTGTGAATTTAATGAAAATATCTTTGTAATATGGGATTGTTTGATGTTAGATTTGTAATTGTTTTTTATGTAATATATTATTATTATTCTTTTATGATCTAGTTTAAATGGTTTATTTTAGACCAAGGGTTTGTATTGATGTTTTATTGTAATCATCAAAATAATTCAGTGTTCTTCAGTGAACCTGCAATAATGCTGAAAAAATTTAATAATAAAACCATTTATAAACCAATGCCATAAAATAAAAATTTTTGGTTCCTTTAAGAACCTTTGAGTGATTAACTTTTAAAAGAACAATTTTTCTCCTTATTGTGAAGAACATTTTAATAATCAGAATAACATTTTCCCGCTATACGTAAAGAACCTTTTGTGGAATGGAAAGATTCCATGGGTGTTAAAGGTTCTTCATGGAACCATAAATTACAATAAAGAACCTTTAAAAGGGTACAATCTCAATTTCAACCAGCCTGCATCTATGACTTCATATTTTAGGGTGAAGACACCACTGACAGTAAACTACAAAATGGCGTAAATAGTGCAGAAACAATTTTATTATTAAAATAATCAAGAGAGTGAAGTCATTACATTGACAACTTGTTGTTCAGTGTGCTCGTGTGTGTGTGTTGTGTAATATATGAACACACTATGCAGATTTCATGGTCAGATGGCCAAGTCTGTCTGATTGGTCTACTATGCTCTGATTGGTCTACTCTGCTACTTTTTTGGGGTAAATGTGGTAAATAATCAAACTCAGAAGAGAAGTGACTATTATATTAAGCAATTGGAAAAGAGAAAACGAATCCAAAACAGAATAGGAAGGCACGTCCCCCTCCCGGAAGGCACGTCCTTGCGCCATAACAAGTCCGAACTAAAAACCCGACCAACAGTGGTGGAGACCAAGGTGGAACCCAGTAGACGAAAAGATTGGCTGACACTGGAGGACCAGGAGGCTAAATCGGTGATGAGTGTCCAAGGTGGAGTCAGAGTGCCAGAGGACCGAGGCGCAGCTGTTGGGAGTGAGGACTGAGGAGGAGCCCGATGGAGCTGAATGAGTGACGAGGTATAGCCGAAGGCTCGGAAGTCTGTGGCTGAGTAGAGCGACGACTGGCCAAGGCAGAGCCAGAGGCACGAGGGAGCCAGGTGGAGCTGGAAGAACAACTGTCCCAGGTGGAGTCAAGGGAGTGAGGAGCCATAATGGAGCCAACTGGTCAACGGGCCGAGGTGGAGTATAAGGCTCGGAGGCTCGAGGCGGAGCCAGGGGATCCACGCACCAAGGCCCAGATGAATATCAGAAAGCCCAAGATGGATCTGAGCAGGTGGGTGGAGCCACCAAAGGACGAGCCAAGAGGCTGAAGGGAGCCTGTGGAGTAGAGGCAGAGGAACTGGATGGCATTGGCAGAGGAGGAGGGAGAGGGAGACTGGGTGGGACCATCAGCAATGAAGGAGACTTGGAGCTTGGCGGAACCAGTGGCTACGAAAGAGACTAGAGAGTGGATGGGACCACAGCAAAGGAGGAGACTATAGATTGGAGGGGACCAGTGGAAAATGGAGACCTTGAGATATGACATAATCCAATTCATCATACCCTTTTATGGGGATCGGGCACAGAACACCCTCAGTGGTGGGAGTATGGGTGGAGCTCCACTTCATGCCATTGTACCCCACTAGAATGCCCTCAATATGGGGCCCATTTCAATAAGGAGGTTCAAACAACTCTTGACTTACCCTGAGATGGGAAACTCTGAGTTTTTGGTTTCAGAACAGTTGAATTGTGTTAGTTCAATCAACTTGACTCTGAGTTAAGGGTGTGCACCACGACTTTGAAGTCAAGTCAAGTCACCTTTATTTATATAGCGCTTTTTACAATGCAGATTGTGTCAAAGCAGCTTTACATTGATAACTGGTATATAATTTTGGCTGCACAGAAGCTCTTAAAGAATAGTGTCAATGCAGGCAGATCAAAGCACTGTTCAATATCAAATGTCAAGTGTCCCCAACTAAGCAAGCCAAAGGCGACAGCGGCAAGGAACCCAAACTCCAACAGGTGACATCAGATGGCAAACAGGTGGCAAATAGACTGCTGTGTTAAAAATGCAGAAAAAAACCTTGGGAGAAACCAGGCTTAGTCGGGGGGCCAGTTCTCCTCTGGCGAACAGTGCTTTGGTACGATTAATTTTTCTTATGTCCGTTAGGATCGCAACATTCAAAGTATTTATTCCAGTTCAGTCCAGTTGAGGATCGTATTCATCACACCGGTATAGAAGGTTTTTTTTTTGAGGAGCTGTGCCACTGGCTGTTGTGTCGATGAGGCCTTCACAATGGACGATCTAGTTGACTCAATCTCTCCTGATACTTCAGGGCTGCATTGTGGTCGTGTCAAGGCGCCGGTCCTCGGTCTCACCTGGATACGGCCCGGATCTGGTTGACTACGGTAAACCTCGGGATAAACAGAAAGACTAATATTAGCGTAGATGTCATTCTTCTTCTGATGTAACGAGTACATCTGGTGTTATAGGAAGTGTTCCCGGTTCCGGCTGACCTAGTTTATGCAGCCTAATAATCCTTTAACGGATTTGAAAATATAAATTGATAATGTGTTATGTGTATGCCAGGTTAAAGAGATGCGTTTTTAGTCTAGATTTAAACTGACAGAGTGTGTCTGCTTCCCGAACAATGCTAGGAAGATTGTTCCAGAGTTTAGGTGCCAGATAGGAGAAGGATCTACCGCCTGCGGTTGATTTTGATATTCTAGGTATTATCAGCTGGCCTGAATTCTGAGATCGCAATAGACGTGAAGGACTATAATGCTTTAAGAGCTCGCTCAGGTACTGGGGAGCTAAACCATTTAGTGTTTTGTAAGTAATTAGCAAGATTTTAAAATCTATACGATGTTTAACAGGAAGCCAATGCAGTGTTGACAGAACTGGGCTAATATGGTCATACTTCCTAGTTCTATTGGCATACATACTATTTGCACCTCAGCCATGATCAATGGAGCTTGGCTATTACGATTCACCAATGCAATAGCACCCAACAAAAAGACGTCCGCATACTTCCGAGTTAATGCAAGTTTAATTCTTATCACTGTTATAATATCAGAGGGGACAACTAGCAGAATGGTAAGTTATTGAACTAATATCAAAGACTATAGAATAACACAAGACGTGTCACTCGTATTGTTTTGAATAGGAGAAAGTGCAATGCGCAATATGACAGAATAAGTCCCGCCTTCTAAATAAGAGCCAATCGCCGACTGGTAAAGTCATCGCGTCACTGCAGTGGCCATTAGAAGCAGCGGTTTCTATAGAAACAGTCAGACATGCGCCTCCGAAATAAGGCACAAGAAATGCGCATTTAGGTCTGCGCATGCGCATTAGCTTGATCCAGCCTACAATATACAGTTTTTTGTCATGATTAGAACATTTGGAAAAAACATTTATGAGACAGTTGTTGTCAGATTTCATTGGTGATTACAAATATGAAATTTAATTGAAAGCTTGGCAAACAGCTTTGGAGAATTTGATGTTTCCCCATTCAAAGAGATAGGAGCTGCACTTGCATGCCCGAGAGGCGTTTCAAAGATGGCCGCCGAGTGAAATGACTTGTCTTAAAGGGAGTTTGCTAATATTAATTTTCATTGTATCCTATGGGGAAAAAAATAAAATAAATAAATAAATAATTTAAGTGCATTTTTCTTTTTTTTTCAAATTATCAAATTATCAAATTATGGGGTGGGAAAAATAAGGCAGCAGCTATTTCCACTAAGTGGAAATAGCATATTTCTTAGTGATAGATGCTATGTACACAGTGAAATAGCGATATATTCTATTTACCATGTAAAAGTAGCAGTTCTTTACAATAAGTGTAAATAGTTGTTAGATGCTATTTATAGTTTATATTGGCATACATACTATTTGCACCTTAGCTGTTGTACATTAACAGGATGCAATAATAACATACAGTATAAAGGATTATATTGATTAAAATTATAAATATTTTTATTATTATTAAACACTCGTTAGGCACTTTACTTCCACTTTTAGAACATTTTCTTAATTTTTTATTTTTTTTTGAAAATAAATGCCTTTCTGATGTGATATGTGATGGGAAAAACCCGGTCAATCGCATCACAAGCTAGTTCACACACTACTGCCTACACCACTGAAGACGGTTAATCACTTGCGCTATTAGTGTAAGTAGAAACTCCGAATAGTCTTGTTTTCCATTTGCATGAAGATTATTTTTATTACTCCACTGGCAAATCATTTTACTTAAGTAAAAAGCACTTAATTTAGATTCCCCGATTTAAAAAGGGGGAGGAGACCAAAAGAAACTCTGGTGTTACCGATGAAAACCTGCTCCCAACCAGGTTAGGTTCACAGAGTGAGTTACCATGGTAATTGACTCTGAGTATAAGTTACCTCTCTTTCAGAAACTGGCTTGACTTACCCTGCTTTCTTGGGTTTCATACACCTCCCATTCTGAAACGGAAAACCCAGAGTTTACCTCATTTCATGGTTAACATACTCAGAGTTTTCACTTAACCTCTTTTCTGAAACGGGCCTCTGGTCAAACTCTTATTGGCTTGGGCTCTAGGATGAAAATGGCCCCAGGCTCTGGCTTCAGGTGGGCTCTGAGTCTGCAGTGGACTGGCTCAAGGTCTGTGGTGGGCGTGGCTGAAGGCTGGCTGGTCTCTGGACGTCTCTATGAACAGGAAGTACAGATACTTGAATGAACCCCAAGAATACAAACACACTACTGATTTACTATTAACTATGACAAACATAACTGGGAAAGCTAAGAGCTTATATACACAGTAAATGATTATTAACAAAAAAGGAACAGGTGTACACTAATTAGAAACCATGGTAAAAAACAAGGATAAGAACTCAGGCACATTAGTTAAAACATTAACTAATGTTAACAAATTAAAAAATGTAAATGTAAAAATGTAAAGTGTTACCAAAAATAATAATAACAATACATGTTGTTTTTGGTCTGCAGAGGAACTTTTGATTATTAAAATTTAAACTTTTTTTAAAAATTCAGTACACAAAATATTTGTAGGTGTTCATCTGTGTATGTGTAGAGTGAAGACATAAATATTAAATTGGTACATATTCTTTCCCTGTCATCTGTTAACAGGTCTCTTTATCCATCAGTCCTTTCAGTGCTGTTGTGACCCTGATCCTGCCCAGTATTCTAATAATGCTGGCTGACCTGGTGACCTTTGCTCTGCCAGTTCAAGGAGGAGAACGCAACAACCTTAAGGTCACCTTGGTCTTGAGCTTCACCATGTTCCTCCTCATCCTCAATGATCACCTGGCCAGTGGTGGACGATGTAGCCCTATTCTGCGTAAGTGAAAGAACAAAACAACAGGCCTCTTACACATCTGTCAGTGTAGCCAGGGGCAACAGTCATATTGTGATGCAGTGCAACAGAAACGTCTCGGTTACAAAGGTAACCCTCATTCCCTGAAGGAGGGAATGGAGACGTATGTCGGACAGACCGACGAGTAGGAATCTCGCTAGAGAGGCCAATCTGCTTCGAGTGTAACTAAACGAGCCAATGCACATTGGCATGCAATCATATGCAGCAGCTGCTCTCCTTGCAGCGCAGGTATTTAATGAGCAGCAGGTGCGTTGCATCTTCAGGGACCAGACATGGAGTTTCCAGAGGTCTGGACGCGGGTGCCAAAGAGTGCCCCG
Source organism: Hypophthalmichthys nobilis (assembly GCA_037950665.1). NCBI lineage: Eukaryota > Metazoa > Chordata > Actinopteri > Cypriniformes > Xenocyprididae > Hypophthalmichthys > Hypophthalmichthys nobilis. The sequence goes on from CM075475.1 coordinate 7,573,431, forward strand.
TCTCTGAGAAAGAAGGTCCTTCCTCAGAGGGATGCGCCAGGGAGGGGCTGTCATGAGGAGCGAGAGTTCCGGGAACCAGGTCCGGATGGGCCAATAGGGCGCAACTAGCAGGACCTGCTCCTCATCCTCCCTGACTTTGCACAAGGTCTGTGCAAGTAGGCTCACTGGGGGAAACGCATATTTGCGAAGGCCCTGGGGCCAGCTGTGCGCCAGTGCATCTGTACCGAGTATTCCCTCGGACAGGGAGTAAAACAGCTGGCAGTGGGAGGTTTCTGGGGAGGCAAACAGGGAGCCTTGCCGAACTCTCTCCAGATCAGCTGGACCACCTGGGGGTGGAGTCGCCACTCTCCCGGCAGCGCAGCTTGTGAGAGCTCGTCGGCCACACAGTTGAGCACACCGGGAACATGAATGGCGCAAAGCGACCTCAGATGCTTCTGACTCCCTGACGGTTGATGTATTCAATGGTTGCAGTGTTGTCCATATAGACCAGCACATGCTTGCCCTGTAACGGCCCTTCCAGGCGGCTCAGGGCAACATGTACTGCTAGCAACTCGAGGCAGTTGACGTGCCAATGCAGCTGGGGGCCCGTCCACACCCCTGAAACTGCATGCCCGTTGTACGTGGCACCCCAGCCAGTGGCAGAGGCATCTGTGAATACCACAGCATGCCGGGACACCTGCTCTAGGGGCACTCCTGCCCGAAGAAACAAGGTGTCCGACCACGGGCTGAAGGCTTGGCAGCATTCTGGAGTGATTGCCACATCCATCTCGGGACTCGGTCGTGAAGCCAGTGCTGAAGCGGGCTCATATGAAGCAGACTGAGTGGGGTTACTGCCGCTGCGGCTGCCATATGCCCCAGGAGCCTCTGAAAGAATTTCAGTGGGACCGCTGTCCTGCCTTTGAACGTATTCAAGCAGTTTAACACCGACTGAGCACGTTCCTCTGTGAGGAGTGCTGTCTGTTCGATCGAATCCAACTCCATACCAAGAAAAGAAATCCTCTGCACAGGGGAGAGTTTGCTCTTTTCCCAGTTGACCTGAAGGCCTAACTTACTGAGCACCAGGTTCCTGTGTTTGCATAACTGATCCCGAGACTGAGCTAGAATGAGCCAGTCATTGCTATAGTTGAGGATGCGAACACCCTCTTCTCTTATGGGAACAAGGGCTCCCTCCAAGACTTTCGCGAAGACATGGGGAGACAGGGCCAGCCCGAAGGGCTGATATGCTCAACCCTCGAATGTAAAGCGCAGGAACGGCCTGTGTTGAGGGAGAATTGAGACATGAAAGTACATGTCCATCAGGTCGATCGCTGCAAACCAATCTTGGGGACGGATGCACTGGAAAATGCTTCTCTGCATGAGCATTTTGAACAGTAGCTTGTGGAGGCACCAATTCAAAACTCGCAGGTCCAAGATTGGTCGTAACCCACCGCTTTTCTTGGGTACAATGAAGTAGGGACTTGTAGAACCCTGACCTCATATCGGCTGGAGGGACCGGCTCTATCGCGTCCTTCGCACAGGGGAGGCTCTCTTTGTGAGGCGGCCCGAAGCGGGGTCTGAGTGTGCTGAGCAACACCTACCTGGTTCCATGGTTGGACAGGGGGCACAGGAGAGGCTTTGGTTGCCTTCTCGAACAACGCTCTGGTGACCCCTGGCAATAGAAGAGGGGGATGAGAGTGGAGAGGTTCTTGTCCTCCCACTACTCTCTGAGCCCTCTTCGGACCCGGAGATGAAGGAAACTGCTCTTTTTTTGAAAATTTGAACGGGCTGGGCACCCCGCTTGTGACCGGCACCACGGCGCCTTTTGGATGGAGGCTGCTGCTGCAGCGAGGGAGTGGGGGCAGCCGCAGGGGGGCGCCCTCGGCGACAAGCAGGCTGAGGCGCTGCCAGCGGCGGATGGGTGGACGCAGCAGCTGACCGCTGTGGCAGGATGTGGCTGATGGCCTCAGACTGCTTCTGTACAGCCAAGAACTGCTGGGCGAAGTTCTCGACCGCGTTGCCGTAGAGGCCGGTCTGTGACACGGGATAATTAAGAAACCTGACCTTGTCGGTACCCCTCATGTCAGCCAGACACAGCCAGAGATGGCGTTCCTGGACCACCGTAGTGGACATCACACAAACCTTCATCGCATGAAGTGCGAGGTCCGTCGTGGCACGAAGTTCCTGGAGAACTTGTGGATCGTGACCACCCTCATGCAGGTCCTTCAGTGCCTTGGCCCGATGGACCTGCAACAACGCCATAGCGTGTAGGGCGGAAGCAGCTTCCCCGCAGGCCTGGTAAGCCTTGCCGGTAAGATCTGACAAGTGCTTACAGGCCCGGGAAGGGAGAGACGGCTCCCCCCGCCAGGTGGAGATAGGGCACAGTTGCATAGCAACGGCTCGCTCCACAGGGGGGATGCACGTATAACCCTTAGCCGAACAGCCATCAAGGGTGGTGAGGGAGGAGGACCCACCGGAACGGTTTCAGGCAGTAAAAGGTACCGTCTGCGTACCGGTAAGCTCTTCATGTACCTCCGGGAAGAAAGGAACCGGGGTGGGTGGCTGAGAACCAGCACGAGCCACCCCGAGATACCAATCGTCCAACCGCGAGGGCTCGGGACACAGTGGAGGATTCCACACGAGCCCGACTCTGTTGGCGGCCCGGGAAAGCATAGCCATCATTTCTGGATCTGAATCGGGCACAGCTACCATTCCCGAAGGAGGCAACTGCGCCGACTCGTCATTTCCAGAGAAATCTAGCTCACCCTCTGATGCAGCTATCGACATCCGTTCATCGGGGGGAGCTCCAAAAGATAAGGATGGTGCACACCTCTGGGATGGCCCACCGCGCTCCCCCGGCAGCTCTACTGGCTGTGGAGTGCAGGAGGAGTGAGGGTTCCCAGGGGGTTGGTTCCCCGAGGGAAGCGCGCTCACTGTGATCCTCAGATCACCGTTACCACTGCCCAAAGCCACCCTCTGATGAGGATTGGAATGAGGCAGCAGCACCGGGACTCCGCCCCTTTGCAGGAACTATAGTCTCGATTGCAACTCTGAGATGGTCATCTTCCCACAATGGGTACATGACGCATCCACGAACGCTGCCTCTGTGTGCTTTAAGCCCAGCAATCGTGACCATCCCTCAGTGCCAGGTAACGACCGCTTCCAGAAACACACAAGTAGAATGTCATCTTTAAAAAGATGCAAGCTCTACTTGTGTAAGCTCTTTCAGGAACTTACTCTTTTAAAAGTGCTGAAGCACGCAGGGGAACAGCTGCGGAAACACAGACAGGAATTGTGAGCAGCCTGTCGTGTGCTCTCCTCTCTTTGAAGGCGCTCACTCTTACCGGCCGTCAAAACTGATTTTTACCACTCAAAGCGTACTGTACCGGCCGTTAACTCCGAAGCAAAAAGCTGAAGATGCAATGCACCTGCTGCTCATTAAATACCCGCGCTGCGAAGAGAGCAGTTGCTGCATATGATTGCATGCCAATGTGCATTGGCTTGTTTAGTTACACTCAAAGCAGATTGGCCTCAATAGCGAGATTCCTGTTCGTCGGTCTGTCTGACGTACGTCAAACCTGACCGACTGAATGGGAATGACCTTTACGCATACTTTACGAAGGTTTGCATGTCGTGTTGAACGTGCTTAAAGTTGGCATAAAATGAAAGTTGCATCCAACAATACACTACCAGTGAAAAAAATTTGTATTATTGTTTTTGAAATAAGTCTCTTCTGCTCAGCAAGGCTACATTTATTAAAATACAGTAAAAACAGTAATATTGTGAAATATTATTACAATTTAATATAACTGTTTTTTGTTAAAACAGTTTTGCTGCATAATTAGGGGCTAAGCGTTCTTATTATCCGTATCCGTTGGCATTAGTATTCTTCCAATTCTTCTTCTTCTGCTCATGTCTATGGGTGCCAATAGAACCGCTTGCAAACTCTACAATATCACAACAGAAACAACACAATGGGCTGAGATGGCAAGATAATAAACAATATAAAAACAGAAAAAAATAAAGGAGAAATGGGTAGAACAGATAAATGACTCAAGTTACTTAAAACAACAATAAAGAGAAATAAGTAAATACAAATTAAAAGTAAATAACTAAAATATGCTAAGCAAAATAAAAAAGTACAAGGCTGAAAGATAAGACTGGAGAATAATTAAACTAAATACTAAAATAAAAACTAAATTAGTGACACTAATCATGATCATGGCGACTTCATATAAAACAACATCTAAACCTCTGTTAGTTCTCAATAAGAACTTCTGTAGATGTAAGACAGAAATAAAGTCAATCTGGTTAGTAATAAGTGAAGCTGGTAATGCTGTTTGTGGAGTTGTTTAATCCTCCTCTGCTGATATCTTTCATCTAAGGTTGCGGCTTAAGTCAGTTCTTGTGTTTCTGCTCATCTTTTTTTGTTCTTTTGTTCCTTTTTCCTTCAGTGATTCTGCTTAAGCAGGTGTTCATCACTGATGCTCAATCATCAAGTCACCTTTATTTATATAGCGTTTTTTACAATGCAGTTTGTGTCAAAGCAGCTTTACAGTGATAACAGGAAACATAATTTTGGCTGTACAGCAGCTCGAGAAGAAAATAGTGTCATTGTCCAGCTTAAGCAAGTTCAGTATTGATTCATTCCATTTTTAATTTAGTTAATAACAGTTATTAATTTAGTTAATTTATCTATACAGCAGCTTTGGAGAAAAACAGTGATGTCATTGTCCAGCTCAGTTCAGTTCACATACAATGGTATCAATGCAGGCAGATCAGTAATATAAGTGTCCCCAAGGAAGGAAGGAAGGTGGCAAGGAACCCAAACTCCATCAGGTGACAGAATGGAGGAGAAAACCTTGGGAGAATCCAGGCTCAGCCAGGGGGCCAGTTCTGCTCTGGCCAACAGCGAACAGTGCATAATTATGATTCACGTTACAGGTCAGAAGTCAGATTGGAATCGGTAGCTTTCAAATATTCATCCAATTCCTATTGCTTGAAGATCACATTCCTTATGCTAATATGGAGCCAAAGTTGGCCAAAGGGTCTGTGCGGAGGACCTATCTGGTTTTTGTGGTCTGTGCCTGAGGATCTGTACCGATGGCTGTCATGTCAACGAAGCCTTCACAGAGGATTGTCTAGTAGACACAATCTCTGCTGGCACTTCAGGGCTGCATTTTGGTCGTGTCTAGGTGCAGGTCCACCATCTGATCTGGATATGGACTGGATCTGGCTGACAGACTGTATACAGACAGACTGTAATATGACTGCCCTAGTTTATGCAGCCAAACAATCCTTTAACAGATGTGAATTATATAAACTGATAATGTGTTATGTGTATGCCAGGTTAAAGAGATGTGTTATTATTCTAGATTTAAACTGACAGAGTGTGTCTTCTTCCCGAAAAATGCCAGGAAGACTGTTCCAAAGTTTAGGTGCTAAATAGGAAAAGATCACTTATTTAATCACTTATCTCATTAACTTCAACACTTCAGTTTTTTGTTTTTTGTTTTTTTGCTTCAGTGTTATTTTAATATATATATATGTGTGTGTGTGTGTGTGTGGACACATATGAACACTGAGGGGTGTTAATTTAACACTGGGGATTTTGCTGCACACCGATGAGACAAAATGTGATTTATAATTTATAATATTGAAGTTTATTTTTTTATTCATCTACAATTATGCAATGCACAGGTAAATTATTGTTTGCTCTGTATTTTGCTCCAAAGATTATCACTTCTGCTTCTGTCTGGTCAATCTGGTGCTGAGCATGGTGATATCTATTGTGTTGACACGTCTGACATTAGATGAAAAATTCCTGCCTTGTAAATGCTCAAAGAACCTCAAAAAAACCCCCAAAACTGCCAGTCTGGGTCAGGATGAAGGTAAGAATTTAGAATACAGCAAACATAAAGAGTTATTAGCTTGAGACAGACTTGTAGTGTGTTCATGCATTTATATAAAAATCTTCATTAGCAGATGCTGGTGTGATTGCAATAACGAGGACTAGTGATCTGCCTTCAGAGGTGGCTTCCCTCCAAAAAATAGTGAACTTTTTGGAAAACATTGACCAAAAAGAGCAAGTGGCAAACAGCAACGTGGCCTTTGTAGATCGCTTGGACAAAATCTGTTTATGTTTTTTTTTATTCATTGACATAATTTATATCATCATTGTTGTCGTAGTCACCAGAACAGATTTGTGCAAAGAAAAAAAGAAGGTTTTCTGGGATACGGAAGATGATGATGATTATTATTATTATACTATTGGTAGTGCTTTACATTTTTTCAACGGCACACAATATGAACATTTTTAAATAATTCTTAAAGAACATATTATGATTTGATTTTTGCACAACTCTCATAGGTGATTTTGATCTACAACATTTCTGTGTGTAATGTCCATGAAACAGAATTTGATTTTATATTGTCTTTAAACCTTTGTGCATTTTTTTGTTTTTTAATAATAGACTGTATTGTACATATTCATTTACACATTTGAGGAATTTCATTAACCGTTTCATTAATAAAGGCTATAACTAGGAGATTTACTTTTAATGTTTTTATGTTGGACATTAAAAATCCATATGTTGTCATATGTTAATGGGGTAGAAGGCTCCTGTGTTGTTGCTGGAGCCTTTATTAATATTATTATTAAGTGTTAAATAAATTTTTTGCATGCATTTCAAACCTTTCCATTTTTCATCATCATAACGTTTTAGGCCAGTTGAGTGGAATTTTATTTATTTAGCGTATAGTGTAAAATGCAATATAAAATAATTGTATGAAACATCATGTGACCATATAAAATTCAACTAGGAAATAGGTTGCTTGAATCAGGAAGTCAAAAGCCTAAAGTATACTGCATTTTTTACGCATATGCGAGGGTCATCGTAAGTCGGTGTGATGTGAATTTCATCATCAGAAGAGTACGCGCACCGCCGGATTTTTGTAACTGTGCGTATTTGCATGCACAGGTCGTACATGCGGATTAATTTTTTTTGCAGTAATAAGTCTACAAGGTGGCAACCATGCCCTGGGGGCGTCGATTCACCAGGTAGTCAAAGAAACACTGCATCAACAGAACAGACCGGAACGCATGCAAGTTACAGTGACAATGGAGGCTTACATAGACGAGAGATTGTGCAAAGAGGTTAAAAAGTACCCTTATCTGTACAACTCTAGCATGAAAGAATACAAAGATGTTTACATGGGTTGTAACTTGTGGCGAGAGATTGCTCAAAACTGCTAATCAAATAAATGAATAAATTAAGTATACTTTGCAAGGCTGTGCGTTGAACTGTGCATGTACACTAGTGTAAGTGTAAAAAACGAAGTATACCCAGGGCTTTACAGTTGTTGTGTTCACGTAATAATGCTCTGTTGATTGGTAAATGCCCACAAGGGGGAGTTATTGTATTATGTGGGGAATAGGTATGTATGTAAGAGGAAGAGAAAACGGTGTTTTGGCATGCAATGCTTAAATAAAGAGACATGTGCACATTGTTCACAATCCATTGATTCTCCTAATTTTTCATTTTTTTAACGTTTATATTTTTTTCATAATAAAACTGCCGCTTATATACGTTCGTGATTCTTCGAGTTTTTCCAGCAGTGAGGGGGAAATATAGATTAAATATATATGAAATATATATATATATATATATATGAAATAATATAATAATAATAATAATAATAATATTTATGAAATATAGATGTTGCAGTGATTATTTGTTTTTGTAATGTTGCTGTTTTCTAAATTTACCTAATTTTAAGTAAATGTTTTAAATCATAAGATGTGATTTTGTTTTACTATCAGCAAACACTAACAGGTACATTAGTGTTAGTATTAACTGTCCATACATTGCACTTTAAAAATAATATGTTGAGGCTCTTGTTGGTAAATAGAATATAATTTTTGGAATATATTTCTTCTTTGTATCTGTCAAAATAGTACAGGATTATCCTACAATATATGTGACATCAAATACAAAAGTAATCTAAATGTAATCCAAAAGTAGTCAGATTATGTTACCAAAAATGTGTAATCTATAAGATTATATTACTGATTACAAATTTTGTCATGTCACTTATCATAAATAATCTACCCAGCTCTGGTTACTGGCATAAAATAATCATTTGTGACACACACACACAGTGGTCCATGATAAGATTACTCACGTTAGACACATTCATGGTTATCTGATTGTCAGAGAACAAAGAAAAACAAAAGAACCTTTACAAAAAGTTCATTTTATTATGTAAACTTCAGTACAGTTCAAACATACTCAGCAAGTACTTTATGTAGTATACTAATATCAATGCACTGTAGTATTGTAAGTGTTCTATTTCAGTAATTCTTAGGACTGAATTGGCCCACTTTTTAATTTATAAAAGTGTACTTTTAAGTTTACGTTGAGTGTCACAGCTGTAAACTTTAAAAATGTTTCTTCTTTGTGATCTAGTTGTTAATTTTATAATCTTTTTTAGTTCAAGAACACTGTGCACTGTGTACACTGTGTAAGTATACACTGAGTAAACTACAAGTTGAATAGTTTTTTTATACTGCAAGTATACTTGTACACTTTTTAAAATTGAATTAACCTCATACATAGTTTACTATTTATTAGGGGTGTAACGGTACATGTATTCGTCCCGAAACGTACAGTACGGATGTCACCGTTCGGTTCATGCAGTTCGACGACAAATACAGTCAGTCACAGGTGATCCACACTCCAATCCAGAAGGGGGCGCGCGCGGTAATGCATTGTAGCCTAACCACTTTCAACCAGCTTTAGCCACCAAGAATCGCTATAAGCTCTGTGTTTTGTTACTTTCGATAAGAAACAAAGTGTCATCTTTCAAATTCTCTCGACTTTATCACGAAATGTAAACAATAAATGCCGTTTTGACGCTTTTTGATGTGGCGTGATTGTACAGGTTCAAACGGCAGCGTGGAGTGCGAGTGAACACAATCATCCCTTCCTCTTTACTACTACAGAATGAACATGAATGAACATCTAAAGGTATGTTGAAAGATACAGTACAACTTACTGAAACGTATCATATCTTGTGTAATCGCTCAAACAGTGTTTAAACTGTGGAAAGACGTCAATAAAACCCGTTACACCCCTGATAAAAACAAATACCTAAACAGGAACCTAATACTTGAAGTGCAAAAATAACATATACCTTTTTATACTTTTAAGTAGACTTGAATTTTATTCCTATGTGTACACTATATTAAAGCCAATGATTTTGTATTACATAGCAAGACTTGCTCCGTTTGCCTTTTTTGTTTTGTGATCAATTCATCTATTTTCCAAACCGCCTGTCCTGTGTATGATGTTATATTATTTAAAATGATTGGCAATGGCTTTTAAAAGAAGCCAGTATGAATAAAGTCTGTTACAATACTCACACCTTGGAATATAATAAATGTATATAAAGTATCCAAATGTTTGTTTTTGTGTGGGTTAATAGCACTGTGTACAAAAATGTACCGTGTGCTATTTACTCTAAGCTATTCCATCCCAAAAGTAGCGTGTTACTCTAATCTTGAACTTAAACATATGCTGGAGTACTACCTCAAAGATGCCATTGTGTGAAAAAGGTATTTAATAGTTTACTATATCAAAAGAGTAAACGCAGCTAAAGCCAAGTATACTTAGAATATTTAATTATACAGTGCATTTTTGTTTTTTAAATATAGTCCAAAGAGACTTTTTAAGTATACATACGCATAATTTTGTTGGTATATCCATAACATTAAAAAAATAAGACTGAAAGTATATCCTCTCATTTTTGTTTAAAGAAGTATTCTAACAGCACACTTAAATGAACTTCTTTTTTTGGGAAGACATGACAAAAAATACTGAAAATGTCCACAATCATTAAAAAGCTCTTACTGACTCCTATTTAAAAAAAAAAAAAGTTTCTCTTTCTCTTAATTTCTGCATTTTCACCTACTCATCTAATGTTCTGATCATCTGTAAGCTGCTTTGGATAAAAGAGTCTGCTAAATGAATACAGTCATGTAAAAAGAAAGTACACCCTTTCGAATTCTATGGTTTTATGTATCAGGACATAATAAAAAATCATCTGGTCCTTGGCAGGTCTTAAAATTAGGTAAATACAACCTCAGATGAACAACAACATGACATATTACACCATGTCATGGTTAACAAAAACTAGGCCAAAATGGAGAAGCTATGTGTGAAAAACTAAGTACACCCTTACTGCTTTAATAGGAATAAAGAGTAATGGTCATGCGCTGTTAATCAAATGTCCTTGATCATAAGCAAGTGTGATCACCTCTATAAAAGCAGAAGTTTTGGCAGTTTTCTGGTCTGAAGACTTCAGTCGTGTGTTAACACAATGCCAAGGAGGAAAGACATCAGCAATGATCTTAGAGAAGCAATTGTTCCTGCCATCAATATGAGAAGGGTTATACAGCCATTTCCAAACAATTTGAAGTCCATCATTCTACAGTGAGGAAGATTATTCACAAGTGGAAAACATTCAAGACAGTTGCCAATCTTCCCATGAGTGGACATCTCAGTAAATTCAATGCTCAGAGAAATCATGAAACACCCAAGAGCTACACTTCAGGCTCTACAGGCCTCTGTTAACAAGTTAAATTATAAAGTTCATGACAGTACAATTAGAAAAAGACAGGACAAGTATGGCATGTTTGGAAGTGTTGCCAGGAGAGAGCCTCTTCCCTCTAAAAAGAACATGGCAGCACAGCTTAGATTTGCAAAGTTGCATCTGAACAAACCAAAAGACTTCTGGAACAAAGTCCTTTGGACAGACGAGACCAAAGTGGAGATGTTTGGCGATAATGTACGGAAAACCAAACATATCATATCAGCACAAACACCTCATACCAACTGTCCATCATGCTGGTGGAGGGTTGAAGATCTTTGGCTTGTTTTGTAGTCACATGACCTGAGCACCTCAAAGTCGACCTTTAACTCCTCTGTATACCAAAGTATTCTAAAGTCAAATGTGAGACGATCTGTTCAACAGCTCAAGCTTGGCCGATATCCCAGCCGACCATCCCTGGCGCAAACTCAAGACAGGTTGGGGACACTGAAAGGACCTGAAGGTCTCCTACTCTCTTAAGGGACGATATGGCGAGAAGGAAGACAGTCTTAAGTGTCAGGAACTTATCCGAGACTGACTCAAGTGGCTCAAATGGAGCTGTAGATAGGCCTTCTAACACAATGGCCAAATCCCAAGCAGAGACACTCATGCGCATCGCAGGCCTCAGCCTCTGGGTGCCACGGAGGAAACAAATAACTAACGGGTTCTTCCCGACAGTAGTACCATCCACATGGGCATGGTAAGCAGATATAGTTGAGACATATACTTTAAGTGTAGAGGGGGTTAACCCAGATGAGAAGCGGCACTGTAGGAACTCAAGTACTGAACCTATCGGGCAGTAGACTGGATCCAACTGCCGTTCTTGACACCAGGAAGTGAAAAGTTTCCACTTCAAGGCGTATAGTTTCCTCGTGGAAGGAGGACTGTTCATTACTGTTCTTTAGATATGAAGCTTTAGATATTCATGCTCCTGGACTAAGGTGTGTTCGACATCGGCTGCGGCTAGATGCAACCAATAGGTGAGAGTAGTTGCGTGCAGGCGGGGTAGAGCTGAAAATGGAGACGTAAAGTCAGACACTTTCTGCTTCCCGTAGTGACGCTCGTGCTGCGTTTGCGTACTTTATCACTAATTAATAAATTAATAAATGCAATATTTGACTAATACACAGATGTTTCAGAGACATTTTTATTCAATACTTTATGTACTGCTTACAGCGTCTGTTTTTACAAGAATAAAGTTCATCATAAACATATATTATTTAAATACCAATGTAGTGGGGTCTATGCTTTTTATTAGTTTTATTTTGATAAACATGACTCAGGCTGACTCAGTCGACTGCTCTCGAATCTCTCTTGCGGTAATTTGATGCCATACGTCACAGTCACGTGGCATCGGCGCTGTCTCAAGTCGGACAAAATTTCTAACCGGCATGCACTGCTTCAAGTCAGTTGCCAATCGGTCTGTGCAGCGCTGCATGAAGTTGAACAAGCCTATTGTAAGTTTGGCATTGACAAAGGTCACATGTGACCCAAATGTTTGTGTTTTTTTCAGTATTGATTTTATCTCGCACTTGATGACTTTTTGTTTGGTAGAGCGTGTGGACTCTCTCGAAGTATTTCACTATTTGGATTTTTTGTCTACGCACCTCATTTGGACTAGGTTGAAGGCACGGTGAGTTCCTGACCATTCTTCAATAACTCTGAATTTTCAGCATCATTACTCTCCAGTCTGCAGTGTCACATGATCGTTCAGAAATCATTCTAATATGCTGATTGATATGAAGAGATTTGTCTTGTTTAGGGTTAGTTTAGAAGAAGTGTTTTTTCAAGTCAAGTCAAGTCACCTTTATTTATATAGCGCTTTTTACAATGCAGATTGTGCCAAAGCAGCTTTGCAGTGATAACTGGTGAATAATTTTGGCTGCACAGCAGCTCTTAAAGAATAGTGTCAATGTCCAGCTTAAGTAAATTCAGTATTCATTCATTCCGTTGTAAGAATCAATAGTTATTAATTTAGTTAATGTATCTATATCAGCACTGGAGTAAATAGTGATGTCATCATCCAGCTCAGTTCAGTTCGCATACAATGGTGTCAATGCAGGCAGATCAAAACATTGTTGAATATCAAATGTCAAGTGTCCCCAACTAAGCAAGCCAAAGGCGACAGCGGCAAGGAACCCAAACTCCAACAGGTGACATCAGGGGCCTGTACCATGAAGCCGGATTAGCTGGCTAGCCAGATAAGTTTCAGATTAGTTTGTGCCAATCCTGGGTTTTAGGTACCATGAAAGTGACTTGGCTTTTAGCGGTGTACATCACCATAGTAACTTACACTCCACAGCTAACCCGCTCCGGGGCAGGTTATGTTCTGGTTTAGAGATCTCAAACCGAAATCGGGCCAATCAGATGTGAGCAAACTGACACTGACACATCCAATGCAATGCAATAAAGTCACTCCCCCAGTTTCTCTTCCTCCAAAGTAAAGGTTACTATATAGCAAAAAAATAAATGGAAAAAAAAAAATTGTCTGGCTTTAATGATAATTACTTAGAATTATTTTAATTAATTTATTTTTGCTTGATTATGATTCAGGCAGCTTTCAGTTCTAATGCGCACTAGATTCCAGTTCCATCTAGTTGAAGATCGTATTCATCATACTGGTATGGGACAGTTTGTTAAGAATCTGTGCCACTGGCTGTCGTGTCGTTGAGGCCTTCACAGTGGATGATCTAGTTGACAAAATCTCTGCTGACACTTCAGGGCTGCGTTGTCGTCATGTCTAGGTGCAGGTCCTCGATCTCACCTGAATACAGCCCGGATCTGGCTGACTACGGTAAACCTCGGAATAAACAGAGAGACTAATATTAGCATAAATGCTATTCTTCTTCTGATGTAGAAAGTACATCTGTTATAGGAAGTGTTCCTGGTTTCGGCTGACCTAATTTATGTTTTATTTATTTGAAAACATAAATTGATAATGTGTTATGTGTATGCCAGGTTAAAGAGATGTGTTTTTAGTCTAGATTTAAACTGACAGAGTGTGTCTGCTTCCCGAACAATGCTAGGAAGATTGTTCCAGAGTTTAGGTGCCAAATAGGAAAAGGATCTACCGCCTGCGGTTGATTTTGATATTCTAGGTATTATCAACTGGCCTGAATTCTGAGATCGCAATAGATGTGAAGGACTATAATGCTTTAAGAGCTCGCTCAGGTACTGGGGAGCTAAACCATTTAGTGCTTTGTAAGTAAGTAGCAAGATTTTAAAATCTATACGATGTTTAACAGGAAGCCAATGCAGTGTTGACAGAACTGGGCTAATATGGTCATACTTCTTGGTTCTAGTAAGAACTCTAGCTGCTGCATTTTGTACGAGCTGTAGTTTATTTATCAGGCGAGCGGAACAACCACCCAGTAGAGCGTTACAGTAATCTAGCCTTGAGGTCATGAACGCATGAACTAATTGTTCCGCATTTTTCATTGAGAGCATATGTCGTAGTTTAGATATATTTTTAAGATGGAAGAATGCGGTTTTACATATGTTAGAAACATGGCCTTCAAATGAAAGATAAGAGCACACCCAAGTTCCTAACTGACGACGAAGACTTAACAGAGCTGCCATCAAGTGTTAGTATTCTAGGTTATTACGTGAAGAAGTTTTTGGTCCAATAATCAGAATATCAGCTATGCATTCCGTTAATTTTGTGAATTGGTTAGTTTCATCAGAGTGCGAAGAAATATAGAGCTGAGTATTATCAGCATAGCAATGAAAACTAACGCCATGCTTCCTAATGATATCTCCCAAGGGTAGCATGTACAGAGTGAAAAGCAATGGTCCTAGTACTGAGTCTTGCAGTACTCCATATTGAACTTGTGACTGATATGACCTCTCTTCGTTTACTACTACAAACTGATAACGGTCAGATAAGTATGATTTGAACCATGCCAATGCAATTCCATTAATGCCAACATAATTTTCAAGTCTATTTAAAAGAATGTTGTGATCGATAGTGTCAAAAGCAGCACTGAGATCTAGTAACACTAATAGAGAGATACAACCACGATCTGATGATAAGAGCAAATCATTAGTAACTCTAATGAGAGCAGTCTCAGTACTATGGTACGGTCTAAATCCTGACTGGAAATCCTCACAGATACCATTTCTTTCTAATAAGGAACATAGTTGTGATGATACTGCCTTTTCTAGTATTTTTGACAGAAAAGGTAGATTCAAGATCGGCCTATAATTGACTAATTCTCTAGGATCAAGTTGTGGTTTTTTAATAAGAGGTTTAATAATAGCCAGCTTAAAAGTTTCCGGTACGTATCCTAGTGATAAAGATGAATTAACAATATTAAGAAGAGGATCTATTACCTCTGGAAGCATCTCTTTCAATAGCTTAGTCGGTATAGGGTCTAACATGTTGTTGATTTTGATGATTTAACAAGTTTAGATAATTCTTCCTTTCCTATAACAGCAAATGAATTTAATTTTTCTTCAGGGACACTATAATGTGCGATACTGCAGTAGACGTTTGCATGGTTATAATTTTCTCTCTAATATTATCAATCTTGCAAGTAAAGAAGTCCATAAATTCATTACTGCTGTGCTGCTTGGAAACATCAGAAGTTGAAGCTTTATTTCTCATTAATTTAGCCACTGTATCAAATAAATACTAAGGTTAGATGGTGATCGTGACTGGGTGATTGCAGACGGAGTGCAGGTGAGTAGAAGGAGGGATGATGGGAAATGTAGTTCAGAGTGGATGACAGAGCTGGTGACCGTGACAGTACTCCCCCCTCGTGGCTGCCATGACGGGACGAGACTCCCGAATGACCATCTTGGGACAAGGCTCTGGAATGGCGGCGGCCATGTTGGGACGAGACTCTGGAATGGCGGCGGTCATCTTGGGACAAAACTCTGGAAGGGCGGCCTGTGGGTTAGCGAGCGATGCGGCCTGCATTTTTAATGGGGCTGAGGACTGGGATGGCCTTAGGAGCTGTAGACGAAGGAAGTGAAGCGGACTTCAGCGCTGACCTGACAGATGTAAATGCCGGGTCTAGAAACCCATTTTTAGACACGGGGAAACTCAGGAGGGCAGGAATGGATGAATCCATTGGAGCGCTATATGGAGGGCACTGGCATGGGGTGAGCTGGCAAGGCCAAGTGTGTTTTAGAGGGGGCTGGATGAGGAAAACACTCCTTTACTTTAACTTCTTCTACTTCAAAATTTGAACCATTTAAATAGAGAATGAGATTTATCGACTCGACTAAAGTGAAATAACAAGCTGGCTCGCTATAACGAATTGTGTCCCCATCCAGTCCCATCCGAAAACATGCACTGAGGGAGGTGTCAGGCCAGCTCACCTGATGGGAAAGCTTGAGAAAATCCTCCACATACCTCTCCAAAGGCCGACCATTTTGCCACAGGCTCATAAGACGCTAAAAAGACGCCAAAGCTAAGATCATTGTTTGGTCAGTTCTTCTGTTACGTAACGTGGTATAGAAACTCTCACGATGAGGAAGAATACTGGAAGGCAGACTTTAATCACAAAATACTCAGAAACCAGGAATAACACAGAAGAAAATCCCAGTACAATAAACAAGAACCAACAGAGACTGAAGAACACATGGTATAAATACAAGAGCAAACAAAGGGAACTTATCAAGATAATTAACAAGACACACCTGAACAGAAACTCAAATCAATCTGTTACTATGACAACTAAAGAGCGCCGGGAAAAATTGAACAAAGGAAGACTTGACTAATGAAAAACAGAGAGTCAAAACAAACAGACATGTGACAGTAATATTGTACAATTTATTTTTTATTCATGTACAATTATTTGCACAGGTAAATTATTGTTTGCTCTGTATTTTGCTCCAAAGATTATCACTTCTGCTTCTGTCTGGTCAATCTGGTGCTGAGCATGGTGATGTCTATTGTGTTGACACGTCTGACATTAGATGAAAGATTCCTGCCTTGTAAATGCTCAAAGAACATCAAAACACAAACAGATAATTCTTACTTTTATTTGGTTGATGGTTTATATTGACAACAACAAAAAATGTTCAGAAGGTTATGAATATTTTTCAGCTTGGTGATTTGGATCTACAGAAACAGAATTAGATTTTATATTGTCTTTGAACATTTGTGCATTATTTAGATTTTTTTTTTTTTTTTTTTTTTTAAGTAAACTTAACCTCATAGTTATTTATATGTTATTTTTGCACTTAAAGCACATTCCTGTTTAGGTATTAATTGTTAGGTATTAACATTAAATGTTATACCTTTAACTGTACTAGTCTTGAAGTTATTTTCTTACACTACCAGTGGATTAAAGCCAAAGATACAAAATGTATTACAGAATAAGTCTTTTAGCTGTTTGACTTTTGTTTTGGCACCAATCCTTCCATTTTTTCAAACTGCTTGTCCTATGTAGGGTGTTTTGTGATAAGATTTAAAATTATTTATTCTGCATGAGTAAAGTCTGATACAGCACCCTCACACATTTAAATAAAAGTCAGTAAACGTGTCCAAATGTTTAACTGTTTCTGTTGGGTTAATAGCACTGTGTACAAAAATGTACTATGTGCTATTTACTCCAAGCTATTCCATACCTAAATAGACCTGTTGCTATAAACTTAAATTTGTAACTTTATAAGATAGTATGTAAAACATATGAGCACTACTTGAAGAAGTCAATATGTGTGTAAAAAAAAAAAAAGGTATTTAATAATGTACTCTATCAAAAGAGTAAACACAACTAAAGCCAAGTATAACTATATTTAAAGCTGTCCGTAAGTTTTGCCTCTTTGTCGCCATCTCTGTTTGAAACCTGCAATTGCAGTGATTTGTGGAATTATCATCTTTACGTGGGTTGTGCGTCAACACGGCTTGTCAGCGCGGATGAATCTAATGTTTTGAGGTGCTATGTGTCGCTGTCAGTCACCGCACCAGTGTGGATCTTCACTGTACATCGAAATTACAGATGCTACATCTTGTATGTATGTCCAAAATAAGAAGTTTAACCAGAAAATGTCATCTGAAGAAGTAAGTAACGTCCATTTTTGTCTTACCAACTGAAAAAAGTTTTACAATAAATTGCACTACCAATAGTGCAAATTATTATTGTTATACTTTGTTCATGAATTGTTAATGTTAAAAACATCAACATTGCGTGACTTCCTGTATGCAGTTAGTATTATCGTTATCCATAAGTATGGATTAAGCGAAAACATGTGCTACTGTCTTATTACCCAATGAACCATTGAAATGTCTTACCGGTCCAGCAGAAAAATAGCCATCATCCGTTTTTAGGTCACGCCACCTTTCAAAAGCCCTGCTAACATTTATTCTTGTTTTCGCACAGCCCTTTTTTACTGTAGGCACTCCGCAGTCCGAAGTCTTTTACTTTTCACCACAGTTCTCGATGATGATTGTCGTTTTGAATTTTCTGTATTACAAGCCACCATCTCAAGTTCCAGCTGCTGTAAGAAAAGCTACAAATGATGTGCCACCAGTAGTATCACCAGTGATATAGCCTACTAGCCAGGACCCCTTCTTTCTCTTTACAGACGTGACGTAATGACGCAAAGACAAGCGCCAGCAAATTTGTATTTCCTGCGAAATCCTACCAGTACCAGTCAGATTACAAAACATTATTACAAGCTTACTGTTGTGAATCGAGCTAAGGTAAGAAGGTAGTTTCGAACACTGATTGGTTATGTACTTGCTCAAAAATTGATTTTTAACCAAAGTTACGGACAGCAGCTTTAATTATACAGTATTTGTTTGTACAGTGTAGGTATAAGTCTTTTCTATATATATATATATATGCATAAATTATATCTCTGAAATAAAAATAAAATAAAAATATTCTAGCACACGAATAAACTTTGTAGGGGAAGACATGCAAAAAAAAAAAAAAAATTCCAACCATTAAAAAGGGCTTACTATACTGTAAATTGTCAGCAGAGAGACACAGGACACAGAGGTAAGTGATGTATATACAGCAGGATTATTAGACAACAACAGACGGGTGGAATATCCAGGTAAGCAGGTGGGGAATGGGAAAGTCATAAGGGGCTTATCTGAATCTGATTTTCCTTTTGTATATTTCCAGGGGGATCCAGAGGGAACAATGAAGCGTGAAGACAGTGGAGATCTGTAGCGGTGGAGAACAAGGAGGGAACTCTGGAACAACAGGTAAGTGGGTCAGGTTAGGCAACATAGTAAGGTTGAGGCCAGACAGTGAGTGAACGGAAGGAGTGCAGATATATAGTGCTGACAGGTGATGGTGATCAGTAATCAGGGGATTGGGATCTGGTGAATGTAATAAGTGGAGACTGTGATGAATCTCTGACTCTTTTTTTTTTTTTTAAAGCTATATTGTATTTCACGTCTGCTCTAGCTTGATCAGGCTTATACTTGGTGTTGTGTACTGCAAATATGGCTCTTAAAACATTGCTTTGGATAAAAGAGTGAATGTTAATGTACGTAAATGTATAATAACAAGCACTTATTCATTAATGTAGTTAATCAATGTGCTATGGTTCAATTTTGAATTCTTTCAGTCTGGTTAGTGCTGATTTCCATATTAACTCCGGGACTGACTGTAGATGGCAGTAAAAGCTCAAAGCTGTGTGTGTCAATCAAGGAAGGCAGAAACACCTGAGAGCTGTAAATGAATAATCCCATTAATCTCAGGAGAATTATATCATGACAACACTGTTTGGCACAAACACACACAGTCTCAAAGCCCATATTTTGATTTATACTGCTTGCAGAAAAATCCTCATTGTCAAAATAAAATATTGTTAATGTGTATTAACAAAAAGTTGTGTGTCAAGGTTTCCTGGAGGTCAGAGCAGGAAATAACCTTGAAAGGAAAAACATGGTGAACAGCACAATGTAAAACTTCATCACTGCTTCAAACTCGAAAGAGTTTATGATAACGTCATAATGATTTTCTTCTATTGTTGCAAAAATAGAGGTACAGTAACAGTATCTTTGGACTGCATTCAAAGAAAGAAACCTTAAGCCACGGTAAATCAGACAATCAAAAACATCTTAAGGCTGTTTGAATACGCCTTTCACAAGAGGACAGGCATTATTCTCTCAAGAAAGAATGAGATCAAACTAATCTGAATGTTTGCAAGTTCATTTCTGTAACAAAAGGGGAAAGCATTAAGATGATCTTTTCTTGCAGTACTTACAAACATAATTTACACAAAAATGTTTAGTATTGCATCAGTGTTATTAGAGTATTACCCAAATTATTTTATGTGAAGTTATATACTAAAAAACTAAAATCAAATGAGCATAACTGTATTTTATTTCTACTGTATTATCGATTGACATTTCCCTCTCAATAAACAGGAGTCAATGAAAAGAAGAAAAAATAAGGAACTTAATATAGTTTAATAGTATAGGAAAACAATTTGTTTAATATGGGGAATACATGTAGCCAATGTGTTTCGTTCCACAATAAATGTATTGAAAAAGTATTAGTAACACTTTACAATAAGGTCTGATTTGTTAAAATGCATTATCTAACAATGCGCAATATATTCTTACAGAATTTATTAATCTTTCTTAATGGTAGTTAATAAAAATGTTCATCTTAGTTCCCAGTGCATTAACTAATGTTAACAGATACAACAGTTGATTTTAAAAATGTATTAGTAAATGCTGAGAATAACATTAACAAAGATTAATAAATGCCGTAGAAGTTTTGTTCATAGTTACTTCACGTTAACTAATGCAGTTTACAATAAGGTTTCATTTGTGATCATTATAAGTGTTACCGTTTCTGCAGTATTGTTGGAAATACAGCAGCAATATACTTTGAAAACAACAAATAATAATTTACAGTGAAATGAAAAGAAAAAAGGCTTTTTGAAATGACTGTAGGTTAATGGGTGTGTGACTGTACACGTTGCATCATAGGTGTAATGTGAACAAATGTCATAAAATCAGGTTGGTGACGCATTTTGTCTGATAAAATTGAGGCAATTGCAGCAATATTGGCACATAATTGTCAATAATCCAAACTTTGACTGACAGTGGAGGAGTTGGGCATGACTGTCCTGATGGTGTTTTAACTGCTTATTTCCTCTTTGTAATTTCCCTCAGGAAAAGAGACAGAGAGACAGGGATGTAAACATGAAGGATCAAGGACAAATTAAGGAAATAATAAAATCATAAAGTCCTAATGATAATAATAATGATAACAACAAAAATAAAGGTTTAAAGGTCCACAAGAGAATTCCACAGAAAGAAATGCAGATATTCACATAACTCTACACATCCTCAGTCCTTATGAAAAAGAAGTGCATATTAGCACTTTTTTATTTTTCCAGAAATAATATATTTTTTTAAAAAAAAATCATTGTAAACTGAATGTAATGTTTGCATGTTTACAATAAAATTAAAATGTATTACAATATAAATGTATTTTAAACTCTTCTCTGTAAAAACAAAAAAACGAACCGTTCAGTTCTCCACACACGGTTCGGCACGCGCTTGCACCGCGGTTCATCCCGAAACCTGACGACGCATCTATAATATGGTTTGTTGAAAACAAGAACGTGTAAAACAGACAGACGGATTCGGCTAATGTATATTTCAGTCGATGGATACACATTCTGGTTTCCCCACACGTTACAACAGCGATGATCAAAAGAACATGGACAAAACAGTCACTGTGAACGAGTGCCGAATGCTCTATGACCGGTCATTTACGCCATCATCACCTGGGTGTTCATAGCGCGCGAGTGCAGGTGAGACATGCACAGCTCACGTTGCTATCTGTGTTTTAACTAAAACTCATTTAAACCCTGCCAATTTAAACATTCGTAAGACGCAAAAGAAAACTCATAGCACATACCGAACAATACCGAAACCGTGACCCTAAAACATTGACACAAACGGAACCGTGAGTAATCTGAACCGTTGCACCCCTAGTTTTGACTCACTTAGGATTTAAGTGCATCAATTTTATAATTATTCTATAGTCTTTGAAATATGGTTAAAGTGTACTGATGAATGTACTGACAAGCATTTATGGTAAAATATACTTTAATGTCATTTCTATTGAAGTCATGTATTTACATTTTTGTAATTATACATTTGTAATGAAGTTGCAATTTAGTACATTTAAAAAATATTAATTTTAAATGTAATCAAATAATACTTTATAGTTGAAATTGCTTTAGTATGTTAATCAACACATCAAAATAAGCATACCTATTTATAGCATGACAAAAGATTATTAAAACATGATATAAAATGTATTTTACAGTAAAACTTTTAATTTGACATTATTATGAAGTACAACATAAAAAGTGTGCTAAGAAACAGTCATGTACGTGTGTAAGTATTTCATTAATATTATATGATCTGCAAGTACAGGTTTTAAAAAATACACTTAAGTTTTGAAGGACACTACGCTGAAGTGCACATTTAATACACTTAAGAACACTTCATTTTCACAAGGCCTTGCACATTAATTTATTAGATATTTTTGACTAATTTGTAGATGATTTATGGATGCTTGTTTCCGCCACTAAATAAAAAATAAAAAAAGCTAATTGCGACTTATCTCAGAATTCGGACTTTTTTTCTCTCTCATAATTGTGATATAAACTCGCAATTACGAGTTACAATGTCAGAATTGCAAGTTATAAACTCACAATTGCGGGATATAAACTTTTTTTTCTTGCAATTGCGAGTTTATATCTCACAATTCTGACTTATTTTCTTATAATTGTAAGATAGAAACTTCAGACTAAAGTCTGAATTGTGAGATAAACAATTCTAAGATAAAAAGTCAGGATTGTGTGATATAAAGTTGCAATTCTGCGAAAAATATATGTAACATGCAATTGCGACTTTATATCACGCAATTCTGACTTTATAACTCCCAATCCTATGGAAGTTTTTTTTTTTTTTAGCCACTGAATACAAAATAAAAAAAGGTAATTGCGACTTTTCCCTCACAATTGTGATTAACAGCTCACAATTCTGTCTTCTTTTCTCAGAATTTTGAGATATAAAGTCGCAATTGCGAATCATAAAGTCCAATTCTGAGGAAAAAAGACTGACTTTATAGTACAGATATAGTATAGACATTATAGAGTTTATATTTCACAATTCTGACTTTTTTCACGCAATTCTCTATTAACTTACAATTCTGACTTTATTGAATCGTGAGATAAAAAGTCACAATTACCTTTTTTGTTTTTTATTCAGTAGCGGAAACAAGCTACAAATACAAGTGTAGTAATCTCAGATCATTTTAACACTTTTTTTAATCCGATTGCATATAAAATTTCTCCAAAAGCAACGGGGAAAATGTGAAAAATCACTATTAGAGCCCTAATGACTTGATAAAATGATCACTGTACAAAGTCAAACCCAGTCGAAGGTCACAGAATTCAGTGTTGCAGGGCTCATGAATGAATAAACTTTTTCATGTGTTTTTGGGCACTTCCTGTCAGCAATTCCCATCTAAGCATGACACTGCATTTATTCAAAGCAAGAAATTTGGCACAGACATTATTGAAGTGGTTAGATTTGACTTCCTGTCCATCCACAATGGTGTGTGCACATCAGAAACAGAGACATAAGTGAACGTCACTGAACAAGCTCTAGTTGAAAAGCCGGACACAATAGCATCTGATCTCATGTTTCCTCAGCTGTCTCTCACTTTCCCCACCAAACACACTGCCTCGAATCACACTGTCATGCCTTTGTCATCTTTTCTCTTCAAACTCTATCACATACAGCTCACCATTCATTAATGAATTATTAACCGAATGCAAACACACAACCTCACCCTGGACCAAAGCTGTGACCTCAAGAATAACAATTACTTTATGACTTCAAAATAAACTCATTAATAGTCCTCAAGAAAGATCTCAAGTGGGTTTGTAGTGCTTCCTTCTTCAGAACAATCAAAATGGCTTTAAAATGAATAATTAAATAATCATGAGAGAGCATATACCATTTAGCGCAGAAAACCAAAAATATTGATCACCATTTTTTTCTTCAATAAAAGTCCCGGCCCAGATCCATCTTTCAAGAGGAAAAAAGAAGAAAGAAGAAGAAAACTCTATTTGTCAAGCCATTTCATGGCTTCCTTATGTTATTACCTGCACTTCAAACTGGTGCATTGTGGTCTACAGACATAAAAAGGATCCTGAAGTGCATGAAAGCGTCATAAAATGTCTCATGACAATGTAATTTAGCACATGCAAAATTAAAGAGCTCTTCCGTGGAGTAAATCTTACACAGTAAAAAAAAAAAAAATCGCCAGGAATTTGCATGATTAAAGAGTTTTATTTTACAATAAATTCAGAAATGTACTGTGGAACCAATGCATGCTGGTCATTTCCTAACCAATCAATCTTATAATCATACTAATTGTTTGAATCAACAGCAGAAAGATGCAAACATCACAGTAATTCACTGATCTTGTTTCACTATAAATTTACATGATAAAGTTGTCTTTGATTGTGTCACTTCTGTATATTAGAACACTTGTGTCACTAACATAAACTAACCATGACAATACATTTGTTACAGTATTTGTTTATCTTTGTTAACGTTAGTTAATAAAAATACAGCAGTTCATAGTTTGTTCATGTTAGTTCACAGTGTATTAACCACTGTGTTGGGGAAGTTACTCTGAAACTGTGGTTTGACTACAAGCTACACATAAATTAAAGTGGTTAAACTACAGTTAAGCTACCCTTCTGAAAAAGTAGTTAGCTACACTACAAGTTACTATCAAAAAGTAGAGCTACATTGAAACTACCATTTTTTTTTTTTTTTACAATGACAGCCTATTACAAATAACTGAATAACTGTCAATGAAGAATGTTTAAGTAAAATGTTTGGGGTTTAAAACAACGCAATGCACTACAATTATTATTTCAAAGCGTATTGTTTTATTTTGTAAACTATATCAAAAGATACAATACTCAAATGTAGCCTATATCTCACACTGACTGTCAAAAGTTCAAAATTGCTACAAATGTCACATCTGGCAGACAACTATACGCAACCCGTGACGCGATGTATGATGCAGGATGTAGGAGTAGTGTAAGACGCCTCTCGTGGTTTAAACAAATAGGGCTGAGCAACAAACTCAAGCTCCTGTTATATTGAAATCCTTCAACATTTCTCTTTAAAATTTCTCGTTTTAGACTTCTAATTTGTGACTGGTGTTTTGTTTTGCTCTATCTTCCGTGTTCGTCATTGCGTCATGCGTTGGGTCAGAGGTCACTGCCGACGCAAATTGATGCGTTTCGGCCATCTGCATGAAGCTAGTTATTATAGTTTATAAAAGTTTCAATATAAGTATTTTTCTTACAAAAACGCTTTGCTTTGCTTCAGAAGGCCTTTATTAACCCACTGAAGCCTTATGGATTATTTATATGATGGAAAGATGCATTTATTTGGGCTTCAATTTGTAGCCCCCCCATTCACTACCATTATAAAGCTTGGTAGAGCCAGGATATTTTTAAATATATCTCCGATTGTGTTCGTCTGAAAGAAGATACACCTAGGATGGCTTGAGGGTGAGTAAATCATGGAATAATTTTCATTTTTGGGTGAACTATCCCTTTAAGATCAATAAGCCTCGAAAATGAACTCAAAGCGCTACTCGCTCTGCCGGGCTCAGACAGACCATGATCAGCATGCAATCGCAAATTTAGTTCCCTTTCATGGGAACTCGAGCTGCGTCAGAAGGCTGTGGGAACGCTTCTGCACGATTGGATCGTGAAGCACATATGAAATCAGTCCAATGGGGTGATGGAACGTCATAGGCGGGTGACGTCACAGACCAGGAAACTATAAAGCCTACCCGAAAACACATTAATTCAGCTTCTGTGCCTTCAGCAGGCGCTATATGTGAAATCATGTGTCCTATTTATTGTTGTCTGTCTTTCATTTGCACAAGCACATTATATTGTTATTATGGCAAGCGAACAACAATTCAGACAGTGTGTTCATCCCTGCCCTTGTTTCATTACGGGTGGGGATACACACCAGATGTGTGTTGTTTGTTTGGGAGGGCAGCATGCCTAGGCAGCTCTCGAGGGAGCTTCTCCCTTGAGAACGCTGCGCTCCCGCCGAGCTCTGTTCGAGGAGAGCGGCTTGGCTCACATTCCTCGCGGCTCAGGTCCCGCTTCTGCTGAGGCAGAGTGGCGCTTGAGGTCGTGAGGTTCGCAGATGGATTTGACAGAGGGGTTAGAGATGGTCTCTGCCCTTTCTTAGCCCTCACCTGTCAGATCTAGTGTCTCAATTCGGGGTTTGGAAGCACGCGCTGCGGTTTCTTCCGCCCCGGCACTACGAGCATCCAGTTCTGAGGAATTGGATGTGGTTAGTGTAGCAACAGGAGCTACTGAAGACTTGTCACTTCAGTCTATTATAGTTAGTAACGCAGGAGCAGGAGCAAGCAGTGATGGGAATAACGGCGTTACTAACGGCGTTACTTTTTTCAGTAACAAGTAATTAAACAAATTACTTTTCCCCCCGTTACAACGCCGTTACCGTTACTGACAATAAAAAAGCTTGCCATAAAGAACCGGCAAAAGTAATGACTATGAATGTGACCAAAAAAAAAAGCAAGGAGACATTTTAATTGTTTATTAATAAACTAATGTTTTCTGAATCAGTGTCGGCTGCAAAGATGAAGTTGACATTGCTGACTTTCATCATCTCCGCATAGTGGACGTGCCTAGAAAGAGAATGCACATTTCATTCGGATTACATAATCAGAGAGTAGTCTATTTGTTTTGGTTTTGAATGATTTCATTTAAAAGTAGACATTTCAAGCTTTCTATAGCTATATTTCTCAGGTCTGTGAGGCAAGCAGCCTATACGCTGAGTTTCAGTTCATTTAGCCAGTTCACATGCAAGTGATCGCGCCTATGCCTCCATGTCATGATTATATTGTCTGCTATTTGCTTCTTATTTATTAAATCCAGGCAATTGGTTGATGAAACATTGATTAAAATTAAGATTCACTTTAAAGAAAGGCTTTCTACAAGACAAAACTTAATGAAGTGGTCAAAATAATGTCTGACCCACTCCAGGTCTCCCGATATATTGCACGTCTTATGATGTATTCCATCTTACTCATGTTGTTCACTTTTCTTAATCAAATAGATGAATTTAAAAAAATAACATAGGCCTATTTAAACATAAATATGAAACTACGTTTTCTTTAACGGCTACCAACACATATAGTACAGTACAGAGAAATTTCATATCGTGAGCAAGAGCGGATTATCAGTCACGAGTCGGATCAAGCATAATTTATTTATAGACTTATATTTAATATTGGGGGCAAAGTTATTTGACATAGGGGCCTATTTGAACATTTTAAAAAGTAACACAATAGTTACTTTCCCTGGTAATTAGTTACTTTTATAATGATGTAACGCAGTTACTAACTCAGTTACTATTTGTGAGAAGTAACTAGTAACTGTTACGGAACACAGACTCACAACAATGTCAAAGTGAATATGAGGCTTTATTGATCGATGCAGGTAGAATAAACAAGCAGGTGAGTAATGAAGAATGAATAGGATGGTAATGTTGAATAAATATACTGACAGTCTTTTGTGTTGTAGATGGATGGAGGAGATCGTGGAGCTGAGCAGTCGAGCACACACTTCGGTGAGTATGGTGGAGTGGAATGGAGTCCTGGACGTGAAGATACTGGAGACAAAGACACACAGGAGGATGCTGGAGACACAGAGGATCGGGAGAGATGATGGAACGCTGGAGCATAGAGGTAAGTGGAACAGGTAAGTGAGTCCTTCTCGAAGTTGAGACCAGACAAAGTGCTGAGGTGAAGTGTGTGCTTAAATACTGCTCGTGATGATGAGGTGATAACGTTCAGGTGTGGGTGATTAGAACTCTGGTGATTGTGACCTCTGTGATTGGGTGGTGATGGAGCCTGACCGATCTTTGACAGAGAGGTAGTTGTGTAGGCAAGATGGGCTCAGGCTCTTCGGTGCTCTTCTCTGGGGTATGGAGACGGGATAGAGCGTATGCTTTGAGGTTCTTGTTGCCTGGGCGATAGGAGATGGAGAAATTGAACCGTGTGAAGAATAAAGGCCATCTTGCCTGTCTGGGGATGAGACGTTTAGCGTGCCGGAGGTACTGGAGATTCTTGTGATCAGTGAGAACTGTGAACTTCTTCTTGGCTCCCTCCTGCCAATGTCTCCACTCCTCCAATGCGAGTTTGATGGCCAGTAACTCTCTATTCCCGATGTCATAATTCATTTCCGCCGGGAAGAGCTTCTTTGAAAGAAGGCGCATGGATGGAGTTGTGCTGGATTCTCCTGCTGCTGAGAAAGCACCGCTCCTACCCCGGTGGTAGATGCATCAACTTTGACGATGAAGGGATTGTTGGGGTCAGGATGGATGAGGAGCGGTGCCTTAGTGAAGGAGTCCTTGAGGCTCTGGAAAGCCTGGGTGGTGGCTGGAGTCCAGGACAGAGACTTGGGCTTATTGCGGAGAAGGTTGGTGAGTGGAGTGGTGATGGAGCTGTAATCTTGTATGAAGCGACAGTAGAAATTGGAGAATCCCAGGAAACGTTGAAGCTCTTTGATAGTTGAAGGTGTTGGCCAGTTGCGTACCTTCCCCTCATCCATCTGGATGCCGTGTTCACTGATGTTATAACCGAGAAACTGGGTGGAGGATTGGTGGAAGGAGCATTTCTTGGCTTTGAGGTAGAGTTCTCTCAGGCGTTGGAGGACCTCCATAACGTGTTGGCGCTGTTCGGCCAGGCTTGGGGAGTAGATGAGGATGTCATCAATGTAAACAATCACAAAGTGATGGAGGAACTCGCTTGGTAGTCTTTTTATCTTTCATGCTATATTGACGTGAAGAATCTTGGCAAGCGCTGCATGCTGCTCGAGCTACCCTCCGTCTGCTGCCTATCCCACTGAAAATGAACTGGGATCTCGTGGTTGTAGGCTACTGTAGCCTACCAAGTAAAATGCACCCCCTGACCAAGGGTATAATGTATATTAATAAAAGTAATAATGAATAAGTAGGTAAATACAAACAAGCTGGACAATGTGCCAAATCAGCCACTGGGATTTCACTTTTCCCAGCTGCTTGCGATGGTCAGTCCGAGACTGCCTTATATTTAGCACACTTATTATATTAATAATAAAAATGATAGCACTTTGGGTGAAAAAGGCCATCCTCTGTGTTCAGTCTTTTAAACTACTCCTCAACATGCATGCACTGTAAATAAAGCAGTTACATCAAAGAAATGATAGTAGTCCGCGGCCACACCCCTGTGCTAATGGTACAGCCCACGGTGCAAATTACAAGACAAAAAATGGAAAAATAGAAAATCAGTTAGATTTCATTTATTCAAATGATTGTTTCTAAAGTCATAATTTAGCAAAAGTAAAACAGAAAAAAAGGGGAAAAAATGGCAAATATCCATTGATGATGTAACCGAAAAACAAGAAAAATGTCTGGTTTCAGATTTTCATTTTTGCATTTGCATTGTATGGTCTGAAAACTGAATTGTGAAGCATTACATGGACCCCCGAACATTATCAGGAAGGCTATTCCAGAGTTTAGGAGCCAAATGTGAAAACGCTCTCCCTCCTTTAGTGGACTTACAGTGGGTACGGAAAGTATTCAGACCCCCTTAAATTTTTCACTCTTTGTTATATTGCAGCCATTTGCTAAAATCATTTAAGTTCATTTTTTTCTCTCATTAATGTACACACAGCACCCCATATTGACAGAAAAACACAGAATTGTTGACATTTTTGCAGATTTATTAAAAAAAAAAAACTGAAATATCACATGGTCCTAAGTATTCAGACCCTTTGCTCAGTATTTAGTAGAAGCACCCTTTTGATCTAATACAGCCATGAGTCTTTTTGGGAAAGATGCAACAAGTTTTTCACACCTGGATTTGGGGATCCTCTGCCATTCCTCCTTGCAGATCCTCTCCAGTTCTGTCAGGTTGGATGGTAAACGTTGGTGGACAGCCATTTTGAGGTCTCTCCAGAGATGCTCAATTGGGTTTAAGTCAGGGCTCTGGCTGGGCCATTCAAGAACAGTCACGGAGTTGTTGTGAAGCCACTCCTTCGTTATTTTAGCTGTGTGCTTAGGGTCATTGTCTTGTTGGAAGGTAAACCTTCGGCCCAGTCTGAGGTCCTGAGCACTCTGGAGAAGGTTTTCATCCAGGATATCCCTGTACTTGGCCGCATTCATCTTTCCCTCGATTGCAACCAGTCGTCCTGTCCCTGCAGCTGGAAAACACCCCCACAGCATGATGCTGCCACCACCATGCTTCATTGTTGGGACTGTATTGGACAGGTGATGAGCAGTGCCTGGTTTTCTCCACACATACCGCTTAGAATTAAGGCCAAAAAGTTCTATCTTGGTCTCATCAGACCAGAGAATCTTATTTCTCACCATCTTAGCAAACTCCATGCGGGCTTTCATGTGTCTTGCACTGAGGAGAGGCTTCCGTCGGGCCACTCTGCCATAAAGCCCCGACTGGTGGAGGGCTGCAGTGATGGTTGACTTTCTACAACTTTCTCCCATCTCCCAACTGCATCTCTGGAGCTCAGCCACAGTGATCTTTGGGTTCTTCTTTACCTCTCTCACCAAGGCTCTTCTCCCCCGATAGCTCAGTTTGGCCGGACGGCCAGCTCTAGGAAGGGTTCTGGTCGTCCCAAACGTCTTCCATTTAAGGATTATGGAGGCCACTGTGCTCTTAGGAACCTTAAGTGCAGCAGAAATTTTTTTGTAACCTTGGCCAGATCTGTGCCTTGCCACAATTCTGTCTCTGAGCTCTTCAGGCAGTTCCTTTGACCTCATGATTCTCATTTGCTCTGACATGCACTGTGAGCTGTAAGGTCTTATATAGACAGGTGTGTGGCTTTCCTAATCAAGTCCAATCAGTATAATCAAACACAGCTGGACTCAAATGAAGGTGCAGAACCATCTCAAGGATGATCAGGAGAAATGGACAGCAGCTGAGTTAAATATATGAGTGTCACAGCAAAGGGTCTGAATACTTAGGACCATGTGATATTTCAGTTTTTCTTTTTTAATAAATCTGCAAAAATGTCAACAATTCTGTGTTTTTCTGTCAATATGGGGTGCTGTGTGTACATTAATGAGGAAAAAAAATGAACTTAAATGATTTTTGCAAATGGCTGCAATATAACAAAGAGTGAAAAATTTAAGGGGGTCTGAATACTTTCCATACCCACTGTAGATATCCTTAGATATCCTAGGTACAACCAGAGTTTTGTGATCTTAAAGAGTATGAAGGATTGTAGGGCAATAGAAGTTCAGTTAAATACACAGGAGTTAAACCATTTAGAGCCTTATAGGTCAGTAGCAATACTTTATAATTGATACGGAACTTAATAAGTAACCAGTGTAGAGCTGATAAAATTGGTGTTATATGATCATATTTTCTTGACCTGGTAAGAACTCTACCAGCTGCATTTTGGACTAATTGTAGCTTGTTTATTGAGGAAGCAGGACAACCAGCTAGTAATGCATTACAGTAATCTAGTCTAGACATCATGAATGCATGAACTAACTTTTCTGCATCAGAAACAGATAACATATTCCGTAGCTTAGCAATGTTTCTGAGGTGGAAGAAGGCTGTTTTTGTAACACATGAAATATGATTTTTGAAGTTGCTGTCTAATTATAACACCCAGGTCTTTAACTGTCGAGGATGGAGTAACAGTACATCCTTCTAAATGCAAATTGTAGTCTGAGAGATTCTGTGTACAGGTTTTTGGTCAAATAAGCAATACTTCAGTCTTATCTGAATTTAATAGAATAAAATTGCTGGTCATCCAATGTTTTACTTCTTTAACACACTCTGCTAATTTGGATAATTCAGAGATTTCATCTGGTCGTGATGAAATATATAACTAAGTATCATCGGCATAGCAGTGGAAACTAATTCCATGTTTTCTTATAATATTGCCAAGTGGCAGCATATATATTGAAAATAACAGAGGGCCTAACACAGATCCTTGCGGCACTCCATAATTTACTGATGTTATCTTAGATTTTCCAACATTTAAATAGACAAAATTGTGACGTCTGACAGGTATGACCTAAACCACCTTCATGCCTGTCCCTGAATACCAGTGTAATTTTGTAGTCGATCTAAGAGTATTTTATCTATAGTGTCGAACGCAGCACTAAGATCAAGTAACACTAGTATTGAGATACAGCCTTGGTCAGAAGCTAGAAGCAAGTTCTGTGCAGTTTCTGTGCTATGATGAGGGCTGAATCCTGACTGAAATTTTTTCTTGCAAGAAGGAACACATTTGGGCCAACACAACTTTTTCTAGTATTTTAGACATAAATGGAAGATTTGAAATGGGTCTGTAATTTGCTAATACATTTGGATCTAATTGTGGTTTCTTAATGAGGGGCTTAATAACTGCTAGCTTGGGACATGGGACATGACCTAGAGATAAAGACTAGTTAATAATATTAAGAAGAGGTTCTTGTGCTACGGGTAACAATTCTTTCAGTAGTTTAGTGGGTATTGGATCTAATGAACATGTTGTTGGTTCTGACGCAATGATAAGTCCTATAGTTGTAAAGCACTGGAACTGTTCTTGATGGGCAGTAATTGAAGCTAAATCATAAAACGCTGTCAAAGGTTGTACATTTACAATTGTATTTCTGATGCTTTCGATTTTCTCAGTAAAGAAATTCATAAAGTCATTGCTACTAAGCTGTAATGGAATACTTTGTTCTGGTGATTTCTGTTGATTTGTTAATCTAGCCACTGTACTAAACAAGAACCTTGGATTGTTTTGGTTATTTTCTATTAGTTTGCAGAGATGCTCAGCCCTGGCTGCTTTTAGAGTCTTTCTATAATGGGATGAGCAGTCTTTCCACGCTATTCTGAAGACCTCTAAACGAGTTTGTCTCTATTTGCGTTCTAGATTATGAGTTTCTCTTTTGATAGTGTGAGTAATACTGTTGTACCATGGTGCTGTATTTTTCTCTCTAACCTTTTTTAATCTGATGGGTGCAACAGTATCTAATGTACTAGAGAAAATGGTGCCCATACTGCTAGTCATATCCTCAAGTTCATTTGTGTGTTTAGGTACAATGAGCAGCTGAGACAGATCAGGCAGGTTATTTGTGAATTTATCTATAGTTGTCGGGAGAATTGTTCTACCTAGTCGATATCGCGGCGCAATTTGACAGATATCACCAGTATGCAGTACGCATGTTACAAGGTAGTGATCAGTGACATCATCACTTTGCGGTAGAATTTCTATATTGGTAGGATTGGTTCCATGTGATATAATTAAATCTAGTGTATGATTAAAACAGTGAGTGGTTCCAGTGATGTTTTGTTTGACCCCAAAGGAGTTTAGTAGATCTGTAAACGCAGCCCCTAACACATCATTTGTATTGTCTACATGAATGTTAAAATCTCCAACAATCAGCACTTTATCAACGTTGACCAATAGGTCTGAGAGAAAGTCTGCAAACTCTTTTAGGAAATCAACATAGGGTCCTGGAGGTCTATAAACGGTAGCCAAAGCAAGAGATAGTAGCGACTTTTTACTTATATCTGGGAGTGTAACATTTAGCACAAGAACTTCAAATGAATTAAACCTGTAGTTTGTTTTCTGAGTAACGTTCAGAATATATCTATAGATTGTTGCAACACCACCGCCATGGCCAATCAGACGGCATTTGTTTTTATAACAGTAGCTTGGTGGACTAGACTCATTAAGACCAAAATAATCATTTGGTTTAAGCCAGGTAAAGACAAGACAAATTACATCAAGGCTATTATCTGTTATCATTTCATTTATAATAACCGTTTGTGTCACCATACCACCTTGATTCCATATCGTTTGGGCCCAGTGGAGCGCTCTTCCTTTCAGCAGGGTAATGATGTAGGCGATTTTCGCTCTTTCGATGGGGAAAAGGTGCGACCGCATCTCCAGGGCCAGCGAACACTGAAGGAGGAATCTGTCGCAGTCCTCCACCGAGCCAGAGTAGGGCGCTGGTGAGGCCACGGAACTGGATACCACTGGCGGACAAAGACAAAGTGCTGAGGTGAAGTGTGTGCTTAAATACTGCTCGTGATGATGAGGTGATGACGTTCAGGTGCGGGTGATTAGAACTCTGGTGATTGTGACCTCTGTGATTGGGTGGTGATGGAGCCTGGCCGATCTCTGACAGTAACTATAACTAATTACTTTTTTAAAGTAATGTGCCCAACACTGCCTGCAAGTGAGGAGATGGTGGAGGTTTTAACTCTCGCTGTGGCCAAGTTAAACATTGATTGGCCGGCCGAGAAACAAGAGCTGCAAGTTAAAAGCAAATTAGATGAGCGATTCCTTCTATCTAGATCAGCTCAACCTCCACATCGAGGCTTACCGTTTTTCCGACGGTGTGGAGGTCGTGGAAGAGACCGGTTTCATATCGTATATATACACCACAAACTTCCACATATAGTAATGTGATGGGTATGAGAAAGTATGGTTATGGAGCGATGGCCAAGGCGGAAGAGACACTCGCAAGCCATCTCTTCCCTCAGGCTGCATCGTCAGGGGGGCACTCTGCCAACCCCGCTGCAATGCCGGGGTGCAGAGGGTCCCTGTGAGTCACCCGAGGCTGACTCGCGCTCTCTGAGGAAAGTTTTGGTGCAGTCAAGCTTCAGGGCACTGTGCTGGCTGCCCAAAATATACCAAAGAGAGGCTGGTGCCCTTAGTAAACTTTCTAGTAGAGTGGAAATGTCTACCAAACATATCTCAGCAGGTCCTGCACACAATAGAAAACGATGGTGGGCTCCGAGCAGGCTCTGGTTATGGCACAAGAAGTAGAGATTCTTCTGCGAAAGGAGGCTATAGAAAGGGTTCCTCCTCCCAGCAGGGAGTCAGGATTTTACAGCCGGTACTTCATTGTCCCAAAAAAGGATGGGGGGTTGCATCCAATTTTAGATCTGCACCAATTAAATCACTCTGTAGCAAGACTCAAGTTCAAGATGCTTACTGTCAAACAGATTGTGTCACAAATCAGGTCAGAGGACTGGTTTGTCACGATAGATCTAAAGGACGCGTACTTCCATATATCCAACCTCCCACAACACAGGAAGTTTCTGAGGTTTGCTTTCGGGGGCGAAGCATACCAATATCGAGTTCTTCCTTTCGGCCTACCTCTGTCACCCCGCACTTTCACCAAATGTGTAGATGCGGCTTTGATGCCCCTGCACATGCGGGGTATTCGCATTCTAAACTACATCGACTATTGGTTGATTCTAGCTCACTCGGAATAGATGGCGGTTCAACATCCAGATATTGTTCTCGTGCACATGAGGAAGTTGGGGTTGAGGCTGAACGCAAAGAAAAGTGTGCTATCTCCAGCACAGAGAACCACTTATCTAGGCGTAATATAGGATTCCATAGCGATGCAGGCTCGTCTGTAGCCTGCCCGCGTAACGTTGATTCTCTCAGCCGTGACAGACATAAAGCTAGGCTAGTCACTCACTGTCAAACAGTTTCAGAGACTGTTAGGTCTTATGGCAGCAGCGTACAACGTGATACCTTTTGGCCTGCTGAACATGAGACCATTACAGTGGCTCAAAACCAAGGGGCTCTCTCTGAGGGGGAATCCATTTCGTATGAGACTTAGACTCTGAGACTTAGAACTGCAGTTTGCATGAGGGTGCTGGCCTGGGATTTGGCCGTTGTTTTACAAGGTCTCTCTTTGGCCCCCTTCGAGCCCATCGAGGAGGTTTCTGAGAAGTTTCTCACCCTTAAGACTATTTTTCTGCTGGTTATTTCGTCTATCAAGAGAATTGGAGACATTCAAGCCCTCTCAGTATCTCCTTCGTGCCTGGAATTTGCACCCGGTATGGTAAAGGCCTTCCTACACCCTAGGCTGGGCTATGTTCCAAAGGTTCCTACTAATATTGTAAGACCCATTGTACTGCAGGCCTTCTGTCCTCCTCCTTACCGGACGTCAGACCAGAAGAAACTAAATCTGCTCTGCCCTGTGAGGGCATTAGATGCTTATGTCCACAGAGCTGCCCTGTGGAGAAAGTCAGAACAGTTGTTCATTTGTTTCGGGTCACCTAGGAAGGGTTACCCTGCATCTAAGCAGAGAATGAGCAAGTGGGTTGTTGAGGCCATTTCACTTGCTTATGAGTCGGCTGGTCAGCCTTCACCTTTAGCTGTACGAGCTCACTCGATGTGATACGGCATACTCCCTGCCATACTCCCGGCATGCCCGTAAGCGACTTTCTTCAGTTTTTCAGAAGCTGAATGAATGTGTTTTCGGGTAGGCTTTATAGTTTCCTGGTCCGTGACATCACCCACCTATGACGTTCCGTCACCCCATTGGACTGATTTCATATGTGCTTCACGATGCAATCACGCAGAGGCGTTCCCACAGCGTTCTGACGCAGCGTCTCGTTCCCTACTCAGGGAACTAAGGTTACATACGTAACCGAGATGTTCTCTTTCATGGTTTATTGTGCTTGAATGGTCAAAAATATTTCAAAATGCACATACTGGTGAGTATCCAAGCAAACATATTCAGGTATGTCTTAAGTGAATGCAAACAGTTAAGAAAGAAATCGTGTGTGTTCCAATGCATTGGATCTGTGTGACAGGTCTTAAAGAAACGGCAGCCTAATAAACCTGCTGCTGTCTGTGTGATTCATGTTAATCAAACAACAAAAGAAAAGAGAAAATCACCCACTGCTTGACTGAATAACTTTATTCTATTTATTAAGTTAATTTAAAGATTGAGGACTATTCAGTGCTTTTTAATTTTTTTTTTTTTTTTTTTTTTTTTACATTTGTTTAATTTCTTAATGCTACTGTTAAATAGACCTACTGTAAACTACCTGGAAATTGTAAAGCAATGTTTATTTTATTTGTATCTTTCTTATATTGTATTTATCATACTGACTGTAATTTGCATCTTTGCCTATTTTAAAGATAAATATATTTTAACAAAGATATAAAATATATAAAAATTACATCAAAAAATATTTAATTACTCATATAATGAAATAGGGTTTTGATCATATCGCCCACCCCTATTCTAACCTGTTTAGAATTGTGAAAGGTTAGCGAATGTGATTGATAATATGATTGATAATGTGTTTTTAAAAATTAATTTATAAAACAATGAATTTTAAGTTTTGTCATATTATTGTTACAGAGTCACAGCCAACACCCACCAACACCTACGCATTGTCACCGGATCACCACGCTCCACCCACTCGCTCACAGTCTCTCGAGTACTGATCACCTGCACCTGCACCGCTTCATCAAGGACTCCATAAAGATTCTCACTCCCTTCACCTCACTGTCTGGTCTCGTCTTACATACCTGGACTCCTTACCCGCTACTCACCTGAGTTCCCATGTTCTCCGTTCCACGTCGATTCCTCCTCCTGCAAGACAAACTCTGTTAACCATCAGCTAAGTGACTGTTCAGAAAGTGCTTGATCTATTACTCACCTGCTTCCACTATTTGCCTGTGTTTGTGCTTCTGTCTTAATAAACATACATCTGTGTTCACTCACCTCTCTGCCTCCATCTGTGTCCTGACAATTATTCAATTACTTTTACTGTTGTTTTAGTTTTTTGCTGTGGTATGGATTCACTGGTATTGCAATATTTTAGTCAGGTATCATATCTAAGTCATAATTTTGGTATTGTGACTACAACACTACAAGCTACGAAGCAAGCTAAATGACTGATTTTAAGCTAGTCAAACTATTCTTATCATGGGGATTTTGTTTTAGCATTATTTAAGCATGAAGATTTACCAATAACTTATTTCAAATAACTGTTTGCAGGTGGATCTTTCACAATAGTGAAGCAACTGCTGCTGAGATATCATAAAACTCTCAAATCATAAAATATCATAAAAATATAAAAAAAAACTCTACAGCATAATCTGTTCATGCTGCATTGCAATGGCATTTAAGCAGCGTCACATTGAAAAACATATGCAAACAAATAATGCAAACTTCATCAAATATGAAAAAAAAAATGTAAAAACATTACAAAACAGGTTAAATGTATTCTTATCATTATCATCTGCTGCAGAGCTCTATCTGGAGAAAGCAATACCAATTCATCTCAATGGCAGCTTACATAACCACTTGGAAGTAAGCACTTCATGGATTAAGCTATCTTCGGAATAAATAAGTTGTAAATGCCATGTGGCTAGCAACGTTATCATAATGTTTACCACCTACATTCAATTCACTGCAGTTTCCAGGTGAAATAAACACTAAATGCTATAAAACGCCAATTATTATTATTATTATTATTATTATTGACATAAGTCACAATATACCTACTATGTTTATGACCCCAAAACACACTTTTAGCAATGTTCATGACTTGTATAATCAAGCTGAAATGGCACGGTTGCTTCAGCAAATGTGTTTTTATCCCACGTTTGCTTTTGTTAACTCTATCGGTTAGGTTTAGTGTAGGTGGTACGTTACTTTCAAACACATTTTAGCGCCACTCACCGGACATTTCATTTCCTAACCGCCGCAATATATGTGCAACAACCAATAAAACGCTACCAGATTCATGTTAACCTTACCTGTTCCGGAAAAAACATTTAGCCAAAGCCACTGGAAGGCAAGCCTGCAACCTTTAGCCAAAAAAGCGTAACGGCTAATGCTAACGCTCCGCCTCTGGCGGTACGCAGGGAAGGAGACCAGAGGCTGTTTTTTTAATGGATGTCAATGGATGAGAGGCTTCACTATGCTGATTAAACGGCTTCTGTGGGGAAATAGCTAATCATTTAATTAATTGACAGCCTGTTCGCTAATCTTCAGCATGTTTTACACTAAACAATACTTTCGTTGGGAACTATATATAGATTTTAGCTTGATAAAAGTGTATTATTTTAAGAGAAGGCAGACTAGGGAATGTTGCGACAGGTAGGACTCATTTACGGCATTACCAACAGCAAATGTGCCGCATTACTGTTTAACAGATAGAACAATAGTTGCTGTGTAAAAGCCACTGGAAGGCAAGCCTGCAACCTTTAGCCAAAAAAGCGTAAAGGCTAATGCCAAGGCTCCGGCTGTGGCAGTACGCAGGGAAGGAGTTTTGAACGGCGGGCACTGATGTCACTGCCATTACACAATAGGCTGAGAGGTGCCGCACGTGATTAGGTTAGCCGTTATGCTTTCTCCAATGGTAAGAGATACAGACCCTCTCATCTCCCTATAATAATACGATCTCTGGTTTAGCACCACTCACCGGACATTTAATTTCTGAACTGCCGCAAAAATGCTGCCAGATTCACACCCCTCTGTTTGGACGCGCTTTTAGTGCCACCCACTGGAAAGTGTCGCGAAACGTGCAAGAAGCAACATAATATTTTTGCAGAAATGTCGCCACAGACTCGTTTTTCTAATGGTTTGGATATTTATTTATGTTTTGCCAGAATAAATGGCTAGTTGTAAGGCTGCTGTCAAGCGAGAAAGATGTTTTATGCCCCTATATGGCATCTGCCAGTAGTAGCCAAAGCTAACAGTCATACTTTGTGGTCATGTACACTATACAGGTGCTGGTCATATAATTAGAATGTCATCAAAAAGTTGATTTATTTCACTAATTCCATTCAAAAAGTGAAACTTGTATATTATATTCATTCATTACACACAGACTGATATATTTCAAATGTTTATTTCTTTTAATTTTGATGATTATAACTGACAACTAAGGAAAATCCCAAATTCAGTATCTCAGAAAATTAGAATATTGTGAAAAGGTTCAATATTGAAGACACCTGGTGCCACACTCTAATCAGCTAATTAACTCAAAACACCTGCAAAGGCCTTTAAATGGTCTCTCAGTCTAGTTCTGTAGGCTACACAATCATGGGGAAGACTGCTGACTTGACAGTTGTCCAAAAGACGACCATTGACACCTTGCACAAGGAGGGCAAGACACAAAAGGTCATTGCAA
This sequence comes from Hypophthalmichthys nobilis, assembly GCA_037950665.1. NCBI lineage: Eukaryota > Metazoa > Chordata > Actinopteri > Cypriniformes > Xenocyprididae > Hypophthalmichthys > Hypophthalmichthys nobilis. Next base: position 7,613,051 of record CM075475.1, read on the forward strand.
AAGAGGCTGGCTGTTCACAGAGCTCTGTGTCCAAGCACATTAATAGAGAAGCGAAGGGAAGGAAAAGATGTGGTAGAAAAAAGTGTACAAGCAATAGGGATAACCGCACCCTGGAGAGGATTGTGAAACAAAACCCATTCAAAAATGTGGGGAGATTCACAAAGAGTGGACTGCAGCTGGAGTCAGTGCTTCAAGAACCACTACGCACAGACGTATGCAAGACATGGGTTTCAGCTGTCGCATTCCTTGTGTCAAGCCACTCTTGAACAACAGACAGCGTCAGAAGCGTCTCGCCTGGGCTAAAGACAAAAAGGACTGGACTGCTGCTGAGTGGTCCAAAGTTATGTTCTCTGATGAAAGTAAATTTTGCATTTCCTTTGGAAATCAGGGTCCCAGAGTATGGAGGAAGAGAGGAGAGGCACACAATCCACTTTGATTGAGGTCCAGTGTAAAGTTTCCGCAGTCAGTGATGGTTTGGGTGCCATGTCATCTGCTGGTGTTGGTCCACTGTGTTTTCTGAGGTCCAAGGTCAACGCAGCCGTATACCAGGAAGTTTTAGAGCACTTCATGCTTCCTGCTGCTGACCAACTTTATGGAGATGCAGATTTCATTTTCCAACAGGACTTGGCACCTGCACACAGTGCCAAAGCTACCAGTACCTGGTTTAAGGACCATGGTATCCCTGTTCTTAATTGGCCAGCAAACTCGCCTGACCTTAACCCCATAGAAAATCTATGGGGTATTGTGAAGAGGAAGATGCGATATGCCAGACCCAACAATGCAGAAGAGCTGAAGGCCACTATCAGAGCAACCTGGGCTCTTATAACACCTGAGCAGTGCCACAGACTGATCGACTCCATGCCACGCCGCATTGCTGCAGTAATTCAGGCAAAAGGAGCCCCAACTAAGTATTGAGTGCTGTACATGCTCATACTTTTCATGTTCATACTTTTCAGTTGGCCAAGATTTCTAAAAATCCTTTCTTTGTATTGGTCTTAAGTAATATTCTAATTTTCTGAGATACTGAGATACCGTCTTCCCCATGATTGTGTAGCCTACAGAACTAGACTGAGAGACCATTTAAAGGCCTTTGCAGGTGTTCTGAGTTAATTAGCTGATTAGAGTGTGGCACCAGGTGTCTTCAATATTGAACCTTTTCACAATATTCTAATTTTCTGAGATACTGAATTTGGGATTTTCCTTAGTTCTCAGTTATAATCATCAAAATTAAAAGAAATAAACATCTGAAATATATCAGTCTGTGTGTAATGAATGAATATAATATACAAGTTTCAGTTTTTGAATGGAATTAGTGAAATAAATCAACTTTTTGATGACATTCTAATTATATGACCAGCACCTGTAGTGGCCAAAAGTGATGTGTGGAGGGGATATTTGTTTTTAATGACCCTAAAAGTTCAATTAAACCATTATGAGGGAAGCACAAAACGTATTTATCTGACAAACTTATTTGGAAAAAAGGGCAAACAGCTACAGGTTTTATTTTATTAAGCAATAAATAAACACATAAACAAACAAATAATTCTTTGCATGACAGCCTGGCCAAAAATTATGTCTGCACAATTTGACATGTTTCATTGCGTTATCACAAATAATTGACTCCAAGCACAACTAGGCATTACGCTTACAAAATTTTTAACAAATGTTTAATAATAATTTGAATGAAGGGTGAATATATCACTTTTAGCCACTACTGAAGATGACATCAAAGCTAGGCTGGATAAAAGCCTCTCATTTTTATTTCATGGGTTCTTTAAGCACCAGCTCAAAGGCATAATGGTGGAAGCTCATGGCTCTTTCCTTGCAAAAATCAAACCAGCAACCAACCCTGCGTTCCTTAACCACTGCACTCCACCAAAAAACAAAAAAAACAAAAAAAAAAAAACAAGAGAGTGCAAACACACTCCCCCACTACTAAACATTATGCAGTCAAGATTCCCACATATCGAAATTGCCAGCTGGAATGAAATATAAATATACAGCACAAGGAAACGGACTGTCATGTAATTTTGCTGATAAAAATTGTTTGCACACTTAACATCATCATTAAAAAAATCATAGTAAATGCACCTGCAAATTTGTGCAAACAGTTTTACTATTCATTAAGTGCGTTATGTCACCGTGTTTACACTGTGTACACAAAGCTTAACAGAGCAAACACGGCGAATGAATAGCTTGCTAACAAGCCCCAGACTTCTAAGGTTTCAAAAAGTCAAGGTTGTTTCATAATTAATTTCACGTCAGACACGTAAAATTCATTTAAACTCGCACCATCTTACCATGTGACCTCTCAATGGCATTGAGCAGCCCATCACCATAATGAACCCAAAGGTCCTGAAACGGCTGAAGTTAAAGATAAGGATGTGCTACAGATAAGCACATTTACTTATCCAAATTGGATACACCCTTAGAAATCTTATAAGATTGACTAGAGATAAACAATAGCATCTTTGATCTGTAAACATGATAAGATATCAAAATCATCTCATAAATTATTAACAGTAACAGACCAAAAGATTGGATTGATATTCCTGTAAACCCTGTGATAAGTGTGCAGACTAGCCAGCGATGGCTGCACGGTTTTAGAGCAAAGGGTAATTTCCTCTCAAGCCATTTTTATTTAAGTCCTTTTATTTATATAGCTCTTTTCACTGTCTGTGTTGATTCAAAGCAGCTTTCCAGAAAATCAATGTCTTAAAGCCCCCAGTGAGCAACCCATGGTAAACTTTGTCAAGGAAACACCTTGATAGGCACCCATCCACCTCGGGTGTTCATAAACTCAAAAATTGCTAAATATTATCTAGTTAGTTAGTCTGTGTAATACAATTACCTGTCAAATAAATAAGTTGATTTTCATTTTTGATGAAAATTTTTAATTTCAATATTGATAAAATATTGCACATAAAGAGGTAAAGATTATAAAGTGAAAAAATACCAATATTAATTGAATTTGATATTTTGATGAGCAACAATACATAATAAAAGTCATTAAACCAGTCCAGACTGTAGGATTAAAAGCCGATCTGTGGATCAGTACTGCCAGTTGATAAAAGAAAGCATGACGCATTTTAAGGGTTATTGCTTTTATTACGCAAGTTAGAAACTCCTATGCAAAAACGAGAGTTGACTATTATAAAGTAAAGAAAAATGGACTAGGTGTGTATTCAAGGTCATATAAACAACCTGTGTTGTAAAAGAGTAAAGTGAGCTACCCAATGAGATCATTTCTGAGAATGTCTCTGTTTGCCAAAGAGGCATACAAAGATTACTGAATGGATTTAATGTTCGTATTCTAAGAAATCCGACTGACCCGAGGGTCAAAGGTGGCTTAGAAAGTCTGAGACTCACCTATAAGAAGGCCTTTATTCTGTTTGGTTGAGGATTTTTACACTTGTCGGGACACAGAGTTGTAAGTATGTTTTCATTACTTGGATCCGGTCTCTGATAACTTAAGCCTGCTTAGAGCTACAATGACAAATGATTGCTGTAATGTTTGTATGAATTAGGACGCAATTAATCAATTGAATGAGGGAACGCTCTCAAAGCATCTAATTAATTTTAATGACCCAAATCAGTACATTTCAATGCTTTCGAAGAAAATCTGTTGTTAGTCAGTTAAGAATGAAATTGATTGATTGATTATTGATTGATTTTTTTTTCCATCCAATGCAAGTAAAGAGTACAGTGTTGAACATTATTGGGGTCAGCCAATGGGTTGTCATCCCTACATAATCTGTACTGTCCTCAAACTTTTCTTTAGTGTCAACTCAAACATACACACAAAGCAGTTATTTAGTAAAGCCTGTATGTTTACACAACAATGATGTACTAAAAAAAGAAGTTTTTCCATTTTTCGTGTACAGATGACAACGTTGTCCAAACTATCCCGTTCACTCGGATTAGCAAAAATGACTAAAAACGCTGTATTCTGCTGCCAGGCCAGTATTTGGCGATAACACTTTGTAAAGAAACACTACATGCCTATAGACTGTACATGCAATACGCATGCGCATAACATCACTGTTGCTTTTTTGTAGTTTACACATAATGCTATCGTTTTCAAAAACCCATTTTCAGGCCCCCAAAATGCCGTTGTCATGTAAATGAATGGCCAAAACGCATAAAAAGTTTTACATTTTTAGTTGAAAATGGTGTCGTGTAAACAGCCCCTTAGTCTGGTGTAAAACTGATTGGTGGAGAGTGGTATCTTTGCGTTTGCAGGTTGCTTTTATTGAGTTACTGAGTAAGTTACTTTTGAGTACTGAGTAAGTTACTTATTGAGTTGAGTAAGTTACTTTTTGCACATATAAAATGGACTCATTCATATGACTGGACCATTTGGGCATGAACACTCAAAAGGGTCTGAGGTTAAACATCTGATGATGCTGTGTCAAAGCTGTCAGAAAACAGTCCAATAACCATCACACTGATGTATTATGGAAAACCAGTCTATGGAAAACCAGTACAGGGTCTAGATTTTCCAAATTTTGGTCCCTAAAAACCGTTAGGTGTCTGTCCCGTGACTATGTTATAAATTTTTCATTGAAAGATCTCACTATAACAGATATTGTCTTATTTAAACAGATATGACAGATAGACATCAGCTATAATAGATAAAAGGCAATTGTTTCATAATATGAATTAGTGAAGTAAGTCTTTGTAATGCTTCCAAATTTAATTTGCAATTCATTAATTAAAATGGAGCTTTTTTTTTTTTTTTTTTTTAAATCAATATTCACCCTTTTCTACAATACTCACCTGGGTCTATTGGTAGATCATGTGGGTCACTGAAGAATGCTGTTACACCATTGTGTGTTCAACACAAAACAACAGTGTTCACAAGTAAATAATGCATGTGTTGTTTCCATTTTTAGACTATTTTATGTAACAGCCATTCATGGTTAATTCAGATGTTACAGAAATTCCTAAAACATAGCATTTTAGTCATATTTTCCTCATGTCTGTCAGCTTTGAGGTAATCTAAGCTCTGGTTATGCCTAAAAGCCAAAAAAAAAAAAAAAAAAAAATATATATATATATATATATATATATATATATGTTTTAAAAAAAAATATATATATATATATATAGTTTTGAAGACAAGCTTTTAAAATGTACAGTCTTTCCTGCTCTGGGACTTATGGAGGCTTGTTTCCGCCACTGAATAAAACTAAAAAAGGTAACTGCAACTTTCTCACAATTCTGACTTTTTCCTTGCACTTCTGACATTGTTTCTCACATCTCGCAATTCTGACTTTTCTTTTTCTCGGAATCGCGAGTTGTAAACTCGCAATTGTAAGATAAAATTTATTGAAAGATCTCACAGATATTGTATTATTTAAACAGATATGACAGATAGACATCAGCTATAATAGATAAAAGGCAATTGTTTCATTGGATGCAATGGACTGCAAGGTAATTAAAGGGCTATTGTAATTGACAACAGTGTTGATACCGTGATAGCTGTTGTGATAGCAGAAGCTGTTGATATCAACAAACACTTGATTTCCTTTTGCTGTTGGGTGTGGTGATGATGGGTGATGCTGGCTTTATGTGGTGCACATTATTAGTTTGACCTCCATCGCACAGGGCTGTGAGCCAATTAGAACTTAAGTGAGACTACATTTAAATTGAGACTGATGTAAAGTCGCAATTGTAAGATAAAAAGTTGCAGTTATCTTTTAATTTGTTTTATTTTGTGGCGTTAACAAGCTTTCATAGGGACATACACACATTTTTGTCCAAAATACATCAACACAGCAAAGGAGACTATGCTCGTCAAACCTTTTAGGATTTTTAAGATAAAGTATTCATATTTTTTCCAAAATATTCTTAGTTTATATACTAGTCATCTAGTCAGCAGAATAAAAAACTGCATATCAGATCCCAGTTATCTTTACTTTATATTTATTTTTTTGTCTCAGTTGTAATATTGTCAATACTGGTTTATATCTAGTGTTGACTGATGATAACAGCCTTATTTTATTGTCATCTCATAATCATCTTGTACGTGTTTGGTGTGCTCACATGACCCAGACAGAGCGCAGGGCCAATAAGGGTTCTGGCTCACTGGAATAGAGTTTACAAGAAGGCTGAAATGAACCAGCATGTCAACACTTATAAACCTTTCAAAGGAGGTTTAAGATGTTCATCTCTCCCGGTGCTTCTAGATGTTTTTGTTTTGCAAAAAGTAGTGAAGATCAACAAATACGTTCAGAATGAATGTCTCTTCAACAAAAAGCCTTGGTTTAGAAAGTATAATGTGTAATACCAAAAGTGTTAAAATGAAAGCAACAGCTTTAAATACAATTAATGCTGCTTATGTTTCAGGCTCATAAATACATATAGACAAACTACTGGTTGAGCTAGTCTGAATTACCATGTTAAATTAAACCAGAATTGGTGTCTAATAGCATTGCATATTTATACACAGCAAAATCACCAGAGTTAAATCAACTCTGCTTGGAGTACATATGGTCCCTCTCTAAATAGTGTTAAAGTAACACTGAAGCAGAGATAAAGTTAATGAGATAATTAAGTGATGATTGAGCATTAGTGATGAACACCTGCTGTTAACAAGCAGAGTCACTGATGAAAAGAGAAACACAAGAACTACAACTGACTTCAGCCACAGTCTTAGATGAAATCAACTGAAGATAAAAGACATTATATCTCTCAAGATCTCAGCAGAGGAGGATTGTATTTTCTTCAGTGATTCTGCTTGTTAACATTACTTAATTAATCGCTTAATTATCTCATTAACTTTAACTCTGCTTCAGTGTTACTTTAAGACTATTTAGAGAGGGACCATATGTACTCCGAGCAGAGTTGATTGAACTCTGGTGATTTTGCTGTGTAGATGTGACAGAACAGGTAAATTTGATGAACACTGTATGTAGAAATCACATGGTCTGGAGTGGAGCAAAAATCCTAGAGCCAGTTTTATTAGGTTTCAGCTAATGCCACAGGTCAAGTGGACCTTAAAATTAAACTTCCCAGCTTAAGAAGCCTTTTCAACTAGTCTTTTGATTGGTCTGTACAATTAGTTACTATAAAACCACTTTTAAGTGGCTGCTCGTGATGCTGTTTGTTCATATTCTCTAAATTCATAAAACCATGTGTATACTTTGACCCATTTCTGAATGTTATATAGCAGCTGTTAAACAAAAGTTGTCATTTGAGAAGTCATATTTTACTGTGCACAGAAGTCATTATGGACTGTAAGACAAACAACACAGTAGCGTACACAATTCATAAGGCGGACTACTGTGAGGCTCATGTCGCTGCCATAAAACATGCACAAAAATATTCACAAATGGACTAAAATCTTTTCAAAATTTTGACTCATGATCGATCACTCACAACCTTATGAGAGCAAAATTCAGCAGGTAACAAACAATTTAGACTTCTGTCTTAGCTATGCAAAGTGACTAATCATCCAAAGTTAGTAAAATAATTTATAACGTAAAATAAAATTATTTCTAATGATTATTCATAATAAAAATGACTGTAAATGTTAAAGTGCATTACTACGTGTCAAATCTCCCTATTCTATGGACAAAATATTTTTAAGCACTGCCGCTATTCTCACTTTTAGTACTTTTAATATTTATTTCTTCAAATATTCATTATAGAAAATTGCACATCAGATTTTCCAAAGCAGCACAGAGCAACAGAGACACCTGGAGGCCAACTGAAGAAACACATACAAACAAAAGAAGACTTCACAATGCTTTTAAATTAGAATTATTATTCACACTTATTCTCCAGCTCAGCACAGTACTATATGAAATGATTTTAATTTGAATTTATACAAGTTACTATCTTACAAATAATCACATACTCTTAAGACACCACAAAGTTTGACCAAACTAGCAAAAAAGAAAAGCTTTTCAGTGGAAACATAATTAATAATTTACCATAAAAAAATGATAATGATTAGATTGAAAAACAAAAACAGCTCAACCAGACAAAATGAGGGGGAAAAAAAGATATTGCTAGTCATTAGGTCAGCCACAGTCAAATTAGGGTCTCTCTTGTTGGTTTACTACCTGTAAAAGAATAAAGAACAGTTACAAAAATATTTAGGAATATATTAAATACAGTATAGTATTTCTCTTTACCTTTTTGAAGAGCTTAAAGCCAAAGTAGTTAGTTGCCATGTTCTTGAGTTTGGTTCCACTACCTACTTTGCATCGCACATATCCATAGAGATTTGCCCACTGCAGCACAACTCCCATGATCACAACTGCCTGCTCACACACACACACACACACACACACACGTCAGGAAGGATACAGCTCACAGAGGTTTTACACAATAAAAAAAAATGATTTAGGAGAAATAAAAAAAACTCACCAACCACTTTATGTTGAAGGAAAAAAGGGAGGTAAATACAAAGAAAAACCAAAACACCGGACACACGATCAGACCAAACCAGAAAATACGTGAATCAGAGTTTGAGACAACATTTTTACTGGTTTCCTGTAAGAAAATAGATCAAATAGGAATTAAAGAAATAGTTCACTCAAAGATAAAATTCTCTCAGTATTCATTCTCCCTTATGTTGTTTCAAATTTGTATGAATTTTTAATTACACTTTATTTTGATGGTCCACTTTAGACATTTTAGTAACTATAAGCAACTTTGCACCTACATGTCAACTAACTCTCATTAGACTGTTCGGGTTAGTAGAATAAGTTAAAGTGTTAGTTCACCCCAAAATGAAAATTCTGTCATTAATTACTCACCCTCATGTTGTTCCACACTTGTAAGACCTTCGTTCATCTTCAGAACACAAATTAAGATATTTTTGATGAAATCCTATGGCTCAGTGAGGCCCGCATTGCCAGAAGGATAATTAACACTTTCAGATGCCCAGAAAGCTACTAAAGACATATTTAAAACAGATCATGTGACTACAGTGGTTCAACCTTAATATTATTAAGCGACGAGAATACTTTTTTTGCGCCAAAAAAAACCAAAAACAAAATAACGACTTTTTTCAACAATATCTAGTGATGGGAGATTTTAAAACATTGCTTCATGAAGTTTCGAAGCTTTACGAATCATTTGTTTTGAATCAGTGGTTTGGAGCATGTATCAAACTGCCAAAGTCACGCCTCCCAGTGGTGAACCATTGAAATTTCGAAACACTTATGACGTAACGAAGCCTCGTTTACTGAAATCACGTGACTTTGGCAGTTTGATACACGCTCCGAACCACTGATTTGAAACAAAAGATTCGTAAAGCTTTGACGCTTCATGAAGCATTGTTTTGAAATCGCCCATCACTAGATATTGTTGAATAAAGTCGTTATTTTTTTTTTTTTTTGGTGCACAAAAAGTATTCTCGTCGCTTTATAACATTAAGGTTGAATCACTGTAGTCACATGAACTGTTTTAAATGTGTTTTAATATGTTTTTAGTAGCTTTCTGGGCATCTGAAAGTGTTGATGATCTTGATTTCATCAAAAATATCTTAATTTGTGTTCCAAAGTTCTTAAAGGTGTGGAACAACATGATGGTGAGTAATTAATGACAGAAATTTCATTTTTGGGTGAACTGACCCTTTAAGTAGTTGCAAAGTTATTAGTAGAATGTCTGTAGGGGAGCATCAAAATAAAGCATAAATGTATGCATGATCAGCATGTTCAAATATGCAGATTGGAGAATAATGTTCGAGATGTGCAGCGGAGGAGACTTTTACTGTTTTATTGTTTGCTGTAAATATGTTTTTCAGCTTCTGATCCTGACACAAAGCCCTCATGTGACTTCAGAACACTTTTATGGTGTTTTATTCTGTTTGGTGCTTGACAGTCCTGATCATCCTTAACAATTTTCCTTTAGTGTTTATAGAACAAAGAGAGTCAATATGGGTTTGGAACGACATGAGAGGGAGTAAATGACGAAAGAATCTTGCTTTTCTATGAAATACTCTTTATATATGTGAACACTGTGAGTCGGTGAAATCTCTCTCTTTAAAAGAATTACACAACTGAAGGTGTTGTGCATTCACTAACAGTGACAAAACATGACCATTAAACTTTGAATCGAGCTGCGATAAAAGTCAGCTATAGATATATATTAAAGTTGTACATTACCTCAGTATTGTTAGTCACAATCATAAACTTGATTTTTATTATATGGTTGCTTTCCAGAGTTGCAAAAAAATTAAATTTTCTGCAGTAGTGTGGGTGACGAGACTCACTGATCTGGATTCAAACATCCAATGACTGCGACCGTCTTCATCAACGTGATTCCACCATCTCAAGCCCACCAACAGCCGCCCCGTCACATTCTCAAATAAAAACAACAGCACACAGAAACGTTCAGAAATGCGCCACACATAGAGAAGACCAGATTCTTGAAGTCAAAGAAAAACGCTCTTCACAACCCATTTTACTTCTATAATCTAGTGTATTTTAACAAGAAAAAAAGCGGACTTTAATTTTATACAGGCAGTTATTTAGAAAGGCTATTTGTCTTCACTAGACTTGTGCCGATATTCGATAATGCGATATATCGCGATAATGAATATGCACGATATTGTTATCGTGGGCACTTCAAAATACCGTAAATAATAATTTATTACCAATTATTAAAATTTTTATAATGCATTTAAGAATACTTTCCCCATCAACCGTATAAAATGCACAACACCGCTGTATTCTGCGTCAAAGGGACACGCGCTCAGATGTAAACAAGCTCAACGTGGATGAGAAGCACATGGTGGAACGAGTGAAGGAGACGCGCTGAATGAAAGTGCACGTTCACTCTCTGACAGCAGAGGGCGCTGATGGAACAGCAGAATGCAGCGGTTACCCCGGAAACCCCGTAAACAAAGCAACTGCGCTAGTGAAGTTTTTAAAATGCTTCACACTGCCATTCATTTTTTTGTAATCTCAATGTTGTTCATCACAGCACCAAATACTTAATAATTAAAGACTTAATAGGCTATTTATTTTCAAACTTAAACATTTTTATATTTTAATCTGGACTACAACATGCCCTAATGATTAGAAATGTTCTGATTATTTGTTATTGTTCAGTAAAACTTTGAGACGTACGGCTTCATTAGTTAATTCATTATTACCAAACTGACAATGAAAAATACTTATAAAGCATTAAATATTCTTAGTTAATGTTAATTTCTTAGTTACTGTTTAATAACATTACTAAAATCAAAAGAACTTATTTAATGGACCTGAGATAAAACTAACAATGATCAGTTGTATTTCTTAACTAACATTAACAACAAATAATACTTTCTGTAACAAATGTAGCTATTGCTCAATCTTAGTTAATGCATTAATTAATGAGACCTTATTGTAAAGTGTTACCTGTTGTTCTTTATAGCCTAATTCTTTTGCACTTTAATCTGTTTGAAAATTTTACTTAATATATTTTTTGTGTATTGTATTTAAACATTCAGTTTTTTTTTTTTTTTTTTTTTGTTATTACAAAAGAGTTCTTAAACCTGTTATACTATGACAACACTTTTTTTGCAACTTATTTCAATATCGTGATAATACCGTGATAAAAGCTTCAGCAATTAATCGCAACATGAAAATTTGATACCGTCACATGCCTAGTCTTCACCCATGGGTTGTGTCTAGAAAGGATACAGCAACGGCCGGAAGTGAGGCAAAATTTTACGATAAAATAACAGTAAATTAATTTGCTACTTATCAGGTTGTGTTTTATTAACAACTACACCTACAATAACCCTAAACCTACCCTTACAGTATTCTAAATACAGTAATTAAATGACCCAATATTAATTTTGCGCATACCCAGTGTCCTAGTATTTACCCCGCCCATGCCGACATGATGATGTCAGCCAAAATGGAAAATTGATTCATAGGTGGAGCAAGTGAAGACTAACACTTTTCATTTGCATAACAACATGCATAATAAGACCAGGAAGTATGCATTAAGAAAGTAAATTTAGATTTCATGTTGATTCCATGCTCACCTTTACTGTCCAGAAGTCACATGACAGAAGTAAAATGATGGTAACCATGCTGGCAATAAAACTTCGGCTGAGAAACTCACAGAAGAGGTAGATCAGGATGGCACTCGTGCGGAAGAAAAGATGAAAGAAACAGGCTAGAGGGTGTCTGAGAACAATAACATAAACATATTATTTATCATTAATTCTTTATGGAAAAAAAAAAAGACTGCTCAGTGTAATATGAGACCTAGCTTATCAGTCTTAAATGTCACTTAAAGTCAAACAATTTCTTTAGTCCACTTTTCCCCCAAATCTAAAAACTCACTTGATATTTGATTTCTTCTTCCTGAATGCACTTTCATCCTCATGGAATAATGGCACTTCACCCTGAGAGTCCTTTAAAACAAAGAGTATATCAGTTCAGTTTTTAGCACTACATCTTTTAAAGTGTCTTTGAATTTTTAAGTTATATGCATCGGTTATTTAGTTGTCCTTCATCCACATGCAGAGAGCAGAGAGCTGCACTTAAACTTAACAGCAGATGCCAAATTCTACATGAATACTATCATATAGGCATTTCCTTTAAAGGAAATATAAGTGACAACTCACCTGTCTGATCATGTTGGCGCAGGTCGTCTTATTTCCTGCTGACGTGTATGTAAACACACGTGTCCACTCTATGAGAAGCAAACGTTACTAATATTTCATTTGAGCTTACTTCCTTTAGGGGGCGCTTGGTGGCTCAAATTATGATTTCTCAAATAAATCGCAGGCAAATCTCAGGACGTTTTAATCTTATTTGAGATATTTTATGGAACAAGTATAATTATTTATATTTGATACACAAAGATTGTTACATGTAATAATAAATATCTACCACAGAAATTTCATAAAACCATTTTTAAACATTATTCTCCAGTGTTCAGAAACGATTGTGATTGGTCGATTATCTGACTATTGGACTAGCGGCGGTTAGAAAAATACCAGTCATCAGATGACAACGCAGCTTCAGTACCGCTCCTGCTCAAACATAAGGTTTTTATTACAAATACAGATACAATACAAGTGATAAGCTGTTCTGAAACTGGAGTAAAGACTCAACAAAGGACAAAATGAAAAGAGTTTTGCTTCACTTGATATCAGGTGTTTTAAGTCAACATTCCCTTTCTTAGTCAAGTCCAATTTATTTGTATTGTGCGTTTCACATTGTTTCAAAGGAGCTTTACAGAAAATCATGACGTTAATGTTTATAATATCTTACGTTTTTTATGCCTTATGAGTTTAATTTAGCAGATTAGAGCTGGGTGATAACATAGTTTACATTTTGTGTCGATAAAAGCCATGAAGCAGTTGAGATTTGCTATAGCCTATAATAGGCCATATATCGCCCTACGTTACCTACGCGAGTATGGATGCAGATAAAGTTGGACATACTTCCAACCTATACAAAGAGCTAGGCGATAATATAGTTACATTTTGCCTCAAAAAAATCAAGAAGTTGCTTTTTATGAGTATACTGTATGTATACAGATGAAGTTAGATATAACTTTATATAGAGTAGGACACAGCCTATAGACTTTGTACAGATATTATAGGCTAATTAACATTTTGCAACAATATAAACAATCACGCAGCCAAGATTTTCTGTAGCCTATAGATATATATTGCTTAACGTGAGTGTTCTGTGTGTATCAGGGTAAGCTATTTGTCTTTAGTTGGTTAATTAATTCAAGGTATTAATTCATGTGGTGATACTGAGAATTCTGTAACCTGAGGTTTAGTTCAACTTATAACAAATTTGTGTAGTGACACGGTTAAGTGATGCATGACAGGGTTAAAATATTTCAATCATATCACCATATAATCAATTTCTGATTATATCGCATACCTCTGTGTAACTGAGGAGCTTTTTAGTAATACGCAATATCCATGAGATAGGGAGAGAAAAAGGTGTTTTTTTTTTTTTTTACATGTCCCAGGTAGTAACAGGGAAACTAGTCATAGTAAATCAATATGCTTATCCTGTAAGGTGCTGTATGTTTTTTAAATGGCATGGAGAAACACTCCATTACCTGCCACATCTCTGAAATAACCTGTACGTTTTAGCCAATCAGAAACATTATTTGCCTGTCAATCATTTTGCATATTTGGGTTTGCTGGCATCGAATTGGTTGTCATGTTTTCGGAGGGCAATGTTTTGAAGAGATGGCGTGTGGTGATTAAAGTTAAGGGGCTAGTCTAATTCAATGGCTAAGTCTGGCAAAGTTAGCAAAATGGTGGAAATGACTCACGGCATCTTTTCGTACCAATATGATATTACAGGCTGGCAACATGGCATCAAAACAATAAATAGGAAATGAGAGAGGGAGACAGAGAGAGGGAGGTAATGTAACAATGCACTTTATCTCCTTTCCTATACGTCATGTTTTTCGTAACCCCACTGCTAAAAGTACGCAATAGAGGGTCAGCAGTTGGCCTATTAAATATTTTACAGTCATCCTAATGTGTTCCTTTATTGTCACTGTAGTAGATGTTTTACTGACAAAATAGCTCTTGTAAATTTTTCACTAAGTTATAGCTTGGACTCTCATGTGACAGTCGCACGGTTAGCGACAGACCAAAGGTCACTCTGCTTTTCTTCCTTCTCATTCCTTACACGATGGCTCTTCGACACAACGTCCTGCTTTTCCTCTGCATTTTACCATTTGCTAATGCACTCTACAAGCAATGGATTCCAGACACTAATTTTGAAAACGCGACCAACTGGGATAAAGGCTCTGTTCCCTGCGGTAATGACCAAGTGGTGTTTTTAGCTCAGAGGAAAGTATCAGTGTATGTAGAAACGGCTCACACTATCACTGCAATGAGTTTGCCAGTGGACGGACAACTGATTCTGGCGTCTGGTGCAGGGTTTTCTGTTAGAGAGGGTGGAGATCCTGGTTGTGGATCTGGGGTCACGGCACAGTTCAAAGACCCTGAATCTCTGAAATGGTTCGACCCATCGCTGTGGGTGGCTGCGACCACTATCGACGACCTGCACAGAGGTGCATATCAGTTTTCCGTCCATGAGGAGAGTGTCCCATGCCAGTATGACGACGTTGTATTTCGAGAGGCCACCTCATTCCGTGTGGATGTTTCATGTGATCATGATGTGCCTGTGAAGAGTGTGTCTGTACTTGGGAAAAAGTTCTCCAGCAGCTCTGAGTTTTCTCAGTACCTGTCATCCAGTTCAGGCAAGCTGCAGTTCCATGGCTCCTCATCCCTTAGCGTTGGTGGTTCAGGCTGCGGCGATATCACGGGATGTGTCTGCGATAACTCTAAAAATCGTGACGTGATCTGTGCAAATGTGAAATGCGATCCGTTGGAGTGCAAGAAACCCCTGCACCCAGTGGGACATTGCTGCGATGTTTGTGGCGCCGTTGTGAACGTTCAGTTCTCTTCGAACTTCAACTTTGAGTCGTATCGTCAACGGCTGCAGCACCTCTTTCTCAGCTTAGATAAATATGAGTCTCTACTGATGGCCATGTCGAAAGTGTCAAAAGAGCAGAGGCTGCTGGGAGTGATTCCTTTTGGAGCCACTCAGGAGATCCAAGTGCTGCTTCTGGACCAGAAAACGGGTCAGGAAGCCGGGAAGCTGGCTGAAGCTCTTGCTCGTGACATAGTGAAGGACGTGCACAACCATGGCTCAAACATTGGGATCAACAGCGCAGAGTTCCAGGCGTCATCAGGGGCGAGCAGCAGTGAAGTAGCTGGAAACAGTGCGGGCGTAGTGGTCGGTGCAGTGCTGGGCTCCCTGATTGGAGTGGGTTTACTTGCAGGCTTTATTCTCCTCTATCGGCGTGGCATTGTTAAGATACCCAGAATGCCTAGTATCCCCTCAATCAGCATATGGAAGAACAATAGCGAAATTGGGGAGCTGGGTGGTCCCTTGGACCATGGCTATGACAACCCAATGTTTGACAAGCCAACTATGATGCCAGAAGTACCGGGGCTGTACGGGACAGAGACAATAAACTCAATAACCCTAACCCAGTCAGGAGTGCATTTCGTAAATCCTGTTTATGATGAAACTGATTTTAATGCATGACAGGTTTCAGATGATCTGATGCTGGGTGTGATAACAAAATAACCTGAATGTGACAACTTCTTAAAGATACGGCTTTTTAACAGTCACTGATGTTTAAATCTGCAGAAATGAATCAGTAAATAAAAAAAAGTGCACGCTTGTGGTAAAAAAAAAGTATTTTGTTATGGAAAATTCACACATGCTAAATTTTCTGTACTTTCATACACCACAATTGTATTTCTCTTGATAAAAAATAAAAGCATGCTATAATATTGCATTTCATTACCATTTTTAAATCAGGGTTAAATTCTGGGAGTTTAACTCAAACCTGCATTTGAAGAAATAAATAAATAGTACTATGTGCAATTGCCAGTGTTTATATAACATAATCCCATGTGAAGTTTGTTGCGACAACATTTACCTTTGAATATCAAAGAAATCTCTATATTATCAGATTAAACCTCTGATTTTGTGGTGACACCTTTAAATTCTGGATTATTGCCATGGAAAACAGACTTCACGCTTAAAAATAAAGATTCTTTAGCGATACTTGTTCAGCAAAGAACTCTCATCAAGGACCTGTTTTGGCTTTACAGCGTTCTTGAGTTGATAAATGGCTCTTTAAAATGGTTCTTGATGTTACATTGCAGGTTCTTTAGTTCTGTATTTTTGCTTCTTGTCCCTTAGTTGTTTTAATGCTGGTCCTAAGGAACCATAACTGCACATTTTTGTCTTTTTTTTTATCTGACATGCTCAGTTCAGTTCATGAAGCTCTCTCCTAATGAGCTGATGATCTGAATCTGGTATAATTGTTAAATAACCCTACAGATACAAAATATTCAGTGCTGTGGGTCTCCAGGAATAGGATTGAAAATCGCTTTAAACAGTACAACAGTACAAAGATGGTTTTTTAAAGAATTAGAGAATAAAATAACACCCTGTTTTTCTCTTATTAGGATTGCAGTTCTGATTGGTGACAGCTGTATATATTTTATATGTTAAGCATAATTATTGTCCTACAGGGAATGGGATCATTGAAGTTATTGCAGATAACATCTTTGTTCGTTTTTACAGTCATGACATTTACAGCTTTCGTTCTCCACAGGCTTTTGAACAGCCCTGTAAGAGATCACACATGTAATAAAAGTGTGCTGACCCCCTACCTATTGCAGTTTGGAAATACTGTAGCATGAAACAAAAGATGCAGTTCATTAATACTTACCAAAATTACTATTTTCCACTTAAAGTTTAACACATTAATCATTTCTTTAAACCCTCCCCCCAAACGACAACAACAATCAGACAAAACCACATTTTGCAAAAATTGCAAGATTATGAATTTGTTTAATAATTACATACCAGCAAATGTCATTATAAATAAATTTGATGTATGCGTTATAAAACATGGCTGTAAATGCTTTTTGTAGCAATATATATTGAAGGAAGACGTGTAATAATTCAATCAAAGATGGAATTAAAGAACGTACTGTACTGCAGACCTGTGCATGAACCATACTGTTTACTGACAATATACTTCAGTTCAACAAAAAATTACTGTTGTGATAAACAAAATATCTCTGTGGTAATGAGTTCTACGCTCTGCAAGTTAAAGCTCCAGGATCAACAAAGGGCTCTCTGTGTAAGCTAACTCAACCATGCGTCACACAACACATCCAATTACTCGTGTTTCAAAAAATGTGTTATGGCCAGATACATGTAAACATTACGTGTAACATAATGTGCGGGTGTAGACAAACGCTACATACAGTCCCCACAACAGCAACAAAAATCCATTTACTGTACATTTCACCATTTACAGCTCACAATTCAGCTGTCCAATGACTAGACAATGCTGCAATGGCTTACGTCATGTATCAAATCTCCTGTGTATAACTAATAAGAATAGCACAGCTACAATTACTACCATGTTGTGTAGCATATACTGATCTTCGCATGTCTAACAAGGAATTATGAAACATTTGTCAAATTATATACATAAGTTATGTCTTAAATGACATTTTGTATAGAAATGTGCAGGCACTGAGAAATATGCCCCATGGGGGCAGAAATACTATAATGCTGCGTTCCAGACAGATCGGAATTTGGATTTTTCCCACCTTCTTGGAAATAATGTCTGGAACAGCACTCAAAGTCAGACATTCGGTGTGTGAACTCAGTGTACATCGATCAACCCCGACCTCTGCGAAAATCGTTATTTGACGTTACTTCCAAGATGTCGGCAAGTCCTGCTTTCAATGAGCATAACGTAAAAATAAACTTTAATGTTAGACATTAAGTTTATGTAATGATACCTTCCTATTTGCTTTTGTCTGCTGTTTTCAAAGCGATTTTATTTTATTTTTATTCTGTTTTTGCCATAATTGACACAAAAACAAGGTATGCTCTCATTGTGTCATGGCGACATCATGTGGTCAACATCACTAAGGTCTGAAGTGGGACATTTAATTTGGGATATTCCCAGGTCCAACCCTGTCTGGAACGCAGCATATGACTAAGAGTGCGTGTAACGAGATGTGACCTCATTTTCGCTCTCTCCATTTGCCACATGACATGTGATAACCATTACATTTGAATTTAATTACCATCTTTATACATATTGCGCTGTTTGTGTCAGTTACAGAGTTAATATAGTCACCTATTTCAACATAGGTGCACTATAAACCTCTACTATAAAAGTTTTATTGAGTTATTACAAGAGATTCTTTCTTCATACCACAGGTTCTTTTGATTTCTGCCTGATTTAGAGTTGATTTAGGCCAAGGTTGTTCATTCCTGCTCCTGGGGGCAGATTTCCCTAATTAAACATAACTGAACTAGCTAAAAGAGGTCTTTGGGATCACTAGAAACTTCCAGGCAAGTGTAGTGGGATAAGCTGTGCCAGTTAAGAGCTGTGCATGTAAACCTCACTCCCCTGGCCTCAAGAGGCGCACTAGCGACTGACCCTAGAGACTGCAGTCTTTAGTGTCCTTGTTAGTGCATCCACCTCCTATGACAGAAACACTGGTTCGAATCCTACTCTGAGTGGGTCGAGTAAGACCGGTTACATTTGGTGCCGTGACCCAAATGGGAGAGATTTAGGGGGGTGAGTGTAACAGAAGCAAGGTAGTAAGAGCTGTGCATGTAAACCTCACTCCCCTGGCCTCAACAGGCATCCTAGAGACTGCGGTCTTTAGCTTCCTTGTTAGCACACCCGCCTCCCATGCCGTTTCGAATCCCACTCTGGGTGGGTGGAGTCATATCAGTGACATCGGCGCTAGACTCTGCAGGAAGGTGACCCTTCAGGAGCAGGATTGGACACTGCTAGTTTAGGCTTCTGTTTAATTGGCAAAATGTTGACAAAGTAACTTTTGCCATCTTCAAAAAAAAAAAAAAAAAATGGTACAATGGTTCTGTAAACTTCAACATTATTGGAGGTAAAAACAGACATTAATGGAAGAACTTCACAACTCAGTATCTTCTATGCAACCTGGGTCCTCAATGGTCTCCAGTCGGCGCTGACAGGTGTCTATGATCTTCTTGCGGGGCCCTAAGGGGATGTGAATGCTCTTGAGGTCACCATCGGAGCACAGCAACAGGGCCTCCAGATCAATCTTTTCTCTTTTGAAGATAGGAACGAACTCGTTCATGCTTTGTGTGGCCAGGAACACTTCCAATGGGCTAGTGTCAGGCTCATCATCGTCATCCAGCCCCAGCTCAACTTCATCCCATGGCAGCTCCTGCACATTCCTCTCTTGTAGGCTATGGGCGCTTCCAATGCTGTCGTCATCCAGACTGGGCACACGATGCATCCGGCTGTGCAAGCGCACATTATCGACCCGTTCGCTGCCTGCCAGACTGCCTTCATCTCTGGTACCGATGCCAAAAAGTCCACCACTCACGTAGTTGCGGCGGAAAACCATGGTGCCCAGGCCAGGACGGTTGAAGAGAGAGTCGTGGCCTGAGTCTGTACTGATCTCTGAGTAGTCTACATCTTGACCATGCAGGTCAGGTTCACTGATGGCACGTGAGACGGCATCCTCATTGTCACTGGGGAACATGTCACGTATGTTGCGACGAGATCGGTCCTTAGGGTTGACGTACGTACCCTGCTTCAGAAACATGACATCATTGCCTAGTTGTAGGCCAGATAAAGAACGGACACTCTTCCTGCCATCTTCGTAAATTTTGAATGTCCCGTCACCTTGCTTCTTCTTCTCAAGCTTCTTCTGGATCTTAGTTTTGCCCCTGGCTGTGGCGTGGAGAGTAGCCTAGAGCAACAAAGTTGGCAAAAAAATGGGTAAAAATCTGCTTCAGGTACTGTGGCTTGTAACTAAACATCAAATATTTAAGTATTGCAGAGCAATTTGAGAAATCTGACCTGGGAGTATGGCACATTAGTGGCAGTGTTGAAGTGGTGTAAGTTGCGACTCAAGGTGCTGCTGGCGTAGCTGGAGAAGCTCATGGCATCCGAGACTGATGCTTCCGTTGTCTCTCTATGAAATTTACGCTCCATACGCCGGCGGTGCTTCTGCTGCAGTTTAACACATTCCTTGATGCGCCGTTCGGCATCACGGAAAGCCCGGTCCTTCAGTTTGCTAACTAGCTTTGGGTTGAGGGCTGTCTGCTTGGCAGCGATGGAGTCCAGATAGCGCACACAATCCATGTGGTTCTTGGTGGCAGCCATGTCCAGAGGTGTGTGGTAGTCGTTGTCCAGGCACCACACATTGGCACCAAACGACACCAGGAAGGACAGGCAGTTGAGATGGCCATTGGAGGCAGCCTGGTGGAGTGGCGTGTTCCCCCATATGTCACACTTGTCTGGGTTCCCCCTGAAAGTAGAGCCGTGATAGATCCATATCAGGTGTGGCATTTAACAGTGACCTTTATGAAACTACTACTCAGAATAGGGGTGCTGAATCCTGTTCCTGGAGATCTGCCTTCCTGCAAAGTTCAGTTGATCAAACACTTCTGAAGCAGCTAATTAAGATTTTGAGGAGTACTTGATAATTACAGACAGGTGTTTTGGATCAGGGTTGGATCTGAAATCTGCAGGTATGTAGATCTCCAGGAACAGGATTTGGGACCTCTGACTCAGATGACCTAAAATATATAGGTTATATAATCTAAGTTATATTTAAAACATAACATGGCAACATAATTCACACTTTCATGACGTTAGGTGAAACTGGATAAGGCTGTCATTATCACTTGTTTTATACCCCAAGAATAGCTGAGAACACACTGGCAATCCCATGATTTTTTGATTATGTTTTCAGCTCTGGCTTGTCATCCATGAAGGCCAGTAAATAATGCATAGGTCTGTGAAACAACCTGCTCTGCGCATTTGCTATCTAAAATCATCAAATGTCGTAAAAGAGCAAAAAGGTGTGTTCTACAACAGATACGATTTCATAAAGCAATGTTTTCTTATATAAGCCAGTAATCCAGGGTCCTCTCTGCTAATGCCGATCCAGAGCACTGGATCTGTAATTTGATCACCTGCCTGAATAAGAGGTAACTCACTGGGTGTCTCCTTACTAGGAAGAATGATAGAGTTTCGCAGGTGATGTCACACTAAATTCCTGCATAACTACAGGCCTGATCAACAAAGAAGCTAATTTCTGAATTAATGTCACAGCATGCCATAATTTGCTAATCTATGACCACTAGAAACTACATACTATTTACTATTCATTCTAGATAATGCATTTTAAGCACAAAATCATTCAAATCTGGTTTATTGAAGTGTTGTGTTGACAAATCTACAAACACATCATACAGAGTACAACAGTATAAAAAGCTAATTTGCATGAAGTTCTCTATTAGATATTATCACATTTCCATTAGAGCTCGGCATTGATGTTAGAACTACTTGCTATAAGATACACTTTGCATTTTGACTAAATACCATGTGATGCATTACGATATAATATTTGGATCATTTAAAACTAAACTTAAGATTGAAACTTTGTTTTGCTTTACTTTGCTTTACTTTTGAGCAGTACAGAGAGAGACCCTCCTATAGGCGACTTAAAAAGGCCCAGTTTCAAAGACAAGGCTTAGTCCCAGACTAAAATGCATGTTTTAACTGAAAACAACTTGCACTGACAAATCTTAAATTATGTCAGTTCCATTGTTTTGTCTAAAGATGCACACCAGTCATGTTTTTTTTCCTCTAAGGCACGTTTATAAAAGCTACTTAAATGTCCTAATTAAAGTAAGGCCTAATCCTGGCTTAATCTAAGCCCCGTCTGTGAAACCAGGCCTTAGAATTTGAGTTGATTTATTTCTTCTTCTTTAACTGAGCTGTTGAAAATTATATCAATGCACACATAAATACATTTTAAAAATATTATTTAAAAAAGTAACAATGCAATATAGTGAATATAAAAATCAGTATAATGTAATATAATATAATATATAGTAGTACTATGACATAATTTGTGCAGCCCTAATTTTTTCTATACAGTTAAGTTGTATCTTTCTGTTTTCTGCAACTAGTGCTGGCTGAGCCTAATTAATATTTGATGGGTGACAGGTGAAGCCTTGCAGTGATGCATTATGGATGAGAAAAGCTGCAAGGTTTTCACAGTTAGCAAAGGGAGCTGTGGGCTGTACTGGGTCAAGCCAGAATTCGGATTATGACCCGCTAACCTGCCTGACCTTGATTTTTTGCATGCCAGAACTTCAATCACATATATTATCACATACATGTATTGTCCTATAAAATAAGAGACCCTTATAGATCTTTATCCAAAACAATCAGACATGTACTGCAGCTCTCAGCCGTGAGTTATGAACTGTCATTTTTACCCCACTAATAGTGTCAGATAATAAGATGTATTACTGTCAGGACATTATAAAATTACTGGAACAGGGCTATTATATAATATCATATGCTATCTCCTAACATCACTTAACAAATGACTGCTATATGATCCCCACCACACATAAATGTCTATTTTTATCATCATGTCATTACTATTTTTACAATCATTTTACTGTCCAATTTTTTAGCAACTTCTAATAGCATGATTCATCATGAGTCAGACTCTGTTCTCATGTACAGTAATGCACTAATGACCTCTTGAAAACCTTTTTTTTCCCTGTAAACGGTGGGATTTATCATGGGAATTCATGCTTCAGGGATCCATGCGGTGCATTGACTTAATCACTACAGAAAAGAAACACCCAAATGAAGGGCTTAATTACTGAATCCCTATGTGTACATGGGCATAAATTGGCTCTAACACAGAAATGCTATGCTTGCTTTGCTTTATGTGAAGATCACATGATAGCCAGTGGCTTTCAATGGTCAAACAGTCCGATTATCCATTCTGGACTGCCGAGCAGTAGGAGAACTTCTGACAATTAGGAGCTTTTATAAAGGGCTGCTAGGTCCACAGAGGAAACCAGGTCAGGTCTGATGAAAGCTTTTGTGTGTTAGCTTTTATCTGCCTTCTATCGGCATTAACAGAGAAGCCTTCGATCAAATCATGCGGAATTGTTAATGCATCCTTAGTGATAAAAGGACTCAAATGACACTGCAAACAAATAAGGCCGACAAAGAAGTAGCAAGGGCAGTATATCCGTCTTAAGGTGGATTCAACGTATACATTTTTAATCAGTCCATACATTAACAGGGAATCGAACCTATGACCTTAGAGTTGCGAATGGCATGCTACCAGTCGAGTTACAAGAACTCAAAAACATGAAAAAAAAAGAAAAAAAAAAAAAACCAGCAATAAATACCAGTACAAAAACAGATCACTAGAGCTACAGGCAATCAAAAACAAACAAAAAACCTTTAAAAATAACACAAAACAGATCACTAGAGCTACAGGAACTAAAAAGGCCAAAAAATACAATTAAAAATTGAGCACTAGAGCTACAGGAACTCAAAAACATGAAAAAAAAAAATACCAGTACAAAAACAGATCACTAGAGCTACATGAACTAAAAAAATACCAGTACAAAAACAGATCACTAGAGCTACAGGAACTTAAAAACATGGGGAGAAAAATGGCAAAAAATACCAGTATAAAAACAGATCACTAGAGCTACAGGAACTTAAAAAAGACCAAAAAATACAGTAAAAACGGATCACAGAGCTACAGGAACTCAAAAACATGGGGAGAAAAATGGCAAAAAATACCAGTATAAAAACAGATCACTAGAGCTACAGGAACTTAAAAAAGACAAAAAATACAGTAAAAAGCGATCACTAGAGCTACAGGAACTCAAAAACATGGAAAACTGCAAAAAATACCAGTAAAAAAATAGATCAGTAGCGCTACAGGAACTAAAAAACATGGGGAAAAAAACGGCAAAAAATACCAGTACAAAAACCAATCAGAGCTACAGGAACTAAAAAAAACATGAAATAATAACAAATACCAGTACAAAAACAATAGTAGCCTACTTGTTTAAATAAGAATGTGGTTTTCATGCTTGATAGTGTCATAAAGTGCAGTTGATTTTTTCTACAGTGTGTGACTTGCATCAAATGTAGTCAGTGTTGATTCAGTTCTACAAAATGTTTTTGACCTGAATAAAACCAGTTAGTTTATATGTTACCAGAAGTACGTTTTGGGGTAACTTTATAAAACATTTTACACTGAATAAACCTTAGCATTTATTGTTAAAATATGACCGCAGTAATGACATGGCCTCTGTAATCTTAAGAAATATTACATAACCATAAACATCACGAGTAAAGATTTAAGGAAGTAGATTGGAGAATTGAGAACGACATGCCCCACATGCAATTAACTCATCAGCTGTGAAGAATAATCCGTCGTGACACCAGCATTGGGGTGTGATGATATGACTGTGACCAATGCCGGTTCCTGTGTGATGCTGTCTCACATGAGGCGTACATGCAAACATACATGCAAAGGTTAAACTTATGTAACACTACGAACAAAGCCCGTTAGTGTAAATGTAAATGTAAGCAATGACGCGCAGTCTTACCCTCTCCCGACGATCAGCCGCAGCGCGTCCAGGTTGCCGTGGTACGCGGCCCATAGCGTCGGTGTCATGCCATCCTCATCCGGAGCGTTCAGGTCCTTCCGCGTCGCTTCTTTAAGCAAGTCAAGGTAGCCATCCCGAGCTGCCTTGTGGTATTTGTCATTCATGGTGATCTCGAACCTCAGCCTCCATCACTCTTTCACGGGCGCTGTGCATTAGGTCTAAACCCCTGACCGGCTGCGACGCGCGTGAGGCGCTTGGAGTTTCCAAGGACACCTCGGACGCGCGCAGTGCAGCTCGTGAGGGTGTGGCTTCAGCTTTGTCCTTACAAAACGCAATCTTTTTCCCATTTGGGATCAAAATAATACATTTTTAATGAATGAAAGACTTCCTTGCAAAAGAGCCCTGCTCCCAAAACATACACACATATTCATAAACAGCATTAAGAAAATGTTTATGTTGTTTAATAGATTATTAGTTCATATAAATCCAATTAAAGCGTCTCCAAAACGCTTAAGAGGTGCAAATAATGCATAAAACCACGTGATATCTGCAAAAATATGCTAGAGTTGTAACATCTTTTAGTTAAAACTGCCTTCTTAGTGATTGTTAGTGGATACATGAAGTATGTTCTCAAGTTGATCATAATTTTCATCAAGAATATCATTAACTATTAACATGATCCACTAAAGTTTGACAATCCCAAAGTGTCACTGTAATATTAAATGTTTTATCATTTCAAACCTTTTTTGTGTAATGTTTAGCCTGAAAAGTGGGTGCATGGCTAAATAATATTCATGTTCTAACATGAAATACTGATGCACATTAAATTATGCATGATATTTTCTTAAAATTAATGTTGTTACAGTTGTGCCTTTAAATGTAGAGAATTATTAATATATATTTTATACTGCCCCTGTGAGTTACCAGTCATTAAAACCTGAAATAATAATTGCATCAATGTTATTAATGGGGTTATATATGCATGCCATATATATCATGATGTTCGTAGCATTATCATACACAGCTCCACTGATGTTTGAAGATTTATTATTTAATTGCACAGTGCATTCCTGATAAGAAATAGTTCATAAATTTTGTTCTAATTATTTGTGTACTGTGTGTTGTGTCTAACAGGTTACAGGTCCTTCAGCATTACTGCAGTAAATCATTGTGTCCGCAAGTGAATATATATGCCATGAAGTGGCTCGCTCCTCAGAAGGCCAGCGGTTTCTACTCGTGGTAAGTGAAGGACATTAAACGACACACATATCAGTATCACTTGTGCTATACTACTCTCTTGCAAGTGCTTTTTTAAATGCATCTGCTAAATCTATACGCCAAATAGTCTTAGAAAATTCTGCTCTAGCTTTTGTACTATGTTTACTCTTGAAATGCTACTAAAATTGTTGTGAGTCACTTTGGATAAAAGTGCCTGTTAAATGATATAAATTTGATTATATAAATGCCAACTACCTAAGCATGAATAATAATGCTGCTTTTAATTTTGCTGGTGTTAACATTATTTATGGCCATTAATACATTGCACTCAAAGCACACAAAAGAAACAATGGACAATTCAACTCAAATTATACAACTGTACTTAAACATTTACAATGAAGTTGGGTGAGGCTCAATATTGCAATGATTCCGGAAAGCTGAGTAAATAAAGGCATAATATTTTGAAAACAGGTATGACTGGAGTAAATAAAAGCTTAATATTTGTTGATGACTCAGAGCTGAGGGAGTCTGATCAGTACTTTACGTTTCCTTCGTCACCAAACAGAGAATGTAGAGGCTGTACAGGTCTTGTTAAACACTGTTATCACAATAGTTGCGGGCCATTGGCTGGCTATGCTCCAGTGCAAGCAAAGGTGAAATCTTTTTAGATTTCCAATATTGTCAAACCAGAGTTGAGGATGCAGGTCCCCTTCACATGTGGGACAGACGCAGAGCTAGACGTAAGCGGAAGAGAGGACATGTGACTTGTTGGATGCGGGTTCAAGTATTTATACAGCTTGAGGAAGCTAGACGGCTTCTAATCATTTTGCTTGACAGCTGTCCACTTGCGGAAGGTCTTCACATACTCTATACGTCCAGAAGACTAGTGAACTCAATTACAATTTGACTTGTTTTCTTGTGGACAGCTCTTCTAACGCAATCAACATGACGACCAAGGAAGACCTTGAAGCCATCGAGAACCAGATATCCACCATCCAAGTTAGCAGCCATGGAGAGACGGCCAGCCCGGTACTTACCCATGGCAAGTTCAAAACAGTGGAAAAGGGTCGCAACTGGGGATGGCTTCTGTCTGGATTCATCTCCTTAAACATCCTGCTCCTGGGAATTGCCATAGTGAGCGGAAGCGTCTTCAACAAGATCCAGATCTCCTCTTCTCACCTTCTGATTTTCCTCATCTTACTCGTCATTCTCACCACTGTATGGATGGTTTACTACAAAGTCCATACTTCTCGGGTGTACCGTGCAGTGCTCTACAAAGACAGTCATGCTGGACCAGTTTGGCTGAGAAGTAAGTCTTCATCAAATTCAATCGAATTAAAGATTTCAGAAAGAAAGGGTTTGGGTTGTTCTCACTAAGATCATGTATATTCTGTAGACATCTAGTCTCAAGTGCTTATATTGTGCTTGTGTCTTCATCAGGTGGACTGGTTCTGTTTGGCATCTGCAGTGTAATCATGGATATTTTCAAGATTGTTTATTATGCGGGTCATATGCATTGCGAATCGCCTGTGAAAATAGCCTTCCCTGCTGTGCAAGCTGTGTTCGTCATTGTCCAGGTAGGTTTAAACTGTGAAGGACATGCTTTTTTAGGTTTTTGTTCTTGTGTTTATAGATCATTTTTTAAATATACTCTCGTCCATATTCCAGACATACATCCTCTGGGTCCACGCAAAAGACTGTGTACAGATACAGCAAATCATCACACGGTGAGTCCTGGGGTTCAAGATAATGTTATGCAGATGTGAATCCTTTGGTTGTTATATGGTTTAGTCATTTTATTTCCTTGTCTTTTGCCATCTTGACCTTAGCATGTCAGGAAGGGAAATTAATGGGAAAGACAAATGTTGGCAAATGATCACACCCTTTCAGATCTGTAAAGGAAATTATCTGTTTGTAATCAACACGTCTAGCCCACTGACTGTAGCATTGTGTGATGTCTCGGTGTGAAGCAATAAGCACACATTTTAAAGTTGGCTCAAGGAAATGTTTGGTTTTGATATGAAACCTACCCATGTATGCTTCTGTAGAACAAGGACGCTAGTGTCACTGTAAAGTAATATTTACTCTCTCATTGTAGATGTGGTCTGATGTTGACCTTATCTACGAACCTTATGGTGTGGATGACGGCTGTGACAGAGGAGTTACTCCATCAAACAGTGGCTCCAATGGACACTTCCTCCAACAGTTCCTCAAACAACGATTACAAATTCAATGTCACAATGCAAGGTAAAGTTCTCAATGGTTTGCCATGAGGCTTCCAAGCATCAGCAGAGCTGCAACTCTCAATCAAACCTCTTTCATCGATATGCTTAATTTGGTACGTAGAGCATCTCTTTGATGTTCTCTGTTGTCTTGCTTTCAGGCCTCGCTGAAGACGAATGCAAGTGTAGCCATAACATGTGTGATATCTTTGAGAAGGCCTATTACTACCTATACCCCTTCAACATCGAGTACAGCCTCTTCGCATCAGCCATGACATACGTCATGTGGAAAAACGTCGGCCGCCAGATGGATGAACACCATAGCCACAAACTGAGCTTCAGCCCATGGGACGTTCTAGTTGGTCCAGTGGCTGGCCTGATCGTTTTGGTGGCGGGCCTGGCTACGTTTGTGGTCTACGAAGTGGACGTGGCCAAAGACAACCCAAAATACACGGAGGAAGCTCTGATAATGCATTACGTCATGAACATAGTCGCCATCCTTCTGATGTCCATCACAACTCTAGTTGGTTGTATAATCTTCCGCATGGATAAGAGGGAGCAAGTGTCGGGGAAGAACCCTACGCGGAGTCTGGATGTGGGGCTGCTCGTGGGAGCGTCCTTGGGCCAGTTCCTCATCTGTTACTTCACTATAGTAGCTGTTCTGGCATCAGGAGTCAAGAGTCACGTAAACGGGCTCAACCTGGCCTGCGCCATCCTGACTGTGATCCAGCTGTGCCTACAGAACGCCTTCCTCATCAAGGGCCTCCATCGGGAGCCGTACAAAGAGACGGAGACAACCACCGTCTTTGCCAACGTCATGGCCGTGAGAGAGAGAGACGCGGAAAGGCGGAGCAGCTCTATCGTTCCGGCTCACACGCTACCCATCCCGTTGACGTTGTTTCAGGGTCGACTCTCCTGGAAGAGGAGGATCCTTAAGGAGATCTGCGCCTTCCTGTTACTCTGCAATGTCATTGTAAGTATTTGAATTTGATTAAGTTAGTGGGGCATACACAAAAGACACATTGTTTTTTCATTAATGTACCCATGCAGTCTTTAACAATATTATTTAATTGTCCAAAACCCTTGCGTTTTGTTCCGTTCTGAATGTCTATGCCTCCTAGACTTTTGAGTCTTTAAAACATCAGTCAGATCAGTTTTATATTCTAATTCTGTACATTGCATTTCTGTTTTGTAGCTTTGGATTATGCCTGCCTTTGGAGCCCGGCCTCAGTTCGACAACACCGTCGGATCGGACATTTATGAGTTCAAAACGTGGGCAGCTGTCGTGAATATCGGAATGCCGTTTGGGATCTTCTACCGTTTGCACTCAGTGGCCAGTCTGTTTGAGGTGTGCCTTACCTCATAACTCAAATGACCGCTCAAGAACTGTACGAGCTTATGCACATAACTTTGTAAAATAGAAATATTTTTTTATAGTATATTTTTGTTTAGCTGAAAGAGAAATGTATTATTTTTTACTACATTTTTATTGGATAATCCCAACGATGTGTATATGTTTGTGTGAGTGTGTGTGGAGATCTAGACCATGTTCAACTGAAACTCTTTTTAATATGTGAATGAATACTTCTGAAATATGGCCTAACCCTGTTACAGGCATGTGACTTTTAGCAATGCAGTGAAATCCTCTG
This sequence comes from Hypophthalmichthys nobilis, assembly GCA_037950665.1. NCBI lineage: Eukaryota > Metazoa > Chordata > Actinopteri > Cypriniformes > Xenocyprididae > Hypophthalmichthys > Hypophthalmichthys nobilis. The sequence goes on from CM075475.1 coordinate 7,643,156, forward strand.
GAGGTAATCCCAGATATCTGCATTAGATCCTGTCATTCCCAATTTCTGTTTATTCTGGTCACTATGTACCCAGATTAAAATGAGCACACATTTGCTGTACTTGCTCTGTTCTACTTTTGCTCTTCTTCGTTGTGGATAAATGAAGTTTGAACACAAAACGTGATACAGTGAGAAGCGTGTTTTTGTAATCTACATCCTCTCAATATATTGGGACAAATTTTGCACAAATACACAAACATTAAAATACAAGTACAAATGCAATGTCTTGATCTGCTCCACAAGCTCTCTTATAAATACTGCCACAAATCAAGAAAAACATTCTGTTTACAGTTATCGGCACTTTAACAATATGATGAGCATATACAGAAACCACAAGCTAATCTTTCTGCCATTTGACAACATTGGATAGTTTATCATATTTTTCATATATGTAGCCAGTGGTTCTTCTTTAAACATCGAGCAATATTTACAGTATCTTATTAGCAAAACTGATATGCAGACAAAAATAGAGATATTGATATACCATCAAACAACTGCTATAGTATAATACTTTGGAAACAACATTTTTGTGTACATTTTCATGATATGAATACTGGTGGAATTCACCTAAACCAGCTTTTGATCCTTCTCCCAGCTATTCTTCATTCCAGACTTTAGTGAAAATTGGGAGTAATGTATGTAATTGCATGTTCCTAAAGGTAACAAAAAAAGAGGATTCAGCAATATCACCCTCTTGTGGTGATATTAATACAATCCAAAGGTCTTTGTCAGTGCTTCTGATAACTTCTAACAACCTAGAAATTGTTCACAAGGTTGTCAGTGCTATAAATAGCATTCCTTCTTATAATAAGCACCTTATTCCTATAAAAACCACAGTGAGAGAGTTTCACGTGTCTGGGCTGCCTAAGCTGCTGAACACAGTATGCTTTTTTACTATCAGAATGCATGGTTTATATATAGACACGTTATCAACTGTACACCAGCTAGAACAAACAGACCGCTGGCAGGTCGACTGGCAGCCATGGGCACTTCTTGTGGAGTCTCACAGTCAAGGACGTGTCGCCTCTTCTCTGGGGAAGTGGAGCGGGTTAAAGCAAAATGACAAGGCAAGATGAAGTCTGCGGGTTCCCAGTGACCAACAGGTTACAGCTCATTTTTACATCCTCTGAATCTCAAAGAGACGCACATCAGTGTCGTACCAGATAGGCGGATCCACATTACTACAGTGAGAGGAAAAACAACGTTACACTCACAAATCTATTTTGTTTACTTGGCTGAAACTAATTTAACATGCCAAACACACATCCCGGACATATTTCACTTCAAAATCAACAAAAAGAAAGTCTTTTTAAAAATAAATACATAAATTTGTTTACACTTTAGTATAGGGAACAATTCTCACTTTCAGCTAGTGACTTATTAGCTTGCATATTGGCTGTTAATTAGTACTTATAAAGCACATATTAATGCCTTCTTCTGCATGACCATATTCTACATCCCTAAATCCTACCCCATACCTAAACTTAAACGCTACAACAACTACCTTACTAACTATTAATAACCAGAAAATCAAGAGTTTATTGAGGCAAAAGTCGTAGTTAATAGTGAATATGTGTTCCCCATACCAAAGAGTAGTCACGTTGACCATTTTAACAAAGTTTTTACTACTTTTCTGGACCTTGAATGTGGTAATCTTAAATAGAAGATAAAAAAACTCTCGGATTTCATCAAAAATATCTTAATTTGTGTTCCTAAGATGAATGAAGGTCTTACGGGTGTGGAACGATATGAGGGTGAGTAATTAATGACAGAAATTTCATTTTTGGGTGATCTAACCCTTTAAGGAGCGAGCTCATTGGCTACTGATACAGCAGGAACCAATCAGCTGTGCCCTATAGAGAATGATGTGATTGCAAGCAGATTGAGTTGAGGACCTATAAGCCTGTGCCATCTAGAGTTTCATGACATAACTTTGTACATTATGAAAACTATTTTTTTATAGTATGAATACGATTTCATGCCCAGAAAACACCAACCAAAAAAAAAAAAACGACCACAGACTGTAATGTCATACTAACCGCAGGTAAATGACTCCCCACATGTATGTGCGAAACCACATGGCAGTTCCTGCATTAGCCTGGTATTTCCGGATGAGAATGGGATGGGGCACGGGCAGCAGACCCACTAGAGTGCCATGCTGAAGAAACTTCAGGATCTCAGATTCATCCGTCAGACCCCTGATGTAAGAACATATCGTCATATTTCACAGCAGCAAATAAAACTACATGCAACTATCAATGACAAACTCTCCCCTTACTTGTCAATGCAGATTTTTTCCACCTGTGGCACCAGTACTTGTAACAAGCGCATAATGGTCTGCAATGGGAGTTTACTCTTCCAGGACAGGACCTGTGATTTGAATGATGACAACAGGTGAAGAGAGCTCTTATGGGCTTTTTCAGACTTAAAATTGTTAGCTTAGGGTTGTTCTTAAAGTCTTGATGAAACAGAAGCATCGACACATCTTTTCTTGCATATTGTGATGTACATCTGAGCGTAACAGGTTATCGACAAAGAAAAAATCTAAGGCGGGGACATGGTTCTGTGCATTTATTGTTGATTGGAAGTTGAGATGTGGGCGTCGAGGCAGATGAACACAAGATTTCAGGGGCGGGTTTAAGCGGACTAGATGATTGGAGTACGTCATCCTAGAGAAGTCTGGCATTTCACTACAAGATCAAGTTATGATATTTTGATTACAAATTACAAATAAATTAAGAAACAAACAGCTTAATGTTTATTGTGATGTCTTTTTAAAACATGCATCATATTTTCTGTTATGTAACAACAACAGCAACAAAAAAACTAAAACTGACAATAATTCCTGCTGTCAGTAAATGCTAACCAAAAGAAATGCAAAAACTGATAAGATCTACTGAGAATCATTTTGATTCTTCTTTTGTTAGGTGTACACATGTTGGCTGTCTTTGCCATAATAAATGTGTCCTATTAAAACACACAGAAGCCAAAGAAAAAACTAAATGTTAAAAAGTCAAGGGTCAAGAGCCCAACTAAAGCAAACATTGATCACCATAATGGTGACTTTAAAAGAAAATATTTTCAATAAAATATCTAAACCTCTATTAATACTTAATTAAAAATAAAATAATAATTTGCAATTGACATATAAGAATTATTTATTTGGTTGAACTTTAACCAAATTAGATGAAATTAATATGAACTTTGGTACTGAAGACTTCAAGTAAGTTCACCTTACTTTCAAAGTAAGTTTATAAAACTAAATTTTATAAGTTAAAATAACTTACTTTATAATACTTTATTCTGCAACTTTTTTGAGACAACTCAAGAAGTTAAACTGAGTGAGAGATTGCTTAAGCATGTGTGAATTACCAAAGTCTGCGTGTTTCTCAACAGTGTTTGGAAGCAGCATCTCTACTAATGGAGAAGCTGTAAGTTTAACTGCTTCAAGAACAGTGATGTTACTACCTCGATACTGAGAAATGTCATGTAGTTTTGCAGATGCGAAAATATTTTATTGATAAAGTCACAAGGCAGTGCTTAGAACAAGTTTCTGTGCGTGAATGATTGCGTCTGTGTGTCTGTGTGCACTGCATGGTAAAGAGAGCGGGAGAAAGAAAGCGGGATTTCCATAGATCATGAAGCGTAATTTTGTAGGAAAAACGTGAATGCAGTTTGTCATTTTTATCATATTGTTTGTTATGTTTATTTACTTGTTCATTGTCTTTGTGGGTTTTGGTTCATTTGCTGAAATAAGTGAAATCATTTGGCAAAGTGATAGGGACATGTAATGTGGTCAAAACCTGCCTGGAACTACTTTAGCTGTGCGTCTACTGGAAAATAACTGCACACTTTAGAATGTTCATCAACCAATCAGATTCAAGCACTCAACAGCTCCGTAGTACAATCAATGTTATTAACCTGTTATATATGCAAGTAAGGTAAGAAAAATTACTCCATATACATGGTATAAGATAACATGATTATGTAGTACTAAGATCACCCAAAAAGCAAAACTTTGCCCTCGTGTTGTTCCAAACCTGTATGCTGTTATTTTTCCCATGGAAAACAAAAGGGAACAACTTAAAGGGAACAACATTAGAAGAATCTTTATTTAACCCTATCTGTCAAAGAGTTTGCTGTTTGCCGAAACATACAGGTGTGGAATGACGTGAGGGTGCGTTAAAAAAAAAAAAAAAAATCAATTTCAGGGTAAAATGACACTTGGCTAACAATTTCCAGTTTAAAACCAATCGGTAGGACACTAATCATAATGGCTGTGGTAATGAAGGTTTTCTTACCCAGTCTGGCTTAGGATTCCAGTGGCTGACAGATGATGATGAGCTGGACAGACGTCTCCTCGCCATCTCTGCCTCAGTGTAGAAGACATCCTGGCAACAGACATCACTGTTATCACCTTCGAATGCAACTAGTGAACGTGATTGTGCGTCTGCTCCTCTGACCTCATTGTCTCTTCCTGAGATGGACTCTGTGTCGCTGGTTCCAGCTGCAGCGCTGTGTTCAGGGGTTTGTGGGGATTCGGCCTGTGGCACTGTTATCATAGTACCGTCTTCTGAAACCTGGGACTTCTCCGTCAGTTTATCAATGCCTAAAGAGAGTTAGCCTGTCTTAAATGAAGTGCCACTATCACATAGTAGCTGGTCTTCACTATTACCAGTGTTGGGGAAAGTTAAAACAAACAATGAAACACAAATGTGATGTTTATCCGAAGTCATTTTTGCTTATTAGTATGGTTGAATTGGATCATCGAAAGGTCAGCAGCAAAGGTTAATAAAGTGAGATTAAATACATAAAGTATTTTTGTGTTATTTAACATATTTATCTATTGCAGGTTTACGTAATATTCTGAGTTTGCATTTCAATGTTTTTACTCAACTTCGAGGAATACTGACTCTGTTTTTGTGCAAGTAAGATGAGTAAATGCTCACATTTGGTCTAGAACTACAATAAGCATCATGTTCACACAGCACACACAACGCCTCTGCACTTACTCACAATCTCTCAGTTAATAGTCAATAAATGAGAAAACTTGCATTACTTATTTGAAAAAGTAACTCAGATTGTTTTTTGTAAATTTAAAAGTAATATGTTACTTTACTAGTTACTTGAAAAAAGTAATCTGATTACACAACTCATATTACTTGTAATGCTTTACCCCCAACACTGGATAATACCAAAGTCCCTTTAAGACAAGTCATTTCACTCGGCGGCCATCTTTGAAACGCCTCTCGGGCATGCAAGTGCAGCTCCTATCTCTTTGAATGGGGAAACATCAATTTCTCCAAAGCTGTTTAAAATTTCATATTTGAACTCACCAATGAAATCTGACAACAACTGTCTCATAAATTTTGTTTCTAAATGCTCGAATCATGATAAAAACCGGTATTTTTTAGGCTGGATCAAGCTAATGCGCATGCGCAGACCTAAATGCGCATCTCTTGTGCCTCATTTCGGAGGTGCGCATCTGACTGTTTCTATAGAAACCGGAGCTTAAAACGGCCGCTGCAGTGACGCGATGACTTTACCAGTCGGCGATTGGCTCTTATTTAGAAGGCGGGACTTATTCCGCCATATTGCGCGTTGCACTTTCTCCCATTCAAAACGATACAAGTGACACATCTTGTGTTATTCTATAGTCTTTGATAATACCATTTAATATGCAATACATGAGTCAGTAAACACACAAATAAGCAGAGCTACCTGGTATGGCCACCAGACTGGCCTTCAGAGTGCCGGGCTCAGCAGGCACAGCCGGCCGTGAGCCCTCCATGGACACTGTCTCCTGTGAGCTAGTCCGAGAAATAGCGTTTGGAGATTTCCTCTTTCTCTGCAAGGCCTTCTGAATGGTTGCGGGGTCGGAGGGCAAATTGGCCAGCTGATGGAAGACGTTGCGCTTCCGAATGATGGCGTACACCAAATTACAGTTACCTGATCAAAACATTATCAGAGTTGGGGTCAGGGCTGGAAATCAAAGGGGGCTTAGGGCAAAAATTCCACCAAAAGAAACAAAAGTGCCCCCCAAATTCAAGATAAGGGGGCAAAAAATTACCCTGCACAATTGAACAAAATTTATTACAGCTGTTGCGATTAAAGTGAAATGTGAAAATGAATTAAAAAGTGTTGATTACATGACATTTAGATCTACTCATGTTGCATAGGATTTCTTTTTACGCATTTTGTGCAGTGTCGAGCATTATAACCAATCACACGTTTCTTTTAAGCTTATGAATGCAGTGGCCAATCAGAGGCGTTTAGATTAGTTTCAGCTGCAAATGCCGTTTGTTTACTGGCTGAATTCTTTCATCATAAACAATAAAGTGCAGATATGATGTAAGTAAAAGATTTATTTCAGTGTTGATAGTTTCAGTGATTATAGCCAGAGTTTTTGCGAGAGTGCAGAACTCGAGCTAGACTGAAGTCATGGAGCGCTTCAGTGAAGGGGAACGTTCTTGGCTTGCTTTATGTGTATAATTTATTCCCAGTTTGAAACACAGTTTTGGTCACACTTCAACAGTCTACTCTTACTAACTATAAGTAACTTTGCAACTACATGTCAACTAACTCAGAGTATTAGTAGACTGTCGTAGACTGTTAGGTTAGATGTTAGGGTTCGGTTCAGTAGAATAAGTTGACATGTAGTTTCAAAGTTACTTACAGTCAGTAGAATGTCTGTTGGGGAGCATCAAAATGAAGTGTTAGCAGATATTAACCTGAATATTGGCCCTTAATGAATAAGGTAATTTCTGACCCTGGTGGGGGTCATCTTTATATAACCTTTCAGGTGTCACATGGACTTCTATGAACTGAGTTGGGAGAGTTGGCAGAAAAGTAAGAGATTGTCTAAAAGGCTCCTCCAAAATTAGAATTTATCTGGCAATGATGAACGAGAGTGTTGATCTCACCATCAAACTGGTACTGAATGATATTATTGAAGGCCTCTAGCAAGAAGAAAGCCAGATGGTGGTTCTGAGGTGCAGAAAACAGGAACCAGTTGGTGGAGAACGCCTCCAGGAGATGTAGGAGCTTGTTGGCCGCAACCATAGAAAGACTCTTCAGGTATGGAGACACTGAACACGGACAAGGGTGTTATGTGACACAGGATGCAAATTACACAACACTTGAACCAAACTACACAGATGAAACATTTCTTTTTTTACAGTATGCATTCATTTTACATAAATCCACTCATTCCATTTCAAATAAAGGCCTTTTTGATCTCAGGAAACCGACTGGGCTTGTTCTCTTTGAGGAAAGTAGCCTCACCCTAAGTGGAATAAATCATTTAGTCTCTTAGCCCATGAAAGAAAAAAATGTCACCTCCAGTTATTTGTGACATTACAACATATTGAAATCCAAGTAAAGCCCTGTGCAAACCCAGACACTGTTATTACTCACCATTCACCACAATAGTGAGCAGGCAGTCATAGAGAGGCTGTAAGCGCTGATGGCCGCTGGTTATTATCTTGTGGAAAACCTTCAGTTTTTAGAGATTTAAAAAACACCTTATATGTTTCTATTTCGAAACATACGCAAAAACAACATTAAAATTTTCGTATGATTTCCAAAACTAAAGCAGGTGTGTGTCTCACCACAATGAGCAGGTCGGCATGTGTGCCCGTGAACACAGGGATGTCCATAGGGACATGAAGAGAGTACGGCTTGTTCAGACGCACACCAAAGTTCCTCTCTCCGCTCAGCAGCAGCAGAATGAAGACGCCGATGTGCATGAGACCGACCCGTGCTGAAGTTCAACATACACAATAACATCATCAAGAGCTCGACAGACAGAATCATAAAAGAAGTCATCTACATGTTAGAGATCTTAAAAGGTACAGCAACAAAAACAGCCTGTTTAAATCCAAGGGTCAGAGAGGGTGAACATTCTCATAAAATCTTTATTAGTGGACTTCAGTGAAAAAAAAAAAAAAAGTGTCATCCTTAAAGGGACAGTTCACGCAAAAAAAAAAAAAAAAATGCTGTCATCAATTACTCACCCTCATGTTGCTCCTTCCTTTCATTCATCTTTGAGAAACTAATGAATTTGTAATGAAACCTGAGAGATTTTTTTAATTTTTTCACCAAAATCTTGATGTTTCAAAATGTTCATGAAGGCAACACAAAAGTAATCCAAATGAAAAGTATAAACCAAGTCTTCCAAAGAGACACAGGACCAATTCCAAACTATGTTTCTGTGCCCTTGAAGGACACTTCAGGAGGGGAATGCCATTTTTCCAAACAAAAGTGAACAACTGAATCTCTTCACAAAGGATCCTTCCACAAGACATTTTGTGAAGGGTACATGCCGTAGTCACTTCAAGGAAGTACTTTTATTATTCATTGTCACAAGACCAAGGATGGCGAGTCCTGAAGATTCATTTTAAAGCTAAAAGGTGGGAGAGTTTGAGTTAACATACTGTATAAACAATAATTCAAGTTGTTCTGTTTGTGATATATTACACATTTTCCTCATGCATATATATATATATATACAGTACCAGTCAAAAGTTTGGACAAATTACTATTTTTAATGTTTTTGAAAGAAGTCGCTTATGCTCATCAAGGCTGCATTTAAATTTGCCTAAATTTGATCATAAACAATTGTGTCTATTCAGAAGACTTGGATTAAACCACGGATTACTTTTACATTGTAATTTTATACTTTTTAATGCGTGAAAGTTTTGGTTGCATGAACCTTAAATGGATGGGCACGAAGAATGAGAGAATATTAAAAAGATCTTCAACTATCCCTTCAAAAACTTCCATTCAGCACACTTACATTGGTCGGCTCGGGCATCATTCAGGTAAAACAGAATAGGCACTAATATGTCCAACACATCACTGCTCTTCAGCACAAAGAACAGGAATTTCTGTAAGAGAAAATGCAGGGATTATGTGTGAATTATTGACCGGCATGTTCTGGAGCTGACTGTATTGAAGTATCCAATCTCTTACTTTGTTGAAGTCACAGAGTTTCCAGAAAAGGACCAGCAGTTCCTGGTGAAACTGGATCTTTTTGGTTGAGTTGGGTAGGTATGTTTGAGTGAGTGGGTTGGTCAGCAGGCGTGCCAAACCTTTCAGCACAAAGTCGTAATCCTGCAGACACAAGGAAAACCAGCTCACACATCAAGAGAACAATGCTTTTGTATTTTCTTGACATATCCTAAAATAAAGTTTCTCCATACCTCCTCCCTGTGAATTCTGGACAGGTAATTCACGAAGAGGTTATTTGGCCCAACAGACTACGAATAAAGAGAAAAACAGAAGGTATAGCTCACAATTATCAGTAGACCATTTTTATTCAGATGGTCTATCCCAAGTTTTTAGCCGTTCCTTTGACTTTACTCCATGTGAGTGGGTGTTGTGTACATTATGGGGTGTGGTGTGCTTACATCCTGCTCTTCCATGCTGGAGGGGGAGGGTGGGCGGTATGGCTGTCCGCCCTCATGCTCCAGGGTCACTATGAGGATTTGCACGGCCTGCTCCACCAGCTGCTCACGGTAGTCGGAGAAGAGCAGGTGGTTGTAGGGGATCCCGTAACCCACCGGGTCATAAGCGCACACCACGTTCAGCAGAGAGGTGAAGAGAGGCAGAGCGTGTCTGTGAGAAAGACAGACAATGTGAGTGAAGTGTGCACATACAAAACTCTATGCCTAGATGCTCGGGTGGTTGTAATGGCGATGCAGTTACTAGAGAGTTCTGGATGGTTGCCAGGGCGTTGTTAGTTAGATGCTAGGGTGTTCACTGCAAACGTGTTTTTTTTTGTTTTCTTTTCTTATTTTCCAATTAAATATGTAAACATTGTTAAATCAAGATACATTTATTTGGGAAGCACATTAGATATGTTTCCTTCTACCAATTTTTATGTAAATTTTGGGATATCGCATTTTAAATCCCTCAATGCGCATCAAAAAACTCATGTGGCTGTGATTGGATGACTGGACTAACCAGCGGACCAATCGCATCACAGCATCTCAAATGTTGGTTTGGTGGTTCTGAAACGCCTGAGCCTCCTCATCAGAATGATTTGCTTTAATTCCCTCCCAGAAGTCACACACGATTGTGTTCCCCAATACCAGCATCCAAACACTAGATAACATCTGAGATGCAAGTCATTTATGATGGAGGAAAAAAGAGAGACAGTTTCTTCCCTGATTGCAGCAATTTCAATTTTTATTACTGATATTCTGCACCATTTTCCCAGGAAGTGAAGATTTTGTTCTCCTGAACACATGAGATGGAAACGCTGCTTTATTCACAAATATTTTACGCAATATTACAATTTTGGGGCCAGATTTACTAACAGCTTGCTCCAGCGCAAACCCTGTTTTGGCGTTAAAAAAAATCTACTGTCAGGATTTACTAAAGACACACAGTGAAAATTTAGTGATGAAAAGGTGTAGAGGACACAGTTATTTCTGCAGCTGATCTTATTGCATATGCATTTGTAGGAGATTCCCTTTCAGAAATCATGCAAGGTGATTTATTAAGATTTGCACTAGTCAATTCACTGGTATTTGCGGCATTACAGTAGTATTTGGGCTTTTGTTAGTTTATTTGTCTTTCAGCAATTGCAATGTTTTCAGAGAATATTTGTGCATTGAAAGAAAAAAATATCAACAAATCAAATATTTTGCAATGGAAGGTAAATGACTGCAATGAAGTGGTTTCATGCTTCAACCTTTTCTGTAGTTTCATGACTGACTTAAATTATTATGGAATTGGAACATTAATGAAAAATAGTAATGCACAAAATTCAGCCATTGTGACAAAGATCACTTGTAACACTGAAGAGATCTTTGTTAGATCATACAAAAACACTACAACCTCACTACAACACTCATCATATAATCCTCAACAATGGTGACAATCAAAAAATATTTAAATGTAAAGAGTAAAAGAATCCAGCTGCATAGTTTATTCATGCCCCAACGCATGCTGGGAGCCATTAATGAGTTGTATATGCTGGCATGAAGCATGTCACCATTGTTTCGTTTTATGTTAATGTCTGTCAATTACTTCCTGCGCAAAACATGTTTTCAGAAAATCAGATTTTTACAATAGTATCACATGGTTAGTAGCACAATATTTAAAACAAATTATTAACAAAAAGCACTTCTGATCAGTGATTAGACTTCAGATGTGATCAGTGAATCAGACCACTTTGATGATGTCACCATTAATTAACAATTAACATGTCTCAAAATCTTCTGCTGCAGTAAAAGTGTTTTCTGAACACACTAATACTGCAGCCAGAAAAAAAACTAATAAAACCACCAAGGGTCAAGAATCCAACTACATGAAACACTAATCATCATAATGGTGACTTCAAATGTTTGTTCAGCTTTGCTTCAGTGATTTTACTCATTAACATCATGTGTTGTCACTAGCGGTCACAATGAGCACATTAAACACAAGAGATTTTGCTGTGTAACATCCACCCTTAAGCCACTTTTAAGCCAAAATGTTAATATTGTGAGTGTTATGCTTGTGCAGTAGTTTGTCTTTTGCTTGTCATATGGAGCCTGACCTGTTTTCAGCAGAACAGAAGAAGGTGACCCAGGGGTTGAGGATACTGTTTTCTGCCGTTGGCGGCAGGTACATGGCCTCTGAGAAACAGGTGAGCAGTAACCTCAGCAGCTCAGACCTATGAACACACCACACACAGAGGAGGAACACTGGAGGGCATGTAGACTACTCAGTTTAGCTAATCTGATCATCCGTTTGGGTGGAAAAACAGGTCCGGGCTTTTAGCTGTCTTGTGCGGTTACTGATTAAAAGGTCGCCATAGAAACTCAAATAAAGACACGTGTGGCCCTGGCTAAGAATAGAGTCCAATCACTCTTACCTGTTGAGATCGTGGATGTAGTTGAGTGGGGGGGACTGAGCAAAGCCCACTCCAGCCTCCCAGATGTATTCACAGCTGTCCAGCGACTGCATGTCCTCAACCGAGTCCTGTACATGACAGAAACTCATTCTGAGACTGAATTTAATGTAGATCTAACTGCACACAGACAGACTGAGACACATTAACTAAGGGCATTTCATTACTGTCATATTCACACCGTATGGTACCATTTGAAGTGGAGTAAATATATTTAATACTAAATTCCTTAATCCTGAAGACCTTAATTAATTTGTTCAAGTTTACTTGATCAGGCTTGGAGCTAAACTCTGCAGGAAAGTACCCTAGCCAGACACTTGATTATTGGTAAATGATATAGACTGGATAAATGATAAAGACCAGAGCATGTCATGGCAACACTGATTGGCTGATGGCACCACAAGAACACAGACGCAGTCTCAAGCCCTTCACTATACACAAAAATTTCCATTCATTTTGGATAACACAGTAAAAAATAATAATAATAATAACCTTAAAGTGATGCATATTTGTCAGCCATACTTAAATAAAAAGGTAAAATACATTTAAGATTTCTGCACTGCAACAATCATGGCATAGTTTATTATTAACTACTATTTGCATCTATTTGATTTTATACTTTCAAAATACATTTAATCAAATTTCTTAGAATCAGCATAAATCTGTTCATTGCGAAAACAATTAAATTTATTCAGTTAAAAAGTGAAACATAGTTAAACGTGGCTAGCTGTGGAACAAGTGATATCATGTATGAGATTGAAACACATTGTATTTATTGATGATAAATATATAAACCTGGTTATTGTGCATTGAAAACGCATTCAGTTTATTAGCACTATTACAGAAATTTTACCTGTTTCTTACCTGTTTTTACATTTATTAGTTTATGTTAAAACCGTGTAATCCAAACGGATGGAAATGTTATATGCAATTCAAATAAATACATTTTAAATTTAGGCCTAAATAGTTTAGTTTGGGTTCTAAATAGGAAAAGGATCTACCACCTGCTTTTAATTTTGATATTTTAGGTATTATCAACTGGCCAGAACTTTGAGACCACAATAAACTTGAAGGACTATAATGCGTTAAGAGGAGTTTAGTGCTTTATAAGTAATTAGCAAGATTTTTGTATGCAATGTCTATTATCACAACCAGTAAAGCATTACATTAAACGAGCCTTGAGGTCATGAACGCATGAACTAACCTTTCTGCATCTGACATTGTGAACATATGTCGTAGTTTAGATATATTTTTAAGATGGAAGAATGCGGTTTTACAGATGTTAGAAATGTGGCTTTCAAATGAAATATTGGTATGAAAAAGCACTAACTAATGACGAAGACTTAAAGCAGCCATCAAGTGTTCTATTCTACAGTATTCTAGGTTATTACGTGCAAAGGTTTTGGTCCAATAATTAAAACCTATGTTTGTTTTTTTTCAGAATTTAATAGTAGAAAATTACTAGTCATCAATTTTTTATGTCAGCTATGCATTCCTTTAATTTTGTGAATTGGTAAGTTTTGTCAGCGCACGAAGAAATATAGAGCTGAGTATCATCAGCGTAACAGTGAAAACTAATGCCATGCTTCCTAATGATATCTCCCAAGGGTAGCATGTACAGAGTGAAAAGCAACGGTCCTAGTACTGAGCCTTGCGGTACTCCATATTGAACTTGTGATCGATATGACATCTCTTCGTTTACTACTACAAACTGATAACGGTTAGATAACCATGCCAGTGCATTTCCACGAATGCCAACATAATTTTCGAGTCTATTCAAAAGAATGTTGTGGTCGATAGTGTCGAATGCCACACTAAGATCCAGTAACACTAATAGAGAGATACATCCATGATCGGATGATAACAGCAAATCATTTGTAACTCTAATGACAGCAGTCTCAATACTATGGTACAGTCTAAATTCTGACGAGAAATCTTCACTGTCTAAAAATACAACTTGTACAGATGATGGGCTACAAATAAAATGTATCATTCGGTTACTGTGCATTTTGTCAGACAGACAGTGGTGAACTCACAGGTCTTCCTTTCTTGTGGCTGTGAACAGTAAAGTCTGGACAGAAGAGCAAGTCAGCCAGAGCCAGTAAGAGAGACTCTGCTAGCGGACGGGCCCCTTCATCCTCATCCTCCATATCATCCATCTATCCAGAGGAAAAAAATCACTCAAAATAATATTGTACTTCAACTGGTTTACTTTACTTATTACTTATAATGTACTTTTTTTTACCTATAATCTATGATTAAAATGTATCTGTTTATAACACTAATTTGATTATAATATTTAAAATCTGGCTATAAAATGGCTACATTTAGGAGTTTGGATTTCTCCTACAGCAAATAACCAACCACAAATAGGACATGATGAAAATGAATAAATGTGCTTGTGTGAATGTACTGTATGCTGAGGGACATTCATTTGAGAGTGTTTCATAATCCTACACTGCTATTTCTGAAAACACTTAAATACAGGCTTGAAGTTACATGGCTGAATATCAGTTTCTGTGGATTAAACTGAGTTGATAGCACTAAATGGTTATTTTTTAGAGCATCATCGTCCTTCTCACCCCCGCTCTGCCAGCGCCAGGGACGGTGGACCAGAAGAACCCTCTCCAGTCCTGGTCCTCAAAGATGTAGGGCAGGATTCGAGTGAGCATTCGACTGCAGTTCAGCACAATCTGCTTCTCCTTCTCTGTGGGGCAGCCGGACTCAGCGCCCTGAACCAACTTCTCCACCGCCTGTGACGATACACAAACACCCTCATGTCAGCATATACAGAAGCCAGTATGAACACCTTCACCCGCTACACCCACACACACATACAGAGGCACCAAAACATGCAATCAGGCTAAAACTTTCAGAATGTCACTGTATTAGGTAACTACATATGAAAGCAATACTGTCACGGCAGGCGGATGATGGATCTAAATGCAACACTTTGTTTTATTAAACAATAGCAAAGAAGACTATTCAAAATAGCAAAGAAAAACAGCTGTGTTAAAACAAAGACAATACCAGACCCTGAACAATGGGAACTATGGAGTATAAATGCACAGGTAGATAATTAACTGAACAAGGAACAGGTGTAGAACATAATCAGTAACTATGGAAACTAAATGGTGAATAGAACAAAGGAAACAGGAACTACACAGGAAGCAAGAGCACAGGAACAACAGGGCAAAATGAAATACAAAATAATAGTCCAAGAACACAAAACATAAGACAAATACAGTTATTTTAGTTTTTATTAATATTTTGAATTAGCTTTTATTTTCATATTTTTATTTTCATGTTTCATTGCTTTTATGTGTTATTTTATTAGTTTTTTTTTTTTTTTTTAATATTTCTATTTAGGTTTAATTTAATTTTAGTTTTAGTTAGTTTCTTAATTTATTTCCAGTTCATAATTTTAGTGCTTCATTTTAAACTTTTTCAGTTTATTGCCAAGTTAACGTTTCTAATTTTCGCTTAGTTTACGTTTTTCATCTAATATTTATATTTTATTTTATTTCAGCTTTTTATTTCAATTAACAGAAACGTTTTAATAGTTTTAGTTTTAGCTAATAATAACATTGAAGCAATATCTTACACAAGCTTTTTTTTTTTTTTAAATAACTTGACTATGATCCAATAAAGTTTGACAAACACAAAGTGGCACAATATTTTTGTGTTGATTTTGAACAGTGAACTACACTACAGTTCAAAGGTTTGAGGTCTGTAAGATTTTTTAATTTTTTTTTTCAAAAGAAGCTTATTTGATCAAAAATACATTCAAACAGTAACACTGTGAAATATTATTACAATCAGCATTAATTAATTAATACCTACTAATTACACCTGTAATTAGATTACTACACTAATTACATTCTGTAAAATGTGTTGCATTACTTATTACTAATTACTTTCTAAATCCCATATCAACTTCAACCAGCTGAACAATACAAGGATTGACAGCTATTAATTCTTCCACATAAATAATATAAAACTGCATAAATTATTCTTAAACTGACCAAAGTATTTAAAGGAAGAAGATTACATTAAAAACAAATATTTTAACATTAGACGTTAAATTTTGATGTTAAATCCACTATTGTTTTACATTGTTCTAAAATCTATACAGTATTTAATGCAATTACATCAGAAGTAACTGTAAATTACAGAAAAATTAAGAGCAATCCCTTACTTTACTTTTTCAAGGGACAAATAATTAAAATGCCGTAATTAATTACTTAGTAATGAGCTCCACCCAACACTGATTACAATTTAAAATAAATGTTTTCTATGTGAATATACTGTAAAATATAATTTATTCCTGTGATCAATGCTGAATTTTCAGCATCATTACTCCAGTCTTCAGTGTCACATGATCCTTCAGAAATAATTCTAATATGATGATTTGCTGCTCAAGAAGCATTTATGATTATTATCAATGTTGAAAACAGTTGTGCTGATTCATATTTCTGTGGAAACTGTGATTAATTATATTTTCCAGGATTCTCTGATGAACTGAAAGTTCAAAAGAACAGCATCTATTTGAACTAGAAATCTTTTGTGACATTATTGTAACATGTTTGTTCTGTTCCTCATTGTGTCTTTTTCCCGTTTCCCTGTGTGATTGATTAGTTATCCCGTTCAACTGTTGTCTAAATACTAAAACCATTTATTTATAAAGCTTCATTTTGTGAAATGTTTTATTCATAATGTGTGTTTGTACTATCATTCTATAAAATAAATTCCCTTTGTTATCTTGTGTTATTCAGACATTCACACAAGTGCCAGATACTTTTTGGAGCCACTGTGAAACTATATAGAGTACATACATGTGCATACAAGCTAAATCATTTCCAAATAATGCCACACAATATAATCTCTCTATTGATGGTGTGATGTCATTCCTCCAGGACACAGTAACACAACACTTCTCTCTCGTCTGCCTGCATGTGAGCCTGAAGACTATGAATATCTCTAATCGTGTTTTCTTTCTGATGGGCAGTCTCAAACAGGAAGCGCAAGGATTGAGACAGGAAGGGGAAAGCGCCAGCTGTTTTCCTGTCCCGCCAACATTTTTAAGATCCTCACAGTCACTGGCTATTATTGATGAGGCACATTCTCTAAAGACTGCATGTTACTATTACAGGTGAATGACTGTGTATCAGGTGCTGTTACCTTGTAGCACAGTGTTGCCAGATTGGAGGGCGATTCCTCACGCACAGCTCGGATCTCAGCGGCTGGCACCAGGGCAAACACATCCTGTACGCTGGTCGCAGTGTCCGACCAGAACTGATCCCAGAACGCGTCATCTGTGGCCTCCACGGGCTGGGGGGGTGAGGACCATACAGGTTTAATACATATGCAAATCCTTTCAACACACACCAGCTGGGCTGATCCAAACAATGAATTCATAAACCACATCAATATTTGATTAAAGGTACAGTTCACCCAAAAATGAAAATTATCCCATAATTTACTCACCCTCAAGCCATCCTAGGTGTATATGACTGTCTTCTTTCAGACAAACACAATCGGAGTTATATTTAAAAATATCCTGGCTCTTCCAAGCTTTATAATGGTAGTGAATGGGGCTTGAAATTTTGAAGCCCAAAAAAGCACATCCATCCATAAAAGTAATCCATACGGCTCCGGGGCGTTAATAAAGGCCTTCTGAAGTGAAGCGCTCATCAATACGTCAGGTGAGGTCACTCTTTCGCTGGAACTAGACTTGCGTACGGAAGTCAGTGACTCCAGTTTAAAAAATATTAATATTTTCTTACAAAAACCCATTGTTTCACTTCAGAATGCCTTTATTAACTCCCTGGAGCCGTATGGATTACTTTTATGATGGATGGATGTGCTTTTTTTAGCTTCGAAATCAGGAGCGCCATTCACTACCATTATAAAGCTTGGAAGAGCCAGGATATTATTTAATATATCTCCGATTGTGTTCGTCTGAAAGAACAAAGTCATGTACACCTGGGATGGCTTGAGGGTGAATAAATCATGGGATAATTTTCATTTTTGGGTGAACTAGGCTATCCTTTTAACAGTTTAAAATAACGATGCAATCATGTTAACCCTGCAGAGAACAAGAAACAGTTCATCATTTCACATTAAAATCCAGTTAAAAGTAAAGTTTTGATACATCAAGTGTGAAGTGACATTCTCATCGAAAAGTTATTTTAAACAGCATTTTATGTAGTTATTATACATTACATACATGGAGTTTTATGAGCTCACTAATTGAGAGAGTGGAAAATTTCATTTGTTAACTACCTTTATACACTTAAGACAAGACACTATAGGCAAAAACATTGTTTTTTTTTTTTTTTTTTTGTGCACTGGTCAGTTTTGAGATTTTGAGCCAATTGACTTTTCATAACATGTTCAACAAGTTGAAAGAAACATCCAAAATACATTTTTAACTGTTTAGTTTATTTCACTTTATCTGCATCTGTATGTTTTAATTACACTACATATCTTTAATGTCATTTTCTCAAATTGAGTTTTTTTTTCTGCTCCAGAAATCCCCACTTCAGCACAAAAGGTTACAGTTTTATTCCTATCTATATTCTGAAGGGTTTTACTGAGGGGTTTGTTCATATTGTTCATTTGCCTGATTTACTCCTTAAAACATGGTTTAAAAAAAAAAAAAAAAAAAAATCTTCCGGCTGTTGACACTAATTTCTGATTTATGGAGATATCCTGAATATTTTAATATAAATATTTGCAAATTAACGTATCTAATTAGATAATGCATCATTTGCATATTTAAATTTAATATTGAGAAAATCTGAAATACAAAAAATGATTGCGATTCTTAATGTAATTAATCGACATATGGTGATATCTATTAGTTAGATTTTTCCTGGGGTATTTTGCCTTAATATTAAAATATCTTTAGATGACTGACAGTTAAAAAACTTAAGACACACGTCAGTAGGGGCGGGGTCTAACATACGTCATCTTATTACCCCTCAAATCTATTTTTTTTTTCAACATAAAGCAAAACTTTGTTTATATATATATATAAACAATCTAAAATAGATGGAAGAAATAAAAAATGAAAACTTTAGCTTTATTTTATTTAGTAAGGTTTATTTTTAATACTGAAAAATGATAAAAACAGTTATTATGCAAATTAGCGCTAAGCAGATTTATCTTTAAAAAAACCTAGCTATTAATAGACTTTTTAATAATATTATAATAAAGTATTACAATAATATTAAATTCTTAAAAAACATATTTTACTTAGTTCACTATGAATGAGCAACAGAATGCAGATATTGACATATAAACACAAGACACCTGTCATACTAGAAGCAAACACAAGCATCATTATTCTGAATGAAATACCCGTCAGTGCCCAGCGCACCCTTACACACAAACACATATATGTATAAAAACTGAAGTAAGGTTGTATTTGAACAATTGTGAGGTGTTGCAGAGGTCTGGTGGTCGGCGCAGGCTCTCCATCTGGAAACAAACACTCGCTCTTAATAACAGCCTCGCATAACAGCAAAGACACAAACCTGTGTTTTTGTGGTCAGCTGTATCACCGCCTTCCTGAAATTCAGCTTTGAGTCCGTATTTCCCATTTTTCCTGATATGTTGTTTTAATGATGAGGCGCAGCTCTAATCCCCGTCACCTCCTCCTCTGCGTGTGTCATCTGCGGAGGCGGCGGTGCTGCGCTGAACACACCAACTTCCGGCAGGAGAATTTCACATTCCTACTATAGGCAAGGCTTGGCTCATGAATATTAATTAGTTAATGTGCCGTAAGGCCAGTAGGCGTAACCGATTGGTTAAACGGCAGGCCGACCGTTAGCGGCCCCTAATCAGCTGGTAAAGGGCTGACTCCTGAATATTAACCGTGCTTAGGTTACGTAACCGGACGCCCAAGAAAGGTTACCAAGCAACGACAGTCGGCTCTAATTCATATTCATAAGCCAGGCCTCTGCCTAAATAGCCATAGTAGGATTCATAAATTCCAAACGCACTAGGCAGTTGCTAGGAAAACACTTTAGCAAATTTCCCCTTGAATCTTTTACTTTTCGCAAAGCATCGCAACCCATATTCCAAACACAGTAAATACAAATGAACAGTATTTTTGTGTGGATAAAAAAGTGATAGAGCCGATTCTGAAATCTTTCATTCTCATGAAAAAGACATTTTTACATTTTAATACACATATGTTTAGTCATTCAGCGTTACAACGAAAACAGTGTATCTGATGAAAAAATGCGTCATACTATACATCATACGCTGTACACGACCGCAATATTTGAAAACATATATATCGGTATAAATGCATGGCTGAAGAACCTGATAAAAGACAAATTTGTTCTTGGGAAGCGAGTGGAATAAATTAGCTCAGGATGAGCAGAAGCGCTTTGTGGACATCGGACGTGACGTCTTCACACGATCAGCCAATCCCGCACCGCCCTCGTGTTTTGCAGCTTGAGTTTCGCGCATGCGCTTTGGTATGTAAATAACAGCAGCGGCGGTTTGTTTTGTGTCGCGCAGGCTCATCAAATAGACAAATAGCCGGCTTATATTCACAGAGAACCCTATTATATATGCTACGTTTATGAAAGTACGACTGCAATAAGAGTACAGCGTTAAACGAGTAGAATATACCGCGTGTTTTTACAGCTAGTGAAGTGTCAATTAGCACACAGCTATGATAGAGACTAGCCGGATGAGTTTGAGTTTGACACATTTATTACGGCAGAATTAATCAAATACGACCTTCACTTGTTTTCTTACATGTAATAATCTGATTTAGACTTCATAGAGCCGCTTTGAGTTGAATATGTCGTGTTTATGTGCGTGTTAAGCTGTTAGCAGAGGTGTGAGTGTAGCATGACACAGCAGGCGGTTTATCAGAGTGACAGAGCTGAACCAAGAGCTCAATAAAACACTCAAACATACAAGACCATCATCATCATTCACAGAAATGCTTACAGAAAACAGGTGAGTCAACAGATTGTGGCTGTATTACTCCATCAAAATAATACGACATGTCTTTATTAATCCCAAAGGGCAGTTTTGGTTTTTGATTCACACAGAAAGCTGGAGACGTAGCATACAAATTAGAACAAAAAGAAAGTTGATATGCTATAAAATATTACATATACAAAGAAATATTATATAGAATATCATGTGAAATATACAAGTTTGTATAATAAAATGGTTCAACTCAATGATTAGGGACTGATGTCTAAGTGATGCTGCTTCTGTTATGTTGATAACCTGTAACCTCTATTTATGTCAAAGGAAACGTCAGCGCGCTGAAGGCGATGATGAAGATGCTCAGATGCCTCAGGCCAAAAGGCTGAGTTCATCCCTCCAGAGCTCTGAGACGGGCAGGGAATCATGGGAGTCTGAGGTATGAAATGCACTCAACAACTCGTCATCAAGCCACCGTCACACTAGACTCTGAGTAGCAACATTTCTACAGACACTGCGACGGTCATATGGTGTCACAGACTGCAGTGTGTTTTTAAAAATATAATTCAACATAATAATGCATCCAAAATGTAAAACATGCAGTCTATTCTGCTTTACTGCAGTCCTGCAGATTTAAATTTTGCATTCTTTTAAAGGCCGTTTACACCAAGAACTGTAACTATAATGATAACCAAAAAGATTTAGTTCTATAAATCGTTTGAAATATGAAAGAATAGCAGAGTTCACACCACAACTATGATAACAGTGCAGAGAAACGATATTGCTGGAAACACTTTCAGAATGATTATTTTCCAGCTGATAAATGATAAAAACTTTTACAGCCAATCAGAATCCGTCCTGCTTTAAAGAGCTCAAGCATTTAAAGCGACAGATGACAAAACTGCTTGGAATAAACAGAACGATATCGTCCACTGGTGTGGACGCTAATATACAGTAGTTATAGTTATAGTTCTTGGTGTGAATGGGCCTTAATTCAGCTATGAGGTCACTCCAGGGCGTCTTGATCTTCTATAGGTCAGATGTCTTCACGTGATATGAATTCCCAGGGCATGAAGTTCACCAAACTTTGAACTTTGCAACGCAGCGAAATCTGCATGATCTTTTGCGTTTCCTGTTCCCATATGCTGTGTATGAATGGAAGTCAGTGGAATGAAAAGTGTGGTGTGACCAGCCCTTTACACTGGCTTTGTGTAGCACCTGCCACTCTACATATTCTTCTGAAACAGGGTTTCCCAGACTGAGTTTGCAAGTGGATGAAAAGCTAATAATTATTTAAATCCTTAAATTTAGGATGCAGTATTAAATAATTATGTCTGAATACTCGATTCTGATTGGCTGGAAGGTGTGCGTTAAAACCGTTTAATGCAAAGGTAGTTCCAGTCAGTTTAATCACTGTTCTATGTTAATGTGTTGCTTTCATTGATGCACACACACACAGAGAGAGATTGGAGATTGTGCTGCACACACAGAAACATTCAGGAGCACAGAAACTTATTAACGCTGCCCCATGACTTTTATTAATAAAACAGGTTTGCTACAGAGTTGCTTTATTATATTTCTCAGTAATGAGGGAGTAACATCGCTGTTTATGAAGTAATTCAACTTACAGCTTCATTGTTAATAGATAGATGCTGAACAGATGCAGGTAATTCACACACTTATTGCTCTCTCTCTCTCTCTCTCTCTCTCTCTCGATAAGCTATTTCATTCAAATAAGTGTAATCTTACACTAACTGACACGTAACTGACGAAAATAACCTTCACTTTAACCCTTCCAGACAAATATTGTGCTGCAAACATCAAAGCTTCAACATGTCAATGCTGGCAAATGACCATGGAATAAGCGGGATAATCCACGGCTAACTGTGCATTAAATGATTTGAATGCCTCGCCTCGAGTGGTTCTTTGCCTCCACGTCGTGCATTAAATCGTTTAATATCATCAAATATAATTTATTTTACAGTACAAATGTAATTTAAAACAGTAATTTATTTATATCTTAATTTTTGTAATTAAAACTACTACTACTTCTACTACTATTAATTATAATAATAATTTTAATTATTATTAATCAAATTCTATTGGCTTCCTAAAACACCAGTGTGAATGTAATATGGAATGAGACTCTTTCACAACTAAAAAGAGGTCTGAATACACTTCAACCAACATCAGAGAGCCGTTCACAAATGAATGTGCCCATAAATCATTGGAATATATATTAACATAAATTCTCGGGTAAGTAAATATTTTACTTGACAGAAAAGTTTGGGAACCCCAGTCCTGAAAGATCAAGCAAGAAACAAGCAACTGAAGTTTATTTTTAACATAATCACTGATCATTTCAATCTAATTTTAATAGTTTGAGCGGCACATTTCTTCACAGATGTTTTTATAAATACTGTCACAGTTCCGCAGTGTAAAGAGGCTGTTATTGAAGAACGGAGTGTGTAAAAACTATATTGAACCTGACAGCTAAACTGCAGTTTGTGTGCGAGAGCTACAAAGCCAGAACCTCAGGGCAAATTACTTAGAAAAATAAAAAGTATGTTGAAATATTAGATAAAAAAAAAAAATGGCATTGGCTTTTATTGTAATACAGTTGAGAAAGGAAAGTGGGGGAAACCCCAAAACATTTGAACTTGCGTACTTGTGGCTTTAACAAATATTTGAGATTCCATTAGCTGCTACGACACAGGGTCACTGACGTGAGGTAGGATGTTGCTAACCTGATCTTCCGGTTCTCTGCAGTCTTCCAGCAGCGAGAGCAGCTGGATCAGCAGTCCTGATCACGTCGCTGGCAGCAGCAGCGGCAGCAGCCATTGTGGAGTGGACGTCATCGGGCCCCACGGCGTCCCCGGCCCCAGCAGTCCCCACAGTGCCTCCAAGCAGGACCTGCTGTCCTACCAGCACATCAACCGCGTCCTGAGGGAAGCCCATTTCCATAGCTTACAGAGCCGAGCTCAGTCCAAGCACAGATGACTTTCAGGGAACCACAAAACCCCGTAGCGACAGGGTAAAACTTCATCTCCATCCTCATTCAAACCTGTTCCTACTTTCTAGATCTCTCTCCTAGAGCTCATGTTATGTTGATATGTCATTGGATGGAAAACATGCCCTGGTACTGTAAGCTCTCTGACTAACTAGAGCACAAAAGTATTCATTGTAAGCAATAACGGCTTGACTATGATGCAAACTTTTGTGACTTTCACACTGTGTATTTTTCTTCTGAGAATAAAGGAACATTTTAGTGGGGATTTGCACTTGGGAATTTATGTTGATCAAATATTGATGTGGACCATATAGCAATGCAGCTGTGCACATTTAGATGGGAGGCATAAACATGCCAGAATATTCAGTTGATTAGTGAACTCCATTGCAGTGCTGTAACGAATGCATAAAGAAGCCAGTCGATACACTCAAAGACTGAGCTGGTGTGCAGATCTGGGTAATTTCCTTACAATCTTGACACAGTTCTGCAGGATCTCTTGCCTCCCAACCATCACTTAAAGCTGGTTGCTCATCCAGGCGTCAGGCCTTCGAGACCCTGCCGAGGTTTTCTTGTGTGCTGTTCGAACTCAGATTGCATTTTAAAGATTGTTGTTTATTTTACTATACCTTTTTGTAATGAAAGATGTACATTACATTTTACATTCAGATCATCTACATTTCTAAATAAAGATGGATGTTCTTAAGCAAACCTGTGTTTAACTTGCATGATTAAATGACAAACTCATGAGAAATTGTTTATTTTTGCCATTAACAAATTTTTCAGCCACAATCCTCAACTGAGATCTACCAATCAGAAGAGTCGCTGGCATCATGGAAATAACAAATTACTGGTAATAGAGTGCTGCATAAATGAGTCCTAAACCTGGTAAAGTTTAGTTGGCATTTTAGCACTTCTGGTTCCATCGTTCTGAAGTCAATTGTTTTTTTTTTGTTTTTTTTTTGGTTAAAAGCCTGTGAAGGTCTGGGGTGAACACAAGCTCAAGATATTGTCACATTTTATTCTACAATGTAAAATACATCAGTAATGCCCTATTGTGATATATAAAGGTTGTTGGGCACATTAAGCGTCATCAGCCGAACAGGAAATCTACTTACTAGATGCTTTCACAGCCTCGTTCTAGCTCAAACCTTCCAACTTAGATTTTATAAAAAGACTGTTGTCGGAAGCCATCTGATCATATGTTGTAGTTTGTTTATAGTCTAGATTTTTACTTCTGGCAATTATTTTACACCGGATGTGACAGTTGACGCATCGCATCACAGAAGCTGTCTACACTGGACGAGACAAAGCGACCGTTGCAAATCCATTTGTCCTTAGTCTTATGAGAAGTATCGCAAGTGTTTGGAGTACATCATAAATAGAGGGATTTGGTCATGTTGCATCACTCCACATCCAGTGTAGACAACATCACTGATTATAATGGGTGCTTAATGTCTTTTGTCGCGTCGCTTGAGTCTGGTGTAGATGGTGTTAGGCTTCAAAAAACTATTTGTGTTCATTTGTGAAGATTGTCTCATTGCAAAACTTGTAATTATAATTTTTGTTGGTTACAGAGCTTATTTTCTCCAATAGTATAAACTATAACGTATTTTTGTAGGCCAAAACCTGGAAGCGAGTTAGCATTTTAGCACTTCCGGGTCTGTAGTCCCAAAGTCAATGTGTTTTTTGAATGGGTTTTTGGTTAAATGGCTGAAATAAGGTCCATGGTTAACACAAGCTCAAGATAGTTTCACTTTTTATTCTAGGACATAAAATATATCAGTATTAACCAACCCATGATTTTTTAAAGTTGTTACACGTCTTGAAAATGACGGTTGCTAATAAGTGGACAAATCAGAATACAGAGGCTGTTGGAAACATTACCTGTTCGGTGTGATGACGTTTAAACTCAGTCCGCTTTTACAGCCTCGTTATGCTTATAATTGTGCTTGTACAAACTATTCTAATTGAAACTTTCAGGGAAAATGTCTTTAGATAAAGACCGAAAGAGTTCTCAGAAGCTTAGTGATGCAATTTTGAAATCATGTGACCGTGGTGTAATTCAAGTCTTATTACGCCTACCTTTAGCTTTTTGCTTCTGGTCACTGCATTTAGACTTCAAAATTCATAAAAGTTATGTTCATTTGTGAAAATTAACATAAACTTTTGTTGATCACAGAGCTTATTTTCTGCAATAATCCAAAAGCCAATGGAAAAATCCTATTCGGTTTTTGTCGGGGGAACTAGCGTGATGCAAATTTATGGGTTGACCAACAAAAATACGTAGGTCTGCAGGACTCGATTTCGCTCAACAGTGAAAATCCACTAGCTTAAAGCATTGAGAATTGCTTAACTGATTCTCCTCAACATAAATATTGGAATATATTTGCTTAGTAAGCAATAAACTCTGAATATATGGTATTATAATCTATTACTTATACCCCCAATTTCACAGACAAGACTTAAGATAGTCTTAGACTAAAATGCATGTTTGAGCTGTTTTAACTGAAAGCAACTTTACTGGCATATCTTAAAATATGTCAGTGTCCTTGTTTTGTCTCGAGATGCACAACAGTAATGTTTTTTTTTTTCTAAGGCACATTTATAAAAGCTACTTAAATGTCCTAATTAAACTAAAGCCTAATCCTGGCTTAATCTAAACCCTGTCTGTGAAACCAGGCCTTGGCCTTGTACATTGTTGATTGTCATTTGCAGTGCTTCATGGAGTTAGTTGTTCAAAGACATCACAGTCATGTAACTTTGTCTTTCTGTCTAATTTTCAAATAGCCTTTTTGAATCAATGTTTCAAATCAAATGTTTATTTATGGAAGTAATGAATGGAAAAAAAGTGGGCGGTCACTGTTGCACTCTTTTATACATGGCTGCACTGCTGCATTTAATAGACGACAGAGGCGAGGGGGGAAAATCTTCCTCTTTCTGGATGTGTAGTGAATTATAGCTCAGTGCCAGACTAGGCATTAATGAGAGATGACCTGTGCTTTAAGGAGTTGTGGGAAAAGGTCACTTTAATTAGAGCACTACATGTCCTTGTCTTGTCACATTGCGCTGCATAACAGATTACATATATTAATTTGCCTCTGGTAAGCAGGGCTCCCCGTCTCTGCGTCCTCATTAGAGCTCCTGCAGAACTGCAAGCACATGATAGATGTGTCTAAAATGACCCTGGATCAGTTTATCAGTCTTCTGAAGACTAAAAAACTCAGATTTGGAATATATTCTCCAATATTTAATACTCTCTTGATTTTCTGACAAAAATGTAAGTAACTTACACAATGTCAGGGTGTTGCTATATGTTTGCTTGATGGTTTAAAGGGTATTGAGTAGTTTCTTAATGGCCCAAGTCAAATGAGCCCATCTCAAAGTCTCTAGAAATGACTTGGGTCCGTCCTTCAGTGATGTTTTAAATCATTGAGCATCTCAAGTCATATAGTTTCTCTTCAAGAACAAGATTATGTCTTTACAGAGCTTTTATATCACCCAGTTAAACTCTGACTTTAGCTTCACATTAAGGGCCTTGATGTCCTCAAGCTAAACATGATATGCCCTCCATTTACTCTCAGGCTTTGTGTGTTATAAGTGCTAATTAATTTAGACAACCCATAAAGGCCAATATACAAAGGGATGAATAAAGATTTCAGAGCAAGCAATTACATCTCTACCACAATGGACCTTATTCACAGAAAATTATCGTTCTGCAGTGACATTTGTAATTGGGGGGAATCTTTAATAGACACATCAAAGAAGCACAAGGAACAAAAAAGACTGTAGTCAGGTTAATGAATCCATTGCTTGTCTTTCACTAGAATTTAACAATGTGCTCAGTGAAGCTACTTTATGTCCAACTTTAATGGTATAAATGAGGTAAATCAAGTGTTTTATCACATTTACTTCCATGCTCTTCTAAAAGCATCATAATGGACCAGTAGATGGCAGCAGAATTCTTAAAATTCAATGTGAAAGTGGCATTTTGTATAACAGTTGTCATTTCAAGTCAAAACTTTTATTTCAGTGGTCTATTTTAATCATTCTGCTAACTATAATTAACTTTGCTACTACATGTCAACTAACTCTCATTAGAGTATTAGTAGACTGTCTGCTTAATATCTGCTAACAATGTATTTTGATGCTCCTCAACAGACATTTACTGACTATAAGCAACTTTGCAACTACATGTTAACTTATTCTACTAACCCAAACCTAACAGTCTACTAATACTCTAATGAGAGTTAGTTGACATGTTCTAGTTGCAAAGTTACTTATAGTTATTAGAATGTCTAAAGTGGACCATTGAAATAAAGTGTAACCAAACTCTAACTTTATTTGTAATATTAAGCAAGTGAATAAGAATCGCTTATTATAAATGAATTAGAATCAGTCTAATGCTACAATAATAATGCTACACGTGTGTTATGGTAAAGTGGATTGTGCAGAGAGGAAGGAGAGAGTTAAATGAGCTGTCCTTGTTCTGGTGTCTGGTGCACATACGTTGTTTTATTTTTACCATCCACCATTAAAATCTGGGTTACACTCAAGGCCTTTTGGTCCTTGTCCCACTCCTGAAATGAGAGACTGCAGCCAGAATATATGACTATAGCAGCTTATAAGCTGCATATTCAGAGGGGCCAACAAGATCTTCACTGTTTCAAATCAACATGTGATTCGATCTGTGATTTACTCTCTTAATACACATTCCTGCTCTTATAGTAAACGTCAATGCATGATATTTCAAAAACAACACCTCTGAAACAACTTTCTTTTTTGCTGATGTCACAAATCCTTTGTACTTTTCGACCCTTCCCATCCAACCATGTCATAGCCATCATTTTCCTACGCCCCATGACGCTTTGCGGGAATTATGGGAGTAACTTCTGTTAAAACTGTAAACAATCAGTGAAAGGTTCGCTCTATGAACACAATAATAAGCATTATCAAAAACTGAGTATATGAGATAACATTATTCTACTCACCCTTCAACCATCCAACAATAAAAGGAAATTTAAAAGTGTGAAAGCATAAAGAAAATTACTACCACAGACCAAATAACCCCTGATTATTTCTGCAGCAATATTATGGACACATTAATATCACTGTGGTAATATATATCTGTATTATGTAACATAAGTTGCCTTAATCAATAATGTCCATTAACTGGAGCATTGAGTGATAATATTTCATAATGATTTCCATCATTATGACAGAAATAAATATTGTATTTACCTGCTTTAGAAACATTCAAACACTGTTGATAGGGATTAGAAGTGGAAAACAATTACATTTTAAAGCAGCCATGTGAAGACAAACCTGGTAAGATATGTGAGATGTGAACAGTTTTTTCATATTGTTAGAGCGGAATACAAAGGAAAAATTGGTCTTTTTGCAGTCGGCTCGTTAGGAAAAAGGTGGATAGAGATACTTTTCACCATCCATTAATTCCATTTCGATTAAGCCCCTTCCTACATTTTTTTTTCTTGTTAATATCTGTAAGTAAAATGGGTTGTAAATTTCATTTATTGTCACCATGAAATCAAAATTGAAATTTCCTATTATTTTGTGAAATATTGCAGTATTTATCCATGCAAATCATAATTATTTTAATTCATGTGTCCCTGTAACCTTTAATCAAACATTTTATCTTCCCCTCCCTCTTGCAGCGATATCTCTTCTCTTCTGTGATGAGAATGAAGTGTGAAGTATGACACTTCTATAAAGTGTGCGAGGGTGTGAGGACAGGACAACCTGTCACTCACATGAGATACACCAATAGCAAACCACAACCATCCAATCAATTCCTTATGGACAAACTCAAGCCCCACCCTACATTTGTTCTTGTTTGAGAAGCGTTTTACTCGGATATACATCTCAATAGGGGAGAACTTCTGTTTCATGCCGACTTTAAAAACTTTCTTGAAATCATAATTGACCCTTCGCTGGGAGTTTGATTGACAAGGTATCTAACCAGTCATAACGCCGAATCCGCCATTTTGTCCGAAAAAGCAGTTAGAAGATTAACCTCGGTGGACTTGAACTTGAAAAATGGTGTGTATTGACGTCTTTCCGCGTTTGAAACAACATTCCTTCTCATGTTCATTCATGTTTATTTCATGCTATAAATTAACTACTAGGAAGAGATGATCGGTTCACAAGCTGCTTGAGCTGGGGCGCTACAGCAATCTGTCATGACACATTAAAGAGCCACGAATTTCTTAAAAATTACACAATTTGAAAGCTGGGACTTTGCTTAATATTATAAGTAACCTGCTCTGTCTTGTCTATTGACGTGTTGTCAGTGTCCTCTTTGCTCCACAATGTATTTTTCCTCAGAGTGGCGTGACAACGCCATGGCTTGTCGGACAAAGCAACAGTAACTAAGGAGGGGCGGGTCTTTGCGAAGGGTCAGTTGGGGTTTAGTGGATTGTAGTGGTTTGTTTGTTTGGCTTGCATATATCTATTAGCATTGAGGCCATCGCTATGCTAGTTTGCTGCCAAAAGTTGACAAAAAACTTTGACCTAAAAATATTGACCGTCCAAAATCTTCACTGACTATTCTGATTGCAACTGTATGGTTTCAAGAAACAACGAAAGGCAAGGAAAGCAAAAAATATTGCTTGCAATATTGGATAATGTAAATGGAGAAACATGTTATTAACAGGTCTAACTGTATCATGCTAACCAGTCAAAACTTGACTCCCTGGTTTTCCTTTTGGCTATAAAATAAGGCCTGTTTTAAGTTAAAGTCATGATAAAACGGAAGTATCGACAGAGCTTTTCTTCTGTATTATGATGTACATTCGAGTGAAATGGATTATCGGCAAAGAAAAAATATAGGGCGGGGATTTGGTTTTATGTGTAAGTTGTTGATTGGATGTTTAGATGTGGGCGTGGCCCTCAAAAGTGGTGGTGGATGAACATAAGCTTGCAGGGGTGGGTGTGCTCACACTTGTAGTTCAGTTCTCTTGGTTCTTTTGGTCCAGACCAAATGAAAGTGATACATTTAGAAGATGATACATTTAGTCCTGGTTTGCTTAGCATTCACACTGTCATTTTTATCACCGAACCTAAAGATACAAAACAACCTCCATTGTATGTTTGTACATATGATGGTGTATGATGGAGCTGAGAACTTGTGAAGAGCTTATAAAATGTTTAAAGGAGTCAAAACAGCGTCCATGTCCTGTTTTGGTTTGTTTACATGTCTTTGGTCTGTATTTGATTCATATTTCAGTCAAACCGCACCAGAGTTAGTTTGGAAGCGGACCGAGACCCACCTTTTCATCGCGTGTTTGGTGCGCACTTAATCAAATGAACCACGCTAACAGAGCAATGGCACCAGAGTTCATTTCAATCGAACCAAACCTGCCAAGGTGTGAACACACCGAGTGGACTAAATGATTGGAGAAGTCCTGCATTCATCACCAGAGAGAAGTCTGTCATTTTCACCCAAAGATCGAGTTATGACAATTAGATTAAACATTATGAGGTCAAAACATGTTCACTATATGATCTATAACATGCATTTAGAAAATAGATAGGGTGAATTTTAATTTCATGCTGACTTTAAAGTCAAAACAAAAAAGAAAATTGAAAGAAGATTCGTTCTCCATATGCAGAGCACTTAAGAGTTTAGCTCTAGTAAACGGACCTTTACTTCCCAAATCATGGTATTGTATATATGCCAGTAAACTGGATTCTCAGCTGGAACGAGGTGGCAGTGGAGCACTGTAATGATCCCAGACTGACTGTACACACAGCCTTGGCTCTTTTCTTCAGTCCGTGGCAGAGCAGGCTGTTTAGGTAGCTGTTGGGTAGCTGGGGCCTGGTGTGAAGCTGGCACAGGAGCTGCTGGTCTTCAATCGTAAGCCAACATTAACATCTGCTCCATCAGTGGAAAAAAGCTCTCTACGGCCTCTTCCACCCCAACACTCCAGCTAATGACTGGCCACTCCTGTCATTAAAGCCTTATTACCTTAGTAGGACTCCATACAGAGAGGAGAGGAAAACCCTGGAAAACCACAGGGGAGAGAGGTGCAAATGCAGTCTACTGTTAGATGGACAGATTAATGGGTGGATGTTCTGATTGGGATAACTATATTCCCATATCTAATGAACACTTCTGGCAACTGTTTAGGGCATCTCGCAGAACTCAGTACACAATATCTTACATCAGCTGTGGGTTATAATAACCCTCCAATAATGCTGAAACTCAAGATACACAAAAGCAGGTTTGGGAAAAAATGAAATGTGATTAGCATAGATAGTATAGTTATGCTTTTTTTCTTGCAATTGTAATTGTAATTGCAAGTTTATATCTTACAATTCGGACTCAATAACTCGCATTTGCGAGTTTTTTATCTCGCAATTCGGACCACGATTGTGAGTTTATATCTTGCAATTCTGAGAAAAAAAGTCAGAATTACAATATGTAAACTTGCAACTGTAAACTTTATAACTCGCAATTGCAAGTTATAAAGTCAGAATTGCATAATATAAACTCGCAATCTGAGATAAATTACGAATTATAAAGTTTGCGATATATATACATGCAATTGCAAGTTATAAAGTCAGAATTGTGAGATTTTTTATTCAGTGGCAGAAACAAGCCTCCACACGAATAGACAACTAAACAAAATATGTAATTTACTAGGTTTACGAGGTAAACTCACTCGTAAAGACTTTTACAGGATTATGCAGCGTTTTTGAATGAATCTCTTGAATGAATTATTCATTGACAAATACATTTTTTAACAGTCACTTGTCACCAGGTGTAATGATGAAACTGATACAACCTTTATCTGAAGGGTCAAGTTACTTTCAAAAGCTGATACTCTATTTTGATCGCTATCATAGACATCAGTGTTTATATCCAAACTATATACTTTTTTCCAGTATTTCTGTGATAATATGAGTTATTGTAAGACAGAAATAATGATACTGTATGGTTGAATAGAAGTTTGTGAAGCTGTTTCATGCCTATACATGACAACTGCTGTCTCTGGCTCAATGGCAGCACCAACACAGATCTGAATGTTCGCTGTGATCGCACATAAATATACATACGAGACCACCACGAAGCATGTGTGTTGTGTTGACGTGACAGTAAAAGTTGCTGCGTGAACGCGCGTTGGAGATGAATATTTCGCATACTCTCTCTCGAGTAGGCACTCATTTTGAATAAGTACTTTCTTTGCGAGCTCTAAAAAAAAGTATGTGAATGTGTGTAGTATGAATGTAATCCGGATGTACTACATCCACCATGCTGTCATTATCATGTGACCTACCAGCATCAGTTGCATCGCTTCACTGCCATTCTCAAATCCTCTCCCGTGGCCTCATTGGATAGTAAAGTGTCCATCATATATACACTTCAGTATCTCGCCAGAAGTAGTAGGCCATCCAGGTACTTTTCGCCTACTGTTTTGAGTACTGTGAATTCACATACTGTATATATACTATATCATTCGGAAGTATATGATTTTGGACACAGTCAGTATTTTTTTTTCTTCCATTTCTAATCAGGCACTGAATAGAAGACCCATGAAAAGCCTCAGCCAATGGAATTGATTTGGGGTTCAAAGGGGATAGGTCTCTTTTGGGAGACAGGATTGTAAGAAACGACCCAGTTTGACCACTAATTGTAAAGGAAATTTTAGAATTTTAGAAATTTAACACATTTTAGAATGCTCCAGAACACTAAATTGCATCACTAGAAGTATACAAATGCATGTTCCAGACCCAATTCATCATGTGACCTTCTATTTATCTACAAGTATGGAGGTTATCGGTATTTTAAAGTCTGAAGCACATTTTAAGTGTATTAACATTATAGTGATATTAATGAATTTCTGGCAACCACAGCTGCTTTCTTTTTTTAACAGTTTTAAATTAAAGGTCAAGTGCAATTCTAAGACTCTTTCTGGTATTCTCTTTCTCATCTCATATCAACTTTCATAACCCTCTCCAAAAACAAACCCTCAAGCCCCTCTGTTGTTGAAAGATTGGTTATCCGCCCAGTCACCACCAGCATGAAGTCTCACGGATGGTGAAAACTTAAGGGACACCAAAGGAAGAAAAGCTACTAAAGAAGGCCTAACACAGCTGTTGGACTGTCTCAATGTCTGCTCTGTAGTTATGTTACATAAACCAAATATTGAATTCGATCTTTAGTTTCTCTGTATAGCTGCCACATCTGTGTCTGTCCCACGGTCTGTGTTTAATATGTAATCTATTCAATTTCATACAATCTGTTGCAGAGACAATGTGCATTATACTGTTCTGTTTCACCAAATAAAGACCCAGGTCCAGAAAAATCACATAAAAGAAAGAGTTCAAGCTGAGTTTTTTTTTTTCTTCATCATTTACTCAGCCTGATGACTCATCTGTGTGACTTCAGGAACACTGCAGGAGATGTTTTGAAGAATGTTGACACACGAGCACCATAAAAGTAGTCCAAATGATTTGTGCACTAAATTCATCATGATCGCATTGCAATGGATCACGTCATTGACTTCAAATTTGGTTCAACATGTCATTCCATGTTTGAATAAATGCAAATGTGGATTAAATCAGTGAATAATGACTCAAATTTCACACAAAGCTATATGGCCTCAGAAGACTTTGAACGTAGCACTTATATAGTGCTTTCTGCTTGGAAACCCATAAGTCATAGATGTTTGGGACAACATAAGGATGAGTGAATGATGACAGACATTTCATTTTTGGATGAACTATTATTCCTTTAAAACCCCATTGTGTAAAAAAAAAAAAAAAAAAAACTCTATTAGTTTTCATGTTCATGGCTGTCTGTTTTCCTGGCTGGGTTTTGAGTGATGGGCTTGCTGAACTGACTGATGTGCTTTATTTCTCTTGAAGCACATGGTTGTTTTTACATGTCTGCTTTACCTTGGCTGACTTACAGACTTGTGAGGTGCGCTGATTGTGGCGGGTCAGCTTTCTGCTTTGGTGCTGTTTTAGATAGATAGGTGTAAATAGGTCTGTTAGCATGTGCATCACACAAAATAGGGCCCAATGTATGTATTTTGTCTGTAAACTTCTCTTCTGGCAGGACATAATGTCCTTTTCTGTTTTTCTATGGATTTTTTTTCTTACAGTGCACTCTTTTTTCTCTGGTTCTTTAAGACTAGTTGACAGTTCATGTCATCAAATCTATTTGATTAGACAATCCTTTTAATGAAAAATTAAATTAAACCACAGAATCAAGAAATTTAAAATGCAAAGCAATTTGGAAAAAATACAGATTTCACAGGTATTAATGTTTAAAAAAAAAAAAAAATTCTGATCATAAAGTCTATACACATTTTCCACTAACAATTGTTCCACTGGAACAATTTTATTAATTGCTTATGTTCGCATGTTGCTTCCATTCTTAATTAGCTTCTAGCTTGTTCTTATTGGAATTGGAGACAGAAGTCAGAGGATTTATTCATTTATCTTGTCACCCCTCTTAAATTAATCAATCAATTACATACATAACTAGATGAGTAAAGTTTGATGACAAACTTTGATGTTGGCTTGACAAAGCCAGGTCTGAAAGTTTAAGCTTTGAACAGCTTGAAGTTTGAAGGTTATACTCAGAGAAAGTAAAAAAATGTTACTAGCATGATTTAACATGCTGCTAGCATGAATTAACAGGTTGTTAGCATGGTTAGCATGTTACTGGCATGAATTAGCACATTGGTAGCATGAATTAGCATGTTGCTAACATGATGTCACTAGCATGTTTCAGCACACTGCTAGCACGAATTAGAATGTTGCTAACATGTTTTAACACATTGTTAGAATAAATTAACATGTTGCTAACATGATGTCACTAGGTGCATCGCAATTTGCATAGTTATGAACTATTCTATGACGTTTTTAAGTATAAATAGTGCGAGTAGTGCGTTCACACTAAAAATTCCAAAAAGAAAAAGTACACTTTAAATACCCGGATGATGCACTAAAATAACTGAAAAAACGAAGTGTGGAATGTTGGACACTTCATGCACTCAACAGCTTTAATTACGTATTGGAGGGGAGAGGGTATCAAACTCGGTTGTTAAATGACAAAATTAACCTTATACAATTCACGCACTACATGGATGAGTACATAGTACAGTGCGCCGTTTGGGACGCAACTACTGCCATGTTTTGGCACACTGCTAGCATGAATTAGCATGTTGTTAACATTAATTAGAATGTTTCTAGCATGTCCTAAGCTAGTTGCTAGGCTTTGTTAGTGATAGATATGTAGTGGAAGTAGAGTTATTGTATTAAAGTTTTGACCCCCTCAATGAAAGTGTATGGGACTTTTACGATTTTTAATCTTCATTTTTAGGAAAACCATAAGTCATATTAGTTAGAAAAGATATAGCACACTAAGTCATAACAGTCTAAAGATCTGACCCAAGTTTGGTGGTTGTAGCTTGAAAGCTCTAGGAGTGTAAAACCATCTACCATCTACCATGTTGAATTTGGCAGACACTTTTATCCAAAGCAAATTACATTGCATTTATACATTTTAGTTCATGGATTCCCTGGGAATCAGACCCATCTTTAAGTGCTTTAAAAAATCCAGAAACCAGTACAATGAACTGAAAAATCTATAAATGTTACACCGAGGAATTCTGTACAGTAAAAAGAGGTTCTTGAAAAGAAGGTTTTGCTGAACTCAAGGATCTGTAAAGACCCACATCAACAGGCTCATGTTCAGATGCAGGGCGGATCCGGTGTGTCCCATCTGTGTAGTAACCATGTGCTCATTCCTGTGCTACACATTGGCGGCAGACAAGGTGCAATTTGTTCCATTTGGACTATAACTGTCAGGAAGAGATATACCCCCACTTAAATAGCTGCCCATAATCTCCTCCACTCCCCATATTATCCTAATTGAACCCATGGGCTGCCAACCCCATCAATAGCTGAGCTCATCTCCAAATTAATAAAACATAGGCCCCCAAAGCATGGCCACATTACAGCTGAAGGATACAGGGGCAGAGATGGGCATTCGTCAGAACACCAAATCTGGGACCGCAGCAAAATGATTATCTTGGTTTATTATCCTCCAAAAATCTTCCAAAAAGAAGTCTATGAGCAGGTTTTGCTAATTCCTTATTATTCCACCCTAGCACAATCTGGAAAGGGAATCTTTTGCCAGCAACACGTCAAAACCCAATGCCATTAACATGTGTTGTTGTTTTAAAAAGACTGCTAACAATGCAGTGTGTTCGACACGTGTATCATTACACTCCCTGTCTTTACTGGCACGGTGAGGGTATCATAATAAAAGTGTGCCTGTAATGAAAGCAACTTTAAATGGAGGCAAATGCAGGCAGTGTGAAGCCTTTATTAAATACATTCATCATGTAGT
The DNA here is from genome assembly GCA_037950665.1 of Hypophthalmichthys nobilis. NCBI lineage: Eukaryota > Metazoa > Chordata > Actinopteri > Cypriniformes > Xenocyprididae > Hypophthalmichthys > Hypophthalmichthys nobilis. The sequence continues at coordinate 7,680,452 of CM075475.1, forward strand.
GTTAACAGTCACTGCAGTCAGTATTTTAATAAGTGAGAGACCCATACTCATGCTGAGAGCAAAACAGATCGGTGTTCACAACACATACAAACACAGCATCTCTGTTATTTTTCTCTTTGCTACAGAGTACTGCTTTCTTTCCTGTCAGTGAATACAAAACAATACATTTCCAGGGAGTTTGATCGCTCTTACCCTTTATATTTTGTATAAGTTTTGTACTAAAACAGACAGTGCTGCTTGTAGAGAAAGCAAAAGCAGTGGGTCCTTGAGCACTTCTCAAATGCTCTGGCTATTCAGCTTGGATATGAACTGCATAAAGGAAGCTAGCAGCATGTAAAGAGAGGAATGCTGTTATAGTAGTTCTTCAAGGCTAGAATTTCAAAACTGTTCTCTCCTACTTCCCAACATACTGTACAACCTGAGGTGAAATGAATCTCCACGTTGACTGCTGCCAAATCGATCACTCAGTGATGGGATGAAGACAATTGTCCAGCTGAAGATTGCTAGTGAAGGTGCCGATTTCAAAACACTGCTTCATGAAGCTTCGAAGCTTTACAATTCTTTTGTTTCGAATTAGTGGTTCGGATCGCGTATGAAATTGCCGAACTGCTGAAATCACATGACTTTGGCACTCTGAACAACTGATTCGAATTAAATGATTCGTAAAGCTTTGTAACAGTGTTTTGAAAGATATTGTTGAATAAAGTCGTTATTTTGTTTTTTTGGCAAACAAAAAGTATTCTCGTCGCTTTATAATATTAAGGTTGAACCACTGTAGTCACATGAACTGTTTTAAATATGTTTTTAGTACCTTTATGGATCTTGAGAAGTTCGGTGGCATTGCTGGCAATAGAGGGCTTACTGAGCCATCGGATTTCATCAAAAATATCTTAATTTGTGTTCCGAAGATGAACGAAGGTCTTACGGGTGTGGAACGACATGAGGGTGAGTAATAAATGACATTATTTTTATATTTGGGTGAACTAACCCTTTAAGCTGAGATCTAGACGCACATCAGAATGTAAACCGTTTTGGCTGTTTTTGACAATGTTGTAGTACTCGAGACCAGACGAGACCAGACTTTTTTTTGAGTCTGTTTCAAGTTCAAGTCCAAGACCATATTTTAATGGTCTTGCATGGTATTATCATGCCACAGTACTGGTAAATCCTTATGTGTCAGTGGACAATATTTCCCTCTAACTAAACCTAATTCACAAAAGAAAATACAATTAAGTTCGCTAACTCCTTAAAGGTGCATTATGTAATGTTGACAGCTATTGGTTGAAATGGGTACTGCAGTCCAAATTCGAAATATTGGAGAGAGTTGTTTCTCCCGCAACCTCCTCCTCAGACTCAACGCTCACATGGGTTGCAAGATTGAGGACACACAACAGGAAAAAGCGCAGTTGACAGTGGAAGGTGACCAGCTTGTTGGGCAAGTTGATCAGCTAATATATGTGTTTTAATATGCCTCTGGTCATAGAGCGTTTTAGATGGATTCTGAAGCTTGGGAATCTTGGGTAGAATCTGCGATCTCTAACCTAGTTTGTTTGCTTGCTTCTGTGTCTGCAATACTTTGTGTTTTCCACCACCTGGCAACCCAGGGTGTAGAATAACTAAGTGTAGAATTGTTTTTCAGAGAAACGAGTATGTGAACTTAGCATGTTTCCTAAATATCTGCAAACATATTATGGTGTTTTTATGCTTTAGTACAGTCAAAAAATTACATACAGCACCTTTAAGCATAAAAAATAAACAAAGTTTCAAACCAAAAAGGCGTCAAACTCCCTACTTCCCTAATATTATATACAACTGAAATATTTATAAAGACAAGCTAACAAAATTTCAAGGTCAGTAGTCGTTCTCACAAAATGTCTGAACTAGTCAATAACAAAAAACTCTTTTTCAAACATACACTCTCAAATCACTCAAAATCACTAATACACTCCAAATACTAACACAATAGAGATCAAAGGCAAACACAGCAAGCAAGCAAGAAGACTGATGAGAGACGTGATGACAGGATGTTTTATAGGCCTGCAGGTGTCAGCTGACCAATCCAGGTGCAGTAATTAATCTGCAGGAAGCAGTCAGTCTCACTTCCCACAAACAGAACAGAGCAGTCGGAGACTAGAGGGACATAACACTCCCAACACACACAAGAAAAGACATTTTTATGAGGAATCAGCAATAACATTATCAATGATTTTATTATACTTAATGTGTAAATTAAAATCTTGAAAAAAATCTAAGCACAGTGCATGAGTTTTTGATAAACATTCTTTGCAAAAATACAAGTGGGCTGTGATCAGTAAGTCCTTTAAAGAATCAAAGGCAGACCGGCACAGAGGGGACCAATCAAATGTAACAGCTTTTCAGAGGTTGTCTGTAAGAGGTTTAACCACATCCAAAATATTTTTTACAGAAACTTCTGTAATATCCGGCCATGCCAAGAAATTGTTGGAGATCTCTTTTTATCTGAAGCACACTGAAATTAGCAATGACCTTGACTTTGGTTTCTAATCGTCGAACTGTACCTTTACCAACTTCCTTTCCCAGATACTTATCAGTAACGTTACAAAACACACATTTGGCCACATTAAGAGTTCTTGAATTCTGGCAAATCACCCTTCCATGTCCCTGAATAGCACACAGCATCATCAAGGTATGCATCACAATTATTCACATTAGCCAAAACTTTAAGCATCAAATGTTGAAACGTTGCTGGAGCATTTTTAAAGCCAAAAGGTAAGACCTTATACTGTAGGAAGGCATCTGGAGTGGCAAATGCTGAGATTTCAGAAACACGCATGGTAATTATCCCTTGAGTAAGTCCAATTTCTTCCCAATCCTGTCAATACAATTTTCCAAACGTGGAAGTGGGTATGAGTCAGATTTGGTTATCTGATTAACTTTTCTGTAGTCCAGGAGTTTTAAACTCTGGCCCTTGAGGTCCACTTTCCTGCAGAGTTTAGCTCCAACCTTGATCAAACTCACCTGTCTCACTTTTCATTAATCCTGAAGACCTTGATTAGCTTGTTTGGGTGTTTTTGATTAGGGTTGGAGCTAAACTCTGCAGGAAAGTGGACCTCGAGGACACACTTACATACAGACAACTCTGTGAGAACAATGAGAACGCAGACTATTGAAAAAAATAAATCATGTTCTCTGTGTTAACATTGAATAAATTCCAAACGTGCATTCTGAATAATAAATAGGAATAATTGATGACAGGCCGTTGAATTCTTAGAAAATAATACACACCCGAGGTGGTAATGCAGCCACGACTCAAAGCAGTGTGCATTATTTTCTGAGAATTCAATGGCCCGGAGTCAATTATTCCGCTCATACTACGGTTAGCACACCTCAAGTTACTGTTCCGATGTTGTATTTCAAGACATTTGTCAGGTTTTTGTCCTTAAAACACTCTTGTGTGTGGGACTAATTTCTTACGCATCTCATCCCAAGCCTCCGTTGCTAATTCCAAAACATAATTTCAGAACTAGAAACGGAGGCTTGAGCCTTTATAGCAGACTAATACAGTTGATACAGTTATTAACGCAGTTGAGAGAGAGAGAGAGAAAATAAGTATATGTGAATTAGCCTACCTGAGTCTGTGCATCTCTAACAGCAGCAGTGTCTCTACTAATAGCGAAACTATAAGTTTATCTACCTCGAGAACCGCATGCGAGAGTATGCACTTTCAGGACACAATAAAACGTATTTTGTGGCAAAAACCGTGACCATAATTTGTCGTTTTCATCCTATTGTTTACTATATGTATTTGCTTGGTCGGTGTCATTGTGGGTTTTGGTTTGTTTGTGGTTGTAGGCTGTAAGGACCTATGAAATAACTGAAATCATTTGGCGAAGTGATATGGAGCTGTAATGCGGTCAAGACTCACTAGAACTACTTTAGCTGTGCGTTTCCCTGAAAATAATTGCACACCTTAGAACGTTGGTCAACCAATCAGATTCGAGCATTCAACAGCCCCGTAGTATAAATAAATATATTTTCCTACTAACCTGCAGCAGTCTAGTGCTTGTATTCTCATCAAGAGTGTTTTTTACTTACTGATCATATTTCATACCTTTTGAGCTTCAATTTTTAAATGAATTTGACTGTTGAAAAGGATTTGTTTGTTTGTGTTGCTTGTTGTGCTCTTATTCCAGTCTTAAAGTAGTTTGAATGAATGTGGTACCTACCTGCCTTAAAGAAATTTAAGGATGGTAAACACATTTGATTAGTCTTAAAAAGTAATGCATACTACTATGATTATTATAATTTTTGGCATAAACATGTAAATTACATACAATGAAATGATTGTAATTGTAATTAAAACATTTAATTTAAAAAAATAAATAAATAAAGGTTTGTTCTGATATTATTCATCAGAATATCACTTCTCCTGTCCCTGAAAACGTCCGGATATTTAAATCTTCTTGCAGACACTCATTTTAAGTGGCTTTTTGTCAGCTAAGTGGTTATAGCACAATGAAAATATACATAACCGGAAACTAAAAACAGAAGTGCGTCATGAAGCTCAGTGCAAGTAGTCCATTGAGTTTCTTGTGTCATATCACATTTGGCAGGGTTTACATGATAAGGGCGTGATCTGCAAAATCATTATCAGGCTTTAGCAATGTCGAGTTGTTATCAACAGTTTTTCAACAACGGAAGAATATGTAAAAGTATGGTATTTGGGGTAAAAAGCGCCCCATGCTGTTGGGGCAAAAGACACAATAATTAACATGATAGTAAAATATGTAAATCTTAGTATCATCTGCATAAAAAAAAAATTATGCAGATGATATTCAAATCTACATACAATAAAACTGTGCCTGTTGATTTTCTTTCTGAATGTATTTCTAAGATGAAAGAATGGATGACAAAATTTTCTTTGACTCAACAATGAAAAAACAGAGATTATGCTCATTTGTTTCACCCCACCAACTATGTAAAGCTGGGTTGGTCACACTAACTTTTGATGGTTCAAATGTTTCAAACAAATTTGAGTTCAAAGTTTCAAACAAAACTGAAGAATCTGGGGGTAATTTTTGATGCTAAACTGACATTTGAGCCAAAAATGTCAAAAATACTGTCCAAAAATGTCCAAAATACTGTTAAAACGTCGTTCTTCCATCTTAAATATTGCCAGATTGCGTCCCTGTTGCTGAGAGATTAACACTTTTGTGTTTTTCCGTATTGATTATTGTAATGCCTAAAAGCTACCTTAAACAAATTGCAGGTAGTGCAAAATTCAGCTGCTAGAATCCTTACTAGAACTAGGATAAGAGATCATATTACTCCCATTTTGGAGTCCTGCATTGGCTCCCCATTAGGTTTAAGGTAGACTTTAAAATTTTGATGCTTACTTTTTTTTTTTTTTTTTGAGGCCTTACATGGGTTGGGACCTCAATATTTGACTGAGTTTTTAATTCCCTATACTCCGACGCATGACCATCGTTCATCCAAAACTGGTCTCTTAACTGTTCCTTTAACCCGCTTAAGATTGATGGGAGATAGGGCTTTTTCTTCATTAGCTCCAAAACTTTGGAATTCTATACTGATTGAGATAAGGCAAGCTAAATCTCTTAGCATTTTTAAATCTCATTTTTTTAGGGTAGCTTTTAATTGAATAATTGTATAAATTTTTGTATCAATATTTATATTTATATATAATATAAATTATATAGACATATGTATAGTATATACATGTGTAACGTAGGGAACTGGATGACGGAGTTGTAGATCCACGTGCAGGCTTTAATAAAGTGAGCGTAGTCGTACAGGCAGAGGTCAAACACCAGCAAACAGGTACAGGAGGGCAAGGCAAAAGAGTAATCCAAAACACAGGCAATGGTCAAGACAGGCAGCAAACGATCATCAAACAAGAAAAACAGTCCAGGGTCAAAAACAAGGGGAAGGCTAGGCAAGAACAATGAAACACGGAGACAAGGTTGGATAAAGGCTAAACAATACTCAGCAATGAGTGTGTGTGAATGCAGCTTAAAAAGGATGGGAAAACTGATGGGATCACTGATGGGAAACAGGTGTGAGTGCATGATTGGTTCCTAGGTGAGGGACTGTGGGAAATGTAGTGCAGAGTGATGTATAACTGTGTGTACAATGAAATGGTGAACCGGCGACCTCTGGTGGGGAGTAGTAGGAACCAGCAGGCGCCGGATACGTAACAGAGCCCCCACCCCCCACCCCCCAAGGAGCGGCTTCCAGATGCTCTAAAACAGTATAATCCAGGAGGGTGGTGGAGCGGAGGAGGAACAGGGGGAGGAAAGGGGGGCCAGGACCATGTGGTGGGAGAAGGACTGAAGACTGAAGCAGGGCAGACGAACAGGGCGAAGAAGGCAGGGCAGACAGCCAGGTAAGCAGGCTTGAAGACCCCCACGGCGGAGCAGACGACCACCAAAGCAGTTCAGACGGGCTGGAAGACCTGATGAGACGTGAAGAGACTCTGGAAGATCTGATGAGACGAGACTCTGGAAGATCTGATGAGACGAGACGAGACTCTGGAAGATCTGATGAGACGAGACTCTGGAAGATATGATGAGGCGAGACAAAGCTCTGGAAGATCTGATGAGTTGAGATGAGACTCTGGAAGATCTGATGAATCGAGACGAGGCTCTGGAAGATCTGACGAGACGAGACTCTGGAAGATCTGATGAGTCGAGACGAAGCTCTGGAAGATCTGATGAGATGAGATTCTAGAAGATCTGATGAGATGAGACGAGGCTCTGGAAGATCTGATGAGACGAGATGAGACTCTGGAAGGTCTGACGAGACGAGGCTCAGGAAGATCTGATGAGATGAGGCGAGGCTCTGGAAGATCTGAAGAGGTGAGACTCTAGAAGATCTGACGAGGCGAGACAAGACTCTGGAAGATCTGATGAGACGAGACTGGAAGATCTGATGAGGCGAGACAAAGCTCTGGAAGATCTGATGAGTTGAGACGAGACTCTGGAAGATCTGATGAGTCGAGACGAGGCTCTGGAAGATCTGATGAGACGAGACTCTGGAAGATCTGATGAGTCGAGACGAAGCTCTGGAAGATCTGATGAGATGAGATTCTAGAAGATCTGATGAGATGAGACGAGGCTCTGGAAGATCTGATGAGATGAGGCTCTAGAAGATCTGATGAGACGAGATGAGACTCTGGAAGGTCTGACGAGACGAGGCTCAGGAAGATCTGATGAGACGAGGCGAGGCTCTGGAAGATCTGAAGAGGTGAGACTCTAGAAGATCTGACGAGGCGAGACGAGGCTCTGGAAGATCTGACGAGACGAGATGTGGCTCTGGAAGATCTGACGAGGCGAGACAAAGCTCTGGAAGATCTGATGAGACGAGACGAGACTCTGGAAGGTCTGACGAGACGAGGCTCAGGAAGATCTGATGAGACTAGGCAAGGCTCTGGAAGATCTGAAGAGGTGAGACTCTAGAAGATCTGACGAGGCAAGACGAGGCTCTGGAAGATCTGATGAGACGAGACTGGAAGATCTGATGAGACGAGACGAGACTCTGGAAGATCTGATGAGACGAGACGAGACTGGAAGATCTGATGAGACGAGACGAGACTCTGGAAGATCTGATGAGATGAGGCTCTAGAAGATCTGATGAGACGAGAAGAGACTCTGGAAGATCTGATGAGGCGAGACAAAGCTCTGGAAGATCTGATGAGATGAGACGAGACTCTGGAAGATCTGATGAGTCGAGACGAGGCTCTGGAAGATCTGATGAGATGAGACTCTGGAAGATCTGATGAGTCAAGACGAAGCTCTGGAAGATCTGATGAGACGAGATTCTAGAAGATCTGATGAGATGAGACGAGGCTCTGGAAGATCTGTTGAGACGAGGCTCTAGAAGATCTGATGAGACGAGATGAGACTCTGGAAGGTCTGACGAGATGAGACTCAGGAAGATCTGATGAGACAAGGCGAGGCTCTGGAAGATCTGAAGAGGTGAGACTCTAGAAGATCTGACGAGGTGAGACGAGAATCTGGAAGATCTGATGAGACGAGACGAGACTCTGGAAGATCTGATGAGACGAGGCTCTAGAAGATCTGATGAGACGAGAAGAGACTCTGGAAGATCTGATGAGGCGAGACAAAGCTCTGGAAGATCTGATGAGATGAGACGAGACGAGACTCTGGAAGACCTGATGAGTCGAGACGAGGCTCTGGAAGATCTGACGAGACGAGACTCTGGAAGATCTGATGAGTCGAGACGAAGCTCTGGAAGATCTGATGAGACGAGACTCTGGAAGATCTGACGAGACGAGATGTGGCTCTGGAAGATCTGACGAGGCGAGACGAAGCTCTGGAAGATCTAATGAGACGAGACGAGACTCTGGAAGGTCTGACGAGACGAGTCTCAGGAAGATTTGATGAGACGAGGCGAAGCTCTGGAAGATCTGAAGAGGTGAGACTCTAGAAGATCTGACGAGGCAAGACAAGGCTCTAGAAGATCTGATGAGACGAGATGTGGCTCTGGAAGATCTGACGAGGCGAGGCTCTGGAAGACCTAGTGAGAAGAGGCTCTGGAAGACCTGCTGAGACAGGGGCTTAGGAAAGCCCTCCAAGGCGCTGACTGGAACGTCCTTTTTGGTCATGTTAAGGCTGACAGGAAACTCTGGGACGATCTCCGTGGTTGTGTCAAGACAGGCAGGAAACTTAGTGACAACCATGAGGCTGGATTCTAGGACTGGACCAAGCTTAGGAGTGGACTCATGGGCTGAAGTGGGCTCTGGAGCTGATTCATGGGCTGGAGCCGATGTGTGCGCAGCCCACACACACCAAATGGCTGTAGCCATAATGGTCAGTGCTGTAGTCTCTGAGGGCTCAGGCGTGGCAGCCATCTCGGCTGAGGGCTCAGGAGGAGCGGCCATCTTGTCCGTAGACACCGGCGGACTTGAGTGCGTAGCAACCGGCGGACTTGAGTGCGTAACAACCGGCGGAGGCTTCGGAATGCCAGCTGCTCGTGCTGAAGTCAGTGGTGGATCGTCCACACTGGACACCAATCCTCTCCACTCTCGGACAGATCCAGGGACGTGACGTGACTCTGGGCGATCAGCGGAGACGTGACGAGGCTCTGGATGGTCTGCTGAGACGTAACGAGGCTCTGGAAGGTCTGCTGAGACGTGACGAGGCTCTGGACGGTCTGCTGAGACATGACGAGGCTCACAAAGATCAGCTGTGACTTGACTTGGCTCACGAAGATCAGCTGTGACTTGACTTGGCTCAGGTAGATCAACTGTGACTTGACTTGGCTCAGGAAGATCAACTGTGACTTGACTTGGCTCAGGAAGATCAACTGTGACTTGACTTGGCTCACGAAGATCTACTGGGACTTGACTTGGCTCATGAAGATCAACTGGGACTTGACGGGGTGTTGTTGTGGCCACCATTTTGTGAGCAGACGAGGTGTCGCATTCCTCCGCGACACCCACAGTGAATAGAGAACCAACAGTCAATAAAGCAAAATCCAAAACTTCAGTGAGCGACCCTCGAGGACCATTATGGATTAAATTATCTTACAGTGATTTGTTTAATCCATAACAGAAGAAATCAATGAGAGCAAAGTCAGGCAGGTCAGAAAAATAGGCAATGTCCAGAAACTTTTGAATATGGTCCTCGAGGGTACAATTACCTTGACGTAGGCGGACAAGACGTACTGCTGGATCCATGTTGTGGCTGGAAACGCTCATTAAAGCCGCTGGATCTTGGTGTGGCTGAGTATTCTGTAACGTAGGGAACTGGACGACGGAGTTGTAGATCCACGTGCAGGCTTTAATAAAGTGAGCGTAGTCGTACAGGCAGAGGTCAAACACCAGCAAACAGGTACAGGAGGGCAAGGCAAAAGAGTAATCCAAAACACAGGCAATGGTCAAGACAGGCAGCAAACGATCATCAAACGAGGAAAAACAGTCCAGGGTCAAAAACAAGGGCAAGGCTAGGCAAGAACAATGAAACACGGAGACAAGGTCGGATAAAGGTATATATATATATATTTTATATTACATATAAATATAAATATTTTATATATAAATATAATTTTTTTCTTAAATATATACATGTATGTGTGTGTATTTATATATACATAATTATTATACACAGAACACACACACATATATTACGTAAACATAGACTTTTATTTTGCAAACGATTAATCACGATTAATCATTTGCCCAGCATTAAAATGCATAAAGAAAATGCAAAAAATATATTACTGATATAATAATGATATATTACTGGAACTGTTAAATATCATGGGATTATTTGTACAAAGTCAGCTGGCTGAATTTCCATTTGTTGACAGGACATGGTTAGATTAAGATGGTGTCACGGTTCTGTTTAGTCAGTGTCTTTTTCATGGACTTTTAGTTAGTTACTTTCAGTCAAATGTGTTTCCTTTGTCTAATTTCCCGGCACAATCTGTCACCGTGGACACTAATCCCAGTCAGCACAGCTGTTTGTCATTTGAGTTTATTATCGGTGTATTTAAGTTCCTGTCGTTCCTTTGTTTGGTGTCGGGTCTCGTATCTGTTGGCATCAGGTCAACCATGTGTGTCTCCATGTGTGTTGTGTTGCTATTGCTTTTGGGTTACTCTTTGGATTATTAAAGACTGTTAAGCTTCATGTTCTTCATCGTTTGTTATCTCCACACAACCACTTTATAGATGGTAAATATATAATAGTTGGGTGTCCAGCTTAGCGATAATCACCAAATTTATAATGAAACCATTATATTTAAAAATATGATATTATTCATATCATATAATAAAATATAATTTATTGTTACTACTGTAAATCTATATTAAATTATTATGGGATCTCCTTAAATGCTATTAGAAACTTTACTTTTTTAAAATAAGTTTGTTTCTATATTTTTTAAATATATTTTTATATTGACATTTGACAGTATATTTATTGAACAAAATGAATTATTTTATTTATCAAAATGAACAGAAAATAGCAACTTTGCTAAAGTGATTGTTTTGAATAAGTATTAACTACATTATTAAAAACATATTATTTTAGCTAAAGTATTTGTATCAATACTGTTCCTTTTGCCCCATGCTGGTTTTACCCTGTGTGTCTGTGGGGTAAAAGGCCCCCCTCGCCACCTCATACATATATAAAATGTTTCAACAAAATAAACCACTTTTATGATTTATTTTCACATAAAATATATATATATATATATACAGTCATGGCCAAAAGTGTTGGCACCCTTGATAAATATGATCAATTCTTTTTCTTCAATGAAAGGTTAGAATTTTGCTAATTTTATGAATTAAAGATCAAAAGGATAAACAATTCAGATTTATTTTTACAGTCATCTTTGATCATATTTATCAAGGGTGCCAACAATTTTGTCCATGACTGTATATATATATATATATATATATATTATGAATGATTATATTGTGAAATATTATTGCAATTTAAAATAACTGTATTCTATTTGAAAATATTTTAAAATGTAATTTATTCTTGTGATGGCAAAGCTGTATTTCAGCATCATTACTCCAGTCTTCTGTGTCACATGATCTTTCAGAAATCATTCTAATATGATGATTTGATGCTCAAGAAACATTTATTGTGTACAATTGTACAAAATATTTGTGTACAATATTTCTTTTTCAGGATTTTTTGATGAATAGAAAGTTCAAAAGAACAGCATTTATCTGAAATACAAAGCTTTTGTAACATTATACACTGCCGTTTTTTTAAAACAAATTAAAGAAATTAATTATTTTTTTTCAGCAAGGATGCATTAAATCGATCAAAAGTGACAGTAAAGACATTTATAATGTTACAAAAGATTATATTTCAAATAAATGCTGTTCTTTTGAACTTTCTATTCATCAAAGAATCCTAAAAAAGAAATATTGTACACAAATATTTTGTACAATTGTACACAATAAATGTTTCTTGAGCAGCAGATCATCATATTAGAACGATTTCTGAAGGATCATGTGACACTGAAGACTGGAGTAATGATGCTGAAAATTCAGCTTTGATCACAGGAATAAATTACATTTTAAAATATTTTCAGATAGAACACAGTTATTTTAAATTGTAATAATATTTCACAATATTACTGTTTTTACTGTATTTTTAATTAAATAAATGCAGCCGTGGTGAGCAGACAAAACTTAAAACATTAAAAATCTTACCGTGTCCAAACTTTTGACTGGTAGTGTGTATATATATATATATATATAGTATTTCAGCAATCATACAGTAGTGAAGTAGTGAAAAGCACATTTTTATTTTTCTTAGCCCCATTGTATAGACAGTAGTCTGAGCTAATGCAATATTTACACTTCACTTCACTGTTGTTTTTGAGTCATTTGAGTTATGTAATAAATTGTACAGTCTGGTTAGAGTTTGTTTCGCCAATAAACATTTGATCTTTCAGTAAAATGCTCTTGCTATCATCTGAAGCAACACATTAAACGTCTGACCTCGAGGACGCTAACTAGGGAATTTACAACCGTCGTATATTAGAGAGCCACAAGACCTTATGAAGTCCTTCAAGCAGTGTTAGTTTTCGCTCTCCGTCACACTCTGTTAGTTTTCTCCCCTGTTGCTTTGGAGTGCAATAGCTCTCTCTTTATTTTCATTGGCATTTAAGACTGAATGTGCTTGCTTAATACTGGTGTTTTCAGAGCACACACAGTGAGTGCTGACCGCCTCGCTCAATGCCTACTAAGATAAGTATGAAACCATTTCTCCCTGCATGTCATCGAAGGGGCAGTAATTGATCGGTTTGGGTCCCTTTCTCCTTTGTGTTTTCAGAATTCCTGAAACTTTGTGATTTCTATTGAGGTTTTTTTTTTTTTTTTTCAATTGGGTCTGAGCACAGCAGTCTAGAAACACACACACACACACACAGACACACACACATATTTTTACTGTATCACAGTATACTATCCCAGCATAACGGGCATGTTCTGTTTCGTTTTCATTGTTCCAATTGCCTGAATTCATGTACTGTAAAAAGTAATACGCTATATCTACTTCATAAAATTTTGGCAACAGATTACAAGCAATATTATTAATTAAATTCAACAAATAGAATTGAGTTAGAATTAATCAAATGAATTCCTTTAGATGTTAACCATTTAAAAAGTAAAATTTAGTAAAATTTAAACAAAAATATCTGAATAACAGACAGACGTCAAAGATGAATTAATAAATTTAAGAAAATTAATAATTTGATTAATTCTAACTCAATTTTTATGTGTTGAATTTTATTAGTAATATTGCTTGTAATCTGTTGCTACAATTTTATTGAGTAGATAGAGCATGTTACTTTTTACAGTGTATGGTTTCTAATTAGTGCACACCTGTTCCTTGTTATGCTGATGATCATTCACTGTGTATAAATGCTGCGTTCAGGCCATGTCGTAATTATCGCAGTCTCGAGATGACAACACATGACGTTCCATTTGGAGCTCTTCACGTCCTCAGAGTGAGAATTATGCGCTTCTATGGCAACACTATCAACACCTAAAGGAATCTGCAATGGTCACATGGTATAAGTAAGAGATCTCAGAAAATTCCCATCCTGCAAGCTGTAATTACGAGCATTATGAAGGCCGTGAACGTTTTTTACAATTTGAAATCTCATAGTTAGTAATTACAACATGGCGTGAACACACCTATAAGGGGCTGTTCACACAGAACACGTTTTTCCATTCCAATGCACTTTTCCATTTTTTTTTTCTATGCAAACACATGCTAGATGGATGTGTATGACCGTTGCGCTTGCGTCTTTTGCAGCGTCTCGCGCAAACCGCGACGCTCAATCACTTTTTAAAAAACACATCTCAAGACCTTGCCTTTTTCCTCATTCCACTGCCCGTGTCTCGCGTTTTTCAAAGCAAAAACACATTCTGTGTGTTTCATATTCTTGGTGTTTCATAAAGTTTCTATATTTCCCGTTCATTCTGCGCCACACTCTTCTTTGGATTACACTACATGCAACCTTGACACCCAAAAGAACATATCATTGCTTAGAGGTTGTATTTTTAATATATAGCACTGGAGACTTAATGGAGGTCTCAATTAATTTAAGTATCAACTACTAGATAGCAGCTCAGAACATTTGGTCAGAATTTGATGTTTGAGTTCATATTAAAATCTCTTACTTTATATTGCAGACATTGATATCTTGTCAGTTGAATCACATGAAAGTGGAGAACATGTCCTGGTAATATTTTACCCCCATATCAAAAAAAAGAAAAAAAGAAATTTTATTTTGCATAAGAGTTTTGGATAAATGCTCTTCATGTTTTCCTGAGATTAATCTGAGCACATACTGAGACACTCTTGATCTCTGCTGAAACTCTAGAGGAGAAAGGTGAGGTTACTGGGGACTTTTCTTACTTCAACAAAAGTCTCAGTTTGCTCTTCATCAAATCTCCTTGTTGTCCAGGAGAAACAACTGAAATATTAAAGATTCCTTCTTTTCTATTGGGATGACATCTTCTCTACAAGAGCACTAGATGATTGCTATATTCATTAGTGATTTTCCTTTGTAAGTATGTTTTTTTTTTTTTTTTTTTAAGAAATGACACATCACATCACTCACTGTACAGATGTTTGCAGATGTATATCTGGCACAGCTGGAGCTGAGAGCATCTGAGGCCTCCCAGGTGTGTGAGGTGGCAGACATTGCCTCTTAGTATCTACATCTATGGTAAGATATTCTCACATGTTGAACTGTGCCCTCAGCCGCAACACATATATGCCCACTCACGCTCTGAAGCCAGACACAATGCCATGTTGTGTTTGACTGCCAGATCCCAACGTGACCTTCTCCCTCAGCCTCAAGCAAAAACAGTTTTCACAGTTCACTGGTGTTTATAAAAAGAGCACAAAAATTAGAGGGAGGTGCAGAATTATCCAGTGTCCAAACTTCGGACAGTCAGCGTGTCATAAACATTGACATTAACACTGGAAAAATGTGTAACGGATACAGATGCAAACAGGTGTAAACAATGCATTTGTGTGTGTGTTTGGCTGCAGGTCACATTATTATTTATTTTAAGGTGATGTAGGTACATTGTACTTACTCAAATAAGTACTCAGAGTTATTACTTAACTACATGTACTTACTATAGAAGGTTTAGGGTTAGTTACTTGTAATTATGCATGATGGACTGTTATTACTATAGTAATTACATGTAGTAACGTGTTACCATTATTACTTATCAGAGCCCATTCAGCATGCTTCTGTTTTTCAAATAAAACCAAATAATCCACACATAAGATGAAGTCAACAGACGCACAAGTATCTTGGATAAAGCCCATGTGCATTTAGTAGTTGTACTGTAACAGCATATAGAATTTTACTAAATTAAATAAACTAACAATTTTTATTTCCAGTTAAAGGATTAGTTCACACAAAATTGAAAATTCTGTCATTAATTACTCACCCTCATGTCGTTCCACACCCGTAAGACCTTCGTTCATCTTCAGAACACTAATTAAGATATTTTTGATAAAATCCGATGGCTCAGTGAGGCCTGCATTGACAGCAAGACAATTAACACTTTCAGATGCCCAGAAAGCTACTAAAGACATATTTAAAACAGATCATGTGACTACAGTGGTTCAACCTTAATGTTATGAAGCGACAAGAATAGTTTTTGTGCGCCAAAAAAACAAAAACAAAATAACGACTTTATTCAACACTATTTAGTGATGGGCGATTTTAAAACACTGCTTTATGAAGCTTCGAAGCTTTACGAATCTTTTGTTTCGAATCAGTGGTTCGAAGCGTGTATCAAACTGCCAAAGTCACGTGATTTCAGTAAACAAGGCTTCGTTAAGTCAAAAGTGTTTCGAAATTTCAATAGTTCACCACTGGGGGGCGTGGCAGTTTGATACACGCTTTGAAACACTGATTCAAAACAAAAGATTCGTAAAGCTTCGAAGCTTCATGAAGCATTGTTTTGAAATTGCCCATCACTAGACATTGTTGAATAAAGTCGTTATTTTGTTTTTTTGGCATTGGTATAGTATTCTTTTTGGTATAGTATTTTTTTTTTTGGTATTTGGTATAGTATTCTCGTCGCTTCATAATATTAAGGTTGAACCACTGTAGTCACATGAACTGATTTAAATACGTCTTTAATGGCTTTCTGGGCATCTGAAAGTGTGAATTAACTTGCTGGCAATGCAGGCCTCACTGAGCCATCGGATTTTATCAAAAATATCTTAATTTGTGTTCTGAAGATGAACGAAGGTCTTACTGGTGTGAAACGTAATATGACATAATTTTCATTTTTGGGTGAACTAACCCTTTAAATGAATTTACCAAAAAAGGAGGTTTGTGTATGTCTGACAGTTCAGTAAAGCTGGATGGTGGATTTTCAATGCAGCGATTTGATTGGCTATTGTCATTTGATTGTCAGTTATTTATTTGTCGTAAGGTCAACTGAGCAGAATTAATTTAAACTGAGTTGACTAAAGTCAAGAATCATAACTAATCAAATTTCAACCTAAATGCCTTAGTCACTGGTCAGCGATTGCAGTGTTTCTTGAGTTGAGTCAAATCAAATCAAACTAAATAGAATCAAATTTACATTACTCACTGGTCCACTTGCTTATTTTTCTATTATTCCTTGACTTTATTCTCTTCCCTTATTTTTATCCCATCCCTTCAAACTCTTTTTCCTTTTCATTATTCCTTCCTTGCTTGTTTTGCTCCTCAGCTGAAATATCTTGTGTTTGTCTGTTGGACGAGTGTTCTTGTGCTCTAATGACCCACATCTCCTGATTCAGATGTATTGTGATGTGTGGACATGTAGCACATCTGCTCAGGAAAGCTTGGACATGAGTGAGAATTTGAGGAACATTCATATTAAAAGGAATGAGGAAAAGAAACATGTCAAAACTATTCACTGCATGTCAGATGTTCAATTGTATATGATAACAAAAGTTCAAAAAGAAAAGGAGAAAGTTCAATTAAAAAAAAAGGCCAAGAGATGGTATGACATTCAAACATTTTTACATTCATGATATTTATGAACAGATGTGAACTCTGTCCTTGTTCTGACGTCCTTTTATTGATTTACAAAAAAGAAAAGACACATGTTTTGTTTCCTACTCAATGTATCTGAATCCCCAGTGTGTCTTCACAGGCTCAGGTAATCATTTTACTTGTGTTTTTCTTTCCTTTCAAGAGCAGGAATCTGCTTTGACAAAAGCTCAGCTCTTTCCACAACTGACAGGCTATGTGTTTGGTTTTAATTGAGCCCCATTTTCATCTGCTCAAATGGAAAGCACATGGAAAAAGCCGTGCACCTGGTTCTGATCAGCTACTGAGTTACTGAGCTACAACTATACAATCAAATGCCCAGAGCCAGAAGACCGAAAAGAAAGATTCCTCCATCTTTTCTGAGAAGGTCCAATTGAATGATTTTATTGCTTATTATTTAGCCATTCAACACAGATGTGCTGTATAGGTATTAACCTTCATTACCTTTAATGTAAGGGACCATGTGAATGGTAGTTTTCTGTTTCAACCACTAGAGGGAGATCAGCACACTGTACTGTCATTTAAATTGGACACAAATTTTGAGCATGCAAAGTCAATTTAGGCCACCACAGCAATTAGATATTTACATTTAATCATTTAGCAGACACTTTTGTCTAAAGCGTCTTACAAATGAAGAGAACAATAGGAGCAGCTGAACAGCAAAAGAGCAAAAATATATAAGTGATGTGACTAGTCCCAGTTAGTCACAGTACACATAGTATTTTTTTTTATATAAAACACTGCTAGAATAGAAATAGAATAGAAAGTGTTAGTATTAATGGGTCAAGTGTTGATGAAAATGATGCATCTTTAGCCATTTCTTGAAAATGTCTGCTCAGGTTGAGTTAGGCAGGTCATTTCACCAGCAGGGAACAGTCAAGGTAAAGGTCTGTGAAAGCGATTTTGTGCCTCTTTGGGATGGCAACACAAAGCCATTCACTTGCAGAAAGCAAGCTTCTGGATAGCACACAAGTTTGAAGTAGTGAGTTTAGGTATAGGGGTGCAGAGCCAGTGGTTGTTCATAGGCAAACATCAGTGCCTTGAATTTGATGCGAGCAGCTATTGGCAGCCAGTGCAAACTGAAGAGAGAGGTGTGACGTGCACTCTCTTTGGCTGCCGCATTCTGGATCAGTTCCAGAGGTTTGACAGTACATGCTGGAAGGCCTGCCAAGAGAGCATTACAATAGTCCAGGTGGATAGAAAAAGAGCTTGGACAAGGAGTTGTCTAGCAAGCTCCGATAGGAAGGGTCTAATCTTCCTAAAGTTGTATCAGGCAAATCTGCAGGACCAGGCAATATGGTCTGTGAAGTTTAACTGATCATCGATCACAACTCCAAGGTTCCTGGCTGTCCTGGAAAGAGTTATTGTTGATGAGCCTAGCTGAATGGAGAAGTTGTGATGTGACGGGTTGGCTGAGATTACAAGCAGTTCTGTCTTGGTAAGGTTGAGCTGAAGATGATGGTCCTTCATCCAGCAAGAAATGTCTGTCAGGCAGGCTGAGATGCGAGCAGCTACCGTCGGATCATCTGGCTGGAATGAGAGCACAGCAGTGATATGAAAAGCCAGGTTTCTGAATGACAGATCCTAGTGATGTAGATGGAGAAGAGAAGTGGTCCAAGCACCGAGCCCTGAGGCACACCAGTAGCTAGACATTGCGACTTAGATACCTCACCCCTCCAAGACACCCTGAAGGACCTACCAAAGAGATAAGACTTGAATCACTGGAGTGCGCTTCCTGAGATATCCATTGTCATGAGGGTTGACAGGAGGATCTGGTGGTTAACTGTGTCAAAAGCAGCAGACAGATCCAGCAAGATGAGTACTGATGATTTGGAAGCTGCTTTTGCCAGTCTCAGAGCTTCAATAACCGAGAGCAGGGCAGTCTCAGTTGAGTGGCAGCTTTTGAAGCCAGACTGGTTGCTGTCTAGGAGGTTGTTCTGTGTGAAAAAGGGAGAAAGTTGTTTCAACATGACTTGTTCAAATGTCTTTGCAATGAATGGAAGAAGGGATACCGTTTTGTAGTTTTCTAAAAGTGCTGGGTTTAGAGTGGGTTTCTTAAGCAGTTGGGTAATCAAAGCCTGCTTAAATGCTGCAGGAATGGTACCACTGTGAAGAGAGGTGTTGATGATATGAGTGAGCGTGGGTATAAATGAGGAAGAAATGGCTTGAAGGAGATAAGTGGGGATAGGATCAAGCAGACAGGTAGTAAGGTGATTGGAAAGAGTTTGGAGACTCATCAATGTTTAACATTTAACTCATCCATATTTAACTCTTAAAAGGATAGATCCCCCAAAAATGCTAATTCTGCCATCATGTACTCACAACCTGTATAACTTTCTTTCTTCCGTGGAGCACAAAAGAAGATATTTTGAGAAACGTTTAGGTGTTTTTTGTCCATATACAATTGAAGTCAATGGGCACCAAAACTTGCTTGCTTACCAACATTCTTTAATCAATCTTTTGTTTTGGCAGAAGAAACAAATGCATTCAGGTTTGAACAACACTAAGGGTGAGTACATGCTGGCAGAATTTTCATTTTTGGGTGAACAATCCGTTTATTCTTTCTTATTCTATCCACCTTTTTCCTACACCTCATGATGCGTTACGTGAATTATGGGAGTAATTTCGGTTAAACTGTAAACAATCAGCGAAATAAGCATTTTCAAAAATTGAGTACAATGAGATGACGTTATTCTATTCACCCTTCAACCATCCAGCATTAAAAGGAAATTTAAAAGCGTAAAAGCTTCACCAAAACGGAAGTGCCTCCCATAAACTAAAACGCAGTAGGCTCGTTAGGGAAAAAGGTGTAACTAGATTGTAGTTCCTGGTAGAAAAATCAGTGCCTGAAATAAAAAAGAGAAAAGGTAAGTTTAGGTTAGTTACTTAGCCTACTAGGTTATGTTAGTTACTGTGTGTATTTAAAAATACAAATAAATATACATATTCTATTTAGCATTTCTTCCAACTACCTTTCTTTGATTTTTTTTATAATTAAAAAGTGTGTACAAAGGAGAGTGTCCCACAGTGGGGAGCTATACTGTTGCACAAAGCTTTTCTTCACGCCTCAGTTGAATCTGAGCAGGTGTGTGGGGTGACAGCTGTAGCCGGATCCAGATGTTTAGCAAATGGAATCCCATATATCTTGATGAAGGTGGGGAAAAAATCTAGTGATGCATAAATCAGACGCACAAAACTGCCACATGTCGCAAGTCACATTCAAACTCAGCTTTGAGCAATAGTTACCCTAAAAATAAATATCACTTATTCATGTCATTTCAAATACGTACTTTTTTTGTGCAGCATAAAATTAGATTTTAGGCAGATATACTGAGCTGCTCTTTTGCATACATTGAAAGTGATTGGTGATTTTTTTTTTTTTTTTTTTACTGTCACACTTCAAAAAAAGACAAAACAACATAAAAGAGCAGTCCATATGATAAAGTAAATAACGAGATGAGGGTAAGTAAATAATGACAGAATTTTTATTTTTCTGTGTGAAGTATTGGACACACACATTCCTCTATGGTGACCAAGAAAGCATCTGATGTAAATATAGAGAGGATCTCATCATAACCTTCGGTGCACTGATGATTCTTTTCCTCTTCTCTTTCCAGCTTCACTGTCTACATCTGGTTTGACCATCCACCCCCCCAAACGCACCTCATCAATCCTTCGTGTCATCATTACCACAGTCTCTCTCATTGCCAAAGTAAGCTGTGACACACAGACGTGAAAATGATGAATGGATTTTTCCGGACAGGAAACGACGGCTGAGGAGACACCCTGCGTACTCTCATCTCCACAGTGATTTTTCATTCAGCTTCCCCTGCCATGTCTCCCCAGCCCTGTCACGCCTCTATAGACTGCATACAACAAAATCACATCAAGATACCACAAAAAAAGTCTGCTTTTCCTGTTTTGTTCTTCTTCTTGGTATGGTCTCAATCTCACGCTCATGTGAGGCTCATGCCACCCACCATCCATGGGCATTCCTCTGCAGGGTGGACCCCATATTGGTCAACACAAATAATAGTGAGTAAACCAGCCATCCTCTCATTTTGTCCAGTCTATATTTAAATTGTAGATTGATTTGGGCGTAATGGTCAGCTATAGATTCCTCCACCGTCTGGAGAACATCCACTTCTATAGATATGACAGTCTCAACTATTCCTGCAGTATGAAAGTCCCTTTCAAAGAAAGTCTGTTCACTCGGCAGGCATTTTTGCAATGCCTCCAGGCAGCTATTTTGGGCTTCCAAGACCAAGTCCTATCTATTTGAATGGGGGGAATCCTAAAAATCTCAAAAACTGCTTGCCGAACTTGCATGTATATAACATACTTCAAATCAGGCAACAAAATCTGACATGAACTGTCCCATGAATGTTTCTTATGCTCAAACAGCGTTAAAAAAGCTTATTTTCCAGGCTGGACCAGTCAATGCTTATATGCAGCTATAAGAGCATATCTCAGAACATAGCAACCGAAGCTTCTAGCGGCAGTTGCAGTGACGCAATGACTTTACCAATCAGCGATTGGCTGTTTTATTTAGAAGGCGGGACGGGTGCATCTGTAAAATCCTGATTTTACACACTGTAAAAAAAAAAAAATCATAAAACACGGTCAAATCACTGGCAGCTACGGCTGCCAAACAAAAAACGTAAAATTAAAGTAAAGTATCTTAATTTAAACAAGGAAAAATCCATAAAATAACATTGTTTTTCACTAAAACTTTTATTGAAAATTTCTGTAAAATTATTGTTTTTGCAGTATATTTGAATTAAGATATTTTACTTTAATTTTACGGTTTTTGTTTGGTAGCCGTAGCTTCCAGTCATTTACTTTTTTTTTTTTTTTTTTTACAGTGCAGAAAAAAAACTAACAGTCATTTTCTTTTATTTTAAACAAATCAAAACTCTGTAAAATTACAATCAATATATGTCAAATTAACAACTCAGCTGTTATTTTCAGTATTATGCTATTAATGACAAATTCTCCTTTTTTTATACAGAAAAATTACAGTATTATACAGTATATACATTTTTTTTTCTTGAAGTACATACAAATGCATGTAAAATTGCAAAAATAATGGCGATAATAATTCACTAAATCACCACTAGATGGATAGTAGATTCACAAAGGGACAGCTGGCACTATTCCTCACAATTGTATAAAAAAGTAAAAAAAAAAAGGAAGTCAATTGTAAAATTGTAAAATTAAAGTAAAATATCCTAATTTAAAAAAAAAACATTTACAGAAATTTTCATTAAATGTTTTACAAGTAATTATCATGCTCAAACACCTTCACTGTAAAAAAAAAAGTGTGTCAAATGACTGGCAGCAACAGAAACTCTCAGCATCTTCACTCACTATAATATATTTCGGTCATTCAAAAGTTCTTATTGAGACTTAAAAGAGGTTTAGATGTTGATGTTTTATTGAAAATAATAAACTTCAAAGTCACCATTATGATGATCAGTGTTTGCTTTAGTTGGTCTCGTGACCCTTGACTTTTTAACATTAGTTTTTCTCTGGCTGCTGGAACTGTGTTTATAGAGCACATTTGGCAAACATGCAGGAGATTCCAACTTTATCTGATCAGATAAAGTTGGTCACTTATTGGTGATGATATAGTCATCATGCACTACATGACTATATCATGTCTATATCATGCCTGATTCACTTATCTCATCCATAGTCAGATCTGATTATATTAGCTGTTAATTTCACATTATTTACAGCAGGATTGTGATATTATGGCATCAGTGTTATGACAAACAGATATTCTATTTTTTTTTAAAGTGATTATACAGAAAATATTTTGAGTTGTCTTTTTGGACACATAGACATCAGTTATCAACCTTTGAATCTCAACAATGTCTGCAGAAGGTTGTAAAATACAGTAAAGATAGTAAAGATAAAAGTGGATTATCTGAAATTGATTTTTGCATGGGTTCTTTAGTTGGTCATATAGGTCTAAATGTTAAAGGACAACCAAAAACTAAACTTCTGTCATTTACACACCATCATGTTCTTCTAAAAGTGTATGCTGCCACACACACACACACACACACACACACAGAAAATTATAATGAACATTCACGCAGCTCTTTTCCAACAGTTCATAGTGACCAGTGAATAATCTTTTAAAAAAGACCTGACAGATATAAAGAAAACAAACTATTTGCAATTTAATGACAAAATAGCTTAATTAATTTGATGTGCTTATAGCAGAATGACACATAACATTGTGATTCTATGTTTTATAGTATATGTTGAGTAGGAGGCAAGATGTCGGACTAGGTTAGATTAAGCTGACGTGGATTCTTCCCGTCTTCATGTATTCTCATATTTCATCATGAGGCCATACAGTAGCCCATTTTTCTCAGGAGACTATGAAGAAGTCATTATTGCATCCAGCCACACCAGGCCTTCTGCTCTATACAATGCTGTCTATTGATGGTGGATTTTTGTGGTCTGTCAGTTGTTGATCTGAACGGAACAAAGCCATTTGCTTCAATATACAAAGCTGACTGAACCTGAGATGAATAGAAATGTTTGTTCAGTGTTATTCTCAGCCATGCATTTTTGACTTTGTGGACAATAAAAGTAAGTAACTAACTTCTTTGGACTAAAACATGGAGGCTGAAGGTCAAGCCATTTATTATTTTCATTAAGGTCATTATTTGCTATATTGCTGTAACCTTTATAACATTACCACTGAACACCATTGCTGCATTATTACTTATTATTAGTATTGTGAAGGAAGGCTGCATCACCTACAAAAGAATCCTAAAAGAACATCTGGATTATTTGGCAATAAAACATTAGTACAATTAATAATTAACCATAAAGGCATTTTAAAGGCACAACAATTTTTAATTTTTTTTTTAAATTAAATAAATGTACATATTATACTAGACCTATGAGGTTTTTTCAGACATCTGCAAAGAAAAACAAAAAAAGTAAAAACAAGTAAAACAAAAAGTAAAACAATGTTTTCAATGAATCACTAAGGAGTTATTCTGAATCTGTACTTTTGCATGAACTGTAAACTGATTCCCGTGAATTAATCAGAATTACATGAGACTGTTTAGGTGAACATGTTTCATTATTGCCCTTATCTTGCTCAGCTGCATTTGCGACATTAAAAACAACGATTTGGCATTTTGTCACGCTACACAGGGACTGCTACTGGAAAAAAGCTCATTAGTGGTAAAGCTACACCGTTTTATACACAACTGAGTTGTCACACTACTGGTAAATGTAGTTAAGTTAGTGACACAGCTATTTGTCTATTGACTTGCCAAATCTAGTTTGTAATCTAATATAGTGAGTGACATTCCAACATTTTTATATGAGACTTCAGTGTCAATTTCTTCTGTTATCACAAACAACACACTTACACATGAGTGCGCAAACACTGTACAAGTAAAACGTTGAATTGTTAATGATTTATGAACCTGCTGCAGGAGTTAGCATCATTGCCGCATTCGGGTCCTCCTGGGAAGTTCGTCTTTACAAGTTGGGAAGTCGTGTTTATGACATCAGGTGCATTCAAGTCACTTTTGTCAGAGCAAGATGGTGGTGTACATTCTCTCAGGGTGTGTTCACACTTGGCATGTTTGGTTTGAATAAAACGAACCCTGGTGCGATTGCTCTAGTGCGGTTTATTTGAATAAGTGTGAACGCTGCCATCCGAACCCTGGTGCAACCGATCTTTTCAGGGGTCTCGGTCCACTTGCACCAGGGTTCTAATGACAGCTTTCATACTTATTCACTTCTAAATGAACTCTGATGCAGTTCGAATAAAATATGAATGAAACACAAAGAGATCTAAACGAACCAAAAACAGGACATGATGTCTCAAGATGCGACCCTA
The DNA here is from genome assembly GCA_037950665.1 of Hypophthalmichthys nobilis. Classification (NCBI taxonomy): domain Eukaryota; kingdom Metazoa; phylum Chordata; class Actinopteri; order Cypriniformes; family Xenocyprididae; genus Hypophthalmichthys; species Hypophthalmichthys nobilis. The sequence goes on from CM075475.1 coordinate 7,705,404, forward strand.
AAAAGGGCAGAATGCTCACGCATACCTATTTTTTCTTGTTGCCCATCACAGTTCGGTACAGGCATCAGAACCGTGTTTCCTTGCAGCAGATCTTCGTGTGTGTGATGGAGGGATTCCTGATGCTGTTTTGACTCTTTTACACATTTTATAAGCTCTTCACGAGTTCTCAGCTGGTCAAAATACCAGGCTGCGCACATACATAAGCGATTTATCCCAGCACACAGCTTTGTTTCGGATGTTTGATAAGTTCCGTCATGAAATATACGTCACAAAAGACGACTAGCAGGTTGTTAACATGTCCCTATACCTTTAGGTTCGGTGTTAAAAATGCCAATGTGAATGCTAAGCGGACCAGGACTAAATGTTTTTTTTGGGATCCGGACCTGGGGGTATTCCAGAAAGCAGGTTATGTGACATACCTGGGTATGTTTAAGACCAAGTAAGCAGAAACCTCAAATTTTGGTTCCAAAAACGGAGGTAACTTGGACTGTGCACCAGTGCGCAAAGCAAGGTCCAGAAAGACATGGATGAGCGAGTTTGGTGTGGAGGAACTTGACTGGCCTGCACAGAGTCCTGACCTCAACCCGATAGAACACCTTTGGGATGAATTAGAGCAGAGACTGTGAGCCAGGCCCTCGTCCAACATCACTGCCTGACCTCACAAATGCGCTTCTAGAAGAATGGTCAAAAATTCCCATAAACACACTCCTAAACCTTGTGGAAAGCTTTCCCAGAAGAGTTGAAGCTGTTATAGCTGCAAAAGGTGGTCCAACTCCATATTAAACCCTACGGATTAAGAATGGGATGTCATTAAAGTTCATGTGCACATAAAGGCAGGCGTTCCAAAACTTTTGGAAATATAATACATACATACATACACACATATATATATATATATATATACACACACTACCAGTCAAAAGTTTGGACATGGTAAGATTTTTAATCAATTACAATTTAATTACAATTTAAAATAACTGTTTTCTGCTTGAATATATTTTATAAAGTAATTTATTCCTGTGATCAAAGCTGAATTTTCAGCATCATTACTCCAGTCTTCAGTGTCACACGATCCTTCAGAAATCATACTTACTGACCCCAAACTTTTGAACGGTAGTGTATAATGTTACAAAAGCTTTGTATTTCAGATAAATGCTGTTCTTTTGAACTTTCTATTCATCAAGGAATCCTGAAAAAAGTACACAACTGTTTTCAACATTGATAATAATCATAAATGTTTCTTGAGCAGCAAATCAGCATATTAGAATGATTTCTGAAGGATCATGTGACACTGAAGACTGGAGTAATGATGCTGAAAATTCAGCTTTGATCACAGGAATAAATTACTTTATAAAATATATTCAAACAGAAAACAGTTATTTTAAATTGTAATAATATTTCACAATATTACTGTTTTTACTGTATTTTTAATTAAATAAATGCAGCCTTGGTGAGCAGACGAAACTTCTTTTAAAAACATTAAAAATCTTACCGATTCCAAACTTTTGACTGGTAGTGTATATGTAAGGAATAATTGACGACGGGCCATTGAATTCTTAGAAAATAATGCACACCCGAGGTAGTAACATGACCACGACGTGAAGCGGACACTCTTGTGTGTGGGACTAATTTCTTATGCATCTCATCCCAAGCCTCCGTTGCTAATTCCAAAATGTCATTTCAGAACTAGTAACGGAGGCTTGAGCCTTAATAGCAGAATAATACAGTTGATACAGTAATTAATGCAGTTAGAGAGAGAGAGAGAGAGAGAGAGAGAGTATCAGGACACAATAAAACGTATTTCGTGGCAAAAACCATGACAATAATTTGTCATTTTCATCCTATAGTTTACTATATTTATTTTCTTGTTTGGTGTCGTTGTGGTTTTTTTTTCTTTTGTTGTTGTAGGCTGTAAAGACCTTTTGAAATAACTGAAATCATTTGGCGAAGTGATATGGAACTGCAATGCGGTCAAGAAGAACTACTTTAGCTGTTTTCATGGAGAATCATCGATTTGTTACTCTGTTGAGAATGTCTCGTGTGTTAACCGGGAGAATACTTTATGTTGGCTGAACTTACTCCCTGATGCGTTTTTCGAACCAGCATACCTTGAGTAAGCAAGGTTTGGGTTAATCAACCGAGAGTTCAGGGTATATGTGACAGTACGTTTTTTCTTGAATATCCCCCCAGACAAACCAAATGAACCGAACTACAAGCGTGAACACACCCTTAACTACAGAATAATACAGCAAGATTTTTTTTTAAAAAATCTTTTTTAACTCTACTTCTAATGAAGAACAATGAATGTGCATCAAGTGTTTTTCTTTTTTTTTTTTTTTAATCTTTTTATTTAATAATCATATTTTGTGCATACACTTAGCTTATTTTGTTGTAAATAAAAAGCCTGACCATTTTTACTGCTTAATATAAGTATTGTGGTATTCCGCCATGTTTCTCACTGACATGCCCCCAACTCGTAAACTCTGGGTTTAAAGAAAATCCCGAGCTTCCCACTGGTATAACGTTCAAATTGTAAATATGATCTTTCTGACATGACCATGACTTGAACACAAAGAACACAATTAAAACCACCTGCTGATCAAACAGCCTGGTGTCCCTTTACAGAGAGACCACCCTTCACCCCCATACTGCACAACTACAGCAATGTCCCCTCACTAATACACTTCCAAACAGCTCCGGCTGTAATGACCTTCTTAGAATGTTGCAATTTTGTGAAAAATACACAAATAAAAACACAATAAAACACAATAATGATCTGTCTTTAGAGAAACTAGACCATGTTCATATGTAGTGCTATAGCATGAGCCCTTGGTAAGGTGAAAAACACTTCCTTTTCATTTTTTATTTAGAAACTATACATTATTTTGGAAGGGAAAATGGCTGTGCTACATATAATTTCACCAACAAAAGCAAACACGATACAAAAAGATTTCAGGTTTGGTCACAGAACTAACTTGAGATGGAAATGTAGACTACGGGTCAGCAGAGGCACAACAGACTCAAACGGAGGTGTAAATGAATATGTGTCACAGCTCACTAGCCAAAGTTTTCCCAGTGGAGCACTTTGGGCCTTCCTCAGGCAGTCAGAAAGGCAGGGAGCAACCTCAGAATCACATATGTGGCTTTCTTACCATTTGTCTCTTTTGTTCAGTTTTGGTCAGTGGTGATTTAGGGGGAAATGGGCACGCTGTGATGTTTTAAGAGTGATGATTATGCGGTCAGAGCAGCAGACTTGCATCTTAGATTAGAAAGTTAAAGCTCACACCTCATCAGCTCAGATTCAACAGATGGAGTCTAGTTTTTGGCCAGCATTTTAAGCTACACAATGAAAATGTATTATTGATTTGTGTTTATTTGGTAATTAAAAGCATTCTTCACTTTAAATTATATTTTTGTACTTTCATTTATTTTTATACAGTAAAACTGATGTCCAGCCTTGGAAAATCGACATTTTCACCCTTTATTATTAAAAATGTGTTAAATATTTTGTAAGCGTATTGCGTAGTTGCTTTATTTGTGATAACACAATAAAACATGCCGAATTATGCATAATTACTATAAACACATGCAAAAACAAGAGAGAACCAACAAAATATTAATAACTGATTATGATGTAGTCAGTGTTTCACTCTGTGAACTTTTTTTAATGCTTTTTTTTTTTTTTTTTTTTGCACAGTAAAATAAAACCTGTAGCTGTAGTTTGCCTTTTTTGCCAAATCATTTTGTCAGATAAATACCTTAACCAAGTTTAGTGTTTTGTTCTTGTTTTTCACTGGCATGTCTCATAGTTGTTGAAGATGAGATTGCCTTAAATATCTCAAGTGTGTTTTACTAATAAATAAATAAATAAATAAAAAATAAAATTAAACAGTCAAGAGCCCAACTAAAGCAAACACTAATCACCATAATGGTGACTTCAAACAAAATGGTCTATTCGTTGTCCCAACACTCTTTTGTTTGTCTTTGTATATTAACAACGTACAACTTTGAGTAAAACATGCTTGAGAAATTTAAGGCAGTTTCCACACACTGTAAAAATAATTGAGGAAACTATTTGCATCAGGATTTTGGGTATTTTGAACTCAACTAATTTGTTTGACCAATTAGACTTTACATGTTTTCAATATGCACCCTTAAGTAATACCAACACAACTTTACTCGTAAACTCAACTCAAATACTTTGTGTAGCAGACACATAACTCAATTGATTGAAAGTAAAAGTTTTTTACATTAATGTCCTGCAAGAAGACACATTCGGTCCTCTACCTTTTGTTGCTTACAGTGCAGAAAGGACTTCCACTCCCCAAATGGATTATACAGCCACAAAATGGCTGCCGAGGTCTGTCTGTTTATAGGGTGGTTCCACAAACCTGTCTTGGAGACTCCCTTATTGGACACACCCAATTCAAGTCTTGTAGTCTAAACCAGGAGTGTCCAAACTTGCTCCTGGAGGGCCACTTTCCTGTAGAGTGTAGCTCCAACACACTTGCCTGGAAGTTTCTGGAGACATTGAATAGCTTCTTTCGTTTTCAAATTTATCCACTTGGGAGTGTGTTTTCAAAAAGTTCAGTTTTCGCAGGACAAAAATGCATCTCAGTGTGGACTGAAGGCCAAAATGGAGAGAAAAAGATAATGTATTAGTGTGGACAAGGCCAATGACTGGTTTGGGAACTGCTGGTCTAGAACAAGAATGATTTAATTTATATAAGGACCTTTTTAAGAGCCGCAGAAACCCTGGCTGCATCTGAAAACTTTGGCAGCTGACTTGTTGCCTCACTGCCCTGTCAGTGAATGACTTTGCTGGCAGTGTTTGCGCACAAAGGCCCTCATGAAACTGATTCTGGACAGACTTCTGAGGCAGCGTAATGGTTTAATGATTTACAGCAAAATGGAGCAAGCTTTGGTAAGAACAAATATTTAATTACTACAAAAGTAATTTTTGTAGTTTACGCAGAGATGATAACGGTATCGTTTTCAAAAACGTCCACTTTGAAACCCGTTTGTTTGCATTTTCAGGCCACCAAAACGCCGTTGTCATGTCACTGAACGGCCAAAGCGCACAATAAGTTTAGTTGAAAATGGTGTCATAGTTCAGTTCATGAAGCTCACCCCTAATGAGCTGATGATCTCAATCAGGTGTGCTAAATAAAAAAGACAGAAAATATGCACAATAGTTAGGGTTATGAAAACCGCGGCTTTAGGGTAGTGTTTCCCAGTCCTGTTCCTGGAGGTAAACAAATAGTACACTATTAGGATGTCTGACCCACACATTTCAGGTCTTGGAGTCACTACTAACAAGCTAGTCATTTTGTTTAGGAGGAGTTTGAAATGTGTACCAGTGATGTGCCTCCAGAACAGGGTTGGGAACACTGCTTTAGGGATCAAAGGCTGTTATTGTACATGGCGGGGTTTGCCTCATGGGGGCAGACATATGCTGGACAAATAATACCCACTTTATATCAGTAACTCTCGTTATTGGGCACTTTTGCTTGTGCATCCTCATCTTTAGGTGTCAGTGTGTCCCCAATTATTGCCCTATTGATTGCTGCGTAACAAACAAAAATTACTGAGCACGGCTTTAACATTAAATTTTTTACATAAATGATAATAACATGAGTTATAAGGGATAGTTCACCCAAAAAATGAAAATTCTGGTATCATTTACTCACCTTCATGTCATTCCAAACCTGTATGACTGACTTTCTTCTGTGGAACGTAAAAGAAGATATTCTGAAGAATGTTGGTAATGAAACCATTTTTGTGCGCGTCGAACAACTCACTTTATAAAATTGTGTTTCTTCTTTGTTCTGCACTTACCCCTACAATATGTTCCAATTCTGGACTGTTTGGGCATAATTTCTAGTCTCTTAAAATACAAATTCATCCTATGTGGGTTAGCCTAAATCAGTGGTTCTCAATTCCAGTCCCAACGCCAATTCAAGGGACGCAAGGACTGAAATTGAGAACCACTGGCCTAAATTATTATTTTTATGGATAATTCATTAGGATGTTAGGGCCTTATTTTTTCTTAAACACTGGTCCAACACAAACTTTACTTATTATACCGTATGGCATATTGAAATCTTGGATATGTAGTCAAACCAAAAATGATTCAGACATTTTTTATGTATTTTTACTAGTGGGTGCAGGACACTCATTTATGGAAGTGAGGATAGCAAAATAAAGCAAACTGTGACATTTTATACCCAACAATTCTTCATACAGTGGACTACCAGTAAAATGTATAAAAATTTGGAACCAAAAATTATTCTGACATAATTAAGATTATTTTTTTCTGACAGTTTAACTCTGAGATCTAGTCATATTTTATTACTATTTTTTTTAAACTATAGTGAATACACTGTATTAATGAAATGTTCAAGGTGTCTGAATAAATTTTGGTTTGACTATATACTGTACATATTAGAATGTATTTTAAAATGCTTTTTGTTGTTGTACCATTTCAGATGGATTATGCTTCATGTTTGTGTTTCATTAAATTCGCATTAGATATGCAAGGGTTTTGTCCAAATGGCAACATTTAACAGTCATAAATCTTTTGTTATATAAAATGTACATGCTGACATTTAATCTATTCACACCAGTGTAGAATACATATAACAATTAACATAGAGGTACTCAAATGGCAGGGAAAGGGTTAACTGAGACAGCAGACGTCAGTATTTGGGGGTTGGTAAATTTAAAGTTACAGAGAGAATATTAGTACCATCCATCCAGGATTCATTAATAAATATTCAAGTTCTCAGATGATCAGTAAAACTGATCTGTCATATGCAATCATATGATCACATAAAGACAGATCAGTTTTACATCACTCACTATTTATCATTGAAAGCAGATATTCCCATATATTTCTTGTCGACTGGTCTGTCCATACTGAAATTCATGTCTAGCATTTTTATTGCAGGTTACCCCAATATTGATCAAGAAAAAATGAGGACAAAAAATTATCAAATGAAGTATTTATTGCATATACAGTTACATATGATAACTACACACAGATTTCCCACCTCTGCGATATCACACCAAATAAATACATTTTTGACACATAGCCTTCTTTCATCAACCATATTTTCAATGAGGAGCAGAAACCAACAACCAATGTGAATGTCAAAATATTAAGCCACCCCTAAATTCAGACCATACACAGAGAAATTTTCATTCGGATGTAAAGATTGCTTTGAAGTGGCATTAAATTCAGTTTTTTAAATTCTGAGCAGCCTTTATCAGATGCAAACACTTGAATGAGGTGTTTGGGCCTAAGCAGTCCTGTCCATTGGTGTAGTTAATGTATCCAAATTTGAACACAACCTGAATAGGACATGCACACAAACAATTTTCTCTGAATGTCGACTGATTTAGTAGAGGGCTATATCATCAGCAACAATTACACTAAAACACATTCAAAAATCTGAATTGTAAAGCAAGCCATTAAAGCAGGCTAAGCAAAGGCTACTTTGTTTGATTTGTTCATTGCCTTTAATGTTTTGCTTATTATTGCATATACTCAAAATGACAATGTCAAGACTTAAGGCAGGCCTATTGTGTGATGTAGCATTGTTTTTTTTGTTTCGGAAAATTTACCTCATATGAGCTGGTGTTTGTTATATAGCATTTTTCACTGTGGATACAAAAACAGAATTATGAATGTCTAGTTTAACCATTTTGTTTCTCCTCAGAAAATGGTTCTTGCTTCCCCTGAGGTGGAGAGATAATAGTGGACTGTCAATCAGACCCGTCATTGATTGAGCGCAATCCTCTTCATATGTTCTTCTTTCTATAAGGAAATCGCTCATTCTGTATCTATATACATTTTTACAATTCTGTACATGCACGTGGTCACAACGATAAGGAGAAAAAAATACAATGCATTGCATGTTTCACAGTAGACATACTCCAGTATACACACACAGATTTGAGAGAAAATAACAGAATTTTATAGAAAAGCTGTGTACAATTTTTTTTGTAACTAGAAATCATAACCATTACAAAACCATGTAGCCTAAATTAGATGTGTGATTTCAGTATTCCATTCGAATGTGTTACACAGTGGTTCTCATAGGCTACATTTAGTTTAAAAATCTATGTATTTTATGTGTATGTATATATATTTTAATGTTCATTCTGTCGTAAAATATCTTCATGTATCCTTTAATTCTATCGGGTAGTCTTCTTAATTTGTCTATCTCGTGTAGAAAATATCTGCTCAATTAGAATAAATGAGCTCGAGTAAAACATGATCCTAACTTTTCATTTCCCAGTTTTTCTTCATTTCTTACCAAATAGTTCAGAAATCCGCCTTGTGATTGTATCATGTTTATCCTTTTCAGATTTGAAGACGCATTTTAATCCTTCAAAATAACGAACATTATTTCTCAACTTGCGTGTTCTCCGTGTATAGATCCAGGGCGAGGGTCCGCCTTTTGGAGCGCCTTGAAACTGTTCCTTCTTATCTGTTTTCATCATCTAACCCTGGGACGCCTTGAAACCGCAGATCCAGTTATTTCTTTTTTTCTGATAACCCAATGCGGACTGGCGAGCAGCCAATCAGAGTCTTGTTTACACTCCGTGAGTGACAATACGCTGGCAACGGGCCAACCAATCAAATCCTCCGCTAAATGGAGCCTTTTTTTAAAAGCATGTTCATAAACCGAGGCTATTAGCGTTAAATGCTACTGCAAACTATACATTCAGTGCAGTCATTTATACACTTAAGGTATTTGTATGCTTCTATCGCACTTATACACCGGTTCTTGAAGACAACCCTTTAGTGTTTGTTTTAATTCATCACGTGTTGATTGATGACGCTTTATTTTTTTTTTAAGAAAATACATTAGATGCACACATACCTGCTCGACGTTGTGACTACACAATGTAGTAAGGATTTGCTCCAGGTCGGAATACTGCGCTCGTTTGCAAAGCAATGTTTGAGGCTTTCAGCCACTGTAACCAGCCTTTAGTATTTTGCTTGAATTTGCCGCTCGCCTCACTGAGCTCTCTCACCATATCGAATTCCCATTGGTTAGTGATTTAGACCAGTCAGAATGCGGAGTGTCCCCGGGCGAGAGACGCCAGCTCATTATCATTCGCGAATCTGACCAATGAGCGCGCGTGTTTACTCTCCCGGAGTTGAGAGGCACGATCGGCGCTGGACAAGAGAATCGCCGTTTGGAGACTCGATTCGCGACTTCAGTGGCCTATAGAAGCCCGAGAGCGGCGAGCGACAACTGCTTCAATCGTATGAGGGGAACTAAGGACTGAACCACTGAAATATGCTTTTTAAAATTAAGGGACATCATTGACCTGAATATTTTTTCTTGATTTCTAATTAAAATTATTTATTGTTATGCACGGATATAACACACCAGTAAGTAATTCATTTATTTTTATGTCATGGTTATTGTCTCGCCTGACGACGAATAAAATCAAAATGACTTTCAAAAAAATAAAGAAAATAATGTTAACTGCGCACACTATTATTGTGCAACATTCAAAGGGGAAATAGAAAACATACAAATATAAAATTAAATAACTAATAATAAATATAGCCTATGCATTAATCACCGCGCTCATTTATACGCAACATTATAATTTACGTTCCCAACGCATTTGTTTAACAAAACGAAAATTATATGTTTTAATTAAAGCTATACGGCCTTGTTCAGTTCATTACTCAATATTGATATTTTTAATGAATTCTGTAGCCACGTAGCTACAAATTAATATTAGGCAAAACAGCTGCTTAATATTTCTTAAATCTACAAATGTACTATTTGGTATTGTTAAATTAGAAATATTTCTGCATCGCAGCCCTTGATTTGAAACATGACAAAGAAAAATAAAAATGAAACGTGCATCATTTAAATTTCCAGTTGTCCTTTATTATCAGATTCAGATGTTTTTCTTCGCCGCTCAGTGCTTTTAATTGTAATGATGAAAATCGTGATTTATTTGGGATCGGCGTGAGAGCGGATCGCTTCACTGCTGGTGTCCGAGCAGCGCGTTCATCTCCCGGCCGAATAACATTACCGACAGACAAGCTATATGAAAATAACCTGACTGTCTTTGTGAGCTTCTGACTTCGACGAACACAAAATACTTAAGTTGAATTATGGTTTTTGCTCACTCTGACATACAAAGACAAGCATTTTACTTTGTGCATTGTCATGCACGAGACATAAACAACTGCTGTATTTGCGTCGGGATTATGCAAATATTTAACAACATGCACGTTTCAGCTGCCGATACAAAGCATTTAAGTCTTCAATAGCATGTAAAGGCTGAGATTAAAACAAAGCATGCAGTGTGTGTGTGTGTGTGTGTTGTGTGTGTGTGATTGAATGTCGTGTGCTCGAAATGGACGGCTGGTGTCGGAGCTGCGCGGTAATGGCTGACGGAGAGCAGCAGTGAGTCAGTCACTCCTCACAGGGAGACAAAAGCTGGAAGCTTGGCCTGCTACAACGCAAAACACGGAATTTATTTCATCTGTACATTTTCTGAAAAAGCTGTAATTGGTAGTTTTCTGCGTATATCAATTAAGGAACCTATTTCAATAATTCATTTATCGTATGACATTCTGCATTTTCTCCAAACGTGCAGTTCTACCAGAGGCAGCACAAAAGACTCGCTGAATGAAACCGATAAATATCAGCTGGTTCTGTTTGATTTAATTGCTTCAAATAAAAGCTGAAGCAGGTCAAACAGATAAAAGAAAATTGCAGTTGTTTACATAGCCTATGCACACACACTCACTTGTGTTTTTCAGTGTAGCTATTCTGATTAAAAACCAAAGGGAACTCATACAAATTAGGTTTCTTTTGGCATGGTATTTATAGTTTATATATTGTTTTTTATTTTATGATCATTATCGTTTGGTATGTAATATCAAAAGTGAACTGATGCCATGTTTATACAGAGTACATGTATGGTCCTATTATGTAAAATAAAATATTGACATGCTATAAAATATAGTAGTACCACAATTAAATGATTGAATTTATCAAATGCATGCATGCAAATCTGTCATCATTTTATTTTTCATTCACATTATGCACATATATAAAAACACTATATAATTTAGATTTCATTAATGTGTAGCTAAATGGTCTTCTAACTACAACAAAAAGGACCAACAGACGAGAGACATCCAAATGCTGGAAACAATATTGTTTGTTTGCCATCATATGTGTGCTTATAAAATATGAAAACACCATTTAAAAGAGAATTTTTCTGTGTCTTGGACAAGGTGTGGATGTTTATCACGTATCCATACACTCGGTCTCTATTAGGCCTATTCAATCACTGCCATCTATGGCCTTTTCACATCAATTCAATGGACGTGCATTCAAAAAACCAATGCATTTCTTCTTTTAAATGAATGTAGATCAAAACTAGGTCTCGATTTATATTGCAGTTTTCTTTCATGTGAGGAATACTGAGAGCATGAAGCAGATCCATGTCAGCTGGTGTGCCATTCCAAGATAATAACGCCTCTTCTTTCTTTCTTTCTTTGTAGAAAAGATGATTGAGGACTTCAACCTGAGCAGGAGAGGCGAGCTTTCCGCTAAAACAAACGCAGACGGATTACAGTACATAGGTTTCATCTGATTTCCGCTTGGTTTTGGATTATATCGGCTGTTTTCTTTGGAATGGAGGGTCGTGATTTCTCCGCTCCGGCACATCTCCTTTCAGAGCGGGCCACTCTAGTGCATCGCGCCGCCTCTCGCATCTCCTCCTCCGGCCACGGCTCTGTGCAACATGCGCCTCATTTTCCACCCGGGAAATATTATCCATCCCATTTACCGATGGCGGCGCATTCAGGTTTGTTGTGTTTTCTCTCATTCGGTGGCATTTCTTTGCAAACAGCGATGATTTGAAACACACGATTTCAGAGAATAGCAAATGTTTATGTTTATATTAGGCCTGTATTTGATTGATTATTTATGTCTAGTAGTCTTTCTTATGATATACACTGCTTTGAACAACCTCTAATGTAACATTAAAAGACTTTAATCCAGATATCAATTCAAAAACCCTATACAGTAAAACTAATTCCTGATATTTATTGGCATTTTGCTTATTTTAGGTGCTACAAATAACCAATGTAAACCAAAACAATTGAATCGCCTGTATAGTTATATGGATAGCTTGGTAGGCCTGTCACTTTCGTCTTTTTTTCGGATGTTATGCTCATATTATTGCTAGAGTTCAGAAATAACACTAAAAATCCTTGTGTACATGAATTACATCAATTCTGAACTGAACATCTCGGTTTAATATGAATTGTGACAGGCGACCGTTATGAGGATATATTGGGCTTATAACAGTTAATATTATCTGTGAGGCATTGTAAAATAAGTTTAAATTATATAAATTGCTCTTCAAATTAAGGTTTAAGAACAGAATGCACGTGGTGTCTTTTAATATAAAAAAATGTTTTGGTCTAAATGATTTTGCATTTGTAGTGCATTAATTTTTGAGCAGCCTACTAAGGAGGGTTTTAATGTTTAATGTTAATAGCCTAATTAAATTTATTTTTCCATAATACAGTTTTGCAATGTTACTGTAGGAATGAGGAATAAGATTGTTGATAGTCAGATACAGTTTCAGTCTTAATAATTTGCACCATTCTAGAACAAAGATCCACATGCTCCAAAATATTCTTGCCCGACTGATTAATAATGCATAAGTAAATAAACAACCATAGAAAACTGTACATTTTAATCAATTAAATGAAGAATGTTATTGTTTTGCATGGCTGCAGGCCTTGACCTTCTCAAGCACATGAATCCATTTAGTGTCTTGTGTTTAGATTATTTTGGGAACAAACAGATTTACAAAACCCATTAAATGATTATGAATTTAGAATTATGTGATTATAGTTTAGACTGCTAAAATGTAATAGAATTTAGCGAAAGGTTTGTACACATATTCTTTTAAAATCAAATGAATGCGAAATATCTACAATAAGGCATTGTTCCAGCAGTTTCCATACACTCATATTTATAGATGTAGATGAGTCCGTTTGGTCTTTGGGAATGAGTATTTAGGCTAATGTTAGCTAAAGGGTGCAGGTGTGCTGTTAACCGGATATGACAATGTCTTTTGGTCGTACACCCACAGCTTGCGCCATCATGCAGCCGTGCCCTTAACTGTCATCACTGTTCAATGATTGAGACAGGTGAGGGATTGTACCTGGAGATAAAATTCACAGGACTCAGAGTTTTATAGCTTTGTCTGGAATATTACCGTCTCCTGCTTGATTCATGTGGTGACTTTCAACCGTGTTATTATTACTGCAGCACCACCACTACACCTTTATTTTAGACCAGGATGATGGAGAGCAATTTTGCATCGTTTAAGTTTGATGAAAAGCTTTTACACTAGCATGAAATGTGTAAAAGGTTTTTAAACCATGTATATGAGTGATTGACTGATAAATTGGACAGGACGATATTTGATATTTTGAAATGATCGACGGCTGACAACTGTGCTAACTTACAGAAGTGGCTTGTTAATGGATAATGCACATTTTGTTTTCATATTTTATAGTGAATAGCAAACAAACAGATACCAATTGAGCTGCTTTAATAGTGCCACAGTGTTAATCAACCTACAGATGGCTTACCTGTAGTCATGGCTTACTTAAAGTTATGTTTGCCTATTAATCTTCTAGAAATTATATTAAATGGCTAAATACATTTGTTTGTTTTTAAAAATCCCACCACTAATGTATATGTAACTTAACAAATACCGCTATTTATTTAATCAAGAAAAGCACCATGGTTATGCAAACCAAGCTGGATGGTCACCAAACCAGTTTTTTCTCATTAGGCGAACGGACCGGTCAATAGCGTCCCGCAGGCGTGAAGGGGTGTAGCTGGATTCGCTCTGTCCCTCCAGGGACTGCCTCCCTCACGGCCTCACATGAATTCTTTACAAAGAACATGAATATTTCAGGGAATTGATGTACAAATGCATTCAGATGCAGGTTGGGATCCAGGCTCAGTGAAAGACCTTCTGTGGTGTCTTTCAGAGGCTTTATTATTCAGCTGCTGTTGGACTCGGAGGCTTGTAGAGACAGAGGCTGCTGTCGCAACGCTCTCTTGGCTTTAAAACAGCGATGTTCCTCAAAGACTTATAAAATGTGGGCACGTTTCTGAGAAAGCTCTCGATTTCACTTCTCCTCACTCGATTATTTTGGTTCTTCCTTTTGGTTTGTTGCTTATTCTGAGACTGAAGTTGCACTTTTGCACTCATCTAGGAGTAATTTTTGTGGTATAGTTATAGTTATACATTACCTGTTACAGGACAAGACATCAGATTCATCTCAGTTGAGTGTTAAAACTTAAAAAAACCTCTGCATTTGGCACTGAGATGTTCTTATTTAGCATTGCTACAGCAAGCTACACATGCGTTGGGGATTTGGATTCTCATAGACCTACACTAAAGGAGAGGCCATATAGACGGGAATATTATAGAGACTTTGAGGTATCATTCTTAAAAATAAAGCTTCCAAAAGGGGGTTTTCACAGCGATGCCATAGAAGGACCATTTTTGGTTCCCCAAAGAACCTTTCAGTGAACAGTTCCTAAAAGACCTATTGTGAAGAATATTTAAATGATCTAAAGAACCCTTTTCCACAATGAAGAATCTTTTTGTTCAGTGGAAAGTTTCCATGGTTGTTAAAGGTTCTTCATAGAACCATAGATGCCAATACATTTATTTTTATTTTTTTTATTAAAGTATAGAATGTTTTGACCTGAGCCAATAAGCAACCATGCAGAACACACCAGCAAAACACTGTAAAGCCCTGATATACTCGAGGCGAAGTTATTTTTTGTTCTTCGCTTGGACTTAAAAGAAGTTAATAACACCTTTGCAGCGATATACTGTTAGTGAACATCCAGACGCCATCCAGCGTTCAACAAAAATGACAGCGGTGAGAAAACAGCAGTTACGAAAGCATCTGATCACAGTGATAATCACCAGCTCTGCAATTCAGCACTCCAGTCACATCACATTTATTTACATAGCAATTTATACAATAAATTGTTTAAAAGCAGCGACTTTACAGTATTAAACATGAAAAACAGTGACAACGTCTTATTTAATTAGAATTACAACTTCATTTTCTATTATAAAGCGACTCTTCAATGTGTTCATGTTTTTACTCATGGACATCTGACCTTGACAGACTGAACAGAAGAAATGAACCGGTGTGGTGGGAAATCAAGTCCCCCCAGGAAACGAGTCTCCTTTAGGACCGCGAATGATCCCATTGGTTCAACAGACTTTTAATGGGTAGTATTTTTAGCGCCTGATTATAATTCTGATTTAATTATAATTCTTATGATTTAGTTTGTTTAAAATGCGTTATAATGACCATTAATGTCTTTGACATGGTCATATACTAGTTGTATAACTGAAGCTATAGGTTGTGAAATCAAGCACTTAATGTAATAAACATCATACAATAGTGAAATAAGTTATAATTAATCAAGACATCATGATAATAACTTTAGATCAGAAATCACCACCTGGGGACTAGATTTGTCATGACACTGGAGAAGATTTCCACCTCTAAGGAGCCTCAGAGCCACACCCACCTATTACATCATCGCCATTGACCAGTGGTAGTTCAGAGGTGTTGTTTACCAGCCAGAGCAAACATTTCAAGAAAGTTCGCTTTGGCAAGCTTTTTCGAACTCCTGAAACGAACTCCAACCAAGCTTCATCTTGGCCTGATTTTGTCAGAAATGACGTTACATCAGAAGTATGTCTATGTATACCCAAGCAACTGCAATCACCTTCAACACCTTAGCATCAACAACACTGTTCACATTTTCTTAAGAAGCTGAAAAAATCTAGCTGTTTCTATTCTTTATTTGCCTTAATTGTAACCATTTAAACAGTATAGTGACTGTGGTTTGTGGAGTTGTATCATGGATCTTCTCTAGGAAAGTTTTAGATGATGGTTAAATCAAATTCTTTTGGCTGTAACAATACAAATAGCAGATGTTCTTAATACATTTTGAATCAAAAATATAATTTAAATACAATGTTATGAATAAAAAAAATAAAAAAATAAAGCAGTATCATGTGTAAGCATATTGTTATTGAGGCTTGATGTTGCATAAGACATTTGGTCTCCATTTCCTCCAAACCCTTGGTTCTCCTGTTCTTCTTACCACGTCTTGTCTGGGGGTTGAGTTGGCTTCCTTCCTGCAACCCCCAACACACTACAAACACACACACAGACCAGGACCATTGTTTCCGATCACAGCTTTGTGTGTGTTTTACAGCATGTTGCTCAAAGATAAAAACACACCCTCCCTCCCTCTTTTATTGTCTTGGAGGGGCAGAACGTCCCTGTCTGTCCCCTCATTCTTATATCCGGCCTGGATATCCCAGCAACCCGGCTCTGTTTACAGGTTAACCCTGCTGACTGCCGCTTACCCTTGTGTGTTACTTTCCAGAGGGGAATAAATAACTCTACTGAGAGATTTTATTAAAGAGCTCATCGTGTGAATGTCTCAGAAGAGGGGGTATGGGGATGGAAAGGCAGGCACAGGTGTTTAGTGGTGTTATGAATGTGTGTCTGGTGTTTATGGCTGACCTGATGAAGGGGTTTGTAGGCAGATATGAGGTTGGCTAGTCGTAAAGTCTCTCTCACTTCCAAACAATCTGAGATAGTAGTTTTAGGGCCCACATCAAGGGCTTCACTGATATTGTTAAAAACCGTTTCTATTCCTATCCTGCTTTAAAAGCATGAAGTCAAAATGCACCCTTATTACGTAATGCTCTTATTGTGAATGATTCATCAGCACACAATAATCAAAATAGGTGTGTTGGACTTCATCAAAGTACTGTGAGAGCGATTAGACTCCACAGAAAGCTGGCTGTGAGACGGTGTGTGCCGTGAGTATTAAACTAAGTTCTCTTTCACGTCTTAAAACTGTGTGTTTTTGACATAATCTTGACACGTTGCCAGTTGTGGGCGGGGCCTAAGCAAAGTGACGTCACATTGGAGCACATTCCTGAACGGCTCGTTTTAAAACACTGTTTCAGATTGAGGGGGAAAATAAATCTAGTGGATGGATTTTTACCATAATAGGATGGTTTTGTACTCACACACTGCGGACACATAATTATGTTCAAAAACAATATAAAAGTGAACTTTGCATAATAGGTCCTCTTTAAGGTCATTCACACTAAGAATGATAACTATAAATTATAATAAAGTTTACACCATATCACAACGTTAATAATAATGCCACAGAGCAATTATATCATTGGAATCATTTTAAGAGCAGTTTTTTTTCCCCAGCTGATGAACAATAAAGACATTGACAACCAATCAGAATCCAGCAGAGCTCCAGCATTTAAAGCGACAGCATGCAAAACTGCAGCACGTGCTTGTAATAAACAAAACCATGTTGTGGACATTAATATAGTTATTGTTATCTTTATCATTCTTGGTGTGACCGGGCCTTTACTCACCTTATCCCTTTAACTGGTTCAAGATCAATTTAATTCAATTCACATTTATTTGTATAGCGCTTTTCACAATACACGTTTTAAAGCAGCTTTACAGAAAATGCATGTCAACATTACAATTTAGAGTGATCTGTTATCAGAGGTGACTGTGTCCAAATTATGTAATTTCAGAAATGTACATATACAAATCACACAGTTAGCTAACAGTGTAGTAATTTAAGCAATGTATTTATTTAAGGCAGAAACAATGAGCTCATTGAAGTAATGAATACATGTTTACAATGATTAGGATATATAGCAAAAGATCAGTGTTTAACCCATGTCTGTATAATAGAACATAATATAGCATAATATTAGGTTACATCAACACCAACCATGTATAAAGGAAGTAAACAAACTCTTATATGCTGAATTCAGAAAATATACACAGGTCTCATATGTTTTTGTGTGCTTAATTTTTTGACCCGATTATTTGCTATGGAAGCTTGTTTCCGCCATTAAATAAAAAAAAATAAAAAAGGTAATTGCGAATTTTCATCTCACAATTCTGACTTTTTTTCTCTCGCAATTGTGAGATTTAAGCTCGCAATTGCGTTATAAAGTCAGAATTGCGTGTTATAAAGTCAGAATTGCGATTCTGACTTTTTTCTCGCAATTGCGAGTTTTTATCATGCAATTCTTACTTTATAACTCGCAATTCTGACTTTTTTCTCAGAATTGTGAGATATAAAGTCACAATTATGAGAAAAAAGTCAGTTTTTTCCCTCACAATTGTAACACGCAATTATATCTTATATCTCACAATTCTGAGAGAAAAAAAGTCAGAATTGTGAATTGCGTGAAATAAAGTCAGAATTGTGTGTTATATTGTCAGAATTGCGAATATTTTTTTCTCGAAATTGTGAGTTTATATCTCATAATTGTGAGATAAAAAGTCGCAATTACAACAGAAACAAGCCTCCATAATTTGCTTTCCTGGTGTAGATTTAGGGTTTTTTGATTGGTCAGTGTGTGTGTATGTGTGTGTTCCTGTATATATGGTTTATGATGACACAAATGTGTATAATGACATGGGTATTACAACATAAACATAGTTTACACTTTAACCAAATGGCTGAAAAAACATACTAAATTGTGTATTTTTTTCTGAGTTTTCTGTGATGTGTAGGGTTAGTGTAAGGGGATCGAATATACAATTTGCACAGTATAAAAACCATTACATCTATGGAGAGTCCCCGTACACCACATATACAAGTGTGTGTGTGGCACTGTGCCACGCAGCCGTGGCGTCCCCTCACACTGCAGGTCAGGCGGGCAGAGCAACCTTACACAAAGAAGACACGCTGGCCGGGCAATCCTCCCTGTATCACATAACCCCTATCGCATTTTCAAACTCGCCGTGTATTTTAAACTTCATCGGAGGAAGCTCACACTTCCCTTAAACTACAGCAGCTTTCGAAGAATAAACCATTAAACAAGACGAGCAAAGGAGATGTTTAGAGGAGCTGCAGGTGAAGGGAACCGTCTCTCTCTCTCTGTCTGTCTCCCTCCCTCTCATCAGGCGGTCTCGGGCCAACCGCCGTGTGTGCTTGTGCTGCATGTGACAGCTGTTAGACATTAATAACGGCTCAAGCAGAAAATCCAGATTACTTGTTTTTAATTTCAATTTTATTATTGTAATCTTTCAGAGAAAAGAGCAGAGGAAACCATGTTGTGTTTTGGATGGAGGTGGATTGTGGGTCTGTGTGTTTGGCGGCTGGTACCGAACTCAATCATGTGTCTGCCTCATGATGAACCTCATGAGTTATCATATTTGTAACACTTTACAATAAAGTCCCATTAGTTAATGCATTAACTAACAATGAACAAGACATATATTACAGTATTTATTAATCTTTGTAAATTTAAGTTAATAAAAATAAAAACTGTTAGTTCATGTCAGCTGAGTTCCATTAAATAATGTAAACAGATACAACTTTTAATTTTAATAATGTATTAGTAAATGTTAGCATTAACATGAGATTAAAAATGCCTTTGTTAGTTCATGTTAACTAAATGGAGCCTTATTGTAAAGTGTTACTATTGTATTATTCAAAAAAAAGAAGAAAAGAGAAATAGTTCAAAATTCATTGACAAAGTGGTTGTTAGTTTTATAACTTACACAAAGGAAAACTAACACATTTGCTAATTGGTTAAACAGTCAGTTATCTGTTGATGTCGAAATCTCAAAATGGCCCAACACTGTAAAAAATTATTTTCATGATTTATCATCACAACATTTTTTCTTTTGTCAAATCAACTTAAATAATTAATGTGGTTCAGATAACATAACATTTCTGTTGATTAAACCAATTGCCTTCATTGTATTAACTCAAATTTTTAATTTCAATGAACTCAAAATTTTAAGGCAACCAGGTAACTACCTTTTTTAAGTTAAACCAACAATTCTTTTTTACAGTGAATATCGGTCAGACCAATATACTGATCTGTCTTTAATAAAATCATAAATATTAAAGAAATGTTCCGGGTCAATGCAAGTTAACCTCTACAGACTGTAGAGGACCGAAATTTCTTGACAGATGTACACAACACAACCCATATAGTCCCACTAAATTTTGTATTTTTATTTGTAATGTGTAATTGGACTTAACTCATATATTTATATAAATTGAGAGACACTGAACTATTATGCTTTTGTGACTGGTGTTTGTGTGCACAATCCATCAGTTTATTTTCATAATCCTTCATTAAAATGAAATTACTTTTCTGTTGACATTACCAATGCCACATGGGCGTGAAAAGAAAAAAAAAACACAATTAAATTATAGCTTGACATCCTTAACATCCAATCAAATATAGATGGATAATATCCTGTCCTACATTATTATTACCCATTAAATATTCTGTTTCTCTTAGAAATATGGCACATTATGGAAGAAAATTGATGCATTTCTGGTTACGTTGTCTTAAATAACACTCTTAATACTTCACAACACTTCATACAGATGTTATTTTAATTATATGGCTATTCTGAAGCAAGACACCCTTGTTGCTTTGTTTTTGTAAAGGCAAACCTGTGTCTCTCACTGTCAGTTCATACACAAGAATAAGAATGTGACTGTCACTAATTGGATGTATGTCATCAGTGTGACACTTCACTGATACACTGCGCTGAGCGAGAGTTGTGCTGTTAAATATGCACACATTCATTTCAAAGATGCGTTGACCCTTTTGCGCAAAATCAAAGATTAGCATCATAAATGTCAGTTTAATCAGTCTGAAGGGAGGCTGAACGCAGTCTTAAATGCACAGCCACTTGTTGCACTTGGAGTGAGTGTATAGAGCAAACTGTCACAGACCCTGTGTTTTATTATATTAGTGTGTTTATTTTTGACATTCTGATTTAAGATAAAATTTTGGCTCAAACCTTTTTGAAAACAAAGACCTCAGACTGTTTACAGAACAGTTATTAAACTTGGGTACATCAGATCAATACTGGTGCTCTGAAACAATTTTCACTTTGAAATCGTAAGAAAATTTCACAAATAATTACGAAGAAATGACAGCTAATACACTGAATTAAACATACAATTTTGAAGTATATATATAAACATACTCCAGTAAACTTTGAAAATCTTTTTACTTTAAAATTTCCAGTTTAATTCAATGTTACTTGCTGTTTCTTTGTAATTGTTTGTGGAAATTACTAGCAATTGAGTGAAAATTGTTTGTTTTCAGTATATGTAATGCATCAATGACCAAACGTTCATGTCAAACTCATGTCCATTTACTGTACATTTTAGTAAATGCATCTGTATCCGTCTATGTATGCAGAAAAAATAAATTCTGTCTCGTAAGCATAAACTACAGAAATAGTAAGAGTAGTATGGTAATATGCATAGCATTTGTCCTCAGAGTACCCTAGTGCTCACTTTGACCACTAGAGTACACTGCCTCCTCTTTCTCTCTCTGTCTTTCTCTCTCTAGCTCTAATCAGTAAGTTTTCTTCTGCGAGATGGGAGGTATAAAATGATGACAGGACAGTGTTGTTCTATGTTGTCAGAGAAAGAAACATGAGCAAATCCAAAAAAATATATCCTTATTCACATGTTTGTAGCATTATTTCTATTTAGAAAACCTTCAAACAGAACCAATTACTGGTGAAAAGGTGAGCACTATTGCTCACAGTAATGATTTGAACAAACCCCAAACAATATGCATTAAATTTGGTGTGTAACTCATCGCACACTTGTACTCTAGACGTGTATGGTCCCTCAAATCATGTGGCCTGCTGAGGAGAAGTGTACTATTACGTTTCTAACCAATCAGGTTTATGGTTTTCACCTGGCTGATGATAAAATGTGGCATTAAACCTGGCAATAAATCCAGGGCTGTCCAATCCTGCTCCTGGTTGGCCAGCATCCTGCAGAGTTCAGCTCCAGCATGCGAGCCTGGATGTTTCTAGTGAGTCTGAAGACCTTGATTAGCTGGTTTCTGGTGTGTTTAATTGAGGTTGGAGCTAAACTCTGCAGGACAGTAGCACTACAGGAGCAGGATTGGACACCCCTGCTCTAGACTTTAATGGAAGAAGAGATCTGAGAGATACGTCACTTTGTAGGCCAATTGGCAGTTAGCATGACGTTAAAAACCCAATAGGCTTTTGGATTTTTGCAAAAAATACATTTTGTGATCAACAAAATTTTATGATGCTTGCACTTTTTGTCCATCCAGATAATTTTCACAGATGAACACAACATTTATGAATTTTGAAGCCTAAATATAGTCGCCAGAAGCAAAAAGCTAAAGGTAGGCTATAAACGAACTACACCACAGCCCCACGATTTCACCACCACTAAGCTTCCGACAACTCTTTCAGTCTTTATCTAAAAACATTTCCCTTGAAAGTTTGAATTAGAATAGTTTGTAAGAACGCAGTTAGAAGCACAACTAGGCTGTAAAAGCGGACTGAGCTTACCTGTTCGACGTGATGACGTTTAATCTCTCTGACTGCCTCTGTAGTCCCATTTAGCCACTTGTTAGCAACCTTCATTTTCAAGACATGTAACAGCTTTAAAAAATCACGGGTAGGTTAAGGTTTTATGTTGTAGAATAAAACGTGAAAGCGTTTTGAGCTTTTTTATCCATTTAACCAAAAACCCATTCAGAAAACCCATTGACTTTGGAACAATAGAACCACGATATCTAAACAATAGCTAAAATGCTAACTCCTACATTTGTATCGTTAGATATTCAAATGAAACCCAATACTTCATTCATCACCGGTGCGCAGTGAATCTTGGGACAGGCTGGGCCAGAAAGGATCCACTCGTTCTATTTTTCGTGGCCCAGGAAACGAAGGACGCATTTGATGGAGCCTTCGAATTGGGACGCAGCTCTAGAAACCACCTGGAAGAATCTAGCAACACCCTAGCAACCACCCACAGCACTTTAATATTGTAAAATCATGAAACAAGTTTAATTCAGCCATAAGCAGCTCTACAGAAGACAACATTGACATTCAATTAGTCGAGTTGTCTCCAGTGAGCTGCATTTTCTTCAGGGAATATAGAAATCTAGTAAGATTTCTGCTGGTTTACTCTGAGCTTCTAGGATCTGTGCGAAAAGCACATCGTTTAGAGTGGAGATGGTTAGAGAGGTTAGTGCGAGGGATTAGAATTGTATAACATCTATCTAATATTAAAGAGACAGCTGCGGTCCAGGAGTTAATCCTGTGCTATGGGGCAGGAGTGATGATGATTCCTCTCTGGAGGCCGTGGGGAGATCCAGGCTGGATTTATGGCTCTGAGGGTGTATCGTGGCGGGAGCGGCCCGCACCGGGCCTGTCTGGACTGATCAACGCCCCCAACCCCCCTTCAGACTCACTGTGGCAGGTGTTTTCATTAAACGGCTGCGGGTCCAGGCACACAGCCCACTGTAAGCAGCGAGAGCCAGGTGTCAACACCATCTCTCTCGCTGTCCATATCGCTTTCTTTATTGCTATGATTATTTTACACATTTTACAATACTGCCAAAACATCAATGCAGATTAAATAATAACAATATACAATAATTTTAGAAACCATAAAATATAATAATAATAAAATACAGAAAAACAGACGAGTAAAAAATTGTAATAACAAATTTAAAGTATAATTAATAGAAAATGTGAAATTTGTGAAGGATGTATGTCATAAAAGTGTTAGTTAATTCTACATTCAATAATATAATAATATTTTAAATTTTTTTAACTAAATGTTTACTGGAAACCAAGGCTGTAACTATGAACATTGGATAGTAATAGTCCTTTTTATTTAAAGGGGCTATTTGTAAGAATTTTCATGTATTAATCGATTAAAAAATTGGAAAAAAATTTACAATGTGTGAACAATTTGTAATGAAACTTAAAAAACGAGACCTTTCCTGACTTCCTATGTTGTCAATGAAAGCCTGTAGATTAATTTTTATGTGAAGGACTATATTTTGCTGGCAATATCAAAAGGATGTGACATTTACGCGCTCTGCCGAGAGCTTCTCTTCCGTTCAATGAAACAAATGCTTATACAATGTTCAGGATAATGCCGAAAGATCCATTATCCAATTACGGTACGTAATGTCAATGTGTCATGCAAAGAAAAAGGATTAATTCAAACTATGATCTCACATAGCCAGATCTATATCGTCTATAGTCTCAGATATACTTTATATACTGCTTTCTCACGCTGCCATTTTTGTTGTGTTTATTTTGTTGTTAAGAGGAAAGCGCGCAGCACATATTCATCTAACCGGCGATCTCAGTAGCTTGGTCGGCGTCTGGATGTTTGTTAACAGTATATCGCTGCAAATGCATTTCCAACTTCTTTTACTTCTAAACAAAGAATGAAAAAGAACTTTGCCGTGAGTATATTGGGGCTTTGAATCACGTTCAGTCTCTTGTAGTACATTGTGTGCACGAATCTCAGCCTCAGACGTCACGCCCATGGATAGTTTTATCATGAACGTCTGATGCATATGGCACACAAACTGGGAAATAATTCAGGAGTTTCAAAGTCTTATCTGATTGGTTGAATCAGGATTTTCGGGAGGTGTGTGTGTCGCGTTGAAAACAAAGCTGTCCAAGCCCCCTTTTGGAAGAAGAAATCCGTCGTTACAACTGTGACAATGAGCGCTTATCAGGATCAACTAAACACTGGATTTTCAAAAGTGTATGAAATTCACAGCACCATTGTTGCTGTAAACTTGCACAACATTCTTACATGAATTGCATGTTGGTCTGTTATTGTAGGGACATCGACTTTACATTTTCACGCCCCTTAACATGACTGAACCAAACAAACTGTGATCGGTTGATTTACATATCAGTCAGACGCTATGAAGTCCAGACCTTCTACCTTCAGTCTGAATAATTGTCTGGCTGCAGTTCACTTTACGGCCACTGGTGTTGCTAATAACAAGGGTTTCTGAATTCTACATATAGCCCCATTAAAGGATTTAAAGAGATTCAAGCAAATAAAGAAAAAGAATTTGGCCATATCTGATAAATGTCTATGAGGGTGGTTACGGTCCTGCTAGAAACTATAAATATATATTTCTGACACATAAAAATATGTTGCTGAAAATAAAACGTATAATTTTTTATGGCAGATCCAGTGAAAATGCTGTCAGGGAAAGTACAAGCACTGACTCCGCCAGACCAGCAGAGAAATCCTTACTGTTGAGCCCTGAAAATAAAGCAGTCTCTCTCTGGCTGAAGTGGCAGGTGAATTAATTGGTGCTGACGGTGTGATAAGGCTGTGTTTCTGAGCGAGGTATGAACTAAGTGTAGTAATGATTACTCTGTTGTGTAGTTCTGGGGGGTGAAGGTGGTTAATGCTTGTGGATGGAGGGGAGGTTGAGTTGGGATTTGGGAATGGGGGGTGGAGGGTGTAAGATAGCATCTGATTAATAGCTGGGAATGCTTTGAAGTGACACCCAAGCACAGCGGCACACTGGGTAATGGTGCTAGTGCGTTTCATTTCTTAGTCTTTATTAGCCTGCATTCTTTCAACAGGATCTCTTTCCTCCACAGGCGGCATTTCTGTACTGTAATAATGGCGCTTTTATTCTTTCATCTTTTCACACTTTGCTGCCATTTTCTCTGTCGTGCTCGGTAAAGCAGCCGATTGTCTCCATTTTCTGGCTTTCAGTTAGAGGGACGATGTGAAAAGAGGAAAATGGGTGTCAAGCAAACAGCTGACTCTACATTTGGGTTATGTTTGGAATAGCATTCAACATACTAATATTATTTTTGTGACAACTTACTGCACTATGTTTACTATGCACAGAATACACATTTTTGTCTTATTTTCTAACTTGTAAAAAAAAAAAGTTAAGATATATTCTTAAAGAGCGTTTTTACGAAGTATTTTATCTTTTGTCTTACCACTGTTCTTAAAGGGATAGTTCACCCAAAAATGAAAATTCTTTTATTAATTACTCACCCTCATGTCGTTTTCATACCCGTAAGACTTTTGTTCATCTTCAGAACACAAATGAAGATCTTTCTGATGAAATCTGAGAGCTTTCTGTCCCTACATAGACAGCCTACGCAACTACCACTTTCAAGCCCCAGAAAGGTAGTAAAGACATCATTAAAGTAATCCATGTGACTCCAGTGGTTTGACCTTAACTTTATGAAGCAAAACAAGTGATCTTAATTCTGACTTTATAACACGCAATTGCGACTGACTTTTTTCTCATAATTGTCACGATTCTGACTTTTTTTTTCTCAGAATTGAGTTAATATCTCGCAATTCTGACTTTGTAACATGCAATTGCGAGTTACAAAGTCAGAATTGTGAGATACAGACTAAGCAATTTCTGAGAAATAAGCAATTCTGAGAAAAGTCAGTCTTTTTTTCCTCAGAATTGGACTTTATACCCCACCATTGCGAGTTTATATCTCATAATTCTGAGAAAAGAAGCCAGAATTGCGAATTTATGTCTCGCAATTGCAAGAAAAATAGTCAGAATTGCGAGTTTATATAATTGTGAGTTTATAATGCGCAATTCTGACTTTTTCTTGCAATTGTGAGTTAATATCTCGCAATTCTGACATTATAAGTCGCAATTGCAAGTTTATATCTCGCAATTTTGAGAAAAAAAGTCAGAATTGTGAGAAAGTCAGAATTGTGAGATTACCTCGCAATTACCTTTAATTTTTTATTTAGTGGCGGAAACAAGCTTCCATACATATTGCATACTGTTTCACTTAATTTTATTTAATTTTTTTACTGTGCAGT
Source organism: Hypophthalmichthys nobilis (assembly GCA_037950665.1). Lineage (NCBI taxonomy): Eukaryota > Metazoa > Chordata > Actinopteri > Cypriniformes > Xenocyprididae > Hypophthalmichthys > Hypophthalmichthys nobilis. The sequence continues at coordinate 7,732,223 of CM075475.1, forward strand.
ATTCAGTAGGTAGTCAGTTAGTATTCCTCTCCAAACATAGCCTGGGTTCAGGAGGGACAGACACTTGCGTTAGGTCTGTGTGTGTTGGTGTGTTGCTTGGCTGTGAATTGCGAGTTATGTATTCGTCTCAGGACAGCGTGCTGTTTCCTGCGAGATGGCGATAATTGCAGAGAGGTCAGGCTATGATTACAGGCTGCCTGAATGCTCTGATGTGTCTTCCTATTTCTCTGGCGGTGTGTCAGTAGCTGCTCAAGTGGCTGAGAGCCTCTGGCCATTCCTTTGTAAAGATGGGCGTGTGTGTGTATCTATTTGCGTGTGTCTGCAGGGTTTTGTTCCTTTACAGGCTGTTTCATCTCCTCACTTTTCAGCTTGATGTTACGCTTAGTCTTGTGTAGCCAGACCTTTGACTGAATGGCTAAAGGTCTGGACAATATTGCAGCTTATTCTGGCCAAGAACCACCCACTTAGAAATATTCAACTGACTGGCATTTTTTTATGTTTTATGTGTTTAGGGGTGGGCTTATCTGAAGTAGATTTTAACACAATAATAGACTTGGGAAAAAGTTATTTAATTAATGGCATGGCACTTTACGCAGATTATTCCTAAAACACTTTTACACAGAAAATAAGTACAGACCATTTCACAGGCTTAATTCCAAAAACAGAAGAAATCATTGTAAACACAACATTCCCACATTAAAAAATGTTTCCTAAAATGGACCTCTGCTTCTCGTAAATACTACCATGTAATGTGCACATTATTTATTGACAGACATCAATGTCGTGATATTCAAATGATGTGGATTTGAAAACCGATGGATCATCAGGTAATAATTATTTATTTCAAGTATTCAGGCAAGTATTTAGTGAAGTAATTGACGGCCAGGAGTGTTTTATGTCCATGGTTTTCCAACCGTCACCTTGTCTACGTTTTTGACGGACGTGATAACGTGCATAAGGCGTGAACTATGTTTGATTATAAAATGTGCTGGAGATGTTCAAAACGCTTTTTACGTAGTTCATCATACTTATTTTACAGATTGAACTTTTTCCGTGGCCTAAATAAATGATGTTACTCAGAGACTGACATGTTTGGCTTGTCAAAAATATTACATTCAGCTGTCGCTGATCATCAAGTTTTTTTTTTTTTTTTTTTTTTACCAGGAAAGGAGTGGTTTTGATGGACAGCGTTGTTTTTAATGTCTCTTATAACAAAAATGTTTTATTTAAACCTACAGTATGAAAATGCAGATACTGTTGTTCCATTATTACCCCTTAGCAGATTCTGACTACAGATTCTCCCACAAAATAAGTGCAGAGTCTTCAGATTCTGTCTGGGTCTGTTTATCATTTGAGAGTCGAGACATCAGACTCTGATGTAAATGAAGAAACATTAACACACCTCTCAGAATGAAATGGTCCACCCTGTGAAACTTTATGATATTCCATCAAATTTAGTGATCAGTAGTTACATTGTCCTTGTTCCCTGCAGAAAATGCTTGTCTCTACATTTATAGGAAGGCTGTAACTTTTAATGTGAATTAGGACCTAACCAGTAGAGCGTAGTAAAATCAGTGTTTTACCTGCAATCATTGGCTTTACTGAGAGATCACAGGCAGCTGCACAGGATCACTTCCACTATCCTATCTCATTAAGAGCGTTTACATGCACTTTAACACTTTTTGGGAAGCCGGACTAACAGACCAACCTAGATAATGTGATTGTAGATCAGCTCCGTCCAGCATTTGTACACTTCAGTCAGACTACATCTGGCCTGAGTATATAATCCTTCAAATGTTTAGTTGCGTATGATGTTATGTTTACCTGATAGTTGACAGAATGAAGCTCAAAAATATACAAAACCCGCTATAGCTTGACTATAACTGCATGTAAGTGTACTTACTATAATCAGCTACATTCTAAGGCATTGTCCTTAACTGATGGAACCCTAATAAGTGACTGATTTGGATCACTTTACATATGCAGCAGCTCCACACACCTCACAAACAGCATGTTGATGTTGCTAACAACTGGTGTAATTTTAAAAGCACAAAATTATTGGAAACAACAGTTAAATGATATACTTAATAAAAAATATAGATCGGATTTAGTATTAAAATGCATTAAACTTCAACATTGTTTTCTCAGGGCATTTTTACACAATGCATTCTGGGATTGCCTTGCTTTAGTCTATAAATGTGGTGATGCCTTTTAATTTGGATGAAAAATATTTTCAGTGCACTCTCTGCGAGAATGAGCGATTGCCATTGTGTCCTTGAGGAAGACACTTAACACCTGGTTAAGAGTTCACAGCGCTGTTCTATGGCAACATGGTGTGATTATTGTTGAAACAAATTCCACTGGCTTTGGTCAAGTGGTGATGCATAAGGAAAATTTGTCTGAAAAAAAAAAAAAAAAAAGAAGACACATGCCAGATTTGAAGTCACATCTTCCTCAGAGCATGGCAGCTTAACAAAATGACAAGTCATTAATTACTCACCCTTATGTCGCTCCACACCCGTAAGACTTTCGTTTCTTTGGAACACAAGTGAAGATCTTTTTGATGACAGAATGCTGGCAAATTTCCTTCATTGACTGCCTTTGCAACTTCCACTTTGAAGCTTCAAAAACTTCATAAAGAGATCGTAAAACTAATCCATATGAATCGAGTGGTTTAGTCCAAATTTTCTGAAGAGAATCAATTGCTTATGACGAACAGATTTAATTTAGGCTTTTACTTGCATGTAAACATTGATCAGCGAACATAAGTAGAAGCACAACCTAACTTGGATAACACACAAGAACAAACCTCTTCTGGAAGCTCAAACATGCTGCGTAACAATGAGGTCCATTTTCGAGCTTCCGAAAGAGGTTTGTTTTCTTGCGTGTAGCAGGTTAGTTTGAGCTTCTGCTTATATTCGCTGATCAAGTGTCAAATTTGTAGTTACAAAGGCAGTCTATGGAAGGAAATCTGACAGCATTCTGTCATCAAAAATATCTTAATTTGTCTTCCGAAGAAGAACGAAAGTCTTACGGGTGTGGAATGACATGAGGGTGAGTAATTAATGACAGAAATTTCATTTTAGGGTGAACTAACCCTTTAATCTAAGCCCTGTCTGTGAAACCAGGCCTGAATTTAGATGCAAATTATGGTTTGAAGTAATAAATCACTCATTAAGGTAATAAACAGTAAAGGCCGGGATATACTTCATTTTCTGTGTTCCGCACAATAGTGTCAGCACAGCTTTCAAAGTACACTCAACCGTGGATGAGCACAGAAGGACGAGTTCAATACATGCACAATACAGTTGCTTTTCTATACTCTACATCAGAGGGCAGCACTGAGTCATGTCATTTACAGGACATTCGCTCAGAAGGATAGAAGATGAAAAGTGGCTCATCTGCCATTGCATGCATAAAGTATTACATTTGAATTTGAATTTACTTTAAAACGTACGTTTGATATAGTATGAAAATGGGCTGTATGAATGAAATTTAGATGCACTACATCTGCCATGTTGTTACTGTCACATGACCTACAGCGTCAGTTGCGTCGCTTCACTGCCATTCACAAATGTGGCGTCATGGGATAGTAAAGTAGTGAATTTTTAAAGTAGTAAAGTACTGAAATTTACCAGAATTTCCCCCCTAAATTATGTCACGCGGACCATTGCGGAATGTGGACGGCCCAAGTATACTTAGGGCTGAAATGCTCATCACTGCTTTTATTTTGCTACACTTAATCTAAGGGGCCGTTTACACAAAGTTGTTTTCAGCTAAAAACGAAAAAGATTTTAATGCGTTTTGGCCGTTCATTTATGTTCATTTTAGGGGCCTGAAAACGCAAACTTAAAACATTGAAAGTTTTTGAAAACTATATCGTTATTGTCTTCGTGTAAACTACAAAAATGTGAATTTGTGAAAACAGTGACGTCATGTGAATGTGTATTACATGTTCAGTCTATAGGCGCGTAGCTTTTCTTTGCAAAGTGACATTGCCATCTACTGGCCTGGCATTAATAATGCAGCGTTTTTAGTAGTCTTTGCAGATCTGTGTGAACGGGGATCGTTTTGACAACTTTGTCATCTGTACGTGAAAAACACAAAGGAAAATCTTTTCCATTTTTAGTACATTGTTGTCGTGTAAACATACCCTAAACTGCTAACTGCCCTTTGTCTTATGTCAGTAGGTCTGGAACATACGCGCTAAGGTTAGGCCAAGGTCCTCCGATAGGTTTGGTGCTTATAAAGAAGCAACTCTTCAAGTGTAAATGTGTATATGCATATATTTCAGGAGAAACTGACAGGAGGGATGTGTTTGGAAAGCAAGAGCTTGCTGGCATGCAAGTTTGTCCATATATACACACACATAGACCATTTTATCTCATCTCAGGCAATGTTCTTCAGTGAGACACGCCGCTGAACAGATGGCCGTTCCTCCTAATGAACACTCATATGAAGTCCTTCAATTCTTTATCATCAGTTTACCACATGGCCGCAGTTACTTTCATTTCTATTCGGCCTTTTAGTTGAAACATGTCTCTAGGTGGCTTGTTAAAGTAATTAACTGGACACTGTATTCAATTTCATTAAAAATCTGACCCTGAACTATACTACTTGTGTTTATGTTGAAGATGCAGTTTAGTATACATCACAATATAGTTCTTTTTGCTGGAATAACCTTGTGCTAATGACCATTTAGGATAATCTAGTGAATTAAATGCTTTATATAAGGCCCTTCATCTACTTTTTCTCTTTTATGAGTAATTTCATGGATGTTAATCAAATGCTAAGATAAAACTGATTTATAAATCTAGCATCACTCTAAAAACATACACTTCATGTAACACAAAAACTTAAATTACATTATAAAAAATGGATAGGTCTAACTGGATGAGCCACATTTAAAACTGTTGTAAATAACCAATAAAATGACACACCTGTTTAAATTTGAAATACTGTAGAATACAACACTCTGAAAATGAAAGATTGCATAAAAGGGGATTTTTGCAGTGATTCCATAGAAAAACCATTTTGGGCTCTCCAGAGAATCATTGAACAGTTCCTAAAAGTCACATGTTTTCCTTAATGCAAAAAACATTTTATACACTCTAAAAAACAAAGATTCCAAAAGAAGAACCATTTTAGCTTCGCCAAAGAACATGGACAGTTTCCATGAATGTTACAGTCCTTACAAAAATTAACCATGGTTTTGTCATAATAAAACCCTTTTCTAGTTTATAACAGTTAAACTATGGTTTTTGTAGCAAAACTATGGTTAATTTGTTGTTTTATTCAAAGTAAAACCATGGTTATTTTTTCGTATAGTATATTATTATAGTATAATAATAATGTATAGTAGAATACATTGCAGTAAACCAAGGCATAAAAATGGATGTACGAGATCAACAAATGTAAGATTTTCAGTGGTAAGGAATTGGCTAAATCTCTCACACAGGCTTGGGCCTGTAGCCATCCTTATAGTTGAGCCCTGGGAATTAAATCAACCTCAGTATAAACAATATAGCAAAATCTCTACCGGTTTACTTATTTGTACCATTGCATGATATATGTTGTGTATATGTGTCACCTCCAAAACTAGTTAGAGCATGATGCTAGCAATGCCAATTTCATGGGCTTGATTCCCAGGGATAAAAAAGGTGTTGCTTGAATACACTGTAAGGTGCTTTAGATAAAAATATCTGCCAAATGAATAAATGCAAATATAATGCATGAAGGTGAGTTGTGTGTTTGCAATATGTGACATCTGTATCTCTCACCTGATCATGTAACGGTTGTTTTTATGTGACAGCGTGTGTGTGTGTGTGTGTTTGAAGACGTGCCGCTCTGAAACACTGCTATAACTGTGAGTGATTTTATGAGCGTGCCAGAACACCCCGCCAACTCACGGTTTCCCGGCGGGACGGCCGGCCGTTCCAGCACGCTCCATCTGGGGAGAAAGTGCGTCATGTGCTGTGTAAATCAGTGTGCCTGTACAGTATGTGTTTGTGTGTGTGTGTGTGTGTGTGTTATGGTCATACAGTATGTTGTTATCTTTCATCCACAGTCCCCAATCAGGCCTGCAATGGTGACAAAATATAAAAGTTGGTGACAATAATTAAAAATCCAATCACCATTTGGTGACAGACAAGAACATTTGAGGTTTTATCAAATTCATCTTGTGGGAAGCGTCTTTGTAGTGTTGTGTACAATTGCATGCAACAACGAACAGTGCATTGTCCAATTCACGAATGAATGACCCTTATGAGCCCTTTCCTTTAAAGGAGTTCATTTTCAATGCATGACTGTTCACTTTGAATCAGTGTAACAACTGACTCTCTCACAGAACCACGAGTCATTTTCAATCATGTAACACTGAAATGAAACATGAAGCCTTTTAGGTTCATCAGACTTCAAGTTTAATTACAGACATGTTGTTGAAATGACTGCATAAGGATACAAATTCATAAGAGAGCTTTGTTTTTAAAAATTATATTTTAGTGGATAAAATATTATATAAATACAATATTAAATATAAAAATATTATATATTATTATAAAGATATTATTTAGCTAATTTAGGCCCAGTTTTAAGGTTGAATTGACTGTAAATGGGTCATTGACGAATAAGGTTTTTGAAAGTATAAAAATTAATTTATTATAATTAATTTTGAAATTTTATTAAGTGTTAACAATGATATTATGTGGTTTTTATAATCAATTAACACTGCTTTTATCATTTTTAACAAGATGGACAAAATTTGTCCCCAAAAAAGTCTGGTTTAACCAAAATTTCGGTTATACCAAATGACGATATTTTCAAACAGTGCTAACAGGCTGATATCTAGCTAGTTAGATTGCTAGCTATCTAGCAAAATGACAATCAAACATTTTATATTTAGTACAAGTTTTTAAAATATTACAACACGTTTTATATGTTATACCATGTTTTATAGCGGTTGTACCAAATGACCTGATGTTTCGGGACATGTATATGAGCAAGTGAATTTTTCAAATAGCTAAAAGAGTGTTAGTTACTTTGCATCACAACCATGTGGTCCTTTGCAGATGTCTGAATGATGTCACATCCTGTCACATGATATTGAACGCATGACTTGATCCAAAATGGTCTCTTTATAGTGGTTACTCCGAATGACATCAGTGAAATTCATTTTTCCAGATATTTTTTCAATGACTTCTACACATAATTTTAATACCATTTTGCACTATGTTGATATATGATGATATAAAATCATGCCAGCATAAAAAATATATACATTTATTACATTTTAAGATATTTTAATCACAAATGAAATGGCTGTATTGGCCTTTGGACGGTTAAACCGAATGATCTTTTGACGCTTCAAAATCCTTAAAATACCTTTATATGTAGCAAAATATAATTAACTTTTTGGATTTAATAAAAGAGATCTAGTTGTACTACCTTACATACTTTGGATGTCATATCTTTGTTTTTTATTATTATGGACAAAAAAATGACACGTCACTGACCCAAATAAGAACTTTGTTTGGAAGTAAAAGTTGGGTGATAAAAACATAAATCCGTAACTAAAAAACATCAAGGCAATATTTATGCATATTATGCAAATAATCACAATTCACAAATTATTACACATATCAATATTTGCATTGAAATCCTCCATTTGAAAAATTATTCAAATACTTTATTGTGGCAGATAAGCTGGACAGACAAAATGTGGCTTTATAAATAAATATCTATTTATCTATAAAGTCTATCATTTATCTACAGTCCACAGCAATCTATATAGCCTAATTTTCCTACTGACTTATGAAACATGCTCTTGTATTCTGTCTGTGGGATTTTTTTAATTGCTTGTCGTACACATGCGTAGCCACTAACGCTAAATTAACTGATGGCCCTAAAACAATTAGTTACCTTCTAAAAGTGTTTTAAAACGAAAACGCACTAAACGTAGCCTTAGTCTGTAAACCCTGCTGACTGATAGGCCTAATCCTTTTATGTCACATTTGATGTCTTTCCCCTTTTTTTTGGCTCATAATGCAGCACTGTTATCATTCACAGTATTGTGACGATTTTATGAGAGCAGTTTTATGTGGGCTTTATGAAAATCCTTTGTGCATGTGTGTATGATGCTCTCTCATCTGTAAATGATTCACACCAGCTTTGTAAAGATGCTGTGTAGTTTAAATTAAAGGCCGTCTCAAAATAACTTGATTTTGCTCCGTGATACCAAATCTACCGACTGCTTTTGCTGAAATCTTGCCCTCTTCTGTCAAAGGTCTGTCACACTCACCGATTAAGAATGAAAAATGGGGGTGACAAACTAAACACCTGCCTCTGACGTTTCTCTCCCATTCATTATCACAGACTGCTGAAAAAGAACTGCAGTATTAAGTGGAAATTATCAGTTGTGATAAACTGAATTGGACTTGTCCTAGAAAGTATATGTGCAGCTTCACTCGTCCCTTTTTATTTGTTCACTGCTCTTTACCTTTGGTAAGATTTTAGGTAGATTTTATTTAAGTGCCATCCTTACGCCAGAAGATATAGTCCCTGACGGGGTTCTAACAATTTTTGGTTCCTGGAATGTTCTAGATTTATGTTGCAACTATCAATAACAATCTCAGAACATTATTATTTTGCTTTTAAAAAATAAAACCCTAAGAGGAACATTCAGAGTATTGGTCATTAATCAAACAGGAACAATATACTAACTTTAGGGAAATGATTACTGTGAATGGACATATTAACTAAATGAGCAGGAGTTTCTTGTCATAACTGTTAGTGTATTTTGGCAGGACTGGAGCTAGGACTATTTGTTATATAAATTAGGCTTATACATACCAATGGCTCCTTGTTAAAGTTTTGGCCTGGGTGATTTAGAGGAGGTTTCCATCTACCGTTCGAGTTTTCTTGTCACATTTGCCGTTTTTTTTTTTTTTTTTTTTTTTATGTCAGGACATCTTCGACTGACTAGTTCTGCTCAGTAGCCTTATATTACCCTGAACACTCATACAGCCAGTCCACAGACACTTTTGACTCGACATGAAAGGCTGCTGAAACATGTTGTTCTGCTTTGCTGCGTGAGAAAGCTTGTAGAAATGCTACATCCCCTTCACTACTCATCCTGCTCTTCATCTGATATTCCCAGGATCCACACCAGCACTCTTGCTTTCCTTCCAACCCCTCTGTCAACACTCAACCAGGCCAACTGACATGTTTTATGGGAATAAGGCCTTCATGTAAAAGAGGCTCAGCTAATACATGCTAAGCCACACCTTCAAAGCTCTGCATTTACTGTAATGTCTGTGGAGGGAAACGGATTTTCATTTTAGATAAATGGTGCCAGCTCTGTGAGAAGTTGTCTGGAAATGTTGTTATGTTCTTAGGAGCTGTGTTGTGCCATCACTTTTTTTTTTTTGAGTGAGTGAGTAAGAGAGAGAGAGAGAGAGAGAGAGAGAGTTTGCACCTCAGCATGTGCATGTGCTCTGTAGAACCACAGAATCAATCATAAAAGGACACATTCATTTCCAGTCCCTTTCATCAGACACAAGCATGATAGATAGATAGATACATAGATAGACAGACAGATAGACGATAGATAGATACATACATACATAGATAGATAGTTAGTCAGTTAGTTAGAGGTGCGTTTAAGCCCTGACACAATGACTAGGTGAAATGGTTTCCAGAATTAATTGGAATTGTCTAAATGAAATGATTGCTGCCTGTTTCGGCCTGAAACTTTGATGAATTTAAATAAATCTGACTTGAGAGTGAACAGACATTCAAGAATAGTGCATTTGATTGTTGACTCAATTGGGTTATGAAGCTACCCAACTAGGGGTGAGCAATATATATTGTCTACGATAATTTTGTAATTGTTGTTTTAACAAAGTGCAATCTGACATTGAGTATGTCTCTCACTTTGCAAAAACCAAACAAAAACAGGCCCATACATTGTGATGTAGCCTTTTCGGTTTTGGTTAGAGTACTGCACATGCACATTCAGAGTGCATGCTCTCACTGCTTGATTTTCTCCATTAAAATGTAGTAAAAATTCCCCTGTATGAGTATTTGTCTTTTAGGCTATGCTATATCATATGATATAAATGTGTGTTGGCAGTGTGTGTATACAACCACCATATAATGATAAAAATCCAACCACTCCTTTTTTTTTAATCCCCATAAATCATAAGCAGTGTCTCAGAACAAGATGTTTCCAGATCCCTGGCAATGTGATGTCATATTAGCCACAAGCCCCGCCCACGAATGTTGACAGACACTGCCGTTTTAACATAGAACTGCCCTGAGCGAGTTCACAGCGAGTTGTACAGTCTGCCATTGCTGCACTGACGAGAATGTCTCCCAAGCGTTTTAGGTGTTCTGTAGCTGGATGGATTAATCCACATAGCTCTCTCCATTTACTCCCTAAATCTGAGCCGCTGAAGACGAGGTGGATTCATTTTGTTTTCGAAGAAAATGCTCCCTCAACTCTACCGAAATTCGTTTATGTCTGCGCGAATCATTTCACACCGAACTGCTTTGTGAACGAATATCAATACAAAGGGACAATACAAAACAGAGGTTGTGCTAAAAATTTGTTACTCAAGGATAGATCAGTTCGTGATCCAGCTTACAGTGATACTGGATGCAGCAGTAATGAAGGTGAGAGCACTTTATTACAGTTCATCGGAGTCGATTTACGGATATAAAGTTTACCAATTTATTAAGCACCACCCGAAAAGGCATAAGGTCTTTATAGAGTTTATGGATAATTTTTTAATGCACACTTGCACTGTGTTTTATTAAGCTCTTACAATTATTTTCTAGAGTGAAAACGGACGCTTCATCTTTTGTGTGAAGTACAATAAAGGTAATAAAACTCATCTGTAAAGTCGAACGGGGTCTGGTACAACAGGCTTGTAGTAATATAGTGGATAAAAACAAGAAGACATTAAGTTAGAACTGTAATTGAACTATACCTGTTCTATCTCCATGCAGCATATATTTGCAGTTTCTGACATTATAGTCTGTCCTGACTGACTCCTGACACCAGAGAATGAGCTCTTGAAGCTCCGCCTTCTTAGGCCGAGCGCAGCAGCTCATTTGCATTTAAAGGGCAAACACTGAAACGGCGTGTTTTTCTTCAAAAAGTGGCAATTTTAACATGCTATAAAAATTATCTGTGGGGTATTTTGAGCTAAAACTTCACATACACACTCTGAGGACATCAGAGATTTATTTTACATCTTGTAAAATAGGGCATAATAGGTCCCCTTTAAGTGAATTACGGTTTAGACATAATATTGCCTGTTTTGCTCTATTTAACCGATGAAAATGGTTCCAAACAAAGCCACAGCAGAACTGTTTTGCGTCTCTGAGCAACACGGCAGTGTTTCATTAAAACATTATTTATGCATTTGTAGCTGCAGGTTAAAAGTATTCATGTCCCCTCTGAGCTGCATTAAACAGTCTGTGCAAATGCATCTAAATGCCACTTCAGCTTCTGTGTTTCCTCTGCATTGCAAAGATGGATTTTGTTGATACTTATTTCATTTGATTGGTGACAGTCTTATAGTGTCTTATTATTCTAATTGAATTTATTGATTAAATGTAATAAATTGATGCATAAGCTACATGTAATCAGGTAAGAAAAAAATGTCCTTATAAATGTAAAAATGCAGATAAAAGTTAACAAAATAACAAAAGCTTAAGGAGTCAGCTATCCACGGCATCCCTAAACCTGCCAATAACACACACAGCAAAATATCGCCTGATCATCGTTATCGACAAAATACCAGAAAATATACTCATATACCTATACTCAACACAGTGTGACAAGCTGCATCACCCCACATAGCAATTGTTTCCTGGCCCAGCTCCAGGCCACACAACTGCTTTCCCCTGGCCCACATACAGCAAAGAATGACGGCCCTTGAATGGCCCAGATCTGGACTACAGACATGAGCCATAAGTGGCCCAAATCTCAGTCAAATAATAACCCATAACTAGCCCTGAACTGGGCCAGACAACAATTGCTGTGTGGGACTGGTCGCTGGGACAAAAGCTGCTTTTCCACCATCGAACCGAACAGTTCTCATTGCGTAACCGTTCCAATCCGGGCCAGCTGGTACGGTTACAGTTTCTTTTTCCACTGTGGGGCTGATAACGGCTGCTCTTTGGAATGTAATATAAAAGTGTCAGTCATTGTCTTGTTAACGCAAAGGTTTACTGATGATATGAGATGTAAATAACGGCCGCGTTATGGAGGATGATCAGGTATTTCTTTTAATTTTATTATTAATTTTTGTTTATGTTGCTCAAATAGAGCGCTTAGCCAGCTACGAAGAAACTGGTAGCCAGGCAAGAGACAAGTGACCGAAGTGTGGCAACCATGCCGAGAGTTCCTGGGCCGAGAACGGTTTATAATCGTGCCGTGCCGTACCAGGCTCCAGTGGAAACACAACTGGAACTATTCCTTACCATTTTAAGATTCGGCCTGGCGGTGGAAAATTGGCTAAAGTGTGTTTGTGTTGTTTTTCAAATGTTGATGCTTTGATTGCAGTAGCATCCTCTGTCCTTAAGCACAAAGTCCAGATGTACAGCATCTGTGTTTTGATTTCTCACTGTCTGAAAGGACATCGATTCATTTTCAAAAATAAACTCTAAACAAACATACGATAACAACTGCTGAAAAGATCACACAAGACATGCGAGTCTATGCTAGGACTGTGCGCTATGACATCACAGTAGAAATGTGTCAGCCTGTAAAACGAACTTGATAAGTTGCGCAATATGATTATATCATGTCCAAATCAAATTCAAACTCATGGATTGAAAAGAAGCCAATTATTCAATTAAAATTTTTATCCAAGACAAGCCAAGACATCTCAAAAAATGTGTTTTCTACCAGATTCTTTGGCCCTTTAAATTCACACAGGCTCAACCAAAAGCGCTGGAGCCGATTTTACAAGCAGCACTGCTTTATGTTTTTCTTGAACTGCTCCTCTGTCAGCAGTCATGACCTTCTATCTCTTCTAAAGATCACAGGAAACACTCCTAATTTTACTCACCCCCCATTGAAGGCCCATCTAAGGCAGATGTTAAACAGACTCTGGTGTGGCATTCCATGGATGACCAGCATCTGTCTATAGGCAGCATAACTCAAGTTTAAGGCAGGTTCTGGCAGATGCAGCTCATGTTCAGAGTCAGCTGTGTGAGCTGGTTGACCTTTAGTTGATCTCAAGATAATGTGTAGAGGATAAAAGATAGACGCAGGGTGTACTAAGGACATGTTTATGAAGGAAATAGCATCCTACGACCTAGCATCCTACCAACATAAAATTTTAACATCCTTGTTCTGTGCTTAGCCTAGCAAGAATCATACAGTTGAAAACAATTGACTTTCCTTGCTTGCTCTTTACAAAATAAGAGTCCAGTGACGACAGTGTGAACTACACAGGGACATATGGAAGTCTTAAAGGTATAGTAGCAAAACAGCCTGTGTAATTTACGTTTATGGATTTGGCAGATGTTTTATTCAAAGTGACTTACTAGGCATGTTATCATGTGTTCCCTGGGAATCAAACCAATGACCTGGCATTGCAAACACCATGCTCTACTCTTTGAGCCGCAGGAACATTGTGAGAATCAGAGAGAGTGTGGAAATTGGTCATGTAAAACTAAGTTATGGTTGTTTCTGGTGCAAGAAGTGCTCAAGGATTGCCTGGTTAGCCATGCCATAACTATACAATTATGCAGCCAAAAAGCCCTTTTTTTATCAATAGACATTCAGAAATAGTTAAACATTCTCATGAAATAATTTCTTACTACAGTAGATGTTTCACCAGTGAGACACAGATGTGCAAAGACAGCAGCATGCAGGTGACATACTTTCATGGGTCATGCACCAGTTGAGCAACAGCCATTGAGATGAATGGGAATGCTATTGGATAGCTCTCCAGGTATTATAGACCTTGCAGGAAACCTTGACTAACATTATAAGTGAAGTGTAGGAGGACAAACTAAAGCAGGACGTTACAGTTCTTTGTCGTACTGGGACTCTGATTTATGTGGATACAAGCAAGTCTTTCTCAAACTGATGAACGAGCCAACAGCACCAAAGACAACGAGAGAGGCATTTATAACGGAAAAGGACTTTAAAAGTTGAAGGGTGATGAGGAGGAGGAGGAGAAGGGAGGTGAGAGGGGAGGACAGGAATGAGAGATAGAGAGAAAGAGTGACAAAGGAATGATGAAGAGAAAAGAAAAACTGAGCAATGGAGTTGTGGAAGAGAAAGACACATGGAAGAAGTGGGAAGAGGAAGCATTCAGACATTGAAGAGTAAATCAACCTTGAAGACAGAAGAGCTCACTGGAGTAATGTGGAGTAGATTTATGTAGCGCTGCTTCATGTGTCATACATTATCCATACAGCAGCCTCTCTGAAGATACTTACAGAAGCTAAATTGACTGGCGCTGTGTTTGTGTATGTGTTTGTAGGCTCAGGTTAATCTTATGAAAGAGGTCAAGAACATGTCTGAATCATATATCGCCTCAAAATTAAAAAAGGAAAAGAAAATATATAGAAGAAATTTTACTTTGCGTAAAGAAAATGAAGCCTATATTTTGAAAAGTGAAAGTGACATGTGAAGGCCAAGTGTGGTAAGCCATACTTGGAATTTGTCCTCAGCATTTAATCCATCCAAGTTAGTGCACAAACATTAGGAGTAGTGAGTAGTGAACACACATACACACACCCGGAGCAGTGGGCAGCCATTTTAGCTGTGGTGCCCCAGTAGCCCCTCACATGAGATCCAGGGGGTGGAGACAGGCAGGTTTAGGGATATGTAAAGTGGGAGGAGTTGGATCTGGATCCAACCTCTCCCCCTGTATCTCGTGTTCTGCAGTGAGGACCATCTCTGGTGCCTGGGGAGTGATTAGGGGTTAGGTGTCTTGCTCAAGGGCACCCCAATCATTTCCTGCTGGAATTGAGAATCGAACCCACAACCTTCGGGTTACCAGTCTGACTCTCTAACCATTAGGCCACGACTGGGCCAATAATGGAATATTAAACGGTTAGTTCACCCAAAAATGAAAATTCTGTCATTTATTACTCACCCTCATGCCGTTCCACACCCGTAAGACCTTCGTTAATCTTCAAACGCAAATTGAGATATTTTTGTTGAAATCCGATAGCTCCATGAGGCCTGCATAGGGAGCAATGACATTTCTTCTCTCAAGATCCATAAAGGTACTAAAACATATTTAAATCAGTTCATGTGAGTACAGTGGTTCAGTATATTAATATCATAAAGCGACGAGAATATTTTTGGTGCGCCAAAAAAAACAAAATAACTTATATAGTGATGGCTGATTTCAAAACACTGCTTCAGGAAGCTTCGGAGCATAATGAATCAGCGTGTCGAATCAGCGGATCGGAGTGCCAAAGTCACGTGATTTCAGCAGTTTGTCGGTTTGACATGCGATCCGAATCATGATTCGATATGCTGATTCATAACGCTCCGAAGCTTCCTGAAGCAGTGTTTTGAAATCAGCCATCACTATATAAGTCGTTATTTTGTTTTTTTGGCATACCAAAAATATTCTCTTCGCTTTATAATATTAATATTGAACCACTGTACTCACATGAACTGATTTAAATATGTTTTTAGTACATTAATGGATCCTGAGAGAGGAAATGTCATTGCTGGCTATGGAGGCCTCACTGAGTCATCGGATTTCAACAAAAATATCTTAATTTGTGTTCAGAAGATTAATGAAGGTCTTACGGGTGTGGAACGGCATGAGGGTGAGTAATAAATGACATTATTTTCATTTTTGGGTGAACTAACCCTTTAAGGCTTGTTTTAAGAGATATCTTGCATCATGTTGACATGTTTGGATGTATCCCAATTCATATCTTGATTGCTGGAGTGTGATTTTGGACCCAGATGTGATTTGTGAGATTCACTTACTCAGTCTAGCTTGATCCAACTTAGTTACATACGCCCGGCAGCCCAAACCATCTGGTTGTCCATGGTTACCTGTTTTCTTGAGCTTATTGGCTGCACAGCCAAAAAAGACCACCCAGTTTTTGACTGCAGGGGGGACCTTTGATGTGGCGAGGGCAAATGTGTGGGCCATGGGTTTGAAGCCCTCTTAAAACACACTTGCACACTTTAACAGCCTCCAGAGTGGCGTCAGTGTATGTAGTCAAAGTCTTGAGTTACACACACATGTACTACACTGCACTTTTCTCACACACATTTTGATTATGTGGTCGATTTATTGGAAGAGAAATAAGTATGCAATCTGGACATTACACTACTACCGTATATTTTCCAATTAAACTCAGTTTAGAAGAGTCAACTGAGAAAAACAGTAACAGTATTTCCGAGGGGCTCCCACACAGTTGCTGTACCTCTACTCCAGAGACTCCGGCCCTCTAAACATGACATTAATCCCCCCACCCCCCCAATGGATTGAGCAACAGCGGCCGAAACAAACCAGATCCGTTAAAATTCCCCGTGCTTTTTCCAAACTAGTCATGTGAAATCCCGTTTGGGTGGAATAAGTGGCTGGATATGGGATCTCTTTCAGTATTGAACACGATGACTCAAGCTCAGCTCAGTTCAAACAGATGGCAGCTCTTAACAATGGATCAGAGACACATAGATCTCTGTGTTCTTGGATCTCCAACTGAGAACCCACACCACCTACACTGCACTACAGCCATGCAGCATCTAGCTTAAAGGCATGCCTGTGAGAAACATGCCTGACCGTAGTTAGTTAGTTTACACTGTCCACCAGAGCTATTTTTTTGAGGATGAGCATGAGGTTCTTACCATTTCTTTTACCTAAGTATAACACACATATCCTCACACCACCAAAACCTTGCTCTGGGATAATTTTCACTTTGTTTTTAAGCATTCCAAGAAGTCTCGAATGTCTCTGCTAACTGTGCCTTTTCTTGTGATTTGGTTGTATGTATTATATCCGGGGTGTTTAGTTGAATTTTCCAAAATGTCCTATATGCACGTTTCATATGGACTACATAACCTGAGAATATTTTTTTTCCATTTGAATTGGTTCATTTAAAATTAGACATTTCACTCTCTATATATATGTTTTTCATATGGGCAAGTTTAGGCTACATGGAGTTTCGGTTCTTTCTTTTTGGTGCGCTCAAGTTCACAGGGAGAGATGGCAGGAAACTCACCGTTTGCTTTCATTATTTTACAAAAGCACAACATTTTGTTGTTATTGTGAGTACACACATATAAAAGTAGACTCTTTACAGATTCAAAAGATATATTACTCTTATCTGTATGCCTAAAAATGATGGAGTATTTTAAGTGCAAGTGATCGCACCGGCGCCTCAATGTTAGCTGACATGCAGTAAGCACGCTACTATTCAGCTTTCACACCCCATACAAACACTTGTATAGCCCACATTTTTCTAGGTTAACGTTAAAGCGATCGGCCATGTAAAGTTGCTACTACTTACATGTTTCAGATGACAAGCCATATTTGAAGTCGATGAATGACAGGCGAGCGTTTGAATGTTCTGTCCGATGTACTGTAATTACCACATAGACCAGCTGTTAATGATCTGTCTGTCACAGACTGCCTGACTTAACCACTTCATGTGGATTTTTTTTCCTGTGACTAATAAAATTTTGGTCAACTAACAGTTAGTCACCTATTAGGGGGCAGCGCTAGTTTTATTGGAAACGCTCATATGGTCGAATGCGTTCAAACAGCCACAAAAGTCCACTTACTCTCCGTCAACTGACCTAATGAGTAAACATGATGGGAAATGCGCTAGCCAGACAGGATTTAAACTGTCGGCTGAAGACCCAAGTTTGGTTTAAAGACGAAAAACATACCAAGCACAATGTTCTCTCACCATTCCTGATTTCTAACACGTACTCACAGTGTTCGTTGTAGTCTTGTGGCTGTCAGAGCAGAAACGAAAGCTGCTGCTCTCTGTGTGTTTTTCCACCATCTCCGGTCACGTTCATATGTAAATTGACAAAGAAATCAGGACAGAAGTGGTTATAACAGGTGTTAACAAGAATGTGTCTCCCTCATCCACTTGTGATCCAAACGACCAAAACGTAGGGGTAAACAGGGCCTCAGTTGACCACTTGTGATTGGATCACATGAGAATGAACGTTAATACCAGGGGTTAGGGCTGCACGGTTTATCACAATTTTATCGCACGTGATTTGGCAAAGGCTGCGATTATTTTATGCGCAGCTTGTCAGAGCTGTACAGCTCTGTGGTCAGTAGTAAATGCTTCTCCATCTGAAAGCCAGAGGGCGCTCTTGCACAGAAACTCAAAATATGCCCTGTCGTAGAAGTAGATAACACGCATCATTCCGGGAAATCCCTATGGACGTCATACTATCACTGTAGCTGAATAAACAGAAGATTGATAAGCATTGATTGATTAAACATGACTAATAAACACACGACTGCCTTTATTCTGTGTAAGAAGCCACATCATCTCACAGAAGGATGCTCAACTGTCATTATGAAGTGAGTTTGGAGTAAAAACATGTTATTAAATGTTGTCTTTTGTCGGACAAGATGTTACTAAATGCTTCTCATGTCTGGAAAAATGTGTTGCTTTTTCAAATGTACATTATAAGCGACTCAAACTCGCAGTGCTTTCAGATGGATTAGCATTTGTAGCCATACTTTCAGTGACAAGCTGCGCATGAAAAAATAATCACAGCCTTTGCAATTTCATAATCGGACTATAAATCGCATTTAAGCACTATTTCATTGTTATTTTTCGTATCGTGCGATATATCGTGCAGCCCTACCAGGGGTCAACAGGACCAAAGAGACTATATATAAATATGTGTAATTGCTATAAATTTTGCCTACTTTGATCATGTAAAGATACTGTACATATGCAGTAGTATGCAGTCCATTATCCAGTAATACTACCAAAATGTGAAATTTTAATATTATTTACAATGCAAGACCAAATGCCCAGATTTAAGATTTTGAGACATGCCAGATATTTTGTACCACCTGCCTCGGTATACTGTAGAAAGACTGTTAGTTTTATTTTTATATCAGTGTTGAATTCAGACTGAAATACCTGTACTTTTAACGTAGTCTCATTAGTCAAAGAGCCTGAAATAAGCTTTATGGGTCTGAGTAGACATGTGCCGATATTCGGTAATGCGATATATCACGATAATGAATATGCACGATATTGTTATCGTGGGCACTTCAAAATATGGTGAATAATAATTTATTACCAATTATTAAATTTTTTATAATGCATTTAAGAATACTTTCCCCATCAACCGTATAAAATGCACAACACCGCTGTATTCTGCGTCAAAGGGACACGCACTCGGATGTAAACAAGCTCAACGTGGATGAGAAGCACATGGCGGAAAGAGTGAAGGAGACGCGTTGAATGAAAGTGCACGTTCACTCTCTGACAGCAGAGGGCGCTAATGGAACAGCAGAATGCAGCGGTTACCCCGGAAACCCCGTAAACAAAGCAGCTGCACTAGTGAAGTTTTTAAAATGCTTCAAACGGCCATGCATTTTTTTTTGTAATCTCAATGTTGTTCATCACAGCACCAAATACTTAATACTT